>JAKCOZ010000008.1:38254546-38917046 GCA_022605955.1 Rallus limicola
TCTGGCTGTGCCGGTTCTGAGCAGACAACCTCGTGGACTTCTTTATTTTTTCTCCAGTCAACCAGCAATTAATCAATTGCTGCAACCTGGGACCAATCTAAAAATAATAATAAGAGTAATAAAGAAGTAGCTGAAGGAGAAATTTGCTCTTGCTCCCATTATTTGTCTGGTTGATACTCAAGACTCTCCAAAAGCCAAGGATTCTGGGACATACCAGTTTTAATGGCTTTCTAAAGGTCTTCTGGTGTTCAGAGCCTGGTAGGTAGCTGGAGGAGGTGATTGTGCAATTTTCAAAGTTAGTGTTCCCAAGGCGGCTGCTTTAATGAAGAGGAAGCAGATTTACCACTGAGACAATATTGTTCCCTCAAGTAAAGCCCAGGAGGGTCACTAGCACTTCATGTATTTCTGTGAGCTCTGTTTATTTTGACAAGCTGACCTTGTGAAGGCTTCTGAGGCTTGTAGTCCAGCCTTATGGACAGTTCATTGTCAGGCATCAGCATGGGGGATAAGCAGATGCTATGGGGGAAGCAGTGCATGAAGTGCATGCTTATCCCCCATGAGTTTTCATCTCGTTCATGTCTGGAGGCTACCAGAACCAGGGTAGTTTAGCCAAAATCCCACATCAGTCACCTCTGCCAGACCCATGCTGCTTCCAGGATGCACTCAGTTGTCTCCACCACCCACTGCAACAAGCTGTCAAGACATCTTGTCTTGGCTGGCAGCATGCTGCATTGCATGGCAGCAAGTGAGATCAGAAAAACAGCGGCTTGATCAGCTACTCCCATGACCCATTCCTGGTGATGAACTGCTCTCCCTAAAACATCAGCACGTTATGATCAGGTACTGCTCTGCCGATTCCCACCTCCTGCCAAAAAGATCTCGGTTTTGCCTTTGCCTGCCAAGCTGGAGAACTGAATTCTGGAGAAGGTGATTAACTGAAAAGATTAAGCAAACCCACAGCCCATGGTTCCTCACGATCCTTCAGTTTGAGAACCTGCATTTGTGCAGGGAAGGCATATGTGGGACATTTGCCCCCTTGAGCTAACAGAAGAAAAGCCCTCAGCAGCTTGCTTTGATAGGAGTCACTCAGATGCAAGCCAGCAGAAGGAGACTCCTTGGTTTTGCAAGGACCTACCAGGTCAGATGGATCCTGGCTGAGATACCTGTCTGGATGGTGGCAGAGGCTCAGGTGTCAGGTCCCCCATGGTTGTCCTGACTACTCAGCTTTTTGGATTACACATTCTGCTTTGCAGACACCAAGAAAATGTGAAACTTTGATCCTCAAGTTGAGCAACCACATTTTTTCACTCTGAGGAAACATTTTTCACTCCAAAGGGCTGCAAAACCATTTCCCACTCAATTCCACTAGTGTGAAATAAGAGAGGGAAAAAAATAAGCAGAAGTTGAAAGGTTTGGGTACAGTGCTGAGGTTTTCTGAAGTCCTCAATATATTGTCCCCCAGAGTTTTGGTTCAGCCCTTTGCAGAGAGATGAGCCAAGCAGAGGCTCAGAGCAGGATGCTCTTGGAGTTCCCAAGCTTGGGGCTGGTCATGCAGCTCAAACACAAAAAGCACTCATTTCCTCACTGCAGGCATTTACATGGAAACCTCAGTGCTGAGCTCGCAGCTGTGCAAACAGCGGTGCCAGCATTGGAAATCTGGGAATAATTGATTTGCATTTCCAGAATTGTTTTTATTGAAGGGAGGGGAGGAAAGATAGAGATTGGGACTTAGATTGCTATTAGAAATTTAAACCACCGAGCCTTGAGCATCTGCCTATGTTGGCAGCAGCTGTCTGGGATGTGAGCTGCCCTGCTTTGCCACACACTTGTGGCCAACCAGTGAGATGGCAGGAAGAGCAAGGATGTGCCTCAAAAAGAAGTATTACTTCTTAGCAGTCAGTCAACCTGCCAGTGGCTCCTCAGGTGCTTGAGGGAAAACATGCTCGAATTAGGTAAACTGTGAAAGAGGAACTACACTGGGAGATGCGGGAGACAGAAGTTTACAGTGGAGAACTGGTCTCAGAAAGGGGTTAAGCAGTCCCATTCTGCTGCTTTCCACCAGCAGTAAGGACTGGAAATGGATGGCAGAGTTCCTGGGAGTGTCTGAATGAGGCATATAGTGCTGCCAACCTGGACCTGAGCACTGCAAGGCAGGACATCCTTCTGAACACCTACAAGGTCACTGCCCACTGGAGCCCAGCAAACAGCCAACAGAGCAGGGTTTTCACCTTGGATTAGCAAGAAAACAGGTTATGGATTGAGGACTGAAGAAGTGCTTTGGGTTGGGTTTTACTGGGTTGGGTTTTTTCTTCAGGCAGGGCTGTTTGCTTGTTCTCAGCTGATTTGCTGCAAATGAAACTTGCTTCCATCACATATTTTTAAAACGAGGTTCTGGATACCTGTCATTTAATGGTGCCAAGCTGCTGAGCTGTTCCATTTTTAACAAGTTTTAAAAAGCATTATTCCAGGTTTCTTCAGAATGTAAGAGAATTGTGTTTTTACTGGAGACAGAGGATGTTAAAAAACACTAAATAATTAAATCACAGAATCACAGAATTGTCTTGGTTGGAAGGGACCTTTCAGATCATCAAGTCCAACTCAACCTAACCTGCCAAAACCACCACTAAACCATGTCCCCAAGCACTGCATTTACCTGATTTTTAAATAGCTCCAGAAACGGCAACTCCATCGCTTCCCTGGGCAGCCCCTTCTGACGCCTAACAATCCTATCTGGGAAGAAATTGTTCCTAACATCCAATCTAAACCTAACCTGGTGTAACTTGAGACCATCTCCTCTTGTCATATACCAGGATTTCTGCAAGGATTCTGACATGGTGCCCCACAACATCATTCCCTCTAAGTTGGAGAGATATGGATTTGATGGGTGGGCTGTTCAGTGAATAAGGAATTACATGGATGGTGATGGCCAATGGCTCAATGTTCAGATGGAAGTAGTTTTCCTCAAGAGTTATACTGGGACCAGTGCTGTTTAGTATCTTTATTGATGATATTGACGGTGGGATTGAGTGAATCCTCAGCAAATTCGCTGATGACATCAAGCTGGGTGGTGAGGTTCATGTGCTACAGGGATGGGGTACCATCCAGAGGGACCTGGACAGGCAGGAGAAGCCTCATGAGGTTCACCACTGCTCAGTGCAGGGTCCTGCACCTGGCTCAGGACAATCCCTGTTTACCCATACAGGTCAGGAGATGATGGGCTGGAAAGCAGCCCTGAGGACCAGGACTTGGGGGGACTCTTGGGTGAGAAGATGGACATGAGGCACCAACATGCATCTGCAGCCCAGAAGGCCAACCCCAACCTGGGCTGTGTCACAAGGGGTGTGACCAGCAGATGGAGAGAGGGGATTCTGCCCCTCTGCTCTGCTCTGGGGAGACCTCACCTGCAGCGCTGGGTCCAGCTCTGGAGCCCTCAGCACAACAAGGACAAGGACCAGCACAAGAAGGACATGGACCTGTTGGGGTGTCCAGAGGAGGCCACAAAAATTATCAAAGGGCTGGACCACTTCTCCTATGAAGCCAGGCTGGGAGAGTTGGAGTCATTCAGCTTGGAGAAGAGAAGGCTCTGCAGGGGACCTTATAGCCCCTTCCAGTCCCTGAAAGGTGCCTGTAGGAAGCTGGGGAAGAACTGTTTGTGAGGGCAGGGAGCAATGGGACGAGGGGTGATGGTTTTAAACTAGAAAAGGGGAGATTTAGGTTGGATATTAGGAAAAAATTCTCCACTATGAGGGTGGTAGATCACTGGCATAGGTTGCCCAGAGAGGTGGTGGGAGGCCCCATCCCTGGAGACATTCCAAAGTTAATCTCTATACTTTTTTACAGATTAGCATTTATGAACCCCCAGCGAAGAGCCACACTGGCTGGTTAGGAATAAAGCATGCTGCTGTACACTGTTTGCCTGTACCAGCCTGCAAGGTGAACACCCTGTTGACCTGCCTCTTGTGGTATCTCTTCCACCATGGTGGGACATTTGGAGAACATCTCAATTTAATTTGGCTTACATACTCTGCACATGATGGGTTCTGCAGGGGACATCTGTTTTGCTGCACGTCAAGTTGCTCGGTAGTTCTGCAAGAAATATATGGCAAATGAATTCCAGAGCTTTCCTTCTCTTGGCTTGGAATTTGACAGTACATTTTAAAAACTGACCCTAATCTTGCTCAGGGAAATCTGATTCAAACTTGTCCATGGGACTTTTCAAGAACCCTTTTCTTTTTCTGTTTGGACGTCCCTGAACTAGTATTTCTCCCCAGAAGTGATCCCTCTTCTATGCAGAGTCCAAAAGAAATTATATTCACTAGGATCATGCAATTTGTCAGTACATCTGGCATGTAACCACACAACTTCATAGCCCTCAACTTGGGAGTCCATATGTGGTGACCAGGAGAGCTTTCTGTGCCATTTTATTTCATTCTGATGATCCCTAGCTGAAACTCGTGAGCAAGAGAGATAGACTTGGCCTGAAGCTCTGGAAGGCTGGCCAGACTGGGAGGGTCACATCTCATTTCCACCATGGGAGAGGAGCTCCCTGGGAAGTGTGAGAGGGCTGAGCAGTGATGCATTTGTTCTGCGATGTTTCTCTCTGTCTCATTACTTGCAGTTTGCATTTCTGCCCCGGGTGGAAAAGCTGCATTGGGGAGTTTTGGGAATTGGGTGGGTTTTGGGCTACCACTCGAGTAGAGCTGTAGAGTGTAAATGGGATGATACAGTGCAGGGTGGACCGCAGTTTAACATGAACTGTATTACCCATGTCCTGGAGAAGACCATATAATCCAGGGTAATGCTGTGAGCAGCAATTTCCACTTCCAAATTAAGACATTGCTCCCTAGCCAAGAGCTACCTCCAACCCTCTACTGCTGGGTGTCGACAATCAGATCTCAGAAACCGATGAGGAGACTCAACTGAAACAACAAACTCCCTCAGCAGGGCCCAGGCAAACTCCCTGTTAACTGGATCCCAGCATGATTAGAATTTATCGCTGATCATCATTCCAGTGAGCAGTGGTTGGAAAGGAGCACTGCCAAGGCACAGCATGGAGCAAGGACGCTGCGTGTTCGTGGAGGCAACACGTGCGCCGCTATAATGCCGTCTATGTCTGGGCAGGTTGGGACTGAAAGTATCCCATTTATAAGTGGGGAAAATGAAGCAGAGAAAACAAATCGGTGCATCACCTTCCACATCAGCTTGTGGGTTTGAAAGTGAAACATAAGCCTTTAAAACTAACGCATGGAAGCCTGCTGCTTGGGAAAGAAGATGGATCCAGCACATGCTGGTTCCTGCTACCAAGGCAAGTGTGTCAGCAGAGCTCGGTCCTGACATCCATGAGGTCATCCACCTTCATCCTGCAGCTCGACTTCAGTACAAAGGAGACAAGGAGATAGAAGCCAATACAGACTGAGGAGATATATTAGAAAAGCAGAAGGGGGGAGCAGGGAGGGGGATATGAGGTCATCTGCACCAACAGTATGTTAGGTACTCACATTAGAGCAGAGAACAGTGACATCGACTTTACTGAGCAAGCTTCCAACTGGTAACGAGGCTTGTTCTTCCAGTTACTGCATTCAGAGAGCAACACATGGCCTGGAGCCTTCCTTTTCTGCTGCACCCCTATCACTGTCAGCAGTGTCACACCAGGGATGAAGTTGCTCAAGAGAAGCTAAGGCAATGAGAGAGGCACACAGCTTGGGATCCTGCTCAAAAAAAACCCCAACAAGTCTTTCTGCAGACCAGGCCAGGTATCTGGGCAATAAAGAACGTCATACCTTTAATCGTTTTCCCATACCTCAGTGCTGTGCATAGGACGGGGGGATATTTTTGTTTTTTTCACATAATTAGCAGAGGAAAACCCAAAGCTGGTGTTTTCTTTCCCTTTTCTAATTTATTTCCTTTGCAGCTAAGCCACAAGATCAGAGCAGAGACACTCATTAGGCAGGGAAAGTTGGGAGAACATTTACCCTGTTTCTCACCTCCCTGCTTAAAGTCCAATAAAACATAAGAGAAAGGGGAAGGAAAAATATTACATTTTTAAAGGCACTTGGTGAGCTTCAGCAGCCACCATTTATTGAGCTTTCCATAGTTTGTTTCCAGTTATTGTAAGGTGTCCAGAAGCTACGGCAGCATGGCGATCACCTTCCAGTGCCAAAGCGAGCTGCCATCAACTCAACTCAGCATGGCTGAATACAGGGGCATCGAGGCAGAGGAGAGAAACCTCTGGATCAAACTTCTAGCAGATGGCTCAGCCAGCAGTCAGTACTGCCCAGCCCTGGTCCAGTTCACCTGGAAGCACTGTGCAGACAGGTGGCTCTGGCTTACGCCTGCCGATGGAGCGTGCGACTCCTCGGTCCTGCCCCCGGAGGGTCAGGATTTGCACAGGGGAATGGGGGTTGTTTCACCACCAGCCAGAAGGGCTGCTGGACTGACCGCTTAGCATCAGCTACTGTGCTCGCTCCGCGCCGAGATGCTGCCTGAATGCTGACATTTTAACAGCATGGTCCCTTCCCTGCACATGATACGGCGTGAGGGAATAACAGGATGTATTAATGTCATTTCAGATAATAATAATCTTCTCAGAGTGGGCTTTCTGGCACCACATGCCCCTTTGTGAGAGAACTCTATCGCTCCAGCACTAGCTCTGAGCTTGAAAGGAATCCATTTGGGCCATTAGATGACTTGTGAAATGTGGGATAGTTATCAAGTAATTAGGACCACATTTCCTCTCTCCCTGCCTGGAGCTCTGCACTATGATCTCAATTCACCTTCAGCTTTCTTTTGCCTTTTACAGATGGATGGGAGCGCCAGCTTTTTGGATGGTGCTCCTCCTCCATTACCCTCCCCTTTTTGCTCAGGTGGCATTTTTAACCCACAGCATTTATTTCACATGTAAAAAAAAGATAAGAGAGAGGACCTGAGTTGGGAGAGGTGCCAGGAAAGGTTTCCCCATTTTCCATCCCAGGCAGTGAGAGCCATGGTCCCTCTCTGCCCCTCACCGATGAGATTGCTACAGTCGAAAGGACTATCCAGAACTCTTCTCCCATGGGCAAAAGTGAAGCTCTTGGAAAGATCTGCTGGTATATAAAGCTAGAAGAGCCATATGTCCCCCTGTGAGGTGGGGATTACCATGGGGCTTGAAAAACATGCCTGAGTACCTGTTTTTGCGATGCTGCTGGAGCCCAGTGCTCGGCTGAAGTCCCTGCTGGACTGCATTTCAAAGCCCTCTGCTCCTCTGCTCCAGGCTGCGTTGGAAAGCACAGTGCACTTGGACACCAGTGGGGTGGGATCCTGTTGTGGCATGCAGAGCACTTGGATAGGATAAAGAATAAATATCCCTCCTTGCCTGCATGCTCCCCCAGGGCAGAAGGTGCTGGGCTGGAGCCACCAACTGAAGCCACTTGCACCCTGAACACATGAACCTCTCCCCCCAGCATTTTTTTCCACAACTCTTTACACTCACTGGTCTGCTTTTCCAAGTCCAGATGACCACAGATGTGCAGGAGCCAGCACTAGCAGCATCTCTGTGCTGGAGGTGAGCCCAGGGATGTCACTGCTGCCTCTGGCAGGAGAAATATGGATGTGCAGCAGCCTTATGGATGTTGGTACAGGTTCTTGTGCCTGGATGTACCTTGCACTGTCAGGGGTCGATCCTAGGTCTTTGGCTACCGTATATCTGCACAGGGCACTATGCTGAGTGGTCCACATCACCAGGGACAATGGTCAAGAAGAAACCTCTTCCAGCTCAAGGTTTTGTCCATGTTCCAGCTCTATTTTTGACCAAGAATGTGGTTTACATAAACAGGTTCAACCTGTGCATACCAGTTTCCCCTCCATGCTAGAAAACTGCTTCTCATGCCCAGCTGTTCATTGTTACATCCCAGTCCCACGCTGCCTGGAGAAAGGAGTGGGTCTGACACCTGATCATGACTTCCCAAAACGTGCCCTGCAACACACCTACAGCCAACCTCATCATCTAGACCCTGCCATGGATGTCCTTCCTCACCTCATCCTTCCTCACCTCATCCTTCCTCCAGATCTTGCAGAGATGGGGGGTCACAAGAAATGTCCCCAAGGTTTCCATGACTCCACTTTTCCCTCAGACCCAAAGAAATCCAGCTTGGAGACTTTCATTCCCCCTCTTTTCTGTTCTTACTTCCAGAATACTCTCTCAAGCCCTCAGGGAGGCTTATTTCCCAGCAGAGGAGAACCCTGTTGGGTGTGCTCCTCACCACCCTTTGCTTTCTAGCTCCTGCCCCCAGAGCATCAATTCATTACAGAAAGCAGCAGGGCTGAGGACACCGAGTCCCAGAAGCACCTGGCCAAAGCCACTAAATGATCAGCTGGGAATGAGTCATATTAGCAGCCCAAGCCTGGGAAACCCAGCCAGATCCCTCTGCACAGGACTGAAATAGATTATAACTGACTGATTACAGGCTCTGGCCAAGTCCTAGTGAATTAGAGTGGCTTGTGGGGGGACGCAAGGATAAGGGCTATTATTAGCACTGCTATTTATTATTCGGGTAGCGCTCCTATTGTCTCCAGTGCTCTCTGAATTGTCGGCAAGACGGTTCCTGCCCCTAGGACACAGGATCTCTGGGATCCAAGGGTGTGACTGGAGATAAACTATGAGCTGTGTGAAGGATGTGCTAACACTCATTTGGCACAAAGGGGAGAACTGGACCATCAGCTCATCCAGAGGCAACCCGAGGCCAGCAGTTGCCACGTCACATTTCTCGCCAAGGAATGGCTGACACCAAGGGCTGATACCTAGGTGGGAGCAGGAGTAGGGCAAACTGGTAGAATCTGGAGCAAAATACCACATGCAGGGTAAACACTGGAATCATCTGGAGCCTCTGGGCCAGGCACGTGTACCTGGAGTCTCCCTGGAAGTCAAGCAAAGCTATTCCAGCCTTGGCTTTGGTTCACAAGCTGGAAGGGAGGCTGGGGAGATGTGTGCCAGTTCTCCCTGTGAACTTCTGCTATGTGGTCACCAGTCACGGAGCATTTGGAGCTGCCATCTAAAGCCCCACGCAGAAACCTCTCTTCTTCTGCAGAAATCTCAAGCTTCCCACTGCTGAAAAAGAGGGGGTGGAAAATATGACCCCAGCACAACCTAAAAATTGTCAACACAGAAGCTTAATTTTAGGAATTTTGTTGCTCATGAACTGAATTTTCATCCAAATCCTGGGCTCTGGAGGGAGAGAAGAACAGATAACTGGCCTTTACCGCTTCTCAGATGAGGGCTGCTATCTCTCAGCTCCTCAGTGGTGGTGGCGACATGTCTAGACGCTCTGGGAAGCATTCAATCAGGAGAAGGAAGAATGGGTCCCGCTGTTAGGAACAATGCAAGAGGAACAAAAGGGCCTGCTTTTATTCTCTGCAGCTGTCTTTTAAAAGGACTGTTAGGTCACCCAAAGTTTCAGTTACAGCAAAAAATAACTACAAAAACCCAACCAAAAATTGGAACCGAAACTGTATATATTTTGGGGAAATTGCTTTTTTTATGTTTATGGGTTTCCCTTTCAACTCTTTTCCAGCTGATTTTTTTAGATTTGTTTGAGTTCTATGATTATTAATGGCTGTAGCACTGATGTGCTTGGAAAAAGCTCATTTGAGAGCTGTGATTTTGGATTACAGAATACCTGAAAGAGATTTTTCTTTTCTTCAGCCAACAATTGCCCAGTTTTCCCAAGCAGAAGTTATTCCATGCCATGGTATCAAATACATCAGACTAAAACCTTACCTTTGAAGACAAGTGGGTGAAGCCTATTGCAACGCGGTCATCTCTTCTGCCATAGAGCAATCTTCATGTCTATGCACCAGATGACATTTGGGGATGGGGGCGGATCCAGGGACTATGCTGGTCACGGAGGACTCACTTCCACCAGCTGGGACATTGAGGGTTTTCTGATGTCATTAAAAGAATACCCCAAACTGTTGGGGTTTTTTTCAGAGGTGGAATCCAGGGGTTGCAGGAAGAGCTGTGGATAGACACAGACGTGGTTTGTCCATCTGGAGTGTACACTGTGGTGGCAGAGATCTCCACTGACCAACTTGCTCTGCAACAGACCCAGCTCGGCCTGGGGGGGGGTGAGGTTGGGGGCATTCACTCCACACCCTCCCCCTGCTGCACCGTGGGGTCCCACCCATGGCAGACAGTCCTCCAGGAACTTCTCCAACGTGAGTCTCTTCCCCCAGGGCTTTATCTCTTCCCCAGCTGCCCCGCTGTGGGTCACTGCTATGGTGGGCAGTCATAAATCACAATGTCTCTCCAGACCTCCCACGGGGTTACCAGCCTCCCCCCAGCAAACCTGTTCTGGCACAAATCTCTCTCTTGCTCACCTCTGTGTCTCTGGCTCTATCCATGGGCTGCAAGTGCTTTCAGAGGCTGGCTCCAGCATAGGGTCACATTATCTTCTCTATGTCTCCACCTGCTCCATCCAGCATGGGGCCTCTCCACGGGCTGCCAGTGGAGTCTGGGCCTTTTCCATGGGCTCTGGGGGGACACCCATTCCACCATGGGTTTCTCCAGGGGCTACAGGGGCATTTTTTTTTTCTCTCTGGCACCTGGGGCACCTCCTCCCCCCTTCCCTGGCCTTGGTGTCTGCATAGCTCGTTACATCTTCTCACTCCCTTCTCTGGGGGCAAAATTCATCTATCAGCAGCTTTTTTTCCTCCTATGACCTCCTGTGACCAGCTCTGATTGGCTCGGCCCTGGGTCAGAAGCGACTCTGGCCTTGAATTTGCCGTTGTTTACAGTTTGAGACTGGCAGAAAACCATAACTGCTGCTTACAAAAATCATCTCAGCAGCACAGCTACCCAAAAACTGCAAAAGATACGCTCGATGCAGGACAAATGTCTAACAGTGGTCCAAAGGGAGACTCCCATCACCACAGATGTCAGGAGATGCTTAGGAAAATACCTTAACAAACAGAGAAAGAAGGAAGGCAACTATTTCCTGGCATACATCTGCAGGTTTTAACAAACTCTTAATAAGCTGTAATAGGACTACTTCTGTTTAAAATGCTACATGAAACATGACAGATGAGCAGAAACACGAGTAACATAAGAGTATTTAGAATGTTCTCTTCCACAAAGCTATGTAGCTATGTAGCTATGTAGCTATGTAGCTATGTAGTTGAGCGTAGTGACTCTCAGAAGCAGATTGGAGGGGCCTGAGAGTCCTTCCCAGGGAGGGGAAGGGGACAGAGCAGCAGTGGAGGCTGGTGATTCTTTAAACTTTTTGTCAGCTGGGAGGTTCATGAACAAGGTAAGCCTCAGCAGCTCTGCATACATGGACAGGAGATCCAAAGCACTTAAAGCTAAGGAGACCCGTAGTCTCCTTGTGCAGACCTATGAAACAAGAGCAGGTGGGGTTCAATTTCGAGTGGTTTCCCACAACCTTTTTAACCAGTATTTCCCATCTATCTCCATTTACCCATGGCACTGGTAAGTTCACTGGCCCACTAAAAATAACCTCTGTCTTTTATTGCTGGGAAAGAATCCCAGTCTTCACAGAAACAGGGTTTCTGATTTTCCAAGAGGTAGACTCTAGGATACCCCTAATGCTCAGATACTGGCAGGCAAAATGAGTAAGACTTCCACACTTACTGTTAAAAAACCATCTCCGGTGAGTTTATAGCAGTTGCAGATCCAGGGGCCCTTCTGCTCTCCAAACAAACTGTACTTTCCAGAGGTTTGGGGCTGGCTACGCTACGGTACGAACTTCAGAAATAGAAATGGATGAGATCATAGAATCACAGAGTACCAGACTGGTTTGGGTCAGAAGGGACCTCAAAGCCTGGTTCCAAGTCCCTGCCATGGACAGGGACACCCTCCACTACACCACCTGTCCTCAGCAGATAGATCCAAAACAAGTGGGCAAAGCCCCCAGGCCTGCTCAACGTGCCCTGGTACGGAGGGGGTGCTCCAGCCACCTCTCAGGGACCCTGCAGCCCACCTCTTTGCTTGTTCCATGGCTGATGCATGGATTTACTGTGCCCACACTGAGCCCTTCGGTTCACCTGGGCAGCTTTACAAGCTGGGACTGGGGTGTCAAGGGCACATGGCCATTGGCAGTGATCACACTGCAGCAGCAGCACGTCTGACAACTGCTCTGTGGGTTTACAGCGAAGACAAGGGGGAAAGAAAACATGATGTTTGAAGAAAATGGAGCAGAACGTTATCTAATCAATGTATTCATGAGAGGGAGGAAGGGAGGGTTATGCATTAAAATGCACAAGTCTCCTGAGCTCTCTGTGTGCATTAAAGTGGTGAGATGGAGCTGTGGCTTCTTCCAAAGCAGCTTCTCAAGAGCTCTGTAGCCTGCAGACATCATCAAGAGAAGGCAAGGCAATTATCAGTCCCTCTGCCCAGGGAAGGAGGTGAAGCTGTCCATGTCTTTGGCAGACACCTCATGCTATTTCTCATGGGGGCTCTGGGCCAGCAAACTCTCAGCCAGCGCATCTCTGGGGAGGTTCAGATGTAGATGGACCTTTTCCAAAATTGAAATTTTTATCCATCCATCTCCCCTTCCTTCCCAACTTCGTGTGCTTTTTCAGAGGGGAAAAAAGGAAGCCAACTAAATTCTAGCTGTGGAGCAGGGACACAGCATGAGAACTTGGGGTCTGTCCTCCGTTTTTCTGAGAGCAAAATCCCAATTACTTCCACTGAGAAAGGCTGGTGAGCATCACGGAGAGCAGGAGGCCAAACAGGTGGTAGGGTCAGAGGTCTCAAGATGTGTTTCCTTTGATTTTTGTTTTCAAGACTGGATGGAGCAGACTACCCTTAGACAGAGTACCCTGGGAATAGTCCCATGCACAGAGATGCCCTCAGCCTTCCGCTAAACACTAAGGGGAGAAAGAGCTCAGAAAGAATCAGAAGCAGAAAGGATCTGTGCCCTGTGAAGAGCATGGGGCAAAGCCAAGGACAGACCTAAGGCTTTCCAAGTCTCACCACAGATACTTAAGTGTAAAACCATCCTTTCAGTCCTCATCCAGGCTTCTCAATCTGCATACTGTGCTCACCACTCCAGCTGCTCCAAAACTCTGCTCTCTGTAGTGTAAATGAATTCTTCCTTTCTTTCACCTGATGATGCTTGAAGAAGTAACAGCAGCAATTCCTGAGCAGACACCATGGAGAGGTTAATGGGGAGAAACTATTTTTAGACCTCAAGGTATTGGATCATCCTTTGTTATGGCAACGAAACTTGTTATTCCTTGTTTCCTCTGGTCTTTTATACACATTACAGTCATCAAGGCTTCAATCCAGCTTACAGTAAACATTGACAAAACTCAGGATTTCAGAACATATTTGTTGTGTGGCTGGTAAGAGCATTAAAAAAGGAGAGGAAAGAAGAAAGCCTGTCTAAAAACAGTCTCAGAAGGAAGGAGGGGAACTCCAGCCTGAGGAGAAACCTTGTGCCTATAGAAAAACTTTGGGCTGAGAAGCTAAAGCAAATGCCATCTGGAAATCCCTTCCAACCTGCACCATCCTGTGGGTCTGCAACACCAAAAGGCCACAGAAAATCCACCCCAAAGTGTGGGCAGATCAGGGGCTCCAAAGTGATGAAATGCTGCCTGATTTTTGTCCAGAGCAATAAATCTTTCCTCACAGAGGTTACTGTACACTTGGACCAGGTTTGCAGAAAGATTTGCCAAGGTTCAGCAACAAGATTCAGAGCAAATGCTGAAAACAGGTATGCTGTGACTTTTGGGAGATGATTGCAAAGTCCATGTACATCCACAGGAGATACCTTATCTGCTGTGCCAGAGCAATGCCTGCACTGAGACGTGACAGAAGTCAGACCAGGAGCACACTCTGTCATTTCTTCTAGCAAATTCACTGAATAAAACACTGAGGGAAGCTTTGAGATACCTCTTTGACAAAGCAATACAGAAGCTTTGTAAAACACACACAGAAAGCACACCACAGGTCCGTGGGCACTGAAAGCATCTTTTCTGCTGTGCAACTGCACTGCACCTTGCAGAAGCTGCAGAAGTGACCAGGGATCCTGGACAAAACAGGGTGACCTTCCCCAGTCTGCCCTATTCACTCACAATAACACCCCATGACTCTTTTTGTTATTTTATTTTGCTAGAACACAACATGTTTTGCTTTAGCCAGTATCATTTGCAGTATCCTCTCAGTTGCCCAGACTACCAATAGGCAGGAAGACAGCGCTGCTGAAAATAGGTTGGGTTTCAGCATTTTCAGGATGAGCTATTTCCATTTCAAAGCACACCAGTTCCTTTTAAAGAAATGTGAACAGAAGGAAGACAACCTGCTCCGTTTGATCTGTGCTTTAGGAAAATAGAACCATTTTAAAGAAAGCAACTAAAGAAATTTGGAGGGAGCTGGCCAACGATCAGAAAAACCCCAACTAACTATTCAAAGCAACAATCATGAAGCTCTTCAGAACCAAAGCATCAGCGACCAACAGCTCATTCCAGCTTTTTTTTTGTTTCCTCTATCTCAGCCACAAAGTGTCATGCCCAGACATTAACTGGAGGGAAAGAATACTCTGAGCTTCTGGTGCTGGGGAATGTCTGACATTTCAGTCTTTGCTCTATGCTTTGAAATGACACAAAAAAGTTGAATTTCCAAATACGGCTCCAGGGCTATTCCCCAGAAAAAAGAAATGATTGTTATTATTTAGACATGTCAAAGCTGGCTGGGCGTGTAGGTGGTTTGAAAAGCTGAAGATCAGAAGAGGAGCTGAACTGACTCGAAGCTGCTGACTGTCAAGTCATTAAACCTCATTTCCCCGCATGCGTTGCCTTACGAAGAGAGCACGTGAGCTCTACCTTGCTGGCGGCTGGCAGCAGAGAGAGGCTTGGGAGAAGTTTATGCTACACCATACTCCTTCACATAGCCCCCATGTAGCTTCAGAGGAAATACAGGCTATCATCTGGGCCACTTTGTATCTTAAATTTACTGGGTGGTCTTCTTCGGACCACGAAACCATGCTCTTTGGTTAACACTATTCCCATGGACTCAGTAAGCACAAAAGTTGCTCTTTGCCTTCTGGGCATTGAGGTCCTCCCAAAAGCACAACCATAAAGAAGAAAATGAGCCAGCATTGCACTTTCCAAAGGGAAGCAAAAGCATATTCTGAATTGATTTGAAACCAATCCAATCAAAAGAATGAAATATTCCCCAATTCAGGTCAAACTGACCAAAATGAAGTGTTTCATTTCAGTTTTGTCTCTGTATCCTTCAAAATAAAACAGAAAAAAAAACCACAAAAAAGAACACTGAAGGATTTCAGCATTAATCACATTCCATCCCCGTGGGGAACTCCAAATCTATGGAAGTGGCAAATTTCCTAAGCAAAGTCTTTCTCATGGGCACTCCTCCACCGTGCAGAAGCTCCAAGCAGCCCATTGAACTGATCTGGAGGCTTCACAGGAATTACAGCTCAGGTGCCTCTTGAATCTGTCCCTAAATCAAGCCTCCTGCTTGGAGGAGGTCTCCCAAAACCCACTGCAGGCAGCAGCACGATGGCCGTCCCTAGACATCATGAGCCTGACACAACATCACACATGAAACAGGATTCCACCTAGCGCTGACCTTCCATGCCTTTTCTTGTGTTTCTGTGAAAATAATGTGTGTGTATAATTGCATCATAATTATGTGTGGGTGAATGTGTAAAATCCCATCTTTTTGTGGTGGTTTTTTTTTTTTTTTTTGCTAGAAAACACTGCCATCCTTTTCAGGTGCATTGCTGCCAGCAAGTGAGGCAGGACTTGCACAGCACTGTGCTGTTTTCTCTGTTACAGAATCACAGAATCACGGGGTTGGAAAAGCCCTTTAAGCTCATCAAGTCCAACCATTCCTGTCCTGTGCTGCCCCAGATCCCTGAGCACCTCATCTCCCCTCTGTTAAACACACCCACGGGTGGGGACTCAGTCCCCTCCCTGGGCAGCCTGGGCCAGGCCCTGACAACTCTGCCAGGGAAGAACTTTGCCCTCCCAGCTGAGCTGACCCTGCCCTGGCACAGCTTGAGCCCATTGCCCCTTGTCCCAGCTCCTGTCCCCTGGCTGAAGAGACCAGCGCCCACCTCTCTGCACCCTCCTGGCAGGGCAGGGGAGGTGGGGAGAAGGTCTCCCCTCAGCCTCCTCTTCTCCAGCCTCAACACCCCCAGCTCCCTCAGCTGCTCCTCACAGGATTTGCCCTCCAGCCCCTTCCCCAGCCTGGTTGCCCTTCTCTGGATGCGCTCCAGGACCTCAATATCCTTCTTGTAGTGAGGGGCCCAGAACTGGACACAGTATGCGAGGTTACACAGCTGGGTGCTGAACCGCAGATATGCACCACACCAGGCATGACAAAACCACATAAGCATCCTGGAAAAGAAGAGGAAAACCTAAGGCTTTTCCCTCTTTCCTGACTGCACAGATCAGCTTCCAGTACCACCTTAATCTCTTTCCCATACTTGCTCTGACATTGCCTGGGTATGAGCCCCGTGTTCCCTGCAGCAAGCTGAAACACTGAGAAATGGCAAAAGAGGTTTCCAGAGGGTTTTCTGAGGGCAGAAGACACAAATTCCTAACCGCCTCCCCAAATGGTGCCAAGGGATGCTCTTGGGAAATGGCAAACAGGGAGTGTGTGAAAGAGGGCATCCATCACCACCCAGCCACTGCAGTACCTTTCCTCCTCCAAAAGAGCTGGCTTTTGGCAAATCCCTCACGAGGACTTTCCGTGTTATATATACCAGCTAGCCAAGGAGTTGTGCAATTAGATGTCAAACATGTTTGGAGAACAAAGTGTGTAAACGGGATGTAATGCAATACTACGTGTTTATTTCTGAACATGAATCCAAGCAAATCCATCCATGGCCACTTCTCAAGATGAATAAAATCTACCAGCTTAAGATGTCTTGCAGTATTTCTTCTTTCTCCTCTTTCACTAAAGAACCAGGACGAAATGTTTTTAATAAAACACTCTTTTTAAAAAAAATACTTATATATATATCAAAGTGCAAATAAATCTTTACTATAATCAGAAGAATGCAGAGAATTGTAAAAGTTTAGAAGGGGTCACTTCTGACTGGCCTCTACTCCATAAAGTACAGTTTGATGTCCTGTAGTTTATAGCCATACAAAGCCCAGATCTTCTGCATTCAGATTGGCTGTTAATGTTGTAATGATGTTTAACTGCTGACAAATGAATTACAGGTGGGGAACGCATTGCCCATTTAGGACAAGGACTGTTTAAGTAAAAAAATATGTCATTTTTATTTGGTTGCTTTTTTTTTAATGTTTCTTTTTAATTCCCTCAAGCAAACAGATTAAGGAACATCACAGCCCGTCAAGTAATGTATGTTTGTAAAAACACCACATCTCTTTGATGCATCTATCATGTGCTGGAGAGGAGAAAGAGGGGTTTTCTTTCACTTGCAGTGTAGCTTCTTTTTTATTTTTTGCCACTAATTATGGAATTTCTCATTAAAATAACAAGAAGCACGTCTGGCTGGGATTCCAGCACATGTTTTCACTTTGGGAAACCAATGGGAACCATATGCTTTCTTCCTTCTTCCATGTCCCATGAAGCAATGGCAGCGCACAGCCCAACAGCAGCATCCATGCCCCCACTCCACCAGCCCCGTAGCCAGATGCTGGGAGAAGACACTCTCCCAAAGGGACAGACCCAGCTTGCAACCAGCACAGGGGCAATGCCACATTCCCTGGCTAATTTTAAACTTCTAAAATTCACGCCATTCCCCACGTCTTGAACCTGATGGATATTTCTTTCCCCTCTTAGGCCTGTCTTTTCCCTTACTCCTTTCTCCTTGCCCTGTTGCATTTTTTCTCATGGCAAAAACTAACTCATGCAGACCTGTGGTGGTTATTTTTAAACTCTCCTTGGATGCCAAAGCGCCACGAACAATCATTTCCTTCCAGTTTACAGGAACATTCAAAGTGCTCCGAAACATATTTTCAACATAAGTCATCACTTTGAAGATGCGTCCAAGCTTTTGTTCGTGTTTATTGACAGGAAGTTGTTTTTCATTGCTCAAATCAGGAGGGGAATGATGGGGAGCAGGAGGAGGGAGGGAAGAGGAGGAAGGGCTTTTGCCAAGAAGCTGAAGCTGTACCCTGCAAAACCCGACCCTGCATTTCTGGCATGTGTGTTGGCTTTCCCCCACCACCCACCGCCCAACCCCAGTCTTCCCTTTCAAGGAAGAAAAAACATTGTCAGGGCTAAAAAAGGGGTAAATTAGAGCAAGGATGGATGCAGGCAGGTGAGAGAGGAGGAGAAACCTCTGTTCCCTGTCACAGTTATGTAAGAAGAGGGGGTTTTGGGGGCACCCCCTTGTTGCTGGAGAGCAGAAGTGAGGCACGAGTCCTTCCATTTTGCCTCCTCCTAGGGAACAGGTCAGCAGAGCAGGGCCATGCTCTTTTGGAACTTGGCTTAGGGGAGATCCTAATTCATGGGGGAGAGGATTGGGAAAGGGGGGTATCGACTCAATCTCCCTGTCATGTCAGCTCAGAGGGATGGAGGACAACAGGAGAGGTCTCTCGGGCTACAGTCCACAGAGATGGGCAAGAGGTCTGCAGGGTGGCCACTTGAGAATGGGAGTCCTTCCAGGCGAGGTCAAAGGGTGGGAGAGGAGCTGGGTGAACTGGGCAGGTGGTGACGGGAGAGGGGCAAGGCAGATGCCTACCTGCTCACCGCTGCATTCCAGGAGAGAAGGTCAGGTGCTCCCGATTTCCACCTCAAGCCCCAGGCAATCAGGGCATATCCTCTGTTGGCCTCAACCAGTCCAAACTTCAGCAGAGCAGCACCTTTTCTTGAAGGGCGTGGTGATACTCATCTGCTGCTCCATGAGCTGGTCCTGGCGGAGGAAGTCAGCAAAGGAGCAGGGTAAGTTCACTGGGAAGAGTTAATAGAGCTGCAGATGAGGACCTTACCCAGGCAAAGATGCCTGCCATCGGAAGAAAGTACCTAGTGAAACACAACAGACCCACTAGTGTTGACCTTGTGGACACATTGGAAACCGCTCGGCAGCCCTGGCACACATCACCGCTGCGCTCTGTTTAACAGGGAGAAAGAGGGATTTTGAAGTAAGGTTGTATCAACCTTTTTATATCGACAACGGGACCGGTTATGATACACTGTGTGCCTGGGGTTCTTCCACTGGAAGGAGCACAACGCAACACTGGGGGCAGTTCCTGATTCCACTTACTCCCAATAATTATTACTTCTTGGCTTGTTGCTACACTATATAGTGTAATGTTATTGCTCAGAATGGTATGTTAACTTAGTTTTTACTGATACCATGTGTTCCCCCTCTTTTATCCTGGTAGTGTGTCAAGAGCTATTTTTCTAAAGATGGTCAAGGGAATATGATTCTAATATTACTGGAGATGGTATAAAAAGTTTTATAGATGTTTGAACTGGGAGCCCAGAATTCAGCCACGAGGGCCTTAATCAGATGTTTGAATTGCAGGTTTTGAAGGCTCAGATTGGCCGGTGAGGTGGAAAAGGCACTCGCTTGGTTACAGCCAACAGCCAGTATGAAAGTCAAAATGCTAAACCAAAACAAAAGCCTCTGAGAGCTGGGCTTATAATATGCAATTTCAGGCATTGGATGGTTCCAGGAGCAAGATTTAAAGCAGCATGGGAAACACACAGGGTCACATCGCTTACGGCATTATTCCTATGAGTGGACCCATAAACCCCTGTCCATTAATGTGACCATCCTTGGCAGCTGGCAGAGCTGGGGTAAATCGTAGGTCCTCCAAAACTCAGAGCAGAAGCTGCAAAAGGAGCTACAGACCCAGGTGTGCCAACGATTGTACCCTCTGATGCTCCAGAACCACAGCCCCATGAACACTCAAGAAGAGGAGATGCAAAGACCATGGGCTCGATTACAGCCCTCGGAGCAATGCCTGGGTGGAACAGCAGCGTGGGAACTGGGCTGTGGGCTGCTGAAACGATTTCCAGGGACCAGAGCACAAGGATTTGCTTTGCCAGTTTCTCTGCTGCATGTCAATGTTTGCAGTGCCACTTCTTGCTCAAATCTGCACCTGGTGTTCATGGCTTATCCACCTCTTGAAGCTGCTCCTTCAGCTCCTGTGAGGAACTGCAGTGGACAGGGATTCTGCGCATCCATCCCTGCTGCATTCAAGACTTCTGTTTACTAACAGCATGCTTTCCTGTTCAGCCATGAAGGTATTTCTTGGTATGTTTTATGGCAGAAGAGGTCCAGCGTGCCACAGGAAGGGACTTTGAAGGCAGATAGCAACAGCAGGCAGAGATTTCCAACCCCACCAAACTTTTAGGAGCACTTCCATAATGGCATTTCCAACACTTGGGCCATGACTGCAGTGACGGCTGACACCTCGTACATCATCATCTGCTTTCTATTTAACAGAACAACAAGGGTGGTTTATTTATTGCAGGTGATTACCTTCGCGCAGGATGAAGGTGTGGAAACGCTAAGCCTCCTGTCTCAGCAGCGGGCGGGCTTGCCCTGTCTGACACCATCTTCATCACCGCAGTCATCACCGGGGCTGCACTCTCCTTGTTTCGCAGGTCACTGCGGCGCCTTGAAGTGCTACATGCCTGCTCCTGGCACGATTGCTGGAGTTTCAGAGCTCCCTGGAGTTTCTGGGACCCTTGGGTGCATCTTTTGGGAGTTAAGGATGAAAGCTTTGCTCCTAACCCAAGAGAGCTTCCATTGTACTGCAAGCTGGTGGAATGTCTTCCTGACCTGGTGACTGCTTACACAGGCTCAGACAGATGGACATCTGTTTTGCTCTCTCTGGACATTTCCTTTATTTCACTTTCAAAATCTCATCAAAGCCAACTTTTGGGACATCCTGTATATGTCTGCAGTCTTTCGTCAGGTGCTTGTTGTGGTTTGCATTGAGCATGAAAGAAGTAGGGCTTGCCAAGAGTGAGAAGCAGACTGTAGCAGGGCTGTGATGTCCCAGCCAGTGCGGGACAGGGTAGGACATAGGGATCCAAGGTGATGGCTGGAAGGACAAGGCGTCCCCAGGAAAGCAGGAGCAGGGGAATGTGGTGGGCCAGGAGGTGCACAGCAGTTCAGCAGGAGGGAGGTGAGGTCAACGGGCTCCTGGTCAGCTCTTTGCTCAAGCACCACTGGGATAAGAAGTGGGTGACACCAAACCGACCAGCTCGCATATATCCAACGATGAAAATACTTCTGCTCTCTGACTTATCTGGTGCTCCTCACTTTAAAAAGTGAAGGCAAAGTCCCTTAGCTGTAAGGCTAAGAAGCAAGCAAGCTAGGGTGAGCAGAGCTTGGATGAGACATTAGCTGAGGTGAAGTTATTTGTTTGAAAGCTTCAGCCAAGCCACCAACTTTGCGAAGCACAGCTGGGCTCAAAGCAGGACAAACACCTGTCCTGGAGATCTTCCAGAGCCAGAACTGTCCAGTACTGCGTGCAACTGACCAAATAAACCTCAATATCCCCAACTCCTCCTCTTCCTACTCGTACTTGAATAATAGTCTCTCTGTTAAAAAAACCACAAGGAAGCACACATCTGGACTGTCTCATCCAAACGAGGAAGGTTGCTCTTATGCACCCATCTGGCCTTCTGAATGTACCCATTCCCCACAACACACACCTCTCCTAAGGCTTTATCTACAACATAAGGGGGAAGATCCGCATATTTGAAGGTTTGGCACAGCCTTACAAAAAATCACCATGGGAAGAGGTTCCCTTTACCTTCTGCAGGAACACAGTTCTTTGCTTCACCCAAGAAGCAAAATATTTCAAAAATATTTCAAAAATATTTGAAAACCATCAGTCTCTGGAGATGACCTAGAGAAGCTCTTGTCAGCGTGAGCAAAAAATGAACCACAGACACAGACAAGCTCTGCTGCACCCCTGGCCAGCTCAACTCCTTTTCACCTGATATCTTGTGATGTTGGGGGTAAGAATGCTGCTGCTACCGACACAGTCCCAAATGGGATTTAATGGCAAAGGATCTCATTTTGGGCCATTGGGAGCCTCATTTAACTTCTCATGCTATTTCCATTGCAATGCTTCCCAGCAGCAATGCTGGGGAGATCTTGGTTCTGGTTTCAGACAGCTGTTCTCTGCACTCACTTCTGTAGCTCTTCTCATCTGCAAAATGAAGGCAATGCTCCAAAGCTCCTTTACAACTCACTGAACTTTCCAAAAGAGAAGCCTGAGGAATAACTATTCCATAGGACTGGTTCAAAAGCTGTTGGTCCACAACTTTATAGCCACCCTAAAAGACTGGAGGCAGCAAAGTGTGAAGAACAATCTATCTGCAAGGTTACAACGACTGCTCCTGGATTTCCTCTCTCATGTGATACACAACATGACAAGCCCAATACAGATGGGAAAGGTCTGCAAACGAATCACTATTTCTTAATGAGGGGGAAAGGAAAAATAACCTGCACATGGTGCCCACCCTTTGCTGTGAGAGCTGGATAGTGGCTGCCAAAATCCAGGGCATGTACAGCACCCACTGTACGGGGCTCTAGTTAACGCTGGGAAAGATCGCGTTATCCTATTTATTTTCCAGACAAAAACCTGACCTGGAAAGCACCAACACTCCCATCTGGAGTCCTGTGTCCAGAGCTGGGGCCCGAAATACAAGAAAGATGTGGGACTGCTGGAGACGGTTCAGAGAAGGCCATGAAGATGATTAGAGGGCTGGAACACCTCCCCTACAAAGAGAGGCTGAGGGAGCTGGGCTGGTTATTGGATATTAGGGGGAAGTTTTTTACAGAGAGAGTGGTGAGGGGCTGGAACAGGCTGCCCAGAGAGGGGGTGGATGCCCTGTCCCTGGAGGTCTTCAAGGCCAGGTTGGCTGGGGCCCTGGGCAACCTTGTGTAGCTCCAGGCCTGGACGTTGGTGTCCCTGCCTGTGGCAGACGCGTTGGAACTCTCTGATCCTCGGGGTCCCTTTCCAAGCCATCACATTCTATGATTCTATGAACACTGTGCCAGGATGAGGATGCTTTTTCTTTTTTTATTCTTTTTAGGACTGACATGCAACTTCTGAAGCTGAACTGTACTTGTATGCTTCTGAAGGTTTGGGATGTCTTTTGGGGATCTGATCAGTGCTCACCTCCGGTCCCTCCAGAGATGAGTAAGGAGGCCAAATGCAGTTCTGGAATGAGCATGGGGACAGAATGACACTGTATTTTTAAATAATGCATTGGGTCTTTATGTTGCTATTGCTGTTAGGTTCAGTTACAGGGTAGGGGATCCAGTGGTGGTGGTGGTGGGAGCATCCTCCTGTTGATCTGGTAAATACATCACCTGCTCTAATAAACAGGTGAGATGAAGGAAACCCCATTAAAAACATGATGAAAGTTGCCTCGAGGCTCCTTATGTCACACTTGGGCTCTGGGAAACGCAGCGTTCTTCACTTCGGTGTTACAGGCTGAGGCAGCCCATCAGATCCTACCCCTCCCCCCCCCCCCCACACACACACAGAGGGATGCACGTGCACTGGTGTGCAAGGGATGCTTGCTGCCTCCTGCCCCAGCTGCAAACCAATGGTACACTAAAGGCTCACAGGCCAGGGGAATTTGGGTTCCTGGGGGCTTTTAAGGGGGGTTTTCAGCAGCTGACTGGCCTCTTTTGGTGGAGACAAATTGAATTTCATGGGAAGCAGTCAGCAGAGCAGGAACAGTGATGGGTGGGGACCCTGTACACCCAAGGTCTGACCCACATCTCACGTTGCTGGAGAGGGAAGAGAAAGAGGCAAACCCCAGAACACCACGTTATTTCTACCCTGCTGTGAACTCCCTTCGGCAACGACAGCTAAATAAAACTCACACATGGTTTATTTTCAGATGCCTCCCCCCGCCACCAAACTGATTTACAGTGCTATTGTTCTGTGCTCTGACCTAACACACCAAAAAGCTTGGAGAGGTGCAGCTCCCTCCCTGCTCCTTCCATCACGCAGGTGTAACTGCTGTAAAAGAGCAAGAGGGAGGAAGGAAACAGAAGAGAAAACAAGGGGGAGAAGTCGAGGCTGCAGACAACCACATCTGCTCTCTGACTAGCTCAGGCTATGGCACACCCGCACGGGTCCCATTTTATGGCTAACATTCCTTATAAGTTAGCAAGTTTTTTTTTTTAACATACACACACACACACACCCCCACACCCCTTTTCTTCCAAACTTCAGATGTCCCAGAGGAATGTTTAAACTATTATGGAATCCCAGAAGAGTTCGCTGCTTCCCTTTTTAATTTGTTCCATGCTGGTTGCTGTTTTTTAAAGCAGTGCCGTGCTTACTCTTTCCTAAAGGCAGGCCCAGGGCTCCCTGTTCCATTTCTGGCACAGAATTAGTTAGAACTTTGCTCCCCAAATCCCTTTGGGTTCATAGCGTGGCTAGAGCCATTTACTCCATGGTGAAATTTGCGATTACCTGCTCAGATTTTTGAGCCTTCGTTTAAATAGAAATACTAGTCAATCAAACGAGGCATTTTTGGCCATTTTTTGCTTGTCTAGCTTTCACCAGCTGCGATCCCACAAGGCCAACGCCACGCCTGGTGTTATCTAGCCCCAGGCACAGACCCATGTCTTCGCAGATCCAGGCAGGAAAAAATACTAAATCCATGTGTGGTGAGGACAGGAGGGCTGGAACTGGGGTTTGACTTCTATGGTCCGGTGGCAGCAGCCAAACGGGGCTGCTGAAGCACTAGACAGGACTCGCTGCTTGTAACCTTGTTGGCCGCCTTTGCCCTCTGACCGCCACTTCAAGGTGGGGGAGCGATGGCAGATGCCAAGAAATCACCCCAAGGTTGTACAGAAGAAGGTGCAGAGCAGGAAAAGGAATAAATTTATTCTCAAAATCAGGGCTGCAGCTGCTGGCCTTCGTAGGATTTCTTTTAGTTTCTTTTTGACCATAGCATAGAGTGACTCTGCCTGGCTCCACTCGGCCTGTGTCACGATCCACAACCTAGACAAGACTTAGTTTGGCAGCGGTTAAACCCCCTTGCGTTCCAACCGAACCTCAGATCTGACTGGGAGGTTGGGGGCGGCTGGGCTGAACCCCTGAGTGACGTCCAATTACTAGGTGTTTGACCGTGATCAGTTCTCAATTAAATTCTCGGAGTACGGTTCTGTTGACAATTATTAAGGCATATTTCCAGTACCTTACAGCCTGTAAGCCCTTCGTGTGAAGGGAAACCATCCCATCGGCCTTACACATGTCCCCTGGCAGCCGCTTCTAAACCAACAGCAGAAAGCCGGAGCAGACACGAGGTGACTGTGCTAGGAAATGAAGTTCATAAAAAATACAAAGGGCTTCAGAATTCTTTCCCAAATGTGGCCCAAAGAAAGAAAAAAGGAGACGACTGAAGGGCTGGGAAGGGTGACACAACTTCCAACATCCCTTGTTAATTAAGTGAAGGTAAACAAATACCGGCCACACGTGTCCTTAATAGATCCAGTTAACACTCTTAGCCCAATACATTGTCAAATCAAGTATCGCTTCTGAATGTGAGGGATTGGCTGCTTATTAAGAAAACAAATTTCAATTGAAATGCACTGCTATGTTTTTTGTTGGTGAATGCGACTTTCCAGCCCAAATGCCTTCTGAGCGTTAGCAAAGCATGTGTCTCTGTTACTGACCAGACAGAGCCCTTCTGGGAATCCCAGGAGGGGAATGGTAATACAGTCCTGGTCTTTCAAGACAAGGAAGAGGATTCCCTTACTGCTAAGAAATCTCCTGTTACCAGTGAAGTAGAGTAAGACTGATTGATCTCATAATGGAACGATAATTTAATACCAGAAGACCACCATGGACCATGAATCCATTCAAGTGAGAAACTAGAAGGTTGATTTAAGGACACAAGAGCTGCAAGGCGCTGCTAGAGCCAGTCGAGAGGATGTGAGCCACAACATCGCCTTTATATGCCCATTACAATCAGCTGCCTCCTCCTACCTATAGCCTTTTCTGGAATTTCTCCTTCCCCTAGGGTAGAAGGCCTAATATCTTGCTGTTGAGGTGGTGCTTTCCAGGGAGCTCCTGGGAGGACTCGAAGAAATTTCACCACGGATTTGACACAAAGCATCCCCAAAATGGCAGCTCTTCTCTAAGCCTTGCCAGTGCTTTCCATTGGCTGGCCCTGTGCTGAGCCAGGAGTTGGACTTGATTATCCTATGGGTCACTTCCTACTCAGGATATTCTGTGATTCCATGATATGATCTTGATTGGATGCTCATCTCCCAGCTCCTGGTTCAGTGGGACTTCAGATAGGCCCAGTACACCCCAAGCCACCGCTCAGTGTTTGAGCTGGGAGCAGACACAATGTGTCCCTCGGATGCTCTTATTTAGGGAAGAAGCAGCTGCCTTGGATAGGTCTCTATCAGAAAGCAGAGCAGTTCATTGCTTTTCTGCACTATTAAAACTACTCTTACTTCATGGACTCCAAAAAGACGTGAAAAGGGAAGGAGCTGAGTCTTGTCCTGGAACCTGACAATCCCCTCCATGGCGAGGAGCAATCGCTGCTTTCTCACTGCCCAGAGACAGCCATGAACTTGTGTTACTGCTCTGCAGGCTCTGCAAGGAGGATCCCAATGGTCCCTTGAGTTGGGTGACATGTTTCCTCTGCCACTCAAGGGCATGTGCCGCTTGCTGGCTTTCACATCTCATTAAAATGAAGCCTGGGACCAAGATGAGGAAAACCCTTTCAATTAAATTAGCTCCATTAGTTTGGCTTGTAAGGAAGGGAGGTGGGCTTTGGGTTCTTTTTTCTTAATTACATGGCAATCGCACAGCTCCAGCCACGTGCTGCTTTGGAAGGCACGTACCCTTTGAAAGGGTACCCAAGTATGAAAGGTAGAACTCCAAGGCAGCAATCTCTAGGAAATGAACGTTCACCGGCTATCCTGTGAACCAAGGCAGCTGAAACTACGTGCCTTTATGGGGAAAATTAATTTTATGTGTAATTCTCCCTTCCATTTCTATGTGTGGTATCCATGCTGTTTCAATTTCTCTGTGACAAAATGTATTGTTGATAGGAACCAGACCTGTGGCTGCTTTAGTACTTAGATATCTAAATACTTGCCTGCAAGTACCATCTATCACTAAAGCGAAAAACCATGTCACTTGCAATGTCCTCTGGGAAGGAGAAAACCACAATTCTTTCAAGATTTGCCAGTTACTTTACAAGTTAAGCCTGTCAGTTTAACACTAAATCTTCAACTTAAAATGGTAAAATGAAAAAGGAGGGGGGGGGGGGGGGGGGGGGGGAAGTCATCCTTGTTTCAAAACTGGAAAATTGAGTTTGTCTGAGGTATTTGATGCCTGTGTTCGGGACCCGCGATGATTGATTCATGGGTTTGGGAACTGTGTGTGCTGACAGCTCTGAGCGTCCTGCCTTCGCTTGGTGAGCATGGATTAGTTCCACCATAAACAGGCCAAGACGAAGAGATGGGTGAGTAAACAACGTCAAGTCTCTGGCTTGTCACCACCTCCCACCTGCGAGCCACGGGCTTCCCAAGCTGCCAGCCTTCAGCTCCAGCAGAGAGGTCAGGGTTTCCCCACCCTCTCTGCCCCCAGATGCAGAGATGGCTGGAGCTGCCCACAGCCACCTCGACCACCAACGCCTCATTTAAAAGCAGAAACGTGCATCCCCTTCTCAGACAAGGCCTGAAACCATTGTGGAGGAGGGTCGCACCAAAGCACTGCGGGTGTAAAAACTGGAGCAACACAGATGAAGGAAGATGTGGCCTGGTTGCTGGAGAGAGCCAGAGCATCTCTCTTGCCATGCCCAGGGACTGTAAGCTTCCTGGGGGTGCAAGAGGCACAAAGAACTTTGCTGTTCCTGCAATTCAGCTATGTTTTCATCTGGCTGCTTTGCAGTCAGGAGGTTTGTGGCAGGACAAAATGAATGGAAACTCTTTTCTCCCCCTCCTGCCTGTCCCAGCAGGACCAGGGCAGCAAGGGTCGGATGGAGGAAGAGTCAAGCAGCAGTGTCATTTGTGACACTGGCCTGCAAGAATTGAGATGTGTCTATCTACCCCTGGCAGCCAAACCTCATCACTGCATCTGCTTTTTAACCTCACGTTGCAGCTCTGGGGGTAATACCAGGCACTTCACAAACATCTGGAAAACAACCATGCTGTAAATTTGCTGGACGCAAACTCATCACTCTGTCCCTTCCCATCTGGTTATCCCATGGTGAGTTAGTGGCTGGCCTTGCTTCCCCCATGCTGGGCATGTTTAGGACCATAAATCACAGGACTTTGCTCACTTGGTCAGGACAGAGCATCACTGGTGCCACTGGAGCAGTGACAGGTCACAATGCAAAGCAGCATGTTTAGCTCAGTGTGCCCTTGCCCTTTTCCTTTGCAAACATGTTAACGTACCTTAAAACACTGCCTGCAGCCAGAGATGCCTCCAACAGATCACACTGACAGACTGGATCGAGGTCCTGTGCAGATTTTCTGCAAATACTGCAAATCCACACGAGCTGCATCCCTTGTGGGTGGCATTCTCAAGGGGTTTTGGTCTATATCCTCTCTGTGAGTCAAGCAAACCCTGGATCTCTCATCCCACGTATTTCCTGGAGCGTTTCTGGCATGGTGAGGAAGGTCAAGCTGGGGAAAGGAAAAGACTGTATTTACACTGCTCCCTATCAGGAGGGAAACCTCAGGACCTAGGTTTGAAGGGAGAGGGTAAACAATTCTCATTCACAACATTTAATGAGAAACATCATCTCCTCCCACCCCGCCCCAAGACAGTTTTCACAGAAATTTAAGTTTTCAATTTCATTTTTGTGGGTTTGCAGAAGAGCAGAGAAGTCCATCTTTTCATCAACAAACCAGTAAAAGTCCTGTAAGTCTGGTGAAAGAAAAATAAAACTGAAAAGAGTAAAAGAAAGGAAGGGAATGCTTCCTGGGTAAGATCTAACACTGCTTTAGCTGCAGTTTCTAGCAGAGAATTAGTTATTCTATTACTCCTAGGGGTCTAATTATCATTAGACCTTAATTGTATCTTGGCGTGCTTTGCAAAGCAAAGAAAGCAGCAGCCTGTGCTGGACTGGATGCAATCATCTGCTCTTTTGATATGCATGTGTGTGTGTGTGTCTGTTCTCCCCTTTCATCTTCACATACTCTAGGAAGGAGAAGCTGCTGTGATCCTGCTGCACCTGACAGCTTTACTGGGCAGACAGCTTTACAGAGCGCTCAGCTCCCAAGACTTGAACTGACAGTGCTGCAGAGGGGCTATGGCTGAGGCTGGCTGAACCAGACACAGCCTTGTGAGCTCTTGTTTTAGTCCTTCTGCCACCCCTTTTGTCTTGCTGCCACATCCAGCAGGTGTTGCTCTTCCTTCTGCAGCGGATCCTTTTGAAAACACATCAAAAAGCTTCATTAGGCACAAGAAAAGGGGTATTTGCTTTGGCTGTGTTTGCTCCCTAATTACCATATATAATCTTGCACCACTAAACAAATGGAGGTGGCCGTAAGGGCTGTGTTTTTCAAAGCTTGATTGATCTCAGCACAGTTTTGGATTCATGGCCAAGCCTCTGCTTGGGCTTTGGCACAAGTTGATTTCAGGGGAGCAAAACAAGCAGCGGCCCAGAGCACTTGTGAAGAGCATCCTCCCTTTTGTGCCCCTTACACTGAGCAAGTGCCTGAGGGAGGAGTGAACTCCCACCATTCCTCCAAACGGGCTGATGCTGGTCCAAGGTGGGATCCAGCACCGGATGGACCATCTCCTCAGGAAGGTGCTTAGTGGCCCCAGAGCATCACCTGAACCCTCCCTTCACCACCCTCCCATTCCCCCAAATAATCTCTGCAAGCACCACAGACAAAACCCAAGATTTCCCCCAAATTGGTGAAACTCTTCCCCAGATTTTTGCTTCATGACCTTTCCTGCTATCTGTGGGATGGGTTTGCCTCCTGAGTTTTTCATGCTGCAGTGCCCCAGCTGCCCTGCCAGGCACCTCCTTACAGGGGTCCATCCCCTTCCGTGAGGGGAGTGCATGTTCAGACCAAAGGGCTTGATTTCTGGGGCTGTGGTTTGGTTTTCTAATGCCAGGTGAATGCTGGGGGGAAATCTGTGGGGTTTATTTTTATAAATCTGTGTTCTGTTTCCTCAGATTTCAGGCAGGGTAAGGTTTAGCACGTGAATTACAATGAGCATTTTAGGACTGAAAAATAATAATAAAAAGAAAGAAAAAAATATATAGTCCAAGAGCTTGGGATATTTTCATAGCATCTAGGGGATAGAAAGCAACTTTTCCCCCCTCCGAAGCAACAGTGATTTTTAGACTCATAGAAACCTTATTTGGAATGACCACAGAGACAAACATGGACAGCAGTGAAGGTGAGGAACAGCTTACTGCTTCTGATGCAACACAGGACCAGGCTAGGCCAGATCCACACTACAGGTCTGGCAGAAAGCCTGCAACAGCAACAACCTTTCCCAGTGTCAGCAGGCAGTGATCAGCAGAACACAGCAGTGCTGAGCTGCTGCCAAGCTGCCCAAGTGTTTGGGTATTTCTGGGAAAAAAAAACCCATCCCCAAACCCTCTGCTCCTAATACGTAGCAGGGCAGCGTCAGCCATGCTGGCCTGTGCCAGCATCCCACGTCCATGAACTTCACCCGCTGCAGCTAAGGTCAAGTGGTTTCACCCCAGCTGTGGGCAGAGATCCACGCAGCTGCCTGCTCCTTAAAGTAAAAGAGCAGGAGAAAAGGGAAAGGGGGGGGAACAAGGGAAGGGAAAAGGAAGGGGCAAATAACTCCAAAACCAAGAAACTAAGAGGCCCGTGGGTTGGGATAAGGAGAGTTTACTAAGATAACAGAAAAATAAAATATATACAATGCTAACAGGACTTTAGAGCAAAAGAATATGAAACTATTGATACCCAATGCAGTTTCTCACCCAACCACACAGCTCAGGCCGCACCACCCAGAGCCGTCCCGGAACCCGACCGGCCCCCAAGACCCTCGCGTCCCGGAACCGCCCCCCTTCTTCCTCCCGTCAGCCCCCCTTTATCCTGGGCAGGACGTAATTGGCATGGAATATTTTCTTTGGCCCATCTGGGTCACCTGTCCTGGCTTTGACAGTCTGACTGCAACTAAAAACATCAGGGTGTTCTCAGCACTGCTTTCATTGTAACTCCCAAACACAGCATCCCATCCGCTGCTACAAATGAAGTTAACTCTATCCTGACTGAAACCAGGACATAAGGTCAAGTGGTTTTGGAGAACAGGAAGCCCATCAAGCCAGCCTTCTGTGAGGCTCCACCACATGAAAACCACAAACAGAATCAAAGCAAACCATGCATGGCCCCCTGACCAGGGGCTGGAATTATTTCTGTGAAGAAGTCTGGAGTTGTATTGAAACGGAGAAATTCAGATCACCATGAGGAGGTGGCTGGAAAGCAGCTGGAAGATGCTGTAACCCATGTTAGAGCAAGCCCCTGGCAGGGGGTCTTCTGCTAGCTTCCTGTGACCTTGGTGGCCTCTTGGATCTTGGCTTGACCCAGACCAGCAGATCCACAGCTAACTCTGAAGCCCTCTACAGTTGTGGGACCCACATTTGACCCTTCCATACACAATATGGCACCATGTATACACAAATGCAGAAGCAGCAAGCTTCTCTTGGGGTATCAAAAACATCTGCACATCTTCAGTACGCACACCTCGGCCTGTGTCAAAGTCCTGGTGCTGTGAAGGCACAGAGGGGTTCCCAAGGATGCCGAGAGACCAACAAGGTCCCTTCCTGCCACCTCTTTTGGGATACCTCTGCTGCAAAGGGCATGGGGCTGCAAAGCACATAGAATCTTTCTCCACATTGAAGGATCATAATCATGATGTAAGCTCAGTCACTGTGAGTGCTGTGGCAAGGAACAATGAAGAAGACTAGAATTCTCAGGAAAACCATCCTGCCCCCTGCTTTGTGTTCCACTTCCTGCCTGACCACAGCTTTATCCCCAGACCTGCATGCTATGTGCAGCCAAGATGCAGAGTGTGAGGGGCTCAGGCTTAGAGGAACCCAATGGCTGCAGGGCATTACCTAGCTTGCAGCATTGCCATGACAGAGGACAGGGAAGCTACGTGCGGGCTGCAAGTCAGGCCGCATCATTCCTCAAAGCACCACAACCTTCCTGATTGCATGACTTTATCTCCGCACGGGAATACTCCCACTGTGCAGGGGTTTCACATAGCTGGCTCTCAGACAGCATTCCTTTTCCATTTATTTCACATTTCACCTGACTCCTCACACGTCTTTTTTCAGCTAACAACAGCAACACTGAGCTCTTCTGCACCATGTCCAAGTAATCATGGACAAAATGCTCCTTGCTGGAACCAAGGGGAAAAGCCCTGCTGTATACATCACACAATGGGCAAAGCCTCTGCAGCATGTCTAAGAACATCCCTTTGCCAGGGACCACGCAGGCTTCTCAGCTGCACCCTAATGGCAACAAAGTGGCTCCACAATGTAATGTTGGGCTTGAGCTGGGTTGTGTTTCTGTTGCGTCTTCTCACTCCTGACCTGGTAGGAATTTGGCATCTCACACACCGTCATTTGCATGGAGATTCTTGTACCTGCTTGAGCTCTGGGTATGCTGGGATGGCTGGAGGACGTGGCCTGGAGAAGTCCTCCACCAACACGCCTGGGTGGAAGGGTTATTTTCAGCCAGTACTCCTAGGTCCTAATACTCCTTAGGCTAGGCTCCTTTCAAAAATACCTACTTTTTGCATTTCTGTCAGTTAAGGGAGGAAGTTAAGGACTGAATTCCTTCACCCTGTCAAACAGTTGTGGCTGTGATGCCACCAGAAACAAAAACTCAGATGCAGGAGGAATCTGAAAAGGTGCTTCATGCACTGGTTGGAGCTGCACAATAGCTGCTGAGAGATTTAGTATTCCAGACTAAATCTCTGAGTCTGCTTCCTTCATCTGCACAAAAGAGGAGGAAAACATCCAGAGGTTTGAAGGAACAATAAAGGTGAGCACGCAGAGGTCCTGGAACTTGCCAACTCAGTGTTCGTAGAGCAGTTCCCAGCTTGGCTTCTGCTCGCTTGCTTACTCACTCACACGGTCATTTACAACTTCCATGCCACCTCAAAGTCCCCAAGTGTTTAAGAATAGAAAAACCCACAGAAGACACGAGCTGTGGCCTTCTGTGCAATATTAAACACCTTTTTTTTCTCATCCTGGAGAGTATCTTGCCAATACCTGCATCTGATTCTGAACCTTGCTTTGAATCCTGAGTCTACTGGCTCATCATGAGCCTTGAGTGCAGCACTCCTAAGGACCACTGCTGATCTTACTGCCCACTGCACACAGCAGGAGACGCAAGAAGGCTGTGCAAACACACACAACAAGGAAAACATATGCCACAGACAGATACCTGGATCTTTTCTGCTCCTAAAAAGGCCAACAATAATGCTGTGCATCTCTGAACATGCAGCATCTCTCGGATCTTCCTCCCTTAACTCCTCTATCCTGGGCCATCAGACACTGTGCAGCAGTTACTGTTTGCCTCCTGTCCACAAAGAAGGCATGAAACTATTTTTTTAAAGTTAATGAGTTTTAATTTTACTGAACTATAAAGCCCCCTAATTGAAAACCTCTCCACATGGATGAGATTAGCTTCTTAACCAGGAACTGTCACTGACAGTGGAGCAAGAGGTTTGCAGGGATAGTTCTCATTAATGCTAATGCAAGTCATATGCGGCAGGAGAACACACTGCAGAAGTGCTGGATTAAAGAGCATGCACAGTGAAAAAGGGGTGGGATACTCAGGCAAAGAGTGAGACCTGATGATCTTCAGGTTGAACAAAGCTTTTCTGACAGGTGACCCACAGCTTCTGGGATACAGAGGAGGAACTCTAAGGAACAGCAAGCTTTTAATGAGCCCCTTGCACCTCCCTTGCATTGGGTAACAGATAACCATCATCTTCCACCCACAGCCGGTCATACCTGGAAAGCTGGGCCATGGTGGCAGAAGGTCATCAATTGGTCTCAGACCCATAGTCCAAAACCTGTCAGAAGAAAAATGGAGGAGAGAAGGAGGCAAAGAGATGAGGATGGCCAGCAAAAATTCAGCAAGTAACGAAGCCAGGTATCAGCAGCACCTGTGGTAATCACACTTCAGCAGTGTCATGCCAATTACCTGTTTTAAGGAGAAAATTTGGGCAAGGGCAGCAAGTTTGATCAGTGCAGGGCTACCCAGCAGTGCAAAGAAATTCTGAAATGGCCCTCTCTCCCCTCCACAAAGATTAGCCTAGGTAGAATTAGTGATTTTTAGCTTTTCATTCCAGATTCCCAAGTTTCCACTGCCCCCATTACAGGGACAGCTGCTACCAGGAATCTGCCAGGCTCATGAACACACCCAGAAGTGCATGCAAGCCACAATATGTCTGGGGCACTCCAGCACAACAGCGTAAAATAGACAGGACTCAGAGTCCCACTCATCCATAGTGTTATACACACATGCAAGCAGGGCCATGTGTCACAAGCATGCTGAGCTCCTCCTCAGCACAGCTGAAGACAACCCAGATGGTCCTGGTTGCACATAATAGTAAGGAAATCACAGGGAAGCCTCAGCTCTGATGAGGAGCATGTTGGGAGCTGTCCAGCTGCAGAGCAAAACTACTTTGAAGCTGCAAAGTTCGTCAATTCAAGACACAGGATATTTCCATTTGTAGACAGAGAGCAATAGCAGACATGTTAGGAGTGGGATTTTTGGAAGGACATAGCTGCAGAAACCTCGCAAGGGGGGAGTCTGGAAACCCCCTGACTTGACTGCGGTCACAAAGGAAGGCAGGAGCACAGCAGAGACTTGCTTTCCTATCTCCTCACAACGCTCTGACTGCAATGTATGGTTCTCCGAGGAGCCTACTTAGGTGTATGCACAGAGTCAGGCAGGGATGCCACAGCTCTAATTTTCAAGTTTGTATGTTCAGAAGTTGTCCTGGTTTCAGTCAGGATAGAGTTAACTCCATGTGTAGCAGCGGATGGGATGCTGTGTTTGGGAGTTACAATGAAAGCAGTGCTGAGAACACCCTGAAGTTTTTGGTTGCAGTCAGACAGTCAAAGCCAGGACAGGTGACCCAGATGGGCCAAAGAGAGTATTCCATGCCAATTACGTCCTGCCCAGGATAAAGGGGGGCTGATGGGAGGAAGAAGGGGGGCGGTTTTGGGACGCGAGGGTCTTGGGGGCCGGTCGGGTTCCGGGACGGCTCTGGGTGGTGCGGCCTGAGCTGTGTGGTTGGGTGAGAAACTGCATTGGGTATCAATAGCTTCATATTCTTTTGCTCTAAAGTCCTGTTAGCATTGTTATATTTGATCTTTCTGTTCTCTTAGTAAACTATCCTTATCCCAACCCACGGGCCTCTTAGTTTCTTGGTTTTGGCGTTATTTGCCCCTTCCTTTTCCCTTCCCTTGTTTCCCCCCCCCTTTCCCTTTTCTCCTGCTCTTTTACTTTAAGGAGCAGGCAGCTGCGTGGATCTCAGCCCACAGCTGGGGTGAAACCACGACAGAGGTGCAGGAGGCAGCAGACAAACCTACCTACACGCTCCCTCTATCCTGCCATTTGGCTTCATCTCTGACCCCTGAGAAAAGAAACGCTGTCTGTCTCACGGCTCCTTGCATCAATCCCAGCACAGCCTTGCCAGCTGACCCAGCACAGCCTTGCCAGCTGACCCAGCACTCTCCTCTCCCCTAGACGCTGACTGCTGCTTTTTTCTGTGCCTTGGTTTATTCTCGGCCACATCACTTGCAAAGATGATCAAAGCTGAAAGACCTCTACTGTCTTCTCCCAAATACTTTCCTCAGGCGCCTCCCTGGACCCTCTCTCTAGTCAGAAAGAAGGTAACAAGAATGACATTTTTGCTGCTGGCTCCTGCAAGTGTCCCAAACTGCAACCACTCCCCAAAATGCTCCCAGTTGAAGTCCTCATAAATGCATTGGGAAATATCTGTTCATCCCTAAAATAAACGTCGCTTCTGAGGAAGAGGAGGCTGCAGCCTGCCCGTCCCCATAAGCATCTGCCCTTGGGCAGGTGTCTTTTTCCCCAAGGGTAAAACAGAACCACAGTGGGAAAGCAGCATGTTGACAGCCACATGAATTGATCCTGTCCTAGAACAGATTCTTGGCCAATGCTGTAACGAGCAAGCTGAGGGTGTCATCTACGGGGAAACAATTAAAAGAAAAGTTGCAGAACAGATTCTCTTGCAACACTCTTGCCTGAGAACTCCAAACCTGCAATGGTCTTCAGCTCGCACCACGAGAGGAGATACCTCCAGCTGATCTTTCACCCAAGACTTCCCTCATCACCGAGTATTTTAGAACCTCACAGTGACATGCTTCAGCTGCCTCCCAGACAGACTGCAGGCTGGGGGAGTATGCAGAAGAGGCAGGGAAATGAAGCACTGTAAGCAGATGCCTAAATGCCATCTGCTGTGTGCACCTCAGCTGCAGTCAGGTTTAATCCCTGGAGCAAGACTCTGACAGCTTCTCCAGCTGTTGGCACCCAGGAGCTCCCCAGCTCCCACCGAGTGTGCACACATGCCACTGTCCACCACCCTGCCTAAAACCCAGAACAAAACCAAAGTGAGAGAGCAAGCCTGAGGCCATCAGGCGAGATCTACCTCATTGCCTGAGGAAAACAGCTTCAGTGTGTGCCACAGAACAGGCTGCCCAGGGGGGTGTGGAGTCTCCTTCTCTGGAGAGATACCAGCCCCATCTGGACACCAACCTGTGCAATATGAGCTGGGGAGCTGCTTTGGCAGGTGGGTTGGACCCAATGATCTCTCAAGGTCCCTTCCAACCCCTATGATTCTGTGACACAATGCTGCCTGTTCCCAAGGCATCACAGAGCCTGCACTAAGTGCCTTCCCCCCATGCTCTCCCTGTCACAAAAAAAGGGGGACGTGCCTGGTTTTATTTGCTTTATCATGACAGAGCAGATGCTGATGGTTGCTTCACTTGCTTTTGCCTTTGGAGGGGATTGGCAGTGCTGGGATGCAAGGTGAGAATTGCACCAGACACATCAGGGACTCAAACTGGAAACACAGGGATGAAGCATGAAAAAAATGGGGGATAGGTTTCATGGCTATTCAAGCCTGTCCCTTAGACCCTAGTTCCATTTCTCACAGTCCTGCTCTGCTCCAAACCACACCCTTTCCAGCATCACTTTCCTTCTCCATGCACGAGGTTGCTGTTCACTGTAGCTTTTCCCTTTGATGCCTCTGATGTGACTCACCAGTGCATCCTTGCAGAAGGCTGTGGTCGCTGGACACACCAAAGAACTGCAAGGAGGCGAGGAAAGCCTCTTGGGCAGTGCAGGATGGTGGCTGTAATGTTTTCCTTCTCTTTTTTTTAAATTTTAATAAATCTCAAATGCAGCTGAGTTGCTGCTGGAGGGCAGCATGCTGCATCACAGCATCCTGTGAACCCATCGCTGAGGGGAGCCAGGCCTGGACACTGCAAATCAAACCCAAAGGAGATGCTAGCACTAATTTACTCATAAATCAAGCCCAGGAATTCACAGTATCACAGAATCACAGAATTATCAAGGTTGGAAAAGACCTAAAAGATCATCCAGTCCAACCATTCACCTATTACTACTAGCTCCCACTAAACCATGTCCCTCAATACAACATCTAGTCTTTCCTTGAACACCCCCAGGGTTGGTGACTCCACCACCTCCCTGGGCAGTGCATTCCAGTCAATTCAGCCTGACTTACACAGACCCAAGGCAACGTTCTCAAAAAAACAAGAGATTTACCTCCCTCCTGCTCTCTGCTTCCTTCCTTTTAGCTCCACTGGGACAGTAAAAGCAATATCCACATTTAGGAACATGTTAACAAACCTCTTGTAAGTACAGAAGACAATTACTTCTTGCTATAACCAGAAGGAAAAAAAGTGTCAAAAAAGTGCCCCAGCATAGGCTGGTCCAAACCAAATACTCCTGGGTGGCTGAAGTCTTAGTTTAAACTTAAATCAAGTGGAAAAGCACCAATTTCAGCTGGACAGGTGCAACTGACAGCAGATGCAATTGTTTGGATCTCCCTTAGTCGTGGTGCAAGAGCTAGAGGAAAGCGGGCTTGGCCCCTGACTTCCTGCACAGAGCTGGAAATAGGTAGATGTATCTTCCTGTGGTGGTTTAGCCCTGGCTAAAGGCCAGATACCCACCAAAATCAGTCTATTACTCCCCTTTTAAGTTGGACAGGGGGAAAAAAATATATAATAAGAGGCTCAAGAGTCAAAATCGTTAACGACAACTCAACACAGAGTGCAGAAGAGAAAGTGATCTAATTTATTACACTACGTTTAAGAGAAAATAGTGAAAAAACAGACTCAGGGGTGCAACCAACAAGCTGAAAACAAATGCAACCAGGCAAACACTTTCCCCCCCACTCCCTCCTCAGCAGCTTTAGTTAGAAGTTTGCTCCCTTCTTCCCTCCCGGTTGCAGCCCAGGAGGGGCAGGGCCTGGGGCAATGGGGGTCTGGGGAACCCCTTCCCCCCACCCCTCCATTCTAAAGCAGACTGCCCTTCAGCCAGGAGTTTGCTCCCTTCTTCCCCTCTCCTGCTCGCAGCACAAGGGGGCAGGGACTGGGAGATGGGGCTTCGGTCAGTCCCTGGCCAGTTGGTTTGGGGCATCCATTCCACACCCCCTGCCCCTGCTGCACCCCAGGATCTCACCCAGGAGAGCCAGTCCTCCAGGAACTTTCTCCAAGGCAAATCTCTTCCCCCCGGGCTTCATCTCTGCTCTGGCAGGCAGCAATAATCACAGTGTGTCCCAGTCCCAGTCCTCTATGGGGCTATGATGCCTCCTCCAGCAAACCTGTTTCCAGGGCAAATGTCTCTCTCATCTCTGTAGGTTGCAAGTGCTGGCAGGGCTCATCCCAGCGTAGGTCACGGTGTCTTCTCCATGTCTCCACCTGCTCCATCCAGCGTGGAGACTCTCCATGGGCTGTAGGTGGGGTCTGGGCCGTTTCCATGGGTTTCTCCACAGGCTGCAGGTGCATCTCTCTCTCTCTCAGGCACCTGGGGCGCCTCCTCCCTCACCCTTCCCAGCCTTTTGTGTCTACAGCTGCTTACATTTGTATAGTTTGGTGCTGCTTCAACACACCTCATTCAGTATATGCAAATACCTTAAACTGTCCCTCCCAGGCCCTGGCTGTCAGGCAGTGGGTTCTGCAGACTTGAGGGGCCTTCCCTATTCTTCTTTTCTTCTTTCTCTTTATCACCTCCTTCTCAGGGACAAGTTGTTTCTCTGGAGGTATCACAATGCCCTTAATGTGCCAACATTGCAGTACTGTTGGCACTCCATTCCCTGGTGGCAAAATGCAGCTACTTCCAGGTCTTTTTCTCCTATATGTGATTCTCAGAGCTGCTATCAGAACGACTTTGAATTGCCTGGCGTTTATACTTTCCAGGCTGGCAGAGGATTCCAGCAGCCATTTTCTGCAGCCCCTGGTCCCTCTCTCTCAGGACCCAACTATGCACAACTGTGACACTTCCAAAAAAAAAAATCAATGGCCTTTTCTATATCCAAACCAAGAAAGTGCTGCAGGGACTCACAGCCTCTCTCACTGGACCCTTTCAGCCACTGCTTTCTATGGCCACCTGAAGCATTTTAACATTAAGAACAATTTAAATAGTCACAAGAGATTGGAAGTCTGGAGATTTAGCATCCTTCCTGTGTGTATAAGAGTTGACAGCGTGCAGTGGAACAGGCTCCTCAGGAGCCACGGGGGACCCTACTTCACTGGGTGCAAGTAAGTTGCACGAATAGCAGTGCCTCGTTAGCTAAGCCATTACATCTTGGATGCTAGCCTAAATTTGCACCCCTCAGTGTTTGGAAGAGCCGCAAAGTTGTGGAAAATGCTGAATTGTTGCTTTTGCAGATTGAAATTTTGTATTGTATATTTTGTATTGTATACTTTTCTGACTTGGGAATTAAGGTTTCCTCATTCGGAATTCTTTGTAAGGAATTTTAGGATAAAGCATACTGTTGCTAAAAGATGATCCTGGAAAGAGTTAAAACCGTGACTGAGGCCATGGGTTGGAACTCAAAAGAAATGCGGCTCAAAACTGACAAATGGTGTGGAGCCTTGATACCATCTAAACAAAAACCTGTATGAGCTTTTAAATTCCTTCAACCCTAGGCCTGTGACAGTTACCAGGGAAAGTTAAGATAAAATCAAGTACCTGCCACTAAGCGATTTTCCCAGACAAAAGAGATGTTTAAGTGTTAAAAGCTCATACATACTAATTTTCCTCACTAACCAGAAGCAAGAATTCGCCGTGCAGTATGTGTTACATTATGTCATAAATGGGGTACTTCGGTTGAGCCAGTAAACTTTTGAAATTGTTAATCTATAGTTAAACGGTGGGAGGGATTTCGGACTGGAAAATGGTATAAAAATGCTACGTATTTTGACCAAAAGTGTGCCTACTTTTGGGTTACCCGCTCTTGCAAGAACGTATAATAAATTAATTACTACTTCCCTAACGTATCTACCTCGAGTCCTTTTCTTAGGACCCTTTTGCATTTCTAACAAAGTGAGCCGTGATCTCCCAAATCCCAAACATGGGGCTTCAGCTGAGTCTAAGAGAACAGGAATTTCTTGCAGGATGGAGAAGGAGGAATAACTTTAGGGTTCCACAGATTTTACTCAACAGATACATTATTATTCCATGGTTGATTTATGAGTCTTCCTCTAAAATTCACTGAGATTTTAAGGCAGCTCTGTCCTGGGTTTGGCCAGGGTTTTCTCTCTAGCACCAGCTGGAATGCCTTGTTTGGGAGCTGGGATGAGAGCAGTGCTGGTAACACAGGGGTGGTTGTTGCCAAGCAGTCAGGGACTTCTCAGTTGTTCATCCTGCCCCGCTAACAAGAAGGCAGGTGGGCACACAGGGAGCTGGGGGACACACAGCCAGGGCAGGTGACCCGAACTGGCCAAAGAGGGTATTCCATGCCAATGACGTCATGCTCAGCATAAAGGAGGTGTGTGTGGAGAGGAGCACACAGCTCCACAGGAAATGGTCTGGTGTCGGGACAGCTCTGAGTTGTACAGGCTGAGCTCTGTGGTTCGGTGAGACACCACATTATGTGCCACCTGTTCTGTGTATTTTGCTCTAAAGTCTTGTTATCTCCCTCTCTCTCTCTCTCTGCTGTCCCAGTGAACTGCCCTTCTCCAAACCTGAGAACTCTGGGAATTTTTGGTTTTCTTCTTCTCCCCTTCTCCCCAACCTTACCTAATTCCCCCCACCCCTACAACCTCAGAGGAGCAGCTGCATGAAGCTCAGCTCTCACCTGGGGCATAAACCATGGCAAGCTCCATCTACAACAGGTCCATTGTTTAGCTGTTAAAAAGGTGCTTTTGGCAACTAGAAAAAAGCACAGAAAGGTACAAGCAGGAAATCATTAAAAGACAACCTACTGGCCACGCTGATAAGAAGATGACAAGTAAAGCCTCTAGAGTGCTGATGTTTGGTTCTTCTTTGCTCCGTTTGGTAGCTTTTCCAGCAGAAGTCATGGGGGGATAAGACAAGCTGGGAAGCTGTAAAAAAAACACCAAAGAACCAAGAGACTTTCATTGGGAACAAGCAGCAGCAGCTCTGCCATACAAAATCCTCCAAACCCCAGCCCCATTTGACCAAATCCTTGCTGATGGGTGGTAGGTCCTAGATTTCCTTCTGCCTTTATTGTAGGGTGGCCTGTGCATGTGGGGAAGAAGTGATGTGACTCCTACTATGAGCTTCCCTCCTCTTCTTCACCTGTGTCCTGTCAGGTGTCATGGCCCTAAACTAGGGCTGGAAGTGTGAGAACACACCCTTGCCTTCTCCACATCCTAAACACATAGATGGTTCTTGCAGGGGGAAATAAAAACGAGGGGAGCTAAGCACAGGTTGTGCGTCAGTATGAAGAGCTTAGAATAAGAACCAATCCCAAAGTGAGGATTAAAAGCCAATTTAAGGTAATCCGGCTTTACTCCTTCCTTTTCACCATGTGCTGTTACCTTGAGCTTCATAGAGCTTCCTGAGCAGAGTAAAGGAAACACAGGGACTCCATGCAGAAGTTACGAAGAACCAGAATTGGAAATAATGGAGTTCTGGTTTTTCAGAGCAAAGAAGGGTCTGACATGCATGTGAAAGCCATTTTGCTGAACCTTCAGTGGGGACTGGACAAATAAGAACGAAAAAGTTTGCTTAAAGGCCAGAAAAGTTCAACTTTCCTCCAAAAGTCGCACTTTGCAACAATCTACAGACAGGTTAGCTGCAGAACTTAGACCCAGGTCTTGTGGACCTAAAACCCATTGAAGGACAATGATGGGCAAGCACCATGGCTCTTGGTATGAGCTGTAAAATCCCCTGGTTCAATCTCGTATGAGCCTGCAGAAAAGATGAAAAACACCCTCCTGGCAGAAGGGGTGTTCAGTGTTTTTGACAAAATCTGTGAAGCTTTTTTCCTCCAGCTTAACACAGTCACGTTCCAGCTAAGAAAGAATTATCATCGATGAAGGAAGCACTGGAAGCATCTGGAATGGTTGTTCTCCTGACCACAGTCCTATGAAACAGGAGTGGCACTTCAGTGTCACTTCAAAGACTGCACTTCTCAGAAAGGCATCTCTTATGAGAATCTCTTCTCCAGAGAATATAGTCCCCTGCCCAAATCAGAACCCAGGAAGAAGTGGAAGAAGCCAGGCTATCAGCTGGAGTCAGAGAGCCTCACAGATGCCTCATTCACACCTTCATGTGAAGATGAGGGTCAGAGCACTTCATTTCATATTTGTAATTGGGGTGGGGTTCCCATGGTACCTCTTTCATCTGTTCTTTTTGTCCAACTGCCTTTATTTTACGTCTGTCTCCTTATGGCCTTACTTTCCAGCTGCTTACTATTATCATCCATGGTTCTAATCCCTCCTTAACTGCTCACATAATCACCCCTTTACTTGGGAACCTGGATTCATACTCTTTGATAACAGCTTGTCCTTGCATTTCCTGATCTCAATTTGTCCCAGGGCATCCAATGGTTTCCAGTGGAGCCCTCCATTGCTTTAGCCTGTCCTCTTTTGCCACAGTGTGGGAGTCTGAAGTAAATTAGCACCAGAGCACATGTGATTGACCTAGTTTCTTTGCTCAGAGATGGAACTGCAGTTTGCATGACCAAGGAGTCATTTGCATTTGCTGAATCCCATTTCACACGTTACGGATGGGCTACAGCTGTAGTTTGGCTGTGTCTCTTCTAACCACTCCACCACACCTGGAGCAGTCCAAAACTCATTCCCAAATAATCTGGTGTGTGTGGATTTGGTCAAATCAAAGTGACCATGAACCAGGGTGAAGGGTTCTTTCCATGCTTCTCCAGACCACACTTGTCCATGGTGTCAGTCCTGCTCATGGCTGGCTCACATCCTTTGGGTAAACAGCTGTACTTAGCCCATCAGGTCTCTTTTGTTCCAGCTTCAGGCAGGTTTAAGACATGCACTTTGCTTCCAGGGTCAGCCAGATGCTTTAATGGAGCTTTTACTGTCCATTTCCATGCTTCAACCCCTGACCACCACATCCTGCTCTGTCACCCTAACCTGATAGGTGTCAGTGGGCCAACAGTTCTGCTATCTCCCTTTTTGGCCAAAAATGTTCCACCATCAGCCCTTCACTTAGAAGATGTTTTTGGTTTCATAGCACATAACCAAACACTCCACCATGGAGACCTACCCTGGCCTCATGCATTGCACAAAGCAGAGGTCTCCCCAGGACCAGGCACAGCAGTTTACATCTGACCGCAGTGTACAAGCTGGGAAGGAATCGGAGCTGTACCAACACCCCAGCAAGCAGAGCGTATTGACGCATCGCACGTGATCTCTGAGCTGTGTTAGGAAATTAGGGGCAAACAGAACTGCAACTCGGTGAAAAAATGCCCCATGACACATGGAATGAAAACACTGCAGTGGTTGTTTCCCCTCAGGGTTTAACAGACTCCTCGAAAGGACAGAAGACTGAAAGGACCAGCATGCAGGGGATCTTCTGTAGCACCAACAAGGTAAGCAATCTTCAATTGCCTTACGCATGTGCTAAGAGCTGAACAGACACCAACTAGCTCCCCTAAAGCTACAGCTCATCAAAGACTTCTACAGTAAAAAAGCATACCTGCAACAGAGAAGACCAATCCCTAAGACACAGCGGAGCACTGATGGTTCCTGTGGCTTCTGCCCCTCTCTCTGGCAAGGAGCCACATAAAATACATTTTACAGCCTGCATTTTCTTGATGATGGCTTCTTCCTGCAATCGCTTTCAAATCTGTGGTCAAAAGCTTTGCCTTTAATTTGGGCAGTACTCTCGCTCCCCTTTTCTCTCCCCATGGATAGCTCAGCTTGTGCTAGAGTGCACTGAGATGGAGCAAAGAAAGAACAAGGCATATTGCCTCCCACTTCCAAGGAAGCCCTTTCAGTGCAATCTGGGAGCAGCACAGAATCGTGAGAATGGGGATTACCCTCCTCGTGACAGAAGCAGTCTTCTGCTGAGGTGCATCTTCACCTTCTGGATAAAACTCTCCCACATCTGAAACCATCTCCTCAAAGAGGTATTTGTAGATTAGGAGTGAGTCAACACTTGCTCTGTTTTTCATCTGTCTTCCTGTACCCTCTCCCTTTATTGAGAGTGGACTCTCGCTGATATTATATTAAAGACTATTTTTATTAAATATTTATATAAAAATATAAAAATTGTATTAATATATATTAGCCAAGGAGACAATTTTTAGATAACAGGTTGAGATAGACAGAAATCCTCCACTGTGGTTTGAGCTGGATCCCACCAGGGAGCTTTGAAGGAAGCACGGTTAGCTAAACACTGGCTGCAATGTAAATAGTTGTTAAAGATCAAGAAAGTTCCAGATTTAGGGAAACTGTTTTTCAGAGATGGCCCTACCTGGGAATATGCAAATGTCTGAATTTTGCAACATGTATGTATTTTATTTATCTGGGGAATTTCTGTTAGTCAGAAATGTTAATTAGGTCAACAACAAAATGATTCAGCCTTCAGATCTGAGACAACGCAAGGCCCTATCAGGTTCAGCTGAGCTGACAGCTTGCTTTCAAAGACCAGTTTTTAAAGGAAACTGAAATGTATTTTGAATGCTCTGCAAGTGCTTCACGATTCATCTGTCTGATTCACTCTCATGCCTAGTTCCTTGAGCTACTGAGACACATTCCACTTCTCAAGAAGCAGCTGGGTCACAGAATCATAGAATGGTATGAGCTGGAAGGGACCCCAAGGATCAGAGAGTTCCAACCCCCCTGCCACAGGCAGGGCTACCAACCTCCAGGCCTGGAGCTACACAAGGTTGCCCAGGGCCCCAGCCAACCTGGCCTTGAACACCTTTTAAACCTTTCTTCCTTTAGCTTTAATCCATCCCCCTTGTCCTGCCATTGTCTACCCTTTAAAAAAGTTGATTCCTCTCCTGTTTCACAGAATCACAGAATCTTAGGGGTTGGAAGGGACCTCAAGAGATCATCAGGTCCAACGCGATGGTTGGACTGCTCCCTTCAGGGACTGGAAGGCTGCAATGAGGTCCCCTCACAGCCTTCTCTTCTCCAGGACGAACCAGCCCAGCTCCCTCAGCCTCTCTCTGTAGGGGAGCTGCTCCAGCCCTCTAATCATCTTCATGGCTCCTCTGACCCCTCTCCCACTGTTCTATATCTTTCTTGTATTGTGGGCCCCTGATCTGGACACAGTACTGGGTCCTTTCTTCTTTCAAGGACGCAAATCAACTCAACCCATCAGGCTCTCATTCTTTTCCTGGTTTGCTTTGCAGTGTACCCCCAAGTGTGGTGAGCATCAGGCAACTTTTTTTTATACCAAAAGTACTCCTCACCATGGCTGCTGTGCCATGTTCCACACAGGAGGAGCGCCCAGATGCACCCTGCAACAGGACACTGAGTTGCTAGCAAAGCTGCTGAGGCTTTACCATCTACAGCAATATAGCAGCATGAATTTGTGGGCCTGACTTGAAGGCCCACAAAGATCCACTCTGACACAAAAGCAACAATATCATGAAGATATGAAGTAGGGTTTGGTGGGGTTTTTTCATAGAGAAATAGATAAAAGGAAATACTACTGTACCACGCAGAGCACTGGCTGAGAAATCGGAGAGGTGCCAGAGGAGACCCAGGCTAGCTTTGTGATGCTCGTGCCTTTGCCCTCAAATCCATCTCAGAGGAGACGCTCCGATGCAATCCATCACCTCAGACCACATAGATCTGGACCTCAGCAGCTCTGTTTCTTGTCCTAACCCAAACATATTTGAGCACAATGCTGTCCATGCAGGCAGACAGCACTGAACCCAGCGTTCATACGACATACTGCCCTAAGACAGACCTCTAGAAGCTGATGTTAACAGCCTTGACCCTCACGTCCCTCAGGGTGCCACACACCATGAAAAAGGAGACATAGGCAGGTCTCACTGTTCTCTTGAAACCATAAACCAAAATGCAGGTGGAATTTCCTAGCCAGCAACTCGATTTCCAAGTCCTCTGTGCCTTTCCACCCAGGCTGCACTCCAAGGGCTTGCTTATCACAACCAGAACCTGTGCACAAGGTGCTCACACTGGGCCCTGCAGTGAGGCAGCATCTACAATACCAATTACTTATCAGAGTCATCAATGAACATCAACTCCATCCTCCCAGAGAAAACATCTTCTTTTCTGTCATACTGTAACCAGCGTGTGTGGAGAACGGACCTCAGGGGATTTCCAGAGAGGATACTCAGAGCTCAACTGAATCATGCCTTTGGATTCAGCAGAGGCTAGATGCCACCACACTTCAAAGCCACCTGTTGAAATAATTCAACTGCAGCAGAAAACCTGCAAACTTTACATCACCCTGGAAGCAGAGATGATCAGAGGCAGCTCTCGGGTGCTGCACCCTCAGAAGTCACACCTCAGCAGGCTGACCTGCCCTTTCTCACCTCACAGCACCCTGAGCTGCCCTGCATGTGAAAGACCCGTGCCATCTGTCTGCCTCGCACGCTTCTTGCACCACCCAGCTTCTTGCATCACCCAGCGTCAGAGCTGCCTAGGTGGGAGACTCAGGTACTCAGAAGCTGGAAATGCCTGATCCAAGCCTACCTGGGCAGCCCTAATTCAGCTCCTTCCCTATGCAGTCATTTTGGGAAATGCACGGAGTCGGGTTACTAAAGTCTGCAGCAAAGCACGTGTGCCAGATTACAGTGGCAACTATAAATCCGGCATTTCCCAGCATTTGAACGCTTGGCTTGACCTACAAAAAATTAAATAGCTTCCTAAGCTCCCTCTGGGATGGGGAGAGTAGAATTTGATAAGAAAAAGCCACAGTGTGCTAGAAACTCCTGTCACCAGCAATTTATGAAGTCAAACTGTCCTCCACGGGCACCCCTCGTAGTACTTTCTCCATAGGGCACCACTGCTGCTGCCCAGAGGAGGCAGGATGCTATGTTCAGGCTCTTTGTTGTGGTCCAGGCCCAGAAAAGAGACCCCGGAGATGACAGAGATCCCCCAGGGGAGTGAAGTCAGGGGCTTTCCACACCTCCAAACATCCTGTTCCCAAAACAAAACCTGTCACGCATTCCTAAGGGCAGAACCATGCCAATATGGAGCTATTTCCACAGGCTTTCAAAAACTTGAGCGCTGCGAAGTAGAGAAAGGGTTTGAAGATGATTGGCCGATGCTGCACACTACTTAAGGGTTAAGGAGAGGCTATTTCTCAAAGCCCAGGGTAGTACCTTTGCTATATGGATAAAACTTGCTTCACTGGAAGGACTGATAGGTGTTAGCAGTTTTCATACTCTATTCCACCGATCCGGGGAGACACAGGTCCAACTAGCTTTGTAATGAGGCAGTCCAAGGCCTAGCCCCAAGCTTCTGCTGTGACCTTGAGGTCAACCTCTCAACCTCTTCTATGTAGCTCCAACACCCCATACCCCAATGGGAAAAGGTATCTATAGCCATCGGACACCTCCATCTGCCTGCTTTCCTTCCTTCTATGGAGACTGTGGTCCTCCACCTGCATCCGTTTGCAGCCATGGTCCCCCAGGGACAGGTCTCACGTTGCAGCACAAGGTGGTCTCATCTGAGGTGGCTTTCCTGGTCATTGCTTCTAAGTAACACTGCCACTAGGCAGCCCTCTCTTTGGGGACAGTCTCCTGCCCCTGGGCATGGGTGGTTGCTCCCTACATTGACCTTTTAAGCCCTGCCTGCCTGCTTCAAGACAGTGCCATACTTCTGGCACACAGTATTTGGCTTAACGACTCCAATGGCCTTGAACTAATGAAAAAACCCACCCCACCTCCCCTCACTTTTTTTATTTCTCAGTACATGCAGCCCCCATGGTAGCTGCTGTCTCCAGATGACCACTTTTATGTGCTTGCAAGAGCTCCATCCTCTTTGGGCCCCTGTTCCCAGAGCTGTGGGCTGGGGCAGACCAGACCACCTTGCAGGAGCATGGTTTTCATTTCTTAGGGAAAACTCTGCAGTAAATTGCTCCTTCATGCTCTGGACGCTCTGAAAAGTCTCAATTAGGCTTCTGTGGAAGGAGAAAACTGCGGGACTGTTCCCTCCCAAGGAAGCTCTGAGCTGCAAGGGGGAAAACACTTCCAAAGGTGGCTGGGCTTTAAGTGGCCATGGCTGTCTTTGGGGCTTTCACACCTGGTCCCTGTGGAGCTACGGATACCAGGCACCTTTTCACTGCAATTCCCAGTGAGCCTGGCTCTGGCTCCCTGCCACTGGCATCACCTCAAACTCCCTGAGTGCCCAGGACCTGCTGCATGCAGTGGTTACTTGCTCACACCCCCAAATTCACCTGGACATATCCCCTTTTTCTGTGAACGAGCATTTGCTGGGGCAGTGAAACAAAGGTTTCCTGTTCCCAGAAGGCCCAGCAGTCAGTCCCATCCTGCCAGCACTCACTGCACCTCTTCAGACCTTGCTAACGCCTCCTCTTCTTCATTCCCCAGAGACACATAATCCTTTGCTTCTAAGCAGAGGAGCTTATGGACAGCAGAGAAATGTTTACATCCCTCCTTTGATTGGGACATGCCTGAGGGAGCTGGTGGCAGGGCTTGACAACAGGATACAGCAAGATCTGGCATTAGGTTCCATGGAAACTAACTGTGAAGGTCATCCCTGCTTTGAGTAAGGCAGGGGGAAACTCAACCATGAAGGAGAAGAAATTGTGCCATGAAATAGCTCCAACTACCATGAGGTGAATGCATGAGGGAAAGAGGTAAAATTAAAAGAGACAAAGCAAAGTTATATTTTCTGCTGGTGCAAGCATTCAGGTACATCTGGCCTTGCAGTCCACTCCAGCTGGGAGTAGGTCCTCAGTTCTCCCAATTTCTGTTTCTATGAGAAATACCATGTCTTGGCTCACCATGGTAGTTGTTCTTGGGAGACCTTTGATGGCATTCACTGAAGAGAAGGGACACTTGAGAAAGGCACAGTCTAGTGACATGAGGGAAAAGGTCAAGGTTAAGGAATGGTTTATTCCTGCCATGGGTGGGTCAGGGATGTCATCTCCCCACCACACTGGGGCACAAAAAGTCTGTGTTCAAACTGGCTCTATGTGTCCAATGACCTGTTCCTCTCATGCATCATTCTTGCTGGTTGAACTGCTTTGGATCTTACACATGGAACAAAACCAGGATGTAAAGGAAAGAGCTGGTCACACCAAAATGCACAAGGGGAAGAGAGAGGGTATCAAAACACCACCTCACCACCCTTCAGTGCCTAAGATACACACACTCCTCTTCTCCTCCACGCAGGGATCCCTACTAAGCATGGCAGTCTAAGGGAAACAATTGCCCAATTTGCAATGATTTTATGTGGTATCCGGGCACCTCCCTCCTCAGCCTCCTTTGAGCATCCATCCTGGCCCATGGGAGTGCTGGAGCAGTTATGTTCTCCTGTAAACCTCCTTCCTGCTCTGCATCCTGTCTCAGCCCCTCACTGCAGCACACGCTGCTCTCTATCACAGGTGGGAGCGTTTGTGAACTATGGGGAGCATGCTTGGGAGAATTATTTTTAAAACCCATTAAGGGAGTCCCCTAGAGTTTTATGGTGCTCTGGTTTTAAACCTCGGGAGAGCAGGCAGTTGAAGTGAAACATGCAGCCTGCAGGCATCGTTCCACAAAGCCTTCACCTTTTACTCCAAGCTGCCACACCAGTTGCCAGTTATCTCGCTTCGCTTTGATGTCTCCCTGCCCTAACACCCTCAGCGCTGGGGAAAGAGATCTCAAGGGATGCTTCATTACAAAGACAAGACCCAGAGATACAGATGATGCCTTAGGATCATAAACATCCTAAGGTGAACAGGGATATTTTCCAACTTCAAGGGCTCTTGGGCTTTTCTACTTTTCAACTCACCAATTTCAGCCGGGAGCAATTTGCAGCAATGCTAATTGTGTGCTTTGACTGAGCTGGGATAAGTTATAGGCCAATTATTTCTCCTCCACCCCTGTGATTCATGTGGATTGCTGAAAAAAGTATGAAGGAAGAAGCCAAACCTTTCTGACCGAGCAACAAAGCAACAGCATTCCTTAGAGTCATTGAAAAAATAAACCAATCAAAACATAAGCCAGGAAAGGCAGGGTAGAAACAGTGTTATGCTGCCAGTGGTTGTAGCAGGAAAGGATTTAAACTGATACCAAAAACTTCCAGAGATTAGGAGACACAAGGGGACTTTGCAGCAAGTTGCTGGGTTATTAACAATACATAGCTGCATGCAAAGTAGCTGTCAGAGCAAGATGGCAATCTGTTCAGCTCTCTGCAGCGCCCCATTTCAGAGTTAATTGTGTTTGCTGCCTTTATAACCCCCAGTGTTGATATCCTTCCACTTTAACTTTCAACCTGGACATTCTGTCTTTCCTGAGTAACAAGAAAACAATTTTACTCATCAGAAGTTTGGCCAGTCTGTACTTTCCCATCTTATGATCCCTTTGTACACAGAAGAGGGTCCCAGCTTCAGAGAAGATGCGATCGGGACAATGCAGGTGTACTCATAGACTTAGCTAGGGTGCCCACCCCATTCCAAAAGCTTCAACTTCAAGGAAGATAATCACAGAATCACAGGGGTTGGAAGGGACCTTGAGAGATCATTGGTTCAAACCCCCTGCCAAAGCAGCTTCCCAGCTCATATTTCCCCCTGCATCCCATCCTTAAGATACTGATAAACATTAATAAGGTCCCCCCTTAGCCTTCTTTTCTCCAGGCTGAACAGCCCCAGCTCACTCAACCTTTCCTCACAGGGGAGATGCTCCAAGCCATTAATCATCTCCATAGACTCTTTCCAGGACATCCCTGTCTTTTTTATACCAGGGAGCCCAGAACTAGACACAGATCCCAGGATTTGGCTCAAAACCAGGAAGTAGACAAACCCAGCTGCAGAGACTTTTATGACTGGCATAAAAATATGGTCCAGATTGTCCTAGGGTCGCACAGAGCATGATTTTACAAGGTTTGCTGATCTAGAAGTGAAAGAGAACACATGGTAGATACTACCATGCAGAGGTAGTAACTACACCGGTCATTCCTGCATTGCCCCAGACATTCCCAACTCCCCTCACGTTACACCGTGATTACCTAGGGAATAGAAAGAGAGACACACCTCCATGATGGACACAAGCTGCTTACTGAAGACCTGGCCCATAGGAGGCAAACAGCACGTGGTGATGGTGAGAGGCAAACTGCCCACAGTACAGCTACACAAGACCAAGAGTAGAATATAAACCAAACATTATAGTTAATAATCTGCTCTAGGGAGCCCCCCTCCAGTGCTGCCTCCAGCTTGGGGGTCCCCAGGATAAGGAGGACACAGAGCTGTGGGAGCAAGGCCCTGGCACAGGGTGCCCAGAGAAGCTGGGGCTGCCCCTAGATCCCTGGCAGGGCTCAAGGATGGGTTGGATGGGGCTTGGGGCATCCTGGGCTGGGAGAGGGTGTCCCTGCCCATGGCAGAGGGGGTGAACTAGGGGGGGACTCTGAGGGCCCTTCCCACCCAAACCAGTCTGGGGTTCTGTACTGCTATGAATTACTATTTTCCATATCAATTAATGCGACATATAGCTAACAGAAAGCCAACTGCCTCTCTCTTCCCCAAACCCATGCTCTCTAGCTACAGCCTCAGGGGCATTAACACCTCAAAGCCAGATGCCAAACTAATAAGCCTTCCCCCATATGCAATATTTCAAAGGCCAAGCCTTACCATGGAATCCTTCAAGGTTGTCCTTATAGAGGAGAAGGATTTTACCTTCACAACAGCTTGCTGAAGCCACTCACCTATTATACAGCAACCCCACCTATCACAGTCACCAGTAGGTTCAAGCTCAAACCTACCAAGATCCCAGACTCCTTCTTTCAGGAAAGAGACTATTCTTCTCCCAGCAATGAATTTTCTGTCACCTTCTCCTTCCCAAGGATGGCAGACACACACCTTCTGCACTGGTGGATTGTTTATACTGCACCTGATTCAACTGAGCTCTGATACTGGAGATGATGCTCAAAACGAGGAATAACCAGTACCAGTCAAGCTGTGCAAAGATCTAATTGCATAGAGGATGCTCTCAGAAGGACAAGGCTGAAATTCCAATACCATCAACAAGCAGCACCAGGAAAGGAACAATGGCCCAGATAATACAGACTTCAACAGTTGGCCAACAGCAAACCTGGTGATCAGATCTCCAGGAGGTCATGCTTGTTCTGCTCTACAAAGCAGCACCACCATGGCACAACTTCCTTTTGCACCACAATGCTCTGTTGGCTGATAGGTGGGCCCCAGCAGAAGACAGACTGTCTCTGGGAGGCCAGGGGAAGGGAGTGCATGACTGCCCACAGCATTTCCATTGGCAGACCCTCCCTGGGTCAGAGACCAGGCCCTCCAGCCTGCTGAATCCAGTGATGTCACGCTGATGTGTGCCTCGCGCCCTGGCAATCCCTTGGCGCCTCCATTAAGAGCACAAATCAGTTGCTTCGCCGCTGTGATGACTCACTACGAAAGGCAGCAGCCAGCCAGGTTCAGGGAAATGATTTGGAGGTGAAAAGCTCCTTAAGCTACTTTAAAAACTCCACAGCCCTAAACTGGCCCATCTGAGATACAGCGTTTTCATGCAGCTTATAGATCACAATAAAAGCAAGTAGGCCAAAGACCTATCAGCCTTTTTATGTACACTTGGCAAGGTTACAAGACAGCAATTCATTTCCCTGGGATCTCTGACTTTCCTGTAAATTCCAAGGGCTGCATTTAAAAGCGAATTGGCAGATGATTTTTTTGATTCCAAGGAAATTTGTTGGGCTCCGGCAATAAGCAAGCATCTTCAGTTGTAAACAATGAGAGGGAGGGGCAATTTCCACTGATGTCAGGAAAGCCAGCCTTGGTAGACTAGTGGCATCATGCAGAAAGAAAAGCTGGATGGTGTGGTGAACTACAAAGAAGTTCTGCTTAAAGCTGAGTAACAGTTTTTCTCCGGAAACCCGAAAGTGCAGGCGCTTTTGGAAGGCTCTGGAATGTGTTACAAGTTGTAATCCTCCCAGCAGAACCTCAAAAGCCTTGGCTGCTTCTGCTCTTTTAAATTCGGAACTTAACAGCTATTTAACCAGAACCACAAGCGTCAGAGGTGGGAAAGGCCTAGGGATTATCTAATCTATTCCATGACTCAAGCAAGAGAACAGCAACATTCAAAACCCTGCTGCAAAAGTGATGCCTGCAGAAGAAAGCATCAGAAACCTGGTGCTGAAGGCCCAAGGAAGGACTCTCCCCTTGGCTCACAAGTTGTTAATGACACTTGTAGCTTGCACAGCTGCTGCAATGTTTCCCCTGACCAGGAGGATGATGGCACAGTAACCTCTATGGCTTCCAAGCTGCCAGCAAATGCCCACACATGAAGGATTAATTGTTCCAAGAGGCTGTAACCTGCTCAGCACACTCCCAGCTGGGAGAAGGGCAATGGCATTCATCCACTACCAAACCACGCATCTCTTAGGCTTTTACAGCAATGTAGCTTGGAGTCTTAAGGAACAAACTCTCTATAAATCACATCATAAAATATATCCAGACTGATGGTTTACAGGAGAGCTCAACAATGTCAAGATATTTTGGGAGGATAATCCAGCTTTAAAGAAAAAAAAAAAACAACCCCCAAACTTTTTTCTGATGCTGGAAGCAGGACAAGTTTATTGTGTGTGGATTAAAAGCCTTGCTCACAGCTTAAATATTTGAAGTTCTATCAGCCACTGGCAACTGAATTTCACCATCACCCCCTCCTTGTTTTATTTGTATTAATATTTGTGCTTTGCAGGTCTGCTGTAAAACAGATTGTGGTTTACTGAACTTCTCACCCTCCTCCTTCCATGGGGTCGGGAGCGCACAGGGGGGCAGTGCAGTGACATTACTTGGGTATGGGTTAAGAAGAGAAGGTCTTCTTGACCCATAACTTTCTGAGCCTTCTGAACGATGTCTTAAAGATAGAAGCCTCCTTTCTCCAGCAGAACTGGTTATCAGGAGGGCTGTACAGCAGAGGAAGGAAAGTCAAGCAGAAGTCAAATCCTGACAGATCTTAACACTCCGAAGGAACAACACAGAAAATCCCTCCAAACACCCATCTCGAAGGACGGTGTCCCTCTCTCAGATTCTGGAAAGACCTCTTCAGAAGAATGGTGCTGGGACTGCAGCCAAGGAAAGCCATGGAATGAGGTAACAGCAACAGGAAATAGAGCATGATGAAGTAAAGATGCACACAGAGTTAGAAATCCATTCAACTCCTGGCTGCCGTCAGCAACAGGTCACAGCAAGTGACAGCTACAGGAAGGCCATGCCTCCTTGTGTCACCCTCAGCTTAACAGTCTCCCCAGTGTCCTCCTTCTTGGACACACAAGCAACATACCGGTAGTATCTCATCTCTTGTTTGATCATTTTAAGTCCTTGGTGACCTGAAGCAGATTCTTTTCCCATGTGGGATCTTCTGTGCTCGGAGATGTTTTTGATGGTGGAGTTTGGAGCTCCTTTTGATGGTAGAGTTTGAAGCTCCATCTGCACAGTGCCCTTCACACGCACCAGAGTAGCGCACACATCAAGGCAAGGGCAGAAGTGTGCTTTTTTAGCATACAAGACATTTAATTCAAAATGGTCCCACCCAGGATTCCCAGGTTAAAATCCAAGGCCTTCCGCAGCCACATACATTGGGCTGTAAGAAAATTTGGGTCCTCCCTCTACACTGATGGAAACTTTGATACTTCAGCACAGCATTGGTTCAGACACAAGTCTCCTGGAAGGATTCAATGCCTTTCCTTGGATGTTTCACAGCTCCTTGGGTATCAGGGAGGCTTACCTCTACACTGGAAGCCTGGTAAGGCAGAACTGAACTCATTTTTTGGGTCACTCCCGTTCCTCAGTTCTTCAAAGGAGGAGTGGAGCTTTGCTTTCAAAGCCAGCTTTGGGTATGGTGCAACATGCTAGTTGGGTGGCAGAGGGGGACTTGGTTAAGACCACACATTGCAGCAAGAAGGCAGCCCATAACTGAAGCCCTCTGTTCCCCTGACACAGCTCGAAATGTGGATCCAGACGCTTCAAGTTTGACATCTGCACTAAAGACACAGAAAGGCATAGAAAATCTGCAAGCAGATGGCTATCGCCTCTGGAGCACTCGACAGCCCTTCATCAGGCCTTGACTTCATGTGCCACTGTCCTTATCAAAAGGAGCAGAGACACATCCCCAGCTGGACTGCAGGCTGTGCTGGCATCCAGCAGCCCAGATGCTTTGCTGAACTCTTCCCATCCCTCCATGCTGCAAGGCTGTGCTGGGAAGATCAGGAGCAGATTTCTCTTGAGATTTCTGGCACTCCTCCTTCCAACCATGGCTAGCAACTCCAAGAGAAATGCCTCTCATGTTTTGGCACTTCCAGTATTGGCAGGAGGCATGAGAGAGGAAAGCAAACCTAAGGCTTCCATAAACTCCATAAGCAAACGGAGATTTATTTTCAGTGAGGGTCTGAAGAGAGCCAGAGATCTGTAAGGCAGCAGGAGGAGGGAGGATTATAGCCTCAGCATCGGTGAGTGTTTCTCTCAAAGAGAGAAGATAAATGATGCCGTACCTCTCCTGCCCATCATGCTGTCATGGTATCCAGCCTGGATGGCAAGGAGAGATCCCTAAATGTGCTCGCTTGAGGGCCTGTCTTGCCCAGGGGCATTAGTCAGAGCTGGCAGAAACATGCTGCTTCAGCCAGAAGGATCGACAGGCTTGGGTACATCACAGCAGATCAGGGAAGTGCTTTTCCAGGTGTGGAGGCACATCCAACATCCCAGCTGCATCACAGATGAAAACAAAGCAACCTGGACTCTTGCACAGAAGCTCTTCCAGAAGGAATTTGTTTCTGTTATCCCTCTACATAGAGGTGGTCCAGGTAAAAGCTGCTTTTTGCTGAGCATGTTCATTATGCCCCTGAGCCCTGTGGGTGGCACAAGGAGAGTCTGTGCTGCTTCACATGCCTGTCATGCTGAGGCTGTACAGCAGAGAGGAACCTGAGCCTGGGAGGCCACTCAGCTCCTGGAAAGGCAGGGAAAGCCAGCTGACAGGAAACCTTTCTTTGTGAGATCTCCAATACCTATGGAGAGTAGGTTTCCACAACTGGAAGATCTAAGCAAGATACTAGATGTTCAGGAAGAAACTATTGCTGGAGCACCCTCGCTGCCCTAATCCAGGCTTCTGCCACTTTGAAACTGCACAAACAGCATGTTCTTTTGGGGACTTAATTTTGCTCAGGCAGCACAGATTAATTAACGTGATGCTCCTGTACATTAAGCCACACACATTTCACGAGTCACACAGATGAGCAGCTGCTGGCCCTAACCTAATCCCCACTGACAGTACCATTTCCTTATAGATCTAAACCAATTACACGGACTCACTCTCTCTTACTGCCCGTGCAGACCAAGCTTATCAAGTTTAAGCTTAAATATATGTGATTTCTTGTTTGGGTTTTGTTTTTTCCCTCATGGAAGTTGCCATACCCAACAGGACCAGCTGTTAAAAGATTATCTGTTTGCCACACTGGTTTAATAATAAGGTCAGGCGATCACAACTCTCCAACACACCGGTTTAGTGAAACGCTGCCTCATGGCCAAGCGTGCTGCTTGGCTGTGGAGTGGCTGCTGGACAGATGTGATCTGAAACAAAGCCAGTTGGTCAGATAACAAGAGCTCAGCTCTTAATCCCATCACTAATGAACGAGTAAGTCATGAATGAGTCACTTTTACCTCTCTGGCTTAGTTTCCCTACTAACAAAAATGAATAACCTCTTTTTTTTTTTTTCTTTTTTAAACTTATCTACTTTGCTGTGATGCTCTGCAGACTGATTAATGAGGTGTTTTTCTGTGAAACAAGGCAAATGGATGCTGGTCTTGGGAACAGCCTTGTGGAGATGCTGCTGAAGAAGTGCATATTGTCAGGGGTGACACAGCAGAGAGGCCAGAGTTTCAATTTACGGCTCTGCAGCCTCAGGGCACTACATTGCTGCTTCCTATACAGTGATTTCCCCTTTTTTTTGGATTGATTTTGTCAAAACCAGCTCGGGATGCTTCAGACAGGCACCTCTCGTGGTGTAATGAAATACTCATTTAACAAGACTAAGTCTGCAAGGGCTTCTCTTGCTCTCAGAAGCTCCACAAAGCATAACCTACAGCTTTTGCTGGTCCGCTCTTTACATTTGTCTCGTCCAGGACTGGGTGCATCTATGTATATGTGCATATATATTTACTCTAACGTCAGCTTCTCTCTGCTCTGACTCTAGCACAACAGCCCTACTGCTCTTGGAAGCAGTTCACACAAGAGCACAAAGGGAATACTGCGAACTTCTGCGAGAGCTTCGCACGACTGATGGGGCTTGCTGTTGGAAAGGAAAGCACACATGTACCCAAGCCTTCTGAAGGTTCGGCTGTGTTTTCTGAGCTACAGGACTGGATCCTGGTATAAATTAACATTTTCCATTCCCAGATGTTCATTCCTCCTTGTTGCGACACCTCTTACCTACTTTCCCGCTGACCTTGCGCTGGGCTCGAGACTGTTCACGAGTTTTTTAGTCATTGTTAAGAACAAGGAAAAAGAAACAAACATCTGGTTAGCAGAGCTGCCAAGCGCGCATTCCTTCCTTGTTTTTCAACCTTTCAATCCCTTTGGTTTTGGCCTGAAATTCCATTTGATAAATGCATGGAGAGCCACGGGGCACTCAGATGCAATTCCGGTCCTGACCCATGCCACTGCTCCAACCAGCACCGCCTCAGTGGAAGGACTGCTGACATCCGCAAGGCCCAAGACCAGGAGTAAAGCATGATCAGATCCCTCTCAACTGTGTTTACATACTAGGGCCAGATCCCACTCCCACTGAGGTCAATGGGAACTTTGCCACCAACTTCAGTGGGAACAGGACGGGGCTTTGATGTCGTGACTGCACAGCAGTGGTGTTCAAGCCCACCCTCTGCCAAGATGTGGGTTTCTCGCTTTCTTTTAGCTGAAGTGTGGCTTGGGTTTTTTTAATGGAAACAAGGAGTTTTTGGCACTCAGCCCGCAGTGCTGCCTCAGCATGACCAGGCCAGGTGAGGTTGTTCAACAAAACCTTGTGACATACCAAATGCGAGAGTGGGCACATGACAATACCTTCCCATTCTTCACCCTGGTTGCACAAGCTTCAGCCTGCTGCACCTCTGCACCAGTGTGTCCTCTTGGACCACAGCTGCTCATGTCTGCATGAAGCCGTCCCTGGGTTCACCCTCCTCAGCTACAGGCACCTCTCCACAGCAGCCAAGTTACGGACCTGCCTTAGACTTCATCTGTTCATAAATAGACCCCTCAGGGTTGATTCAGACCTTGGGGAGGCTGTGCCACCTTCCAGAGGCACCTGTCTTTCGCACGAGCCTGCTAAAGGGAGGCTGAATTTCTAATTGAAGCCGTAAAACCAGGATCAAGAGCTCAGTGTGAAAAGACACTTTGAATCCCTTCAGAGAAATATCCGAGGGAAAAGGTAAGGCGTGAAAGGACTGCTATGTTCTCACTCAACAGGATGCCTTAGCTAGGCACTGCATTAGCTGTTGCTTGGAATAGCAAGCATGTGAGTCTTTTAAAAGCTTCCCTCTGGTTTTTATTTACGTGTGAGAGAGTCTGTGTCCCTGAAAACCAGATTTGAAGATCATTAATCTGAGACAAGAAAGCGCCAGACTTCTACAATGCCGTCCCACCCAGTTGTCAATCCTCACCGACCCCAACCTACGCAACGGCTGACGCTGGGAAGCGGGATTATACTGGCCTGAAGAGCCTCTTCTTTTCCGTCACCGAATCTGCGGTGTGGCTTGACGATCCAAGTTGACACCAGCCACGAGAACAATTCCATTTCCTCCCTGCTGGTCACTTCCATAAATGCCAAGTTCTGGGCAACACAATGTACGGCATTTCCAGCAAACCGCTCAGTGATCTAATTTTCATTGCCAGTCCTTGGGTGGGTTGTTTTGGTTTTTTTTTTTGGTTGGGTTTTGTTTGTTTGTTTTTAATGTTCTTCCCCCTCCCCCCCCCCCCCCCAAACCATACATTTTAGATTAAAAAATAATAATCATGCAATCTCTCAGGAAACTGGGCTTTCAAAATCAGGACAAAACAAAGCATGGTCCAGTAGAGATTTGAGCAGGCAGATTTTACAGCCCTGCAGCTGCTTGTTGGATACCCTTTTTCATTAAGATTCATTTCAGATCTGGCCCCTGCTCTCCCTTCACAAGTCAAGTTTTTACCCGATGCTTTTCCAAGGGTTCCCTCATTCAGGGGAGCTACAAACTCAACAGCCAGTTATTAATTTCATTTGCAAATATACAGCCCTCACCGAGCTTCAATTCTGATTAAAGTGGCTTCTGAGCAAAGAAATTACAGCCCAAAAGAGAGCTATCGGCTTCCCGACACACAGGAGGTCTGAATATTATCAGTGAAGTTGCTCAGAGAGCTTCCAGTCTTAGAAGGATTTGGAGTGAGCTTAAGAACAGAAATGCAGAAGGACCTTGGCATGCTGGACTTATCCGGGCATTGCATATGCCTAGATGGCAATACCCTTTTATCAGCTAGAAGGAGGGACAATGTCACTCACAGCTGGAAATTACACCACATTTGTATTGAGAAAGCTGGATATGTACCAGCAAGTTCAGATTTGTGAAAGAAAAAACTGCTAAAACCTTCCTAGACTTTCCATCTGTCCCATTTATTGAGTCCTACCAACTCAGAGCAGCTTAACGGCCCTTGCAAACCCACCCATAAAGTCTTTGATAAAGAAAATGCTTTGAAAAGCCGATTTGACCAGGTCTTCTCCAAATGAAAGGACTACCTTCAGGTTTTGGAAATCCTTCCTCTGCATTGCACAGATGCCCTCTCACTGACCTGTAACTTCATTTAACTCTCCTCCAGAGGAAGAAAGGAATCCTTGCTAAAATTATTAGCTATCACAAGGAATATTTTCTTTGAGGAAACAGCCAGCACACGTGCTTTGCTTTCTCAAAGGACTCCCATCAACACAGCACAAACTGTGCTCCTCGAGCTAGGAAACTTTTTTGTTGTTGGTTTCTGAAGGCAAACAACTGTCAGTACCCTGTAATACTCTTGTCTCTCCTGCTGCACTTCGCATGGAGATGCCACAGAGCTCAACAAACAGACCTCCCTTGGGTTTCATCCTGGCTCGCTCAGATAGTTTGGAGGCTCGGTGTCCCTTGGTCCCGTAATCCCACTTCTCTCAAACTGCTCTTGCTTCTGCAGAGTACAAGTCCGTAGGTGCAAAGCACAGGACGTTTGGTGGGTAGCAAAGACACCCAACACCTTCAATTCCCCTTTGTTTGTCAACCCCCAAGCAAAGTGTCACGAAGTGGGAGATTCATACTCAAAATCCAGCCCAGAGATGTTAGCTGGAACCCCACCACAGCCTCATTAGACAACATCTGCCCTAGCCTTCAGAGGGGAAAACCAAACCAGAAAGAGTTTGCGCAACATCTAATCGAACACAGTTGTTCTCAAAAGCGAGGAGGAAGAGATTCGTGCCGTCCTCCTAACATCCATCCAAGGCCCGATGTCCCCAGACTCCGCCTAATGTGATCTTGCTCAGTGTTTTGGTCATATTTTCTGCATGTAGCTGGAGAAGTTTCCCCCTCATGGAGCTTTTCTAACCATAAGGGTTGCAAAGAGTGCAAAAATATTAAGAGCAGTTGACAGAAGAGCTCTCAGGGGGACACAAAGGCTCCTGGCTTCTACTCAGCGTACAGGCCCTTAGGATAAGGCATATCATTTTGCGTTTATAATTATTATTACTTTCATTAAAGGAGAGGAGATGAGAGATCTGTAAGGGGAGGGGAGCCTGAAATCATGCATACCTTTTTTATGACACCCAATACAAACCGCGGTCCCAGCCAAAGCACCCAGACAGCCTATTGCATCAAATCCAGCAGTAGTAGGGAAGAGAGACCTAGAAGTTATTTGATAAAATGCCACGTTATGAGGAATCCTGGCCTCAGACACAGGAGACTTTGAAGCTACTCCCAGCTTTGACGCTCACACAGAGTTGCTGCATCCCTGTCCACATGCCGCTTGCTATTTCTGAGTGCTGGAGGTGCTCTCCAAGCACAGAAAACGCTGCCCATTTTGGAGAAAGTGGGTAACTTTTCATTTTGTTCAAGGCCAGACCAAAAAAAACCCCTTCAACTCTCCACTGCCTCACAGCAAGGGGGAAGAGCAAGGCATTTTTCCTGTGTGAGGCAGTGCTTTGAAACCACGAGCTCACGTGTCCCACCTCAAGACTGCCTGTTTTATTTTCTTGAGCTGGGGTATCTGTTCCACTACAAAAACCTGATGGCTGCTGAAATCAAAGCATGAAGCTAGAGCCTACCCACCAACACCCACTCCAGTTTGTTCCCACCTCCCCGCTTCACAGGGGGGGGTGCAGGTTTGAGAGCAGTGACTCACGCCTCTGCCGGCAGAGCTAAAGGGAGGAGGAGATCTTTGGCAGCGTGAGGAGGAAGGGTAGGCAGCGCAAACAGCTGCTCATGGCTTAAGCAGGCATAGAAAACCATAACCTGTCACACCGTGAAGAAGACATGGCTCTTCTCAGGCTAACACCATATTGATTTCAACAGGCACTGATTAAGCCTAACACCACCCAGGCACTTTGGGTACAATGCCTGCCTATTTTATCCTGTAGCCACGCACAAGCTGAGATGATCTTGTATCACTGCACTTGCCCATCATACTTCAGACCAGAAATCAGTCCCAACCACAGGTTCCCAAAACGAGAGGATGTTCCTTCGCATGAATGTCAATAGGCATCACAAAACATAACCTTCTCGTTCCCTGCCACTGCTGTGCAAGTACTGTCACCCCAAAAAAGTCTGCTTCTCCGTCTGCAAAATATTCCTCATCCTAACATGTTCCTGGCAGCTTCACACAGAGGACATGCACGCACATAACTGACCTTGAGCAAGGCACAGCATCACCTCCAGTGCTGCGTCCATCCCACGCTGCTCAGCTCAGAGATGAAAAGTCTCAGAATCTGCAATAAGGAATAGAAACATCCTGATCTTTCTGACCCTACTTCCTCTAATTCACCAAAGACTGTCCTATAGCTTGTGACTGCCAGCTTATTATCTGGTCCTCCCAGAACTCATTAACCACTTTAAGACATTATAAAGCTTTCTAATGAAGAACAAAGTATAGCTGCTAAGAAAAAGCAAATGCTATGCAAGCTTTTGTGGGCATCTCATGCAGCAGCACTGCTATAGTGAGCTTCCCACTTTTGTACATGCAACTGATGTTCATTAGCACAAACAGAAGGTCAGCTTTATGGCTGTTTCAATGTTTTCATTTTGTCTGATGCATCTGTAATATCGTGTGTGGGGCTGGGCTCCCCAGGTCAGAAAGGACAGGGAGCTACTGGAGAGGGGACAGCAAAGGGCTGCAGAGATGCTGAGGGAACTAGAACACCTCTCTGATGCAGAGAGGCTGAGGGACTTGGGGCTGTTTAGTTGGGAGAAGACTAAGGGGGATCTTCTCAGTGCTGAGAAACTCAAGAGGTGGGCTCAGGAGAATGGGTCAGTCTGTTCAGTGGTGCCCAGGGACAGGACAAAGGGCCGTGGGCACAAACTGGAGCAGAGGACGTCCCACCTGACCCTGAGGAGGAACTTCTTTAAAGGCTGGGAGGGTGGCAGAGCTCTGGGCCAGGCTGCCCAGAGAGGTTGGGGAGTCTCCATCTCTGGAGACATTCCAAGCCCGTGATCCTGGGTGCTGTCCTGTGCAGCCTGCTCCAGGGGACCCTGCTCTGGTACGGGTGGAACTGGGGGATCTCCAGAGGTCCCTGCCAATCCAAATCAGCCTGTGATTCTGTGAACACTGATGCCAAGGAACAGTACACTCAATGACAGGTCCATTGAAGGATGCAGTGCTTAGGGAACAAGGTGACCTCTTCAGCAGATTAGATTTTAACCTGAGTTGGCAGCTGGAATTAGTCCCAAACTATCAATGCCACGTGCCTTGTCATTTCCTCTGTGTCTCAGCTGTTTACAGCAGATATGGCCAAGCGACACGAATTGATGCAACTAGAGAGATATCCAAGCCTACCTTGGGAAAGGCGAGAGAGGTCATGTAGAGCTCAGAGTCCAGTTGTTCCTGGTACCAGCTTGGTCTGCGGTGACTACATGACCTCTTCAACTGAAATGCAGCCCAGGAAAGGGAGCAGCAGGGGTTCGAGAACACATCACCTGTGTGGAAAAGTTAAAGGAAACCACGCTAAGCCCATCACCTTAGTAAAAGGCAGAGAGGATGGCAGAGCCTGGGGACAGACTGTGGAGTCGCAGACACCAGTGGAAGTGAAGGGGAAATCAGTCTGAACAGTGGGAAGTATCTTCTGTAAGGATGGGAGCGCACTAAGTGAGGCTGCCATCGCTGCCAGCCTCTAAGAACAGGTAAGACGTGTCTGTTTGGAATGAAAGGGTGCCACTGGTCCTGTGTTAGGCAAAGAAGAGGGACTGCGTGGCTTCCTCAAGTCCTGTGCCAGCAGACAGCCCAACAGGAAGCTGTTGGGCTTCCTATACGGGGTGTTTTTAAAGATTTCTTTCTTTGGCAGCATACCTGATTCTCCAGCGGTACCACACTGCTGCTGCCTGGGCTATGACCACTGCTACACCCTGTGGTTTGGAAGCACCGTGCTGATCACATGGGGATCACACCTACTAAGCCGCCTGGCCCTGCTTACCTTAGATTTATCTGCATCACTCCGAAGGGTGCGTCTGAAAATTAACTCCTCATATTCATCACCTGAATGAAGTGTGATTTATCCCTGTTCTCCTCCCCATCTCTCAAATCTTCTACACTGCAGCTTCTCACCCATTTTCAATTTTCCTGGTAAAAACATGAACTGGGTTGGTAAGTTAAATAAGAAAGCTCAATTAAGTTTTTAACGAAGCATGCAGGCTCTGACTGCAAGATGCCCTCACTGTTCTGCCCTTGTGAGGCCCCAGCTGGAGTCCTGTGTCCAGAGCTGGGGCCCCAATACAAGAAAGATGTAGAACAGTTGGGGAGGATTCAGAGGAGGCCACAAAGATGATTAGAGGGCTGGAGCACCTCTCCCACAGAGAGAGGCTGAAGGAGCTGGGCTTGTTCAGCATGGAGCTTGTTCAGCCTGGAGCTTGTTCAGCTGTGGGGGGACCTCATTGCAGCCTTCCCGTCCCTGAAGGGAGCAGAGGAACAGGAGGGGAATCAGCTTGTTAAAAGGGTAGACAATGGCAGGACAAGGGGGATGGATTAAAGCTAAAGGAAGGAAGGTTTAAATTGGATATTAGGGGGAAGTTTTTTTACAGAGAGAGTGGTGAGGAGCTGGAACAGGCTGCCCAGAGAGGGGGTGAGTGCCCCATCCCTAGGGGTGTTGAAGGCCAGGTTGGCTGGGGCCCTGGGCAACCTTGTGTAGCTCCAGGCCTGGAGGTTGGTGGCCCTGCCTGTGGCAGGGGGGTTGGAGCTCTCTGATCCTTGGAGTCCCTTCCAACCCAGACCGGTCTATGATTCTATGCCCTGCTGCCTTGTAAGGTCACCATAAAGAACCCACAGGACACAGAAAGCGCCACGCAGCAAATGAACTCGTACAGAGTTTTTCCACAGCTTCACTGGAGTGCCAAGGATCACCATGAAAGACTTGTGCTCATTGATGTAGAGGCCAAATAAAGGACCAGGTTCTTCATTGCTGTGTGTTTTTGAGGACATGGGGAAGTCTGTTCACCCTCTTGTTTTCTTTTTGGGTTTCACTGATATTTCCACTAAGGAGGACAGTGCTTTGAAGCAGGAGGCTGGGTATGTTCTTAAGAACTGGGGGTAATTCCAGAATGCAATTATATTATTAGTCCAAATAAAGCATGACATTTCCTACTACAGCACATCTAGAAGGAATTTTTACATAGTTTTTAAGACTCCAGAGTCACTTCAGCCCAGTGCAGCCAGCTGGTCACTGAAATACCAGCTGTTCAGGAGAGCAAACACTAGTTGTTTTTTTTAAAAAGTCTTTAAAATGTCTTTTAAAGAAATAACTTCTCCTTGTCTTGCTTCATTGAGCTTCAGTGAGCTGAGTGGATTAAGTTACAGCACCACGAACAATAGCTGAATTACAATCATGAACATACTTCTCTTTGGTGAACTTGTAGAGAACATGAACACTGTTTCTCCACATCCCTGAGGAGTAAAAGCACTTGTGGAGAGGGGATCTCTCCCATAGGGAACCCTTGTGTACTTTGCAGTAGTATCTTATTAAGAGCTGGAGAGTTCAAGGGTCTCACAAATGTAAGTTTTAAATTAGCTTTCCATTGTGTCCCAAACAGTCCCTAAATACTCAACTAAACTTTAATCCAATCACTTGATTTGACTCCAAGCGTGATTTATCTTTTAATCATCATCTGCTCAACGAGGGGGAAAAGAAAGCAAACTAGTTCTTGGCCCACTGTGACTCTTACATGATTTTACTGCCATCAGAGTTGTGTTTTCCTTTTGGCTGATGCCTTTGGCTTCCTATGTAGGTATGACAGCTCCTGCTCCCTCCTGCTCCACCCCCCCTCCCCAAATACCAAACGCTTGCGCTGAGTGTTTGTCCTTCCCACCTTTTCCCACAGACACCTGGGATTTGTATTCTGTATTTTCCCAATGTCTTCACAGAATCACAAGGTTGGAAAAGACCTTTAAGGATCATCAAGTCCAACCATTCTCATCCTAAACTAGACCATACCCCCACGTACCTCATCTACCCTTTTTTTAAACACACCAAGGGAGGGTGACTCAGCCCCTCCCTGGGCAGCCTGGGCAACTCTTTCAGTAAATAATTTTTTTCTAATATCTAATCTGACCCTGCCCTGGCACAGCTTGAGCCCATTTCCCCTTGTTCCAGCTCCTGTCCCCTGGCTGAAGAGACCATCATCCACCTCTCTACAGCCTCCCTTCAGGTAGTTGTAGGTGGTGAGATGGTCTCCCCTCAGCCTCCTCTTCTCCAGGCTGAACACCCCCAGCTCCCTCAGCTGCTCCTCAGAGGATATGCCCTCCAGCCCCTTCCCCAGCCTGGCTGCCCTTCTCTGGATGAGCTCCAGGACCTCCATGTCCTTCTTATGGTGAGGAGCCCAGAACTGGACCCAGCACTCAAGGTGCAGCCTCACCAATGCTGAGTACAGGAGCACAATCACTTCCCTAGACCTACTGGCCCCACTCTTTTTGATACTGCATTAACCACAAGCATCTGCTGCCATCTGACCTGACCCAAAACACAGGCTGCTTTAGAAGGGGGCTCACTGTTTGAAATGAACGGCATCTTTCCTGGAAGGACATGTTACATGAGAGCATGACAACACAAGATGAACCAACCCCAACCTGCCAGGCACCCAGAGCAGTTGGGCCCCAGGGCAATGATGTTTCCTCACAGACAGACCTTGATGAGATTTAATCCCTCCTCCACGTGGCTGGCTTGCTGACCTCCTGTCACACACTGTGTGCCTCAGTTTCTTCATCTGAAAACGAGACTGTTCAAAAACTGGTTTAAGTATATAATATAAAGCCCACAGTTTAAAATACAGCTCTCCCTAAGTTCTTCCTAACATCTGAATGCTGCACAGACAACACAGCGTATCGATAAGCAACCTGGGGGAGCTTCCTGCTGGCACCCCTGGGGACCACAGCACCCTCATCACCGGCCACGGCCACACCATTTAATGACATCTACCTCCAGAAACATCTCGGTCATTTGCTTTTGTCTGCAGGTGGTGGCCACAAAGAAATGCACCTCTGCAGCTAAAATAGGGACGGGACCCAACCTTTGCCCACAATGGCACGAACTGCAGAGCCTCTGAGGTCCAAAACTGTTATGCAACATCTTCCTGTGTGTTATTATTCATGTCGGTGGCTTGTGCAACTCACAGCTCCAGCTGACGGTGGGGGGCAGAGCCTGCAGAAAGCTGCTCTCCTCACAATTCCCTGGCTGCCTAGCATGGTGAAGCAGAACCACTCCCCGGAGCTTACGCGTTTCTCAAGAGATTTGCCATCTAGCGAGTCTTCCCCACTATTGTCTAGAAGTTTCAGACAAATTCCTTGAAGACTGTCTCAAATTCCAGTGCAAGGCACTGCTTGACAGCCTTCTCCAAGCGCCAAGTTTGAGAAACAGAAGATTTCGTTAAAAGCTCAGGGTTGGTTTTTTTTTTTCCTTTATCTTTTGTTGGAAAACCAGCCTTCCCCAAATGCACCTGGGTGGGAGAGAGAGGTAACACCAGGACCTAACTGACCAGTTCTGCCAGGCAGTAACAGATCCTTGTCTATGGGTTTCACAGGGGCAGCTATGCCGTGCCTTGGCCAGGAGTCCACACTCTCCTGGCTCTGATGCAGCCAGTTCTGGGGGTTCATGGAAAGAACACAGGAATCCACTCATGTTAGTAACTCCCCTGGCATCCCCTTCTAGCTTCCAACAATCTCCAGTTTAGGGACTTTTGCAGCTGTGGCTGGTTTATGCTGAGGCTGCAACTGTTTAAGAAGCCACAGGTTCTTTCTGTGTGGGTCTGAGACGCAGCCTGAACATCTGGCAAGCAAAGGAGACATACGTAGGTGCAGAGAAGGCGCCATGCATTTGCAGAATGCCCAAAGCTTCAGTAAATGGATTTGCTTGTGGGCCTGATGAAAAAAAGACTCAAGTATCACTTGGTGGTCACTCCTGGAAGCTGATGTGGAGGTGTCCTCCCATTCCAAAGTAATTCATCCTCCCTGCTTCTAATTTCCTGCCAGCATTGGTAGAGTCCATCCAAGTCTCAACATTCCCCTCCTAGGAAGCTGAAATCACATGCTGACTTTGTTACCCAGCTTACCATGAAGGTACCCAGCTCTCAGGGACTGGGTGCCTTGCTGGGAAGTGCTTCCCTGGTCCATCTCCATTCACTTGCTCTTATGGCTGCAGCTGGGCAGCCCAGGTGTCGCTGGCAGAGGTCCTGCCTGCAATCTGGTTCTTCCCTGCAGTTCTGCTCCTGGGGAGGGTGTCCTCTGCTCCAGGGTACCTGCAAGTTGTCCCCCCTCAACCTTTCCAACCAGGGCACTTGGCAGTAATACAGGCATGGCAAAGTCTTTGACTAGGAAATCGGACACACGCCTTCAGCAAAGAGAATGATGTCCTGCCAACACTTGCAGATCCTTTGGTGGTCTACTGCTCAGGGATGCTGAGTCAAGATTGGATGAATCCTCTTAGAAAAGGAAAATAAAAAATTCAACTACAGCAAGAAGATCCCAACCTGGCTAGAGGCCGAAGTTCCTGGGCAATGACCAAAGATGTGAGTGATCACAGTGATCGGACTAGAGAATCTTAATGATTCCCTGCTGCCTTTAAATCCTATAAAGACTCACTTCTTGCTGATGCTCAACTCACAGAGCAGGAATTCACACTTGGGACCCTACCTAATGTGACTGGCAGGCACAGGAATGATTTGAATGCTTCACTGTTTTTTATGGTGGGAGACTGCATCTATGCCCCTGGGGACAGCTCTGAGGTCTCCCGCTTGTTTGTTTGCCACTTGTCTTTCCAGAGAGACCCTCTGACCCAGCAACCACCTGCCAGCAGGAAGAAGGAGGCAACGCCGCAAACCAGATGATCACCAGCAGCTCATACCCCTGGAAGGGGATTGCAGTGCTGGTGTTTCCAAGGCAGGGCATGTTGCTGTGGGGCCCAACTGCAACGCTGTCCCCTCACTGGCCATGCAAACAGCCCAGCCAGGTTGTTCCAACATTGCTTCTGAAGACTTTGATCTTTGCAAGACTTTACACTCCGCATCTCCCATGAAGTCCTTTGGTTGTCCCCAGCTGCTACTGTCTTTGTCCCCACACAGATACAGGAGGGAGCTTTCTCTTCCAGACCAGTTCACTGCTGTAGCTGGCATCTGACCTTGCTCACAGAGTTCTTCTCTCCCAAATTTCTTAACGACATTTCGGCAACACATCGGAAAAAAACCCAAATACACTCCTCCCCCTTCCCCCACCACCCCACCCCAGCGCAGCATCACGGTAACACGGTGTGACAGCTCTCATTAGAAACAGGTTTGGGTGTGCTCAGTCTTGCCACTGTGTCCTCAGCCAGGGCTGTGAGTTTTGGGTTTTTTTCTGAGAAAACCGCCTGAAGCTGTAAATCCTGATCAGGACGATCAGTAATGAAGGCAGGATGGTGCTGCCACGCTTCAGTGCCATCGGAACTCCGGCCCGAGTCAACCAAGGCTACGAGGGACCAAACTGCATCCAAAGCACATCTGAGGTGCCATTCTATGATTCCATGATTCTATGAGGAGGTTGGTAGCAGCCAAGGAGGAACCACCTCCCAGACAGAGAGCGGGACTGCGGCATCTCACGTACAGGGAGGTTTTCCTGAGCGAGGGCTCCTGCTTTACAATGAGAACACGTACATGTTTCCCATAAAGTCAAAACAGCTGTCAGTCAAACAGGCATCACTCTGTAAATCTGCCTGGGTGACTCTTGTTTTCAGACCCCAGGTCTGCAGGCAGGTTTATGAGGTGTCACCGGCACGATTAACAAGTCCCAAGGACCACTGCACAGGTGCAGTGAGCAGGAGGGGAGTCGGGCTGGGGGAGGATAGGGAGCAGGTCCCAGCCCAGCTGGAGCTCCGCCATCAGCTGTGCCAGCCTGGTCCTCAGGCTCCGCGCTCCACTTTGGTGCTTGGTGAGTGCTCAGGCTCCAAAATCCCAGAGAGGTGACACAACAACAGGAAACACCATGAGATTTCGGACAGGGGTGCAAGCTGGAGCTGAATAAGCATGGGTGTCTCCTCTCCCTACCATACCTCCTTTGGCTGGGCCAGGCTGTGTGTCCTCCTAAGCTCTCTCCCTCAGAAGAAGGGGAGGGCAAATGGAGAAGAGCCTCAGTTACAGGTTTGTGGGTTGTATGTCTGTTGAAGTATTTCTTCATTAAACCCAGACTGAAAACAGTGCAGGTACTCGGGATGGCTTGTGCCCAAAGAAAGGGCAGCTGGCCAGCAGAAACGTATAGCAGCCCCTATAAAAACTGTTCACGCTTTTCACAGAAGACATGTTTTCTACAATGGTTTTGTAAAGGGGCTGAGATTTGTTTTCCTTGAGACAAAGCTAGCAGAATAGCTTCCTTCCTTCCTGAGCTCTGATGAAACCCACGTTCTCAGGCACATACCCATGAAAGGGAGAGAAGCACCTAAAGTCACCGCTTCAAGACAGCCACATAAACCTAAGAACAGCACCAGACCTGACACAAAACAGCAGCTTTTCATCTTCCCAGAGAGATTTCGTGCTGGCTATTTGCAGGCACCACCTTTATGTCAGTGCCACGCTGACCTTGCTGGGGGATGTTCTGGATGGCTGAAGAAAACAAGGTGACGTGCAGCACCAGCAGCCTTCCTATGGCATCGCACAAGGAACACCCCTTCAGAAATTCCCACAAGCACTTCCATCTCTTTGGGATCAGACATCAGCTAAGCACAGGCTGACATACTTGTCTCCTGAAGGTGACTGTTCACTCCAACAAGCAGTCACAGGACGCACTTCCTTGGACAAGGAACTGTTTGGTGGTGACAATCCAGAGGTCATCCCTCGACTCGTAAAAACCTCCATGAAAAGGGGGAAACCACAAGTGAGTGTTTTTATTAGGGAAAACATCTCCCTTCTCCTAGAGACTGGGATTAATTTTCAGTAACCTTGCAAACAGCCAGCAGAAAGGTTAAAGTGACTGCGCTCACTTTTAAACACCAATGACTTTTCGAGCAGAGATTGTCACGAGCAGTTTATACTATTAATGAAATAAATCAAAGTTATATTAACAATCATTCACCAGCATCTTCCTCCCCAATTTTTGTCATCTGATGTTTCTACCCTGCAAATAATAAAGGTCCTGTTACCTTTTGCACTTAAAGTCAACATCCTGCATACGCTGTGAAGGTTTCATTGCAGTTATGTGAGCATCTCAGGAAGAGCCATTATCCCTTTGAAATTCTCTTGCTCTGGAAATCCTTGTTCTGCTTTTCATTACTTCCTTGCATTTGCTATTCATTTAGCCTAAAAAGAAGCACATTCCACTGTTAAATAATAATACTTGCACTTTTCTTGCCCCTAGCACTTCACAAGCAACATGCCCAGTAGTTCAGGTGTCCCAGACGTGGCGTGCAGCTCAAAGAAAGGTACAGGAGCTTGGTGGTCTACCCTTTAGTAAGGATCTCAACCACCCAATTACGAGGCCAGCTCAGGTCCTGGAGATCCCTTTGCGTGGCAGCACCCTTCTAATACACAGTGAGCGAGCTACATGACCAGGAGCTGCACTCTCTCACCTGGATGAAGTATTCCCCAGAGCTTTTGGCATCTTTCATCTACTTTTCTCCATTCATCTGAAACCCAGCTCCCAGCTCTGATGATGAGCTGCACAGCATAACATTGCATTAGCAGCAGTGACATGATGGACTTGTACTTTGGAGTCATCTAACTTGAAAGTAAAGCATCTGGTCCTTTCTACATCTGTTCTTTGTCCAGGCCAAGGACTGACTCCCTTTATTAAGCAATTAAAGATGATGGAAACATGCTCAAACTAAATTCCCAGGGCAAAAGAAAAGGAAAGAAAAAAAAAAAGAAAGGAAAAAAGCCTTTTTGCTAGAACTGGGAGGTTTCACTGGTTCCACCAAAAATACAATCTGGAAGGTTCCCCGAGCTGAGTCTGAAATAAAGCCAATGGGACAAGAAGAAGAGAGAAATATCTACCTCCAACATAATCTCAGGAGACCCTGTAATCTGTGGTGGTTTAGCTCTGGCTGGAGGCCAGACACCCACCAAAGTCAGTCTATTACTCCTCTTTATAGTTAGACAGGGGATAAAATATATATTGAGTGGCTAAGGAGTCAAGGTAAGGACAGGGAGAAATCATCCTGTCGTCAATGACATGGGCAAAACAGACTCAACACAGAGTGAAGGAAAGAAAACTATCTAATTTATTACGCTACACTTAAAAAAACCCAGTGAAATCGGAGTTGGGAGCGTGACCAAATCTTAAAACAAACCCAACCAGGTCTTAAAACACTTTCCCCTCACCACTCCTTCCTTAACAGACTTTAGTCAGGGTTTTTGCTCCCTTCTTCCCTCCCATTGTGGCATGGCGGGGCAGGGACTGGGGAAATGGGATTCTTGGTAACACTTTCCCCCCACCCCTCCATTCTCAGCAGACTTCCCTTTAGCCATGATTTTGCTCCCTTCTTCCCCCCCTGCTCGCAGCACAGGGAGGCAGGGACTGGGGAAATGGTGTTCTCAGTCACTTCTTCATGAGCTGTTTTCCTTTTCCAGATCTTAAAACACTTCTACCTTCCCTCCCCCACTCCCGCTCTCTTCTTAGCAGATTTCACTCTAGTCATGATTTCACTCCCTTCTTCCCCCACATTGTGGCACGGGGTGGGCAGAGATTGGGGAAAAAATGGGGGCTTGGGTCAGTCCCTTGCCAGTTGGTTCCCTTCTCGGCCTGGGAGGGGGGAGGTGGGGGCATTCACTCCACACCCTCCCCCTGCTGCACCGTGGGGTCCCATCCATGGCAGACAGTCCTCCAGGAACTTCTCAAACGTGAGTCTCTTCCCCCAGGGCTTTATCTCTTCTCCAGCTGCCCTGCTGTGGGTCACTGCTGTGGTGGGCAGTAGTAAATCACAATGTCTCTCAGTCCCAGTCCTCCACCTGGTCACCAGCCTCCCCCCAGCAAACCTGTTCTGGCACAAATCTCTCACTCACCTCTGTGTCTCTGGCTCTGTCCATGGGCTGCAAGTGCTTTCAGAGGCTGGCTCCAACGCAGGTCACAGCATCTTCTCTATGTCTCCACCTGCTCCATCCAGCGTGGGGCCTCTCCACGGGCTGCAGGTGGGGTCTGGGCCTTGTCCATGGGCTGTGGGGGGACACCCGCTCCACCACTGGCTTCTCCAGGGGCATCTTTCTCTCCAGCACCTGGGGCACCTCCTCCCCTGCCCTCCCTGGCCTTGGTGTCCACACAGCCCCTCACATCTTCTCACTCCCTTCTCTGGGGCAAAATGTGTCTGCCAGGAGGTTTTTTTTCTCCTATGTGATTCACAGAAGCATTATGACCAGCTCTGATTGGTCAGAAGCGACTCTGGCCTTGAATGGGCCTTGTTTACAGTTTGAAGCTGGTAGAAAACTGTAACTGCTGCTTACAAAAACCGTCTCAGCAGCAATGCTACCCAAAACTGCAACAAATCTTTGAGGTACAGCTACAGGGACACAGCTTTCACACACTGTGAAGCAAAACAAATGCAGAGGAAATACTCCCTGAAAGCAGGTTTGTACCCAAAATTCTACCCACTCGGCAAAACTGCAGAGTCTGCTAGGGGTGGAGTTGGGTAGATGACAGAGAAAGTGGGACAGGATGGATGAAGGTAGTTCCCAGCATTAATGGGGAAAATTGTAAAGGGAGACCTAGATATCCAGACATGAAAGAATTTAAACCCAGAGAAACAGGGCTCCATTGCCCATCACAGACGTAAATCCGGGACAGAGTTTGAGACTCAAGGATTTGCTTTCATTAGATCCTACTGATTAAAAATGACCAACAGCCAAACGTTATTCCTGGATCCCACAAAGGGTCTGAAGAGGTTTTGGGGGAAATGGTAGTTGAGTAGGTCTTGAAATGATACTAACATGTTATAATTAACAGCATCCCAACTCAATGTGGTACCCGTGCTACTTCGTTCCCCACTGGAGACCCCTTCACCCACATCTTCCAACCAAGTGCAAAATCAGCCCAATTAATGATACATTCCCTTCCTCTCTGATGAACAGAGGTGCAGAATCAGTGGTAGTGCAACAGGTCTTGAGTTGTGGAAAGGGTTGTTCATACAAGGGATGGGAACCTCAGCTTCTCTTCTGAGACCTGACCTCTTTCATAGCTGGCTTTCTAAGGGGAAATCTTTCTTTACTTTTCTCTCCTTCTTCCTCTTCCTTCCACCCTTCGGCTTTGTCCAGAGTCTCTCTAAGAGAGCCAAATTCCCCTTGAACATGCTAAAAGTAGGCTTGCTGGAACATCTGCTCTCCATCTGTGGAGCCAGACATATCCCCAGGCAACATTATTAGCGGTGATGGATCTAGAAGGGAACATTAAGCACTGAAGAAGCATCTGCTGAGAAAGAGGAACCCAGCACATAAAACTAACCATGTTATTTGCCTTGCCTCTGCCCATTGCTCCCAGTGGACAATAACTGTCTCCTTCAAAGCCCCGTTCAGGAGAAGACCTGCTGTTCTTTTGCGGATTTTGGTATTTTCAAGCATCTTGTATTCATGCCTAAGGTGGCCAAATGAGCACTACCAAACGCTCGCTCAAACAGTGACTAGGGAGTTGTAGAAGCATCTAAAAGAGAAGCTGAAATCTGGGAACTGCAAAGCATCCATGTGAGGTCAACAGTGCAGCAGCAGCGCTGCACAGGTGTTTTGGGTAGAGGCAGCGCGGCGTGGGGGGAGCCGAGGCAGAAAGGATTTTCTGCTGCCTGTTCTCTGTGAAGCTGAGCCCAAATCTGCTTACCAGGGGTTTAGAAGGGACTGCTGGCATCAGACATGGAGCTCCACCACCAAGCACGGGGACTGTGGTGAATGGTTTCTTCTGGGAGTGTTATTTGTACGCGACACTGGGAAGTAACAGTGATGTGATTTGAAAGAAAACATTGCAGAACAAACTCCACGTTGACTGGCCCAAATTCGTGTCCACTGTGCCACCTAGAGCTGTGACAGTTCCTTTCACCTCTCCTGCATCCCCTCCTGCCCTGCCAGTCAGCTGCCTTGTCCCACGCTGGGATTTATCTGGAACAGAAGCTGTTTGTCACTACAGATTTTCACAATACCAACATTCTGGTGTTGGATACATTAGTGTCATGACAAAACCAGCACAAAATGTGTGCCCTAAGCTGACCAAGCCAGACACACTCCCATTATTTAGCCTTTATTTGCCCTCTATTGTCACACTTGGTGACCTCCTTTGCTGACCAGATTTACGCGGAACGGGTTTCTTCTTCGAGGAGCACAAGAAAAGAGACAGCCCCAGTATTTCATACCCTGCGACCTTCTCACATCTGCCCCTTGCAAATATCTTCCTCAGAACCTGTTTTCTGTTGCCTTCAGCTTCCTGGGACAGGTAGAACCTCCCCAAGGCAAAATCCCAGGTTACTAAGGAGAGTCATTACTAACCCGTTCCTTATCTTAAAATAAACCCCTCCCCTCACAGCTACCAGGACTGGATCCTAAGTCACTGCTCCATGGCGGGCCTCAGCATCCTTCTGGATCCATTGACAGTGCAGGTGTCTTTATCTGCAGCTCGTGACCTGCGCTTTCCCCTCATCTTTGAGGAAGCTGTCTGTGCTCAAATTTCACCACAGACACCACCTGAAATGTCACACAGCAGCAGGACGTGAGCTTGTGCATGAAGTCAAGCATTATGATTCAGTGTCTTGATAAAAGTTGTGACATGCTTCAGGAAAAGCATTCTGGCTTTCTCTAACTTAAAACATGTTTCCATCCTATTCATTCAAGCCCTTAAAATATCACTTAAACTCCTTCTGAATGAATTTAAACACTGGCTTACACACTGTCGAAATCAAAGAGGCTGAAGCTCCCAGTTATATTATGCACTTGCTGTCTAAGTTGAGGCAGTGCTTAACACCTTCCACCCAATTTGTCCAGATGCTGTGGACACCTGTATCTCTCCCAGTTTCTGGTGCACCTCAAGGTGTGGCTCCCACCATTGACTATTCTAGGCTTGCACCCACTGTGGTTATGACAGCTGCTGTTATCTCGGTATAGCCTGAGGCACAGCACTGAATGTCTGCCTGGCCCACAAATCATAGAATTATAGACCAGTCTGGGTTGGAAGGGACTCCAAGGATCATACAGTTCCAACCCCCCTGCCACAGGAAGGGCCACCAACCTCCAGGCCTGGAGCTACACAAGGCTGCCCAGCACCCCATCCAACCCGGCCTTGAACACCCCCAGGGATGGGGCACCCACCCCTCTCTGGGCAGCCCCTTCCAGCCCCTCACCACTCTCTCTGTAAAAAACTTCCCCCCAGTATCTCACCTAAACCTTTCTTCCTTTAGCTTTAGTCCATTCCCCCTTGTTCTGCCACTGCCTACTCTTTTAACAAGCTGATTCCCCTCCTGTTCCTCTGCTCCCTTCAGGGACTGGCAGGCTGCAATGAGGTCCCCCCACAGCCTTCTCTTCTCCAGGCTGACCCAGCCCAGCTCCCTCAGCCTCTCTCCGTAGTGGAAGTGCTCCAGCCCTCTAATCATCTTTGTGGCCTCCTCTGAACCCTCTCTAAGAGTTCCACATCTTTCTGGCATTGCAGGCCCCAGCTCTGGAGACAGGACTCCAGCTGGGGAGTGCGACTGAAGCGTGCATCAGAAAACACCATAACAAAACACGGTGGCACTGGTTTAGTTTGGAACCTCGTATGAAGTTAACACAGCAGTGCATCCCACATCTTTAGCCCAACCACTCTTTTGCTAGAAGTACAGAAGATGCCACTAGCTTCTGATGTCAAATCAGGCAGGATCATGTGTTTCTGACAGCATCAGAATAGGGTTTTGTTTGTCCAGCCATAGGAGAACGCAGGGCTAGAAGCACTTTACCAACAAGACAAAAGGCCGTATTTTTGTTTCTTCCTTCAACCACTCCTAACCAAACCTAACAACAATAACAACAAAATCCCTATGTGAATCCTACTCTAAACAACAAATGGAGAGACTGAGCTTGTGGAAGAACTCAATAACTGCTTCAATGGATTTTCCAAGAGAAAGTCAATAGAAGATTAATTCTCTCTCTTGTCGCATTCATTCATGTTGTTTTGTAGTTAACAGCTAATAAAGAGAGAAACACGTGTACTAATTAGTTTTGAGCAGAGAAGAATAGGATCATTGCCCTGCTGAGGAGCTAAAAAGTATTTAAATCACAAGACCCACTTGGATTTGCAACTGGGGAAACTTTTCCAACAGCCTTCCTCGGGGACACAAGCAGGACTCCCTGTCCCTGATATTTATTTGGGTCGGTGATACTAACAAAATTTGAACCTCATTTTCCTGATAATCAGCTTAGTCTGAACTTGCAAATTTGCTTGGATTCGTTACATGCTTCAGCTTGGTAGGTCAGAGGATGGAGGAACTCGATTACAACTTTGAGCAGGAAGTCTCCTCTCCTGAATTTCTCTTCTGGGACCAGCCCAATCCCAACGCTCAGCTGGACAACTTCCTACTGGACTGCTCTTCCTTGGCAGACCAGCTGTCCCCTTGGCCCTCCACTCCCTGCCTGCCCGCCCTTGGGGAGCCAGTGAGCAGCGCGGTGGAGGGTGCTGAACTGGACAGCTCCCCACTGCCGACAGGACCCGCTGCCCCACTGCCCTCCAGCCACCCCCGCCAGCGACACGCAGCCAACATCCGCGAGAGGAAGAGGATGCTCAACATCAACTCTGCCTTTGACCAGCTGAGGCGTCACATACCAACCTTCCCGTATGAGAAGCGTCTCTCCAAAATCGACACCCTTCGCCTGGCCATCGCCTACATCGCTCTGCTTGGTGAGATTCTCCTCTCTGGGTGCAATCCCAAATCCTACGTGGAGCAGTGCCTGAAGGATGGTTTGCAAAGTCAACACCAGGCAACCTGGAATACAAGCGGTGAGTGAACAAAGGGGTTGTACTTTCAGGGATCGTAACACGGTTTGGAGTTGCCAGCAGGAGTGAATCACTTTGCATTTGAACATCCACTTGTCACATTCAAATACCTCTGGCAACGTACAACTCACCTTCAAAAAAAAAAAAGAGTAGCTAAGTAGTCTTGCAATAGAAAACAAAAAAAAAAAATCCAACCTTTTCCTCTTTCTTTGCAGGAGGATCATCTTCTTTAAAAAAGCCCCACAGAAGAACCACTTACCACACTTATGGGAATGGTTTCTTTTACAAATGAAATTGAAGATTTTGCTTATTCTCAGAGTACGGCTTTAAACTTTATTTTTTTTGTACTGTGTCAAGTTGTTCTTTTAAAGTTCAAGCTGATGGAGGCTGTAGGGATTTTCTTAGGGATTTTATTTTCTTTACAAGTTTTCTTTAGCTTGTACTTGATTGGGAGGAACACCCGGCTTTGAACATCAGTACAGGCTGGGGGATGACCTGCTGGGGAGGAGCTCTGCAGAGAAGGACCTGGGGGTCCTGGTAGATGACAGGTTGGCCATGAGCCAGCAGTGTGCCCTGGGGGCTAAAAGATCCAATGGGATCCTGGGGGGCATCTGGAGGAGTGTGGGCAGCAGGTCACAGGAGGGGATCCTCCCCCTCTACTCTGTCCTGGTCAGGCCCCACCTGCAGTGTTGTGTCCAGTGCTGGGCTCCCTGGGATCAAACAGCCAGGGATCTCCTGGAGAGAGTCCAGAGGAGGCTATGGAGATGATGAAGGGCCTGGAGCATCTCCCCTGTGAGGAAAGGCTGAGGGAGCTGGGACTGTTCAGCCTGGAGAAAAGATTAAGGGGGCACCTGATTAATGTTTATCAGTATCTGAAGGATGGGATGCAGGGGGAAATGGCCAGCCCCTTTTCAGTGTCTGTGGGGACAGGACAAGGGGCAACAGCTGCAAGCTGGAGCATAGGAAGTTCCACACCAACATGGGGAAGAACTTTTCCCCAGTGAGGGTGAGGGAGCTCTGGGACAGGCTGCCCAGGGGGTGTGGAGTCTCCTTCTCTGGAGAGATTCCAGCCCCATCTGGACACCGACCTGTGCGATGTGAGCTGGGGAGCTGCTTTGGCAGGGGGTTGGACTGGATGATCTCTCAAGTTCCCTTCCAACCCCTATGATTCTGTGATCAACAGAATCTCAGTCCTTAAACACAGATGTGTTGGAATAGCCATGGCACTCTCAGAGATACTGCAGTTTAACACTGAGAACCAGGATACGCAAGGCAGAGACCTCAAACTTCTGTTTCAAGGGGTGACAAAAGCCTATTTACATTTACATTCCTATATAATTATTGCTATTTTAAAGCAAAGGACTGTTATTCAGATTTCTGTCTGGCTTCTACTTAAACCTGATTTGTGCAGGATTGATCTTTGTGCTTGCTTCCACCGGAATATGTTGCTTCATCAGTCCCCACACAACGGAGATGGGAAGCTGCACAAGTAACCAGGGGCCAAGCCTCAGGCAGAAGGTGACACGGTGTGACTGAGCAGGGCAGGGAGGAGCAGGGGGGGACCTGCAGCAGTTCTTGGTGCTTTGCATTAGGAGGTAATTAACTTCCTTTCCCAATCTGCCCCTTTGCAGCATTAGGGGCCTTTGGAATTTGTCGCTTTTTGGAAACAGGCCTTGAAGTATTAACCAACCTTGGAAATGTGCAGCATAAGCAGTGAAAAGTCACTGCAAAGGACTATTCCCATTTCATTCCACGGGGCAGCATCAAAGGGACAAAGCCTAGGAGGAAAACACAACCAGTTTAATGGAAAAGTTAATGAACTCTTTTTCTCCTTTTTCATTTCCACTAGCTACCTGACTGGGAAAATGACTCCTGACACACTACTGATCACAGCTCTCTTGACTCCAGAGAATTTTATATTTTATTTTTCAGCTGCCCCCACTTTCAATAGATAAACAGCATCTCTCACTGGTATCACCCCTTTCACCAGGCTTCTAGTAAGCAGATGCTTCTGAAGAGCTGCACTTAGAACGATCTACATGAATGAGGCTCCTGTTAACTTGTTAAACTCTGATTTAAATTGTTTAAATGTTTTTAAACTCATGTAGTATGTCTTTACTTTGTTTTCCTTTATCCCTTCTGTTGTGTGCAGATCTGACTGCCCGCCTGTCCTGGGTGAAGTGGGATTAAGCAGTACCCAAAAGACAGGTCTCTAGAGGTAGCCCATGGCAAAACGTGATGACCTGCCTGCTGGGTACCAGCTGCTCCATCCTCAGCACTGCAAGCAAAAGCATGGCACCTACACTTCACTTAGTGTCACAGACTGCTTCTCGCCATGCATCCAGCATCCTCCTCTTCTGGTGTTAACCCATTGCTGTGTAGCACCTTCTGCTTGTCTTTCTTCTATAGCTTCTCACACCCTTAGATGGCTCTTCCATGAAAGTAACACTATGGATTTAAAATCAGTATTACAATCACAACAACAACATTTTCTCTTCCACGGAATGAGAACTGTGTTCAAATCACATTTCCAATCCAAGGGAAAACCCACCCTTGATCACCAGAAAAAAATCTAAGCACCATCTGCAGCAACCCCTTGCTTGTCCTTAAGATGTCCAGGGCTGTAACTGTGAAAGTCACTAGTGATTTCGAGCACACAGACCATAAAAGGGCCAGTGTTCAGGAGATGAGACAGGACTTTCTGTCTGCATCTTTCTCCAAAATTTCTCATGCCTTCCTTCTGGTGCGACAATTTTGGGAGATCAGAGTCCAAGATACTCTTGGTATGGAAAGGCTGCAACTGCTAGCACTTGAGCACCACCTCCTCCAGTGTCCTGATGCTCCTCCAGCAACAACAGGGAAGGCTTTGGTAAAGTCTTCCAAAATGAAAATGTAAAGTCCCTCCACAACCCCTGCAACAAAGCAGAGGGATGAAGTAGTGTGTTCACACTTGGAAAATGATGGCCTGAGAGTTGTTTCCACAGAATAGCCATCCTTCTTGACCAGATGACCAAAAAGGTCAACAGCACCCTGGCCTGTATCCAGAACAGTGCACTAAGCAGGACCAGGGCAGTGATGGTCCTCCTGTGCTCAGTACCTTGAGTGCTGCCTTCAGGTTTGGGCCCCTCGCTACAGAAAGGACCTTGAGGTGCTCGAGAGTGTCCAGAGAAGGGTGACCAGGCTGGTGAGGGGACCTGAAAGTATGTCACGAGGAGCAGCTGAAGGAAGTGGGGCTGTTTAGTCTGGAGAGGAGGTGGCTGAGGGGAGACCTGATCACTCTTTATAACTACCTGAAGGGAGGCTACAGAGAGGTGGGGGGGGCTGACCCATTGTCCCTAGTGACAAGCAATAGGACGAGAGGAAATGGCCTCAAGTTTTGCCAGGGGAGGTTTACATTGGATGTTAGGAAAAATTTCTTCCCAGAGAGGGTTGTCAAGCACTGGAACAGGCTGCCCAGGGAGGTGGTGGAGTTGCCATCCCTGGAAGGGTTTAAAAGATAAGTAGATGCAGCGCTAAGGGACATGGTTTAGTGATGGTTTTGGCAGGGATAGGTTGATGGCTGAACCTGAAGATCTGACCTTTCCCTTCCAACCAAGCCCATTCTGTGATTCTGCAGCCCATAGTAACAATAAGGATTTTCTTATTAGCAAAAAATAAAGCCACAAAGGAAATCCTGTAGCTGTTTCTGACATAATTCTCCCATGCTACCTGAAAATACCCTAAATTGGGTACTCTCTTACCTGGGTAACAGAGGCTGTATGTATTTCATCATACTGATCCGTTCTCCTCATATTTTTGATCTCTACAAAGCAAAACCATGTCAGAACCTGGTTGAACTGTGATGGCGTTTTGGGGGAAGAGAAGTTGAAGAGGAGGCTTTGAGGGGAAAACTGAAAAGAAACTTTTTACTCTTTCAATGTTTGTGTCAAAACAAAAGGGGAAATTTCCTTAACAGCCGTGAGAACATATTGCAGTCAGTTTAGAATAAAACACTTCATCTCAAAGTTTTGCCACTCTTTGCTTTTTCACCCACTTAAGGCACTTGGATGAAGTTTTAAAGGGAAGTGTGCCCAAAATTGCGAGCCCCTTAAACAACCACACACAAACTGAAAATGCTGTTTTCTACTTTTCCCTATTTCTCTACTCATTACAGCCTACAACCAAAACAAACTGAAAAGAGACCCCAGAAACACCCACTGGATTTTACTCAAAAAGTAAGTAATATAGATCTCCACCATCTCCAAACTGTGTGTTGGGGGTTTGTGTGGCAAGGGTTTGGTTGCAAGGGGCTGCAGGGGTGGCTTTTGTGAGAAGCTGCTAGAACCTTCCCCCAGGTCTGACAGAGCCAAGACCAGCTAGCTGAAGGACAGACACATCACTGACCAAGGCTGAGCCCATCAGTGATGGTCACAGTGCCTCTGGGATTCACAGGGAGGACAAAAAAACCCTGCTAGTAGCAGCTTTTTGCCACCAGAAATGGGAGGGAGAAAGTGTAAGAAACTGTGCAGACACCAAGGGTAGTGAAAGGGCGGTGGGGGGGGGGGGGGGGGGGGGGGTGAGGTGCCCCAGGTGCTGGAGAAAAAGATGCCCCTGCAGCCCCTGGAGAAACCCATGGTGGAGCGGGTGTCCCCCCACAGCCCATGGAAAAGGCCCAGACCCCACCTGCACCAGTGGAGAGAGAGACCCAGAGCAGGTTTGCTGTCCAGCTGAAAAAGGGGAGTGATGGACAAGCTTTGGTGGGTTCCTGGCCTCCAGCCAGGGCCAAAGAGGTGGAACAGCCTCCCACTGGGGATGTATCTGTTGTGAAAGGTAGTTCACACCAAGGTAATTTAGGGTGCCCAAAGTCTCTGGCCTCAGGCGTCTCAATGGTACCAGAGACTGACCTGCCTGCCTTGCTCTTCTTTAAGTGGCAGCAGAGGTTTCTGCAGGACACAGGGCATCAATGCCCCATTATGCAACACCTGGTTATATGCAGGAATCTCTTGCTTTGCTCCAGCCTGGAAATCCTGGCTAATGACTTCTGGGTGGGTGTAGTAGCAGTAGGAAAGCGTACCCATAGAAAGATAACGTCAGGCAGTCTTTCATGTTCATGCACTTCTTAACAACAGATGGACAACTAATCTGGAGATTACGTTAGCATCAAAAGCATTCTAATGATAAAAGCAGGAAGAACTGTCCTGGGACAGAGATTTTCTTCAATGCAGTGACTTCAGGTAAAGCTTAAGTCCTCCTCCAAGAAGCAGATACCCACCAGTGATGCTCCATGGTCCAACAGCAACACCAGGAAAGACAGCGATATCTGCTGAGCTTTCTGCAGCCCAGTGCCACCACATGGCCATGCACCTTCTACAGGACTTGCCAGCTGTTTGAGTGCACCTGGGCTGCAGTCTGCAGGTTGGCAAGCTCTGTGAAACACCCTGATGCAGAGGCACCCCCACCCATCACTGGTGCTGTCAAGGAACTGCTGCACAAGGCATGGGTTTCAGGAACGGGCTGCTGGAATTCGATGATGACTCTAAACTTGGAAAAAGTCTGGCGAATAAATCCTGCAGCAGGATACGTAGGGATTGGGGTTTGGGTTGAAGTCAAAACCAGAAATAAAAATGTTCCTTTTGGGAATTCAAATTGTAACACTAGGCTCTTGAGTCAGTAAGTACCAGTCAATATGTTTATTGCCACCATGACAAGCGATGAAGCTGTTTCTCCTCACTCATGCTCTACTTTGACACTGGTATCATTCTATTGCCTTCAGCGGAGACACATTTGATTTATGCTGGCTGGAGGGGACAGTCCACCTCTGCCTGCCCTCCCCAGGCTACCTAGACTCCAGCAGGCTGTTTCAGCTGACATGCCAGCCAAAGGTGCTAAACCAATGGATGCTTCTCGAGTGAGGTCTTGTTAAATCATCTGGATGCACCTGGCCACAAGAACAGTGAAGGCATCATGCTGCCAGATGAGTCTGTTCCATCTGCTCTGAGGATCCCATTCACTTGGGAGGAATAAAAGCAATTAACGAGGGCATTGGCACTCTCCAGATGAAGGCAGACAAGACAGTCTTCATCTTGCTCAATAGTACAGAGGCAAATGGGGATTAATTTATAGGACAGCCATTCTGCACAGCTCCCAGGCTGGCCACAGTTGTTCTTAAACAAGCCTGTCTTCTTTGGACTGAATGTAAGTGGACTAGGATGCAGAAAGACCCCGGGGGGGAATCGTTTCCATACACTACCTTCACACTCCACATCAATCCCAGGTAACTGCTGTGTGCAGGTGTGCTCCATGTCCACCCATTTTCTCTCCTGCCAGGTCTGGCTCATTCCCCATGTCATGCTTGATAAGAGTTCGTCACATTTTCCAGTCTCCTGTCAACAGGCTTGATTGGCAGCACAGGGTGATTCTCTGCCAGGGAATGACTTCTAGTATCGAATCATAGAATGCATTGGGTGGGAAGGGATTCCCTTCAAAGTCCACCCAGTCGCACCTCCTTCACTAGAGCAGGTCACTCAAGAGCACCAGCAAGCCTAACCTTGAATGTCTCCAGGGATGGGGCCTCCCCTACCTCTCTGGACACCCTGTGCCAGTGTCTCCCTATCCTCATACTGAAGAAATTTTTCCTAAGATCCAACCTAAATCTCCCCTTTTCCAGTTTAAACCATCACCCCTCATCCTATCACTCCATGCCGTTGGGAACAGTTCTTCCCCAGCTTCCTACAGGCACCTTTCAGGAACTGGAAGGGGCTATAAGGTCCACCCAGAGCCTTCTCTTCTCCAGGCTAAACCAGCACAACTGTCTCAGCCTGTCTACCTTCGCTTTTCTGTATCTTCATCTCACATCCTGAACCCTGACATTTTACTCCAGGAACAACACCTAACAAGTTCCCATAAATTACACAAATTCTATTATATGCACACACCTAATCATGTGGCAGTCCACATGCAGCAGCTTATACCCTCACCCAGACCAAGATTATAAGATTATGAAGATGGAGACCTATGTGAGCTTCCTCAGCCCACCAACACATTACCAAAGGAGCATACTCCCTTTCAAAGCACCTCCCTAGTTTGAGAGTCAGGCTTCCCCTTCCTGGTCTTTTCAGCTCTGCTTCCTTTGCAACGCAGCACAGATCAGCTCTGCTTTTTCCTTGTCTTCCAAGAAAGCAGCAGGATCCTCTCACCAGAAATTTAATGGCCAAACCTCTCATGGAAGGAAGCCAGGAGGAGTTGAAGAATGGCACCCTCATATTGCAACCTCAGAGGACCAGCTTGGAGGCCAACAGCAAAAGAACTGTTCGCTCGGAACATGGTCCCTGCTTCCAGTTCACCAGGGTCCTTGCCAAGAAAAGTGAGAATGATACATTACACATTCCTTCCTCCAGAAATCAACTACTGACCCTTTCTGAAACAATACACCATAGTTCTCCTTCGTCAACTTGGAAACCCTGGAACATAAGACATCACATCCTCACTGTGAAGAAAGGAGTTGTTCTTTGAGAAAGCACCGTTAGTTTTTGTAAAGAACAGACCTGGGGGTGAAGGGACAATTTGGTTTCCCCTTCTTTTCCTTTTTTTTTGGCCAACTGACCCAGAGAAGCAAGCTTCATTTCCACGAGTCCTACTAGGCCACCATGGAAAAAGGACTTTCATGTTTCACCTGAAGCAAGACCGGACAAATAATCAGACAATTCATATTATTTCTTCAGCACTGCCAGAACTTGGCCGCTGAAGATCTTGTGATTCACAAGCTGCTGGAGCTGCGGTGTTCAAGATTTGAAAATTACAGAGGCAGGCCTGCCTTCCAGCCCTATTTTGAATAGAATTCTCTTTGGGCCACTTCCATACTGGCTGTAAAGAAGGTGAACACTTTGGAAGCTGCTCTTCAAAGTCTCTGGTTGACTGCACTGAAATTGTCAGGACAGGGACTGCAGAGAGGAGGTCAGACCCCAACGGCAGAGTGCTGCAGCACAACAGTACATGCTGCAGTTCGTGGCTCTTGTTCCAAACCTCTCTCTAGCCACAGTGTCTGGTTCTTCATGGATAACAATCTCTGAAGGTCAGACATGGCTCCACAGCTGTCATCATGATGATGGGTTACCCCAGGCTACAGCTGTCTGCATTCATACAATCATACACGTCCTGCTAGATCTGTTCAGGAGGAGAATGGGTATATTAAAAGTTCACCCTGAGCCAAACACCATGTCTTCACACCAGGTCCCTTTCAGGATGCTGAGCATTAGTTGGTCAGGAAACACGATGTTTTTCTTCAAATAATGGCAACATTTAGTATCTTGGGAGTGGAACAACCAACAAAGGAAGTCCCAGGTAGTCTTCGGTTCACTGTCTTCCTATTGCAGGGAAGAGTACGGTTTCTCTGCACCTCTCATGCTGAAACTCCCAAGCCTGGAGGATGCTACCACCACGGTCTGTCCCAGACCAATCTGCAGGTGCAATGGCAGCTAGAGCTGGTGCTGTATGGTGGTTGGTGGCAGTTCCTGAACTGTGCTCCTACAGCTTTTCAGGTGTCTGACACGAATCTCAGGACACATGAGTTCAGCTAGAGAAGCAGAGGCAGCAGCACACCTGCCATTAGCAGTTTGTATTTCTTACCAGGCTTCACCAGACACTTTCTTGGTCCAAAAGCTCTTATATAATTCACATGATGTGCGCCTCCTTTGTGAGGGAAGTGACAATGACTCTGTTCCCTTTGCACAGCCACAGTGTAGCCTGGCCAGGGCCAAGTCCTCGGTGGAACCTGGACCCTGGATTCTCCCCAGGGATGCTCCCTGGGGCAAGACGGTCTGTTTGTGCAAGTAGGAAAGGAGAGAAACAGGCAGCCTGGAGTGGCTTTCATGGGGAAGTTAAGGATATATAGTCAGCACCCTAAATGCCTTGTGGAAGTCCCCTTACAACAACCCAACACACTGCCCTCCTTTCCCAACTGGATACCCTCAACAAATCTGGGTGTAGGGACCTTGGACATTGCCACAGGGGCTACCAGCAAGCCCTGGCCCTGAGGAAGAGCCTCCCAAGCCCCATCAGCTCCTTTTGTGGGAATAAAGTGCAATTACAACCACTACATCTAATTTTAGGTCATTCCCACCCAGTCTGTTTGCTTAAGCCTGAGTATATTTGAGCCGGGAAACATCAGAGCCAAAGCGATTCGGATCTCAAAGGTAATTTCTTGCCAGGAGAGAAGAAAAGGGGGGAGGCAGAAGGGGGAATACAAACAGATATGATTTTAGCAAGAGGGAAATGCTGCTGCAGGCACTGCCCTCTCGTGGTACAGGATCCAGACGCTTGCTCCCAGACAAGCGTGGAGGATGGATGACTCCTGCTAGCATCCCACCACCCCAGCAGAGCTCCCCAGGGAGCACACTTAACAGAAATGGCTAAAATATATATATACACATGGGTAAAGCATACGCATAGCTAGCTAGCTCTACAATTGGATTGGGTTTTTATTCCTCTTCACCCCAAAATCATATGCTTTATCCTTCTAAAGCCATTTTTATGCATCCCTCTGTCTACCCACTAGACCCTGCTCACACACCCTACATACAGGCAGAGCCTGCTGCATCACCAGCCTCACAGTGCTTCCACTCACAGCGTATGGGTGCCTGGAAACATCGGCACTGTGCTTGCACAGCACCTCAGGGGAGCCAGGATGACATGAGCAGGCCCACAGAGCCACATGGCCGGAGCGTCCTCCGATCCTGAGTGTCCCTCAGGAAGCAGCACACCAGTCCCTGTGCTCCCTGCCCACCTCCTGGAGCCTGCCCACCCGGTGTCAAGCCGGATCTTTCTCTCAGCGCAGTCACGCCAGTGGCTAAGCCATCTCCTCCAAAAGTCCTTTCCAAAAACAATCAAGACACTGAGCATGGAAAATGTTACTCCAAGCAGTTCCTGTTAGACACTGCTGTAACGCAGATCAAAATGGAGCAAAGAATCGCAGGTTTGGCTACTGGGAGAGTGCACATGAGCTCACGTGTGCAGCCCTGTCTCTTGGAAATGCGGGATAGGAGATGAGGGAATAATTAAACTTCACATACAGACATCAGCACTTACTATGGGTCATGAAGTGACATCAGCCTGGTAAACCTTTCCTTGCAGCAACTGTTTGTGGAGTTTTTCAGCTCCTGGCAGGTTTCTCTCTCGCCTGCCCCTCCAGCAACAAATCACGCTTGCAGCTGAGGCTTCATCAGAGCCCCACTTCCCAGGTCACAGAGCAAGGTTTAAACCAGGATTCCCAGAGAGGGGCTTTTGCTAAGCAGTGATAAAGCCCCTTAGAAGGGAACGTGATTGCGATACCCCCCGACGCCGAACCGCGCAAGGCATGCATGCACACATCCGGCTCCACTACACAGCAGAGATTTCCCAAACTAGCATTTACATGGTTCTCTGGAGGACAATAAAGTTATATGAACTGTAGCAACCATTACTGGATGCTATAGCGCTCGAGACCCAGCCAGGGAGCTAATCTGAGACCTGCTTTTCAACAAACATCAAATAACTCCCATTATTCAGGTACCCACGCTTCAGACCCATGACCTCCCAAGGTTTTCGACTCACACACACACACCCCCCCCCCCCCCCCCCCCCCCCCCCATGATAAAGCACCTTAATTCTCACGCTGTCTGAACCACAGAAGATATTGTTACTGGACTCGTTTCCCCCACCCCATGGCTTTTATCCTCCTGTGGAGGTACACACCAACGCACCCAAAGCCACTTTGGACTCCTGGAAGCTGCAGCAAGGCAAGTTTGCGGTAGCCAGCATGCTTTCCCAGCTAGCCAGAGCCTTCGCACAGATTTTTGCCTGCCTAACAGGCTGTTTTGCAACATTTCTGCTCTTTATTCCCACTTTAGCAATCCAGGGAAGTGTTGAAGCGCGTGTTTAATTAAACCTAAGTGCGAGCTTAGGCTGAGCTAGTTTCAGTGGGGGTGAGCGTGTGCTTAGTACAAAGGGTCGGCTCCCGTGTTTTGATGGATCAACACCTTCTGGCTTCAGAGTTTTCCTTTCCGCTATTAAAGCGCATGCTACTCTCTTAAATCAACCTTTTCCAGGAAGGCAGTTCCATATAATCAGTAAGTTTCCTATAGCCGCTATCCAACTCTCCATCTGACACCACAGGCCAGGGTAGGGTTTCTGCAGTATTGTGACAGTACAAAAACTTCAGGCTCGGAAATGTTAACACCGCCCCAGCAGAACGATGGATCTGCTTCCAGGGGGTGAAAAATCCTCCAGCCAAACAAAAACCAGAAAAGGTCTTTCAATAACTCTCTTTTCCACACTATACTCTTCTAGTGACTCTCACATCTTCATGAACTGAGCCCGGTGCAGCTCTTCAACAGCCAAGTTATTCTCCACGGGGTAAAACATCAGCAAAACATCAGCGCCTGCAAGCCAGTGCTGAAACTGAACTGCTCCTCAAAGCGAAAGTAATACGGGGTCAGCATCTTCCCCGTGACCTGAACTTACGACGTTCAAAATCGATAGCAACTTCACAGTCCTGTAAGACCCGCAGCATTAAAGTGGAGAGAAAGAGTTGGAGAGCCCTTTAAAGTTCTGCTGATAAAATAACGGGATTAGAAGCTACCAACTTCTGTGGTGCCTTAAAGGCGCTGTATCAAGCGAAGCGGCTCTTGGAGCATTCAAGTGAGACTCACGGCAATCTGAATCTTGGTTACGCCGATGCTAAAAGGCACTGCCCTTGTCTTTTGAAAGAATTCAAAATCACAAGTCATTACCCAGGGAAGAGCCAAGCACAGCATGCTCTCCCTTCCTCTGTTCAGCAAAAGGAGAGAGGAGGGGGATAACATTCATACCTGATACCAGTGTGGACCTCTTCGAAGAAATAAAAAGTAGTTAGAAAACGGCACTGAAAAAGTATTTAGGGCATTTGTTTTAATCATTTGCTAACATGAGAACACAAAACAAGTACTTTTTAAAATTCTCTCTCACTGGTTAAATAAATTTAAAACTGACCAAACAGTGATGGAAGTGATTTTTGGCTTGCTCCATTTCTTTCCCTCTCCTATTTCTTTGTGATTTCTGTTACCTTGCTGCTTATTGCTAGCTCAAGTTCACTGCTGCAGGGAAGGCTTTTTTTTTTGGCCTTTATTTCCTCCCCCCCCCCCCCCCCCAAACCCCCGCCCTTTTCTTCCCCGCTTTGAGCAGATCAGCTCAAATCCAGAAGGGAATTTCATGGTCGTGGCTGCGTCCCTGCCTCCAAAGCAGAGGAGAAAGCTGTCTCGCCTCCCTTCGACACAGACCGCGGCGCAGCACATCGGTGCGTTTGAATCACAAACTCCAAAGAAAAGCAACAAAAATAAAAAAGCACCCAGATTCCATAAACTCAACCAGATGCCTTGGAAGGGCAAATATCTTGTTCCTCTTTAATTAAAAGGTATAGCAAATAAAAACCTGGTTGTAATTAAACAGCAGGAATAGAAGATGTTATCTCCCCAAACCTCTGCCGCGGTGAATTAACTTTTGCTAGCTCTTTTTTTTTTTTTTTTCTTTCCCAAATCTGCCACATATCAGCCTAAACCCGGCACACAGGGAGAGCTCAGTTCCTGCAGAACATTCAAACACTCCTAGATAATAAAGCAGCCACTCCTGAGCGGGTAACAAACCCGCAGAGCCACTGGTTTGTACTGGTTCAGGCTCACGTCAAAATGGGCCCCTTGGAATCGGGTGATGCCAACCGCAACACTCCACATGGATGCTAATGTCAGTAACACACACGCTCGTGTGTGAGCACGCTTTAGCCTTCGCTTCACGCACCGACACAAGGAACATACAGCATTTTAATCCATTTCCAAACCAAGACCCGACCAGCTTCATACTCCAGGGCTGTTCTCCTCCTGCAACCGGCACCTTCTCGGATACAACGTGCCCGCACGGAGCAGCTCCTGGACTGCGGGGAAAAGGCACTTCGTCCGACAGCTTTCCCAAGCAGGGTTAAGTCCTGGTTTTTCCCAGCAGCATGGTATCCCAAGCCAGGACCCAGGCTGCCTGTAAAATAGTGCAGGTGTGTTTATTGTAATCATCTCTCACTAAAAAGAAACAGGTTCACGGGTTTAAATATAATTAGCATGGGATACGCTCCTGCCTTTAATCACTACCTTGCTGGTTAATACAATCAGGAAGGTAAACAAACAAGGATTAACTCCATTAAATTAAAAAAATATATATTCTACTGGGAACCTTGCAAAGGAATTTTGTTTGGGTTTTTTTTTTTTTCATGCTGCTAGAGAGCATCATCTTGTTTCCACTTCACAAATTATTTTTAACACAAAAATACTCTCCTCTCCCTGCCTTCCAGAAGGAAGAGCCAAAATCAAACATCCTTTATATTTATTTCACATTCAGTGCAGCCACAACACTTGATACTTTCACAGCATCTCTCACTAGAAGATATCCAAGCACTTAGATGAAAACTTAAAATGTTTTCTTGTGTTTTCTACATCAAATGTAAGACAGGGAATGACACACCTGCTGCTCCAAGAATGTCCCCAAACTGACCAAGGCAGGTCTCAGTACGTTCTGGTGTCCCCAGATGCTGGGGTCAGTGCACTGCTGTAATTACTGTGGCTGGACCGGCTCATTTGGCACCGGAAAAGATGCCTGAATTTGGAAACACGCCTTGGCTGTTTAGGTACACACAGGATGGGATATTTTGTAAAGGAGCTTTATCATGACCCAGAAATCATTCCCTTATGAAATAGCCATTTATTTCACATGAAAAGCTCTGTTTAAACCACAGCTAAACACAGGGAACGCTCTTATCAGCCGAGACAGAGGCAGAATGCTTGAACGGGAGGCTCGCGGACAGACCACTGCGTTCCTCAAGTTTCACATTTGCACAGGAGGAAGCTCAGCTAAATATGAGCATGTGGATACAAGCCTGTGTGGATGCATGCACACTGCGTTATCTCCTCACAGAGACAACAAATACCTGAATGCAACCCTAGTTTTCCTACTTCTGCTGTAAACCAGCCCTCAGAATCACCCATAGGTGTATTTAAAACAGCCCTCCAGCTCGCCCAGAGAAGGGAAAGCTGGCTCCACCGGCATGTTTATTGATACAGGATGTTAAGTACCTGACCCACCAGCTTTTGCTTAACAAAAAAGACACTTTTTGGTGCAAATTTTACAGAATGCACCATGCCGGTTTAAAGAAAATGAGAGATCGTCATGGTAACGTGCAACTGGGAGAGGTCCCTCTGGGCACCACGCCACCGGCAGAGTTATAAGCATTTATGCCTATTCTATTTTATTTTATTTGTTTTTTGACTTCATAGCTGTGACAAAGAAACATCCGGGGAGGGGGGGGGGGGAAGGAAGAAGAGAAACACCACTGTATTCTTCAACCAGTCTGCAAATAAACATCTGTCCTTTCCACTTAAGACACGGCAAGGAGGAGAGAAAGACAAGAAGAAAATGCTCCTACCAAAACACCGTGCGTTAGAAGCGATGCCGCGGGAGTCAAAGCAGGTTAAAGAGATGCTCGGCGGAGAGCTGCAGCTAGCTGAGGCCAGGAGCCTGGAAAGCATTACCGCTTATGACAGTGCTTCACGCGCGGTGAGCCCGATCCTGCAGCCATTAATGCTACGTGTGGCGTTACATTCCCTCGGATCGGCTCCTCAGCGCTCGGGGGAATCTGCTCGCGGTGCAGAGCTAGAGACAAAAACCTCGGTGAGTTCCCTGCCGCCCCTGGCAGCGCAGCTCACAGGGTCCTGGCACGCTCTGCAGTCAGCGCGGGATGACACAGGATGCTAAAGCCAAGCTTAAACATGTCCCTCGGCCAGGCCAAAGGTGAAGCAGCAACTGCAAAAGCGAGCTGAGCTGCCTGAAAGCCGCAGGCTTTGGAAGGGGAATGTCCATCATCTTTCCTATTTTAAATGCCGGTGTCAGGCAATTCACAAAAAATGGAATCGAACACTCCTGCCCCCCAACAAGGATTTCCTTCCCCATACCTTTGCCTCCAGAAGTCAAATACAGATTCTACAGCAAGCTGAATAACGTTTAATAAAAACCCAAGGTTACTGCTGGTTTTAACCCATTTTTGATTTTACAATCGGAATTTTGCAATCAAACCGCAGGGGTAGAACCCACACCTTTTCCCATGGAAATACCCGATTCTGACTAGGAAAAAAATAAATTAAAAAAATAAAAATCTCTGGAGATCTGGTCCAACCATTTCTAACAGCACCTGGGAGAGGACACAAAGGGGCAGAGGCACAGGTCCCGGTCCTGCCTCTCCTATCATTTCTTGTATTGCCTACATCAGAGGCTGCAGGAGCCTGTCTTCCACAGCATCCACCCCAAAGCGAATTCGGTTTCACAGCCACAGCCCTAAGTGCCACGTATATTTTTCCCCTGTAAACGCGCAGCGTTAGGGACAACCTGAAGAGATCTATGTCACGTAATGGGAACTGGCTACATTTTGCTCTGAGGGCAAGAAACACTCATGTGCTGCTGGGGGTTGGTTGTTTTTTTTTTTTTTAAAAAAAACAAAAAGATATTCCAAACTGAAACGGTATTCAAATTCTGGGCTGGCCGCTAAAATAAATTACAGATCTCGCTGTGCAGTAGTTACACATCTGTCACTTTTATCTGCCTTTGAAAACGATCTCAGGTGTTTATGATCTGCTTTTGTATGGGTTTGCTCATTCCTGGGCAGCTTCGGAAGCCACAGGTTTCCACGACATGACACGGGTGATGATAAAGGCACGCAGAAGAGCAGCAGAGCCAGAGATGGTTGGGGCATGTTTGAGGCAAAGGAAGACATGAGTAGCTTTGGAAGTGGGGATCAAAGAGGGCCGGTGTCCCCACCCAACGATGACGGTGGCCTCCAGTGAGCTCTGAAGCACTGCAATCATGCCTCACACCTCTCATTCACTTAGCAAGTACCTGGAACCAGGCAGAAGAATATGGGAACTAATAGAAGTTTCTGGAGCATTGATAATTCGTGGAAGCTGAGGGAAAGGAAGAGTCAGAGGAGATTGTACATCTTTTACGTGCTCGTAAGACATCACCACAAGCAGGAACATCATCACAGAGCGTTAAAACAAACCCTTCTCTATCAAGACCATGACAGTGAAAGCAGATGGAGGCTTCCCAGTCAAGACTAAATAAATCATTACTATTTCTCCACATATTTTTTTCCCCATTCTGGAATAAAATCACAGAATTGTTCCCCGTTCAAAACATTTAATTTTTTTCTCTACATTTTTTTAAAGTCTCCTCCTACCTTTGCTAACCTGACTGGCTGCCCTCTGCCTGAGCCTCAAAGGGGCAACGAAAAAAGTCAGAAAAAGCAAGAAACTGAAAGCACATGAACACAGAAAAAAACCCAATCTTAATCAAAGGTATTAAAACTCTGATTTTTAAAGTTGTATTGTGAGAAAAGAAAATGCATAACCTATTTCTGCAGGCTGGAAAATGGGAAATCAACAGGAGGAAAGGCAAACCCCACATCTATGCTCTTCTAGGTGCTTCAGCAAGAGCTTTGTGAAGCATTTATTTGGGGGGCCGGTGGTTGCCGCCACCTCTTTCTCCCCGAGAAAAATCCAAGAAAGGATAAATATTGTCTGAGTTAACTCAAACAGTTTGTTCTTGGTTTTTTCCCTTTTTATCCCTTAAACCAGAACACAGTAGGGAAAGAAATGCTCAGATCAAACACGACATTTCATTGTATCTGAGACAAAATGTTTCAGTTTTGGCTTGGGGTGAATTTTGCACTATTTAAAAACACAACATTTAACCAGATTTAGTCTCATAATATCTTGTTGAAATCAAAACATTTCCCTTCTAAAGTTTCAGCAATAAACCAGTTTTAATTAGGAAAAATCCCTCTCTTTTCAGTTAAATCTAGCTTGCATTCAACACCAACTCACAAATAGTTTTTGTCAAACCGAAAAATGTGTATTTTGAGCACATCAGCTAAGCATCAGCTGAGCTTTGGGGCTTGAGTGGAAGCTGGTGCTCCGGGGCCCTGAGATGCACTTTGGGTACCTGACCACTGTCACAGCCTGAGCTTCGCCCTCAGATCTGCCCCGCAGCTGAGAACAAAGCTGCTTTGTGCTTGGTGCTGTAGGAAGATGAAAAAAATACAGTATCTGTGTTATTATCATGAATATTACTATTATGGGAGCCTGGGTGCTGCTGGCTTGGACATTCAACCAGCAAAAAAGCATGAGCAGCAAGATACATCCTCTCATTTCTTCTTCTCTTTGGGTTAAGCTATCATTTCTTTGGCACTGCCGTTCCCCATCGTTCTAGGCGCTCTATCTGATTTTGCTTAATATTATCAGTGGCTACGGACAGCAGAAAGAGATGAGCGTCAATGCAAGATCGTAATATCTGCTTTGGCTCTTTAGAGGCTCTGAAAACGTGCAAGTATGGTTGGGGAGATGGAAAATAATATGAAACACTCACTAACAGCATGTAGCGTAGAAACTTAGAAAACCGCTGTAGTCATTGACTCACAGATGGTCAAATGAACAACATGTTTCTATTCCTGTATTCAATTAAATCTTAATTATGCCACCAACAGGGTTCAAAACAGCATTATGAAACAGCTTGCATGAATACCAAGATACGATTGGCTGACGGGACTTTGAACTTGTGTAATTATCTTCCCCCCAAAAAAGCGCACACGTTGGGCCTATAAAGCCTCTTCGCCAAGCCAGCCTGTTGCCCCACAGCCCAAGATTAAAAATAAATTCATCTAACATAGGCTCAGGTTGAGATATGGAGCTGATCAACGGGGAGGCAATTTCAAATTATCAGTGAGCCCAGCTGAAAGGTGCTGGGACTCAGGGGGAGACTTTCCAAGCCTCCAGTGCCTTCTGGATTGGGCCTCTCCGTGGAAGCTTTGCCTCTTACCTCTCCTGATCTGGAGATAAAATAGACCCATAATAAAATCAAGCAACTCTATAATTTAATTCTTCCACCAGCTATCACGTGAGTTAATTAAGAACAGATGCCTGAAATATTCCTTTGAATTGTCTTTTTTTGTTGCTGTTGAAAGAAGGCTCTTTACTGAAATAAAGAAAGATTCCAGAGGATCCTTCTCTTTCACTTTTAACACGGCAGCTAAAACCCGACAGCAACGGGTAAGCGCGTTTTCCCAAGGCATTTAGTTTCTGCAGTTCTTCCCAGAGCAGGAGGCTGGGAAGGCGCCTAAAAGGGAGCTCCATCCTAAATTCAGCTTCCAGGCTCTCATTCCACCTTTAACAGACAATTCAAGCTGCTTTCCAACTTGATATTCAGAGCAGGGATTGTGTGCCCCTTTCCCACTCGGGAGCATCGCACAGAAGAGTTTGGTATCTCGGAGGAAGAGCATGCCATCCGAGGGGCGCCTGCCCTGCAAGTCCCAAGAAAGAGCATGAGCTCAGGAAAGAGCACAAGAGATGTCAAAAAATACCCCTGTCCCACCTTACTGCTTACAACTTTTAGGCAACACCTTCATTGCTGGATATGCACATCACCTACCCAGCAACCCTCCAGCCTCGGTCTGAAAATACACTTTTGTTCTGTGCAGAGCAGCGGGGAGGGCAGAAAGAAGGACAATGAAAAAGTTATTGTATTTGGGTTGTTTTGTTGTTTGTTTTTTTTTCCCCCCAATCGGGTGCCAAAACTTACTATTCCGTTGAAAAATTAGAAAAGTGATGTGATCCATTTCATGACTGGGTAGATGAACTCTGATTTTTTACGGCGGAGATCAGAGCAAATAAAACAGTGAGCACAGCTCTGTGTGGGTTTGCAATTAAGCAACAATAAAAAAAGCAGCCTGAAACTGTCCCAGTCAAAATTTTCTATGCAAGGTTCATAATTTGTTAAGAGTTAAATTTTCAGTGAAAATTATAAATTTTGCAATAGGTTTAAATTAAAAAGAAACCAACAAAATTCTACCTCCTCTCATCCCCTTTGGAGGGGAATATTTTGCTCTGTCTCAGCCTTTAGGTCGGGTTGCCCACGTACAGAAAAAACAACAGCCACCACCACTGGAAACACAAAGGTTCTTCAGGGAAACAGGAGAATGGGAAAGCCCCCCAGATGGAGGATATGCTGGCTGGGGACACCTTGACGCCTGTCTGAAAGGATGCAGACCACAGAAGTCCCCCTGGGTGACGGATGCTCCTGAGCATCCCTCAGCAGGTCACGTTCGCCCAGGGACCGAAGCGCTCTCAGCCACCACCTCACTGAGCTCAGGAGGCGTGCAGAGAAGCCTTCGCTCCCTTGAATTCTCCTCCTGAAATGAAATATGACACAAACACACACAGTAGATGGCTGGCAGTGCTCCTGCTTCCTATAAAAGCCCATCAGATCTGCTGAGAGAAAGAAAAAAAAAATGTCTTTTCACACCCTTTACTCGGTGCGTCTTGATTTTCAACCTAATTTGATTACTGATTCATCTTAAAAGGAGAGCGAAGTTTTTCCTCGGTCTTTCCTTTTTCTCCCCAGTGAGGCCTCACGCTCCCTGAAATACCCAAAATCGCTGACACAGTGAGCTCCTCCAGGAATCCGGAGCCTTTCTCACTGAGTTACAAGCTGCCAAGGAGCCTATATTATAACAAAAGAAGTTTTTATATCCTCCTGTAGGCAGAATGTTGGAAACTACCATGAAATGTGCATTATCTGACCGGTATTTGTTGATGGTTTCAATCAGCTTATTTAGGAAATTTCCAGCTGATATGTAAACACATCCACAGAGAAGGAGGGAGACAGCAGCAGCAATTCAGGCAGTATCTGAACCGTCCTGGCCCTGGTCCTGGGACTCAGTATCTTAATAACTTGTCCTTATGAGTCACCGCAGCAAAAAAGCCTGGGTTACTCTTGTCACATTTGGTAAGTGAAATGAAATGGGACCCGCAGACTGTAGCATGGTGGCTTTCCATCGCAACTGGGATGCCACGGCTCGCTGGGGACCTTGCAGAGGGAAAGCATTTAAAGGGTTAGAGGAGAAATAGGGTGACTGGGTAATGCCGAAAAGGAGAGATGAAAGACGGAGTGACAAATTTGAGGCCGGCATATTGGTGAACTCAAGAGAGGTGCCAGTGGCCCAAGTGCTCCGGCCTGCCATAAAGAGGAGAGCAAAGTGATCAGAAAGTCCCTTTTGGCATTAAAACTCGTTTCATTATATCATGCATGTGCATGGGAGCATGCACTGCTCCCAGCAGGCCAGCCCCTGTTTTTTCTGGACCATCATGGCCTGACCGCCCCACATTTCCTCTGTGTTGCTCAGAAGGTGGCTGCTGTACGGAGCGGGCCCTGCGAATCCTGCCCCGGGGTGCCTTCCGCACCCAACACCAACCTGGGGAAGGAAATGCAAGCACTCGCCAAGATGACCAGCAGCAAACCGACCACCCCAACCCATCAGTCTGGAACCGAAAACCTTTCCCTCCCTTCCTGTACCGCAGCGTTGCCAGTGCTGGCTTTGCAGGCCAAGTTACAGCCCAACACACCGCCACACAAGTCTGCTGCGTCGCGCCCATTTCCTGGGGCGGAAAGAGAAAAGAAATATGCAGGGTGCTAGCAAATCTCCGTGTCTCTGGAAGCGTCAGGCATCAGCGATGGCCTAACTGGCATTTACTGATGGCACTGAAGAAAAGCAAATCTGAAAGTGAACATCTGCCTGAAAGCAACACAGTTTACACGGGGGTTCTGCAGGGCAAACCCCAACTCTCAGGAGTGACCTCGCCATCAGTGAGACCGCCCGTGAAACTGGCACCTCCTGAGCCATCGGCTGTGATCTCCACACATGCATCTGCAGCTTCCGTGCTCCTGAGTGTGCTGGAGCTGCACATTCAGACTGGCTCTGAGAGAGGGAGCCCCTTTCCCCCCATCCCCCGGCTCCCATCTTCCCAGGACCGTTATCCGAAATCCTCCTGTGGAGTCTGATTCCTGGCACGGATGTGGGAACAGGAAGGAGCCCTGCGAGATGTTCAGGTCCCAGCCCACGTCCTGCAAAGAAACACTGAGGCTGCCCAAACAAGGGAGCAAATTTTTTCCCACCCCAAAAGAAGTCCCCTAACACGGGGCTTTCATTTGAAACTCACCGTGAATTCCATTTCCTTGCCAAGAAGCGGGGGTAAGGAGGGAGAGGATCTGTCATGCATGGGGAGCTCCCAACTACCTCTCTCACCAATTTGTCTGCCTTGTTCTCAAAGGGGAGGGGGGAACCCAACCCCCCAAAAAAGAGAAACAGAAATTGGTCCAAGAAAATAATAACATTCTTCTCCACACCCAGGTTATTCTTTTTCTGCCGGGAGATCCTCCCAAAGAAAGAACAAACAGCAGTGAAGTAGTGAAAAAAAACTGTCCCCCAGAAACATCATCCTGGCTTTCTTCTAAACTTAGGAGAGTTTTGAGTGAGTATCTCAAAAGTAGAAGGTTTGGGTGGGGTTCCCCTACTTATAAGAAGCAGGAAAAATGCAGGAAATAAGGTTTCTTACAAATTTCACATTTACTTGTAGGAGATCTGGAAGAAAGCGGGAAGTTTCCCATCAATTTCCCAATTACAAATGTCGGCCTACCAATACCTCATTGCTTCCTCCTCATGCTCAAACACCCGTGGAAAATACTTTCACTTCTGAAAAAGCGATGACTGTGATTTTTGTCTGAAATGCGTTTTCCCAGCAAAAACAAGACCCAAAAAACAGGAAAAAAAAGAAAGAAAAAAAGAACAAAAAAAAGAAAAAAAATCTTATCAGTGAGATGTTTTTGCTATGCAGCAGCCTCTCTCTTTGGAACCCCAGAGATTTGTATCTGGGTCAAGTGTAGGACCAAACCTCCCTCCTCCCACAGCGCAAGATTCAGCCGATCATTTCCCAGGTTAAAAACGTGCATTTTGCAAAAAAACCCTCAGTTTTGGGTCAGTGATCCAACCGAGTCTGAGGCCAATTCATATTCCATATGAATCAGCTGGTCCGGTCCTAGCACCAACAGCCAGAATATCAAATATATGACAAAACCGGCCTACTCAATGATATTTAAAACATATGGCACAACAACAGACTGCGCGTTTCCATAGCTTCACGTGCGTGTGTTACCGATACGCCTTGCATTGTAATGAAAATATTAGTGGAGGGTGGATTGCCCCCCCCCACCCACCCTTCCCTCCACATGGAAGGATTTCGTCATATGTCTGCTCCGGACTGATGTTGTTATTCATCTGTCCTGAGTGCCTGACAGATGTTTGCTTGCAAATTTCTAAATCGGTCTGTAACCGGCCTCTGTCCACTCCCGCGGCGCTCACTGGGCGCTCTACCCCACCACGCATGGGGAGCGGCCGTGCCTGCGGTGACAGGCAGCGCTGGGGACACGTGCTGGGAGAACACAAAAAAACCCGCCGTCCCGTCTCATTCCTGTGGATTCATGGTCTCCAGACCCACGGCTGAATGAAGATTCCCAACGCAAAGGCGTGCCCCCAGGCTGGAGGGTCCCTTGTGTTATGCCCCTGTCTGAGCTCCAAGGGCTGGGAAGGAAAGCTCTGAGGGAGGGCATCAGGGTTGACAGATGCCCTTTCAGCATCGATACACCAAGCACATCCAACTTGTTGGCTGAGCCGAGAGCGCCACTGAGAAAGGCTGTCCAGCTGTTGGCGGGCCGACGCCAGTACACGAAAGCCTGTCAGAGCAGTTCCCTCCAGGGTCCCACACATCTCCTCCATCACACATTATATTTTTCTGTACCTTGCAAAGATCTCAGGCTAAAACCTCCCTCCATCCTTGTCCACAGAGGAAATTTCGTACTGAGAGATAGGATGATATTTAAAGATCAGTCACAATTTGGGGTTTTCAAAATTATTGTTTCAGTGAGGTCAAGCTGCAGAGTCGCCTTTTACAACACTCACAGCAAGGATCGCTGTGCACAACCTTCTGCTTGCCCCCAAATAAAAGTCTCCATGCTTGTGAACACCTCCTTTAGGAAGTTCTCACCTTCCTTGAAAACAAACTGTTTACTTTCAACCAACTCTTTTTTTTTTTTTCTTCTTTTTGCTTTTTAAATCACTTCTCCAGCATGTGCTCCCATAAAAAAAATAAATTAAAAAATCAGATCCCACTGAAAAAAAAAAAACCCACCAAACCAAATAGGGCACAACTCTCATTACAAAATATCACTGAGCTCTGGTTGCACAACATGCCGTGAGACGCTGACATCTCTAGCTTTTAATTTAGGCTGTGCCTCGTAAGCGGGAAGGTATGTGTCTCACCAGCCCCGCCAAAGGTTCAGAAAGTGCTGCCTGTGTCCAACCAGAGAACTTGGCTGCTTATGAGCCACCCACATCTCCCAGTTCCTGAGGTGAGGCTGATCCAGTGCAAATGGGAGTCGATGGGATTGCTTCCATCACTCATTTTTATTAGCGCAACCACGTTCTAGCTGTTCTCCTTGGGTTTCTTTAGGTAAAGATAAAAGCTTCCCAGGGAAGAACACAGTTTAACAGAGGTGAGATCTGAGTAAGTGGGTATTCACACACCGGTAAGTGGATTGATGCTCACAAGGGACTCTGCATGGAAATCTGGTGGCTTTACTGGAACTTATCAGAAACGTCCCACCTACCTCTGGGGCTGACCCCAAAAACCACTGACTGACAGCATTTCCCCAGTTTCGCTGTGGGTTTGTGCCGTCCCTGGGATGTCACTCTTGAGCAGAAGCTCTTTTAAGCAAGCAGGGTAGTAAAGGGACCTTTACAAACCAGGGATCCCCCCAAGGAACTCTAGTCTCCTTTCTCCCCAGTCCTGCCAGCAGCCATCTGTTCTCCAGCATAGATGTGAGAGTGCTTCCACCCAGAACCGGTGGAATTTGGGAAACTGGGAAATCTCCTGCTCTGTTCTTTACCACCCTCAAGAAAGCAGCTTATCCTGCTGCTTTACCCTTTCAATCAGCTGAGCACTTCTGAGAGCCTACCACAGCATCCCTCACCCAACCTCAAAATAACTACCTCCCACCCGCGGTGCAGCTACAGGAGAGCTGCACAACAGTCCCACCAGCTCTGTTCTCAGTGCCAATGGCAGCTTCCACAGCCGGATGCCTCCAGTGCAAATCCTTTTCTTGCTCCCTGACCTACCATTGCTTTTTTAGATGCACTTCATTGCAGAATCATACAGGTAATTCTCCCACAAGCACAAAGGCAAAAGGCCCAGTGCCTTCCCCACACACAAAATCCAAGCCAGCTTATACAACAGACCTTCCACTTATACTTCCCCATGTGTTATTTTTATGTATCTTCCAAGGAAATGCAACTGGAGAATTTGAATTTAATAAGAGTGGGGATATAGGGTGTTACCGAGTCTTCAAAGCACAATTGAGCAGCAGCAATAGATCAAAGGCCTACAAAAATATTGCCAGAAATCACTGGCCCTTTAGGAGACCAAAACATGACAAATGCCTACTGGATCCATACTTCGGCCCCCTTGGGAGGGCAGAGTTATTAAAGGTCATTGTAAAGCCTGCTGAGAGAAACAGAAAGTTTTCTGCTGACTTTGCAAGTCCTGGATCAGACTCCAGGTCACCTGATAGAGTATAGAGTGGAACAGACAGTAAACTTCATCTCTGCCAAAAATGCAAAGTAGAAGGAAATGAAACATCACAGTCATACTGATGCCAGGAAAAGAAGAAAAAGTTCTGAAAGTCACAAAGATCAACTGATAATGAAAACTCCAGGGGAAGATCAGGCTGAGGACAGGTGTGCTGTAGAGCTCTCCTCCTTCCTGAATTAAACTCAAGTTAAAAGACCTCTTGTGCTAGAACACCCAAAAAGGCAACACTTCATAATCCATTGTGGGCTGTGGCGCTCATCCTCGCAGCAGAGACAACTACAATTACTGTTTCAGTTCAAGGACTGGATGACAAGGAAGCCACACCGCATCCTTAGGCTGCAACTGCTGCCTGTATCAAGTCCTGAACTGGGGTGCTCCTGGAAAAGGTTTGACTACACAGATAACCCCTTTCAGTTCAATGCAGTGACTTACATGCTTGAAGTCAACCATGTAGGACATCCTACTCTCCCACAGAGACTGAAATGTGCCCCACCATGCATCCAACCCTGTTACACACTTACAGGGAGTATTTCTCAAGCACATTTCTCACCTGAGATGCTGAAGGTAGGATGCAGGCAGCTGGGACAGACAAATCAGAGCCCAGCTTCTTGCAGTACCACTGGAGCACTGCCTCCCAAGGTCCAGCCCCAATACATCAAGGCTCAGGATCACAGAATAAACCGACTGATCTGGGTTTGAGGGACCTCTCAAGATCATCTAGTCCAACCCCCATCAGATCAGGGTTCCCCTGAGCAGGCTGCACAGGGCAGTGTCCAGGGTCACAGGGTTGGAATGTCTCCAGAGATTGAGACTCCTCAGTCTCTCTGGGCAGCCTGGTCCAGGGCTCTGTCATCCCCCAGCCTTTAAAGAAGTTCCTCCTCAGGGTTACGTGGAACTTCCTCTGCTCCAGTTTGTGCCCACGGCCCCTTGTCCTGTCCCTGGGCACCACTGAGCGCAGACTGATCCATCCTCCTGAGCCCACCCCTCAAGCATTTCTCAGCACTATGAAGATCCCTCTTAGTCTTCTCTTCTCCCAACTACACAGCCCTGAGTTGTTCAGCCTGTCTGTGCCAGAGAGATGTTCTGGTGCCCTCAGCATCTCCGCAGCCCTTTGCTGTCCCCATTCCAGTAGCTCACTGTCCTTCCAGACCTGGCAAGCCCAGCCCCACACACACTATTCCTGACGAGGCCTCCCCAGGGCAGAGGATAATATGGAGCAAGTTCCCCTGCCCAGCAAAGAACGCTGGGGATGCAATAGAGCAAGGGATCGATGGAAAGGGGGCAGGATGTCCTGACTGCTGGATGCAGCTGGCCTGGGAGGTTAGAACACCCAAACACATGCACCTGCCCACTACAGGGAGAAGGGCAACCAGGCTGGGGAAGGGGCTGGAGGGCAAATCCTCTGAGGAGCAGCTGAGGGATCTGGGGGTGTTGAGGCTGGAGAAGAGGAGGCTGAGGGGAGCCCTTCTCCCCACCTACAACTACCTGAAGGAAGGTTGTAGAGAGATGGGTGATGGTCTCTTCAGCCAGGGGACAGGAGATGGGACAAGGGGAAATGGGCTCAAGCTGTGCCAGGGCAGGGTCAGATTAGGTATTAGAAAAAAATTATTTACTGAAAGAGTTGTCATGGCCTGGAACAGGGAGGGGCTGAGTCATTGCCCCTGGGTGTGTTTAAGAAAAGGGTAGATGAGGTACTTAGGGATATGGTTTAGCTTAGGACAGGAATGGTTGGACTTGATGATCCTAAAGGTCTTTTCCAACCTTGTGATTCTGGAATTCTGTGTGACACACGTGCAGACCCACAGATGCTTTGCATCTTCCTGTGCTTTTGAGGGGTGCAGCTGTTTCTCTGAAAACCTAATTCCCAGTCCTTCAGGTACTACACACTCTTCTACACCAGCTCTGGTGTCTACATGGTGATGTGTTTACACCCTGACCAACACCAAGATGACTCATGCAACGGCTTATGGTGTCCCAACAGAGCATGGCCTACGCAGGTAAAGGCTGCTTTCTGGAGCACCAGTGCCAAATCAATTTATGGATGTTTATAGTTCCTTCCTTTAAATTCTGCCCACCTGAGAATTACTTTGTTTGTGTTGGGCCTTTCTCACCTAATTGGCTTTGAAGGAACTGATGGGCCCTTCCTGCTTTTCCTCCCCAGATCTCACTATTAACTTCAGTCCTGGTGATTTGCAAATGGTCCTGGCAGTGGGGCACGGTCTTTGGGGATCCAGCTGAGTCTTTCAGAAAGTTATCTTTTCTCCTCAAAGTTTATTCAGGTGCTTGCATTAGACAGGTGCTGGTAAAAGACAAATAAAAAGCTGAAGTTTTAATCAGTCTAAGAAGAATACTTTCCTCTCTCAGCCGAGCAGGCTTGGCCGACCATCCCTCCTGATGCTGGAAGCTCAGCTACTCAGCAGGCTGTGGGGTTTTTCTTTGTTAAATGGAGGATTTCCACATTTCAGCATCAAATGAAATATCAAATTAAACACCAGCGAAACCAAATCAGTTGGTAGCCAACCAATTCCATCAGGTGATACTGGCCCTTTTCCACAACAGAATTCAAAGCAAAGCACTGGCTTTCTGCAGCTACTTCACTCGTGGCCAGGCAACCTGGGAAACTGAGAATGAGCTCCTGCTAAGCTCTCCCATGATCTACTGGGGATGTCCAAAGCTGGGAGCAGGGATAGCAGGCCACTGCAGTACCTGAACACTCAACTAACCTAAACTGGAACATTCAGAGGCAAAGCAGCCAGAGTTAGGGTTCCTGATTTTCCAAAAGAACTAGTATTTCCTCAGGAATGCTGACATGTTTCACAAAACTTTGTTCTATTTAGAAAACAAATAGGTTTTTTTTTTACCCTCAGTAACTGATTTTGTCAAGTTTTTATTTACTTGGAGAGAAATTTACCGGTCACCCAGGGGATTCCCCAAGGTGATAGGGGTTGTACCCAATGATCTCTTGAGGTCCCTTCCAACCCCTACAATTCTATGATTCTATGATACCCCTTCCCTCTTCTAGGCCACTTAAATACCTAAGAGCAAGACACAAATCACCTAAACCAGCTCACTCTCCTTCTCAGCTGACATCCAAGGCATGATCACACCAGGTCCCACCCTCAGGCACTACTGACCTTCACAGAGTGCAAGCCATGGTTGGCATGAGGCTACAGGTTAGTCCCACATACTTCAAACAAAAAGCAGTAAGCAATCTGAGAGCTGGGCTCCTGTATTTTGTCCCGCTGCTGTGTGAACATCAGTAACAGCTAAAGGCACAGAGAATGCACTGTTGGGAAAGAACTTAATAAAAAATTAAAACAAACAAAATAGAAAGGAAGAGCAGTCGTGATTTTTAAGCAGAGTTTCCAAGAAAGGAAAACAAATGATAGGCATTGATTTTTTCCATGAAGGTATGGGAGAAACCTGCGATCTGGCTCAGAACAAGCGCCACAGTCTTTGAGGCAAAAGGTATGACACTTGGTTTTACATAGATGAGTATTAGGGGAGGGTCAGCCCAACTGCTTGAGTTGGCCCAACGGTGACAATGACCCAACTGTAGAGCTCATTCTTTCCAGTACAGGAAACCAAGGTCCTATCTCTAGGAACCCATACCATGCGGATGGGGAATGCTTCAAAGGCATTCTCCATTCAAAGGAGACATTCTCTGTCACAAATGACCTGTCACTCAGCAGTGACCCATCCAGCCTATCAACATGTGCTGCAAATGAGCTGCCCAGTCTCCCTTAACATGCATCATGATACATCACCTCAACTAGGACTTAGCCCCTGGAAGAAATGACTGGAGAATTACGGTGCTGGAAGGTGAGGAAAGAGGACAGATGCTGCCTGCTTTTATCTGGGCAAAGAAAGGTTCCAGGGTTTGCAAACCGAGTAGCTCACCTATCAGCCAAAGCCAAGGTAAAGTTCAGAGCCAGTCAAAGACACTAAAAATTATTTATTTTAACTCACCCCAACTCCTCCTTGAAAATTCAGGTTTTTCTCACTTCGGAGAACTTCACAATTTTGCCCTTGTTTTGCCCTGGAATGCAAAGTTGTGATTCTCCCAAATTCTGACAATTCAAAAAACCCCCTTGGCATCTAGCACATCTGTTCTGGCGCCACCAGCAGATGCATCCAGCTCCTAGGAAGGGTTTGCCTTCTCTGGACAGAGCTATCTTACAGCTTATCTGTCCCAAATTTAATCATTTTGGCTTCCTCTCTACCCAAGATCTGAACAGCAAGGTGCTGCAGAGGTTGCCTAAACATTTAAAACTTAGTTGGCCAATGTTTGGGGCAACGAGTTCCTCCTCCCATGTGTGTCTCTGTTGTGTGATAACACCCAGGCAAAAAAAGCTGCTTCTGGATCTGCCTTTGAACACATCACGCAGTTTTTCAGGTGGTGTCTGTACAGGAGACATTTCTCTGGCCACCAAGGAGACATGTCTCCAGGACCACATGCCTCCCTTGCATAGCCTATGAAGTGGTTTAATTTGAGAGTAGAGGGGGAATGGTGGCTTCTAATTTGCTTTGAGAAAGATTCTTATGTGGACCCCTATGGACAAATGATTTTTTCAAGAGTGGTGTGACTGCCCAAGGTTCTGCTTCCCAGCATCTTGTTGCTGCCCTCTCACCTCACAATGTAGTTAGACACAAAGCTGATGACACTCTCTTGGGTCCTGGTCATTCCTCCAAAAAATACTGAAATGCAGGAATATACAAACAACAGCACTTTGGACCTTTTCTTGTTGGGCTTTTCAGCCACATGAATTTGGAGTAACAATGGGCTTCAGGACATACAAAGAGAGTAACTGCACCACAGACTACCCTGCTGAGGAAAACACCACTACAGACATTTGGATCCAAATCTTGGATACAAAGCAGGAGACAGACAAGGGAGCATGGTGTTTACAAAGACAACTGATGTCCAGCTGGAACAGTTTCCCAGGATGGGAACAGCCCCCACAGTGGGGACAGGGGAAGACAGCTAAGGCAAGTGACAAGACTGAAACCTGATTTATGGGATCAGCACCTTCCTTACATTGTTTCTGGGGCTTCACAGATTAAAGACAAAGTGAAGAACCAATCCGAGGCCATCAACTTCTGCAGACCTGCTCTGTAACCCACAGTGAGAGGATCCAGAAAGGACAGTCCCTCTCTCCATGACCTGGACAGGAGACACACTAGTGTCAGTCTGGCCAAACCCTTCCCAGACCACCTGCATTTACACCACTCAAGTCAACCAAAGGTTCATCTCAGGAACAAGCCCAGGCTCCTTGGTGGAAGCAGTCCTCTATCTTCTGAGGATGGAGAAGCCACCAAGCAATGCACAAAGCCAGAAGCAGAGCCCGATGTTGTTTTGAATATACCTGTCTTGAAGTGAGCATTGCAGTCTGAATAAAAAGGAAGAACTGAAGCCTGACCCTTCCCAGCAACGGAGGCCAGGAACAGCCACACTGGCTTTGGGTTCTCCTCGATGCTGCTGGGAAGTCCTTCCTTCACAGCTTAGTGAGGCTGGAGATGAATGCGGGGTGAGGGGAGGCAAGGAAAGCAAAATACTTCACGTGCTTTGATTTTCTAGTTTATGAAACAGTATTTTGATGTTCCCTAGCCCAGTTTTTAGGCTACTTTACTGCGGCTGCAATTAATATTTCACCTTTGAAGAAGAGGAACAGATCTGCCTTCCCACACAGATTCCCCAGGGAGACATTCCACTCCCATCTCCAATTAGTGGTGGCCGAGGGTAAATGATCCAAAATAGAAACGTTATTTTTGGAATCACAATAGCCACTACTTTTTACTCCCCCAAATGCCAGTTCTTCTTTTCGCTCTGCGCTAGCGTTATAAATAGAACCCACGGTCACAAAGCCGCTGCCTCTCTGGCTCCTCGCTGCAGCAGGAGACATGCCATCCTCCCAACGCTGCCGACAAGAGAGGTTGCACAGATTTCTGACCCCGCTGGCAACCAACAGTCAGACCTGAAACACAGCACCCAGCATTCAAGGCAAAACTGTGTCCAGGCCACGTTTCCTTTGTCCTACTGATGTCGGAGCTTGGGTGGCCAGGAGATGAGAACTGGTCCTCTCCAACAGCCTAACCACAGAATCACAAGGTTGGAAAAGACCTTTAGGATCATCAAGTCCAACCGTTCCTCTCCTATGCTACACCACAGCCCCAAGTACCTCATCTACACTTTTTTTTTAAACACATCCAGGGAAGGTGACTCAGCCCCTCCCTGGGCAGCCTGTTCCAGGCCATGACAACTCTTTCAGTAAATAATTTTTTTCTAATACCTAACCTGACCCTGCCCTGGCACAGCTTGAGCCCATTGCCCCTTGTCCCATCTCCTGTCCCCTGGCTGAAGAGATCAGCGTCCACCTCTCTACAGCCTCCCTTCAGGTAGGTATAGGTGGGGAGAAGGTCTCCCCTCAGCCTCCTCTTCTCCAGGCTGAACACCCCCAGATCCCTCAGCTGCTCCTCTTAGGACTCGCCCTCCAGCCCCTTCCCCAGCCTGGGTGCCCTTCTCTGCACTCGTTCAAGGACCTCAATGTCCTTCTTATGGTGGAGAGCCCAGAACTGGACCCAGCACTCGAGGTGTGGCCTCATCAATGCCGGGTACAGGAGCACAATCACTTCCCTAGTGATTGTGATCTAATGTTTGAGATCCTGATCCAAAACATGCTGAAGCCAATGAAAATATACTTTCGTATTTCAGAGGGGCTTCAGATGGGAAATTCAGACCTCTGCTTAGCATACATGTAAACACCTGCCTGTGTCCCACAGAAGTTAGGACTCCAGGTACACCTCTCTTCTCCAGTGCTTTGCTGGATGCAGACTGTGTTTAGAAGAGCCACGAATTACAGTGCACTTCAACAGCCTGACTCACCACTTTCAAAGACGAATTACAGACAGTTTGCCCCAGCATTATACACAGGAAATACAGTGAGCACTGGAAAGATGTCCCCTGCAATTCACACCTTGGGCAAAGCTTGGATGGAGCTGCCAGCTTTATAAAGAGGGACAAAGGGCCTACAGGAGTTTCTCGAGAGAAAGGTATGTCCCCTAGGAAAAATCATGAAGTCCTTCCTTCCCTTCTCTCTCTTCTGTCTTCCTCCTGTAAAGTCTCCCCTAAAAAAAGTCTCTGTATTTCCCACCTCCTCAAGCCCAAAGCTGAGGAAGCCAGATGGAGCCATTTGGTCTTGTCCTGTACGGCATCCTTGTCTCTAAATTGAAGATGCACGGATTGATGCAAGGACCACTCACTGGACAAGAAATCGGCTGGAGGGTTGCACTCAAAGGAAGCAGTCACTGGCTCAGTGTCCAAACAGAGACCAGTGATGGATGAGTGGTGTTCCTCAGGGGTTGGTGTTGGGACCAGCACCAGTTAACATCTTTATCAGATACATGAACAGTGGGATCGATGCGCCCCCAGCAAGTTTGCTGATGACACAGAGCTGTGCGGTGGGTCGACATGCTGGAGGGGAGGGATGGCATCCAGAGGGACCTGGACAAGCTGGAGAAGGGCAACCATAGGAACTGCATTAAGTTCAACAAGGCCAAATGCAAGGTCCTGCATGTGGATCAGGGGAAACTCCGGCACAATGACAGGCCGGGTGGAGAACGGATTGAGAGCAGCCCTGAGGAGAAGGGCTTGGGGGTTTTGGGGGATAAGAAGCTTCACATGATCTAGCAACGCGTACCCAGAACACAGAAAGCCACCCAAATCCAGGGCTGCATCCTCAGCAGCGTGACCAGCAGGTCGAGGGAGGGGATTCTGCCTGTCTACAGTGCTGCGTCCAGCTTTGGGGGTTCCCAGAACGCAGAGGATATGGAGCTGCTGGAGCAACTCCTGAGGAGACCACCAGAGATGATGGGAGGGCTGGAGCCCCTCTGCCCTGGAGCAAGGCTGGGAGAGTTGGGCTGGCTCAGCCCAGAGAAGGCTCCTTCTGGGGAGAGCTCCAAGCCCCTTCCTGTCCCTTGAGGGGCTCTGGGAGAGCTGGAGAAGGGCTGGTGCTGAGGGCAGGGAGGGTCAGGCCCAGGGGAATGGCCTTCAGCTGCAGGAGGGCAGCTGGAAAGGAGCTGGGAGGCAGGAATCCTTCTTAGGGAGGGGGGAGGCCCTGGCCCAGGGTGCCCAGAGAAGCTGGGGCTGCCCCTGGCTCCCTGTCAGGGTTCAAGGCTGGGTTGGATGGGGCTTGGGGCACCCTGAGCTGGTGTGGGTGTCCCTGCCCATGGCAGGGAGGCACTAGGGGCACTTGGGGCACCCACAAAGCCACTCAAAGTCTGTGAACCTATGCATGAGGAGAAGCTGACACCTTGCTCCTCACAGCGCAGGCATCAGCACACCCAGCTGCCCCAGTGATGCCTTGCCCTCGGCCACATTTAGGGGCAGGATTAGCAGGCAGGACTCAGCATCCCCCAGGCCAGCATCTCCTTCACTTGCGCCTGATTCTCCGAGGGTTCCTAACTGAGGAAGCAGAAGGGAAGCAGAAGGGAAGCACGGGCACATCAGCTGGTAACGGTTCAGAAACAGATGTACATTCCTGCACAGAACCCCGACGTTAGCATATCCAGTTACTCTGAAACCGCGCTCTGCTCCGACTGTCTTATCCCTAAAGCCCCGCTCTCCTCCTTACCTCCCGCCTCTTACCTGCCCCACTCGCTCCTGTGCTTTTCATTATGAACTCGTCACCACGGGGCCGATGCTTCGGGCAGCATCTGCCCACCGTGTCTGGCCACAGCAGCAGCGCAATGCTGGGAGCCAGGGAACAAAGCCCACAGAAGGAGCGCGAGGAGAAACGCGATGCTGAGCGGCTGCTGCACGAGCGGCAAGAATGAGCCCTTAAATCGCACCAAAAAAAAAACCCAGCCCCAACAATCAGCTTAATTAGACTTGGCTACAGTAGAGGCCGCTCAATGCTGGATGCAATTTGCAGTTGGTAATTACTGAAAGGACAGGTGATGCCTTTAGCTAGCGAGGGGGAGGACGATGACAAACATGGCAGCATCTTTCTTCTTCCAGTTTGCTCTGCAATTTTGCATCCCTGGCAGCTCCCCCACCAGAAAGGGGCTGGAAGAGCAGCCTGAGCACCCTGAGATGCCATCACCCCACCTTCCCCCACCTGACAAAGAGGAGGGCGGCAGGAAGCAGAAATCCCCACACTCTCCCTTCTGGAGGTGCAGAGGGGCTGAAGGGTGATTTGGAAAGCGGACCACAGAGGGTAAGCACTGCTTCATTCTCCTCTAATTTAGAAACGTTAGGAGCCTGGCAGCAGCAACAAACCAGCAGCAGCAGCACCAGGGTAGACATCACATTTAAACAGAGCATTAAACTTTCACCGAAAGCATAGTTTATATGGCAGCTTTTATTTCCTAACGTGCAGGAAGGATGCCCTCCCCAGCCAGTAGTACCTTGGGTACCACATAGGTCCCATTCAAATCCCTCAAACTCCCTCTTACTCCAGGAGAGCCAGCTCCTGTTTCACAGGGGTCTCTGTGCACATGGAGACCGTGCCTTTGGTCTGCTCCAAGGGAAGATACCTGCAGCACTGTCAACGCTGTACTTAGCTCTGGCACTGAGTGCTGCGAGGTGACCCCACAGCCGTGAAGAGCGCACGCACCCACACACACAGCAGCTCCGGAGCAATGCTTGCTGGAGCCAAGCTTACAGACACAGCCGAGTTTCACCATAAATTTCCCCTAACGAAGCCTGGCTGATGCTAAAGAGCTTAGCACGTTTAGAGGTTATGCACAGCAACAGCCCCCTGAGGGAGAAGTCCTCGCCCTTCACCCAAACGCTCCTTCAGGCTCCTCTGGAGAAGGCAGGCAGGGGTTGGGGTTGTCCAGTCTTTTGTTTAAAGTGGACACAGTGCACAAAGGAGCAAGGGGCTGCTCTGCCACCAGAGCCCACTCTTGCTCTGTCCGGCGCAGCCAGGAGAGGCACAGCCCGGGGTGCCATCACTCCAGCATGATGCCCGGGAGCCACACACATTTCCTGCTGAGGTTGTATGAGATGGGCAGGGTGGCCAAAAGCCTGTGCCAGCTGGGAATCCAGCATTTTGAGACACACCTGCAGAGTCTGCCTCCAAAACTCCTCTGTCCCCCACCCCTGGAAGGGCCAAGTCCCACCCATAGAAACACCTCCCTAGCCAGGAAATCAAGTCCAGCCTTTGGTCATTGCAGTGGGGCAAAAGAATATGCTTAGCGAGTATCAGCCTGCATGTCAGCAGGGCAGAGGGAGAGGAGAGGCAGCAACAAGCAGCTCCACTCACTCATCCAAACCCTGGTCTCCCAAACACAGCCAAAAACGTAGCCCTGCTTCCTCCCCGAGCAGCCTTGTACAGTCACCCGCAGCCCAGCTGCCTTCCCATGCACCTCCTGAAACCCGTCTGCTCCTCACTGTAACCGCAGCACGGAACCTGTTTGCTGGGAACCCCATGCTCTCTACAGCTGGAAAGTGGAGGTACCCCCACAGTCCTCAGGAGTGGCTTCTCCTAGTATACAGGAATGATCCCAAGCGCTAGAAGGAGACTCCTAAATAGGCAAAGTACAAGCCAAATACCCCTCACAAGGGGCAAGCTGCCCTCCACTTGTGCAGTTTCTCATCGGCACCGCTATCGGCAGCAGCTTATTTTGCTTACAGGACCACTGATGAGCACTTACCCCCTTCTCCCCAGGGTAAACATCGCGTGCACTACCTGCCCGCCTTCGGGTCCATGGGGCTGGCAGACATCACCCCAACCCCTGCATTCACACACACACACCCCCCTCAGGTCACAGGTGCAGGGCAGTTGACACCCCTCGAGCCCATCTGCCAGCCCCGAAGCCCTTCCGCAAACCTGGCTTCGGGGTGCGAGCCGCGGAGGCACCCGCCTGGCCTGACTCGCTGGGGTCTTAAATTGGATTAAAAATCTATTAGCAGAACTGCCTCGCTTTCCGACTCCCGTGCTGCACCTGAAAGCCTTCCCCTTTGAAGGCGAATGCAGGCTCTCCCCGGGGGCTGCCTGGGGAAGGCTTTCCACTATAAACATTACCTACCAGTAGTAGAGTCAGCCCCAGGCAAGCCAAAATTCCTTCTCCTACCAAGGAACACTTTCCAATCAAACCAGACATTATTTTTTCCATTAATGAGTGTTGATACCTACTGGAAAACTCTGCAAAGAAATCCGCTCCAAACTAAGGCTTCTGAAACAACAGCTACATTTGTACCAGAGGGTTCATCTTTATTTTTTTTTCATTCTTTTTTTTAAGTATTATTTTCCCGCTCCGTATCACAAACATGATCTTGGCTGCTTAGGAATGCGCCTGTTCCTGCAATTTTGGGCTGGAGCTGAAATCAGAGGTCCAAATCTGATTTTACTCTGCCTTAGCTCCACGGGAGCGAGCTGGGCTTTCCCACATTTTTCCTGGTGCAATAGAGAAGAAAAATAGATCCCTTGTCTTCTGTTTGCTACATCAGAACCCCTGGAGCTGCTACTGTGACTTTCATGCCCAGGGACACCAGGATTTCCGTGGCAGGACAGCCCAGAGGAAGCTACGTCCCTCTACCTACCTACCTCGGCTCTTGCTCCCCCAAAAAGTACTGCTCTGTCCTTAACAGGGGGCAAGGGGAGCAGGGTGAAAGGCAGCAGGCAGACGAGGTTTTCGACAAACGATTTGCCTCTCCGTGGGGTTTTCGACAAACTCTTAGCTGTTCTCCAGATGACCCACATTTTGGGCTCCACTGAGTTAGTCCAGAAGGGTCCTTTCCATGCCCCTGCCCCCCAAGTATGCAGCTTGAAGGGGTTTCTCTGTCTTGTCCCCAAACCTCCACTCTTACTGCAGGTGACTTCTGCCACCCCAAGGTCACCCTGTGGGACTGGGGCAGGGAGGTTCACATCCCTACCCTGTCTCCACAGGACAGCGGACCTGGGAAGTAGGGTGCTGTGAGCAGCACCTTGGGGTTTGCAGGACCCCTCCCCCAACACCAGGAGGGCAGCAGCCCCAACGTGACAAAAGCAAAAGGGGGCTCGTGCAACCCGCAGCCCAATTTGGACAAGCCGCCGCCAATGGGAGCTGGACCCTCAGCAGCAAACAGATCAGCACCCAAAAAACCCTTCGGGGGAGTAGGGTTACCCCAGAAAGGGCCCTTCCCCAGAGGCAACTCCAGCATCTACAGAGGGTGGGGGGGGAGGTGGTGGCCAGCTATCTTTTATTCGAGGTGCATTCCCAAGATTTTAGTTAAGTGTAACATAAAACTGTGAAAGTTTAGCAGGGGAAAAGCTTTCCTCCCACTGCCCGGGCGGCCAATCAGGAAGGAGCCCCGCACCTCCCTCACTTCTGACAACTATTTAGCAACTGAGCTCAGCTAAAGTTTCCAAAAAGTTAGAATAACTTCCTCTCTCCAAGACCTCAAGTTTTTTGCACAACCCCAGTCCTTGAAATCAGAGCCCTTCAAGCAACCTGGAAAACGTTTGGTCAGCAAAAAGAAAAAAAAAAAAGAAAAAAAAAGAGGAAAAAAAGAGAGAGAGAGAAAAAAAAAAAGCCCTCCTGTTTTTTTTCCAAAGGATCTGTCTCAGGAATTTAAAGCACATTTAAGACACACACACACGCTCACATAACATAAGGAGGGGGGGAAAGTCTCTTCCCCTCCCCTTCTCGCAGAAAGCATGGAAGAAAGCTCCAGTTCTCCTGTTTCCCCTGTGGATAGCTTGGGGACCAGTGAAGAGGAGCTGGAAAGGCAGCCAAAGAGATTTGGCAGGAAGAGAAGATACAGTAAGAAGTCCAGCGAAGATGGCAGCCCCAACCCAGGGAAGAGGGGGAAAAAGTCCAGTCCCAGCTCCCAATCTTATGAAGAACTACAGAGTCAGAGGATCCTGGCCAACGTCAGAGAGAGGCAGAGGACTCAATCGCTCAACGAAGCTTTTGCTGCCTTGAGGAAAATCATCCCCACTTTGCCCTCCGACAAACTCAGTAAAATTCAGACCCTCAAGCTGGCGGCACGGTATATAGACTTCCTCTACCAGGTGCTACAGAGCGACGAGATGGACAGTAAGATGACGAGCTGCAGTTACGTGGCTCATGAGAGGCTGAGTTATGCCTTCTCCGTATGGAGGATGGAGGGAGCGTGGTCCATGTCGGCTTCCCACTAGCCACCGCCCGAGCCCAGCTGCCGAAGGGGTAGGTACTGGTTTCTCTTTTCCTGGATGATGTTCTGTGTCCTTCTGGTCATGGGATGGGGTTCCAAGGGGTCCCTACGCTGGCCCAGCTTTGCCACAGAGCTCGGTACTGCTCAGGGAGAGGCAGCATGGCTTGATGCGGGGTGCAGGGATGCTCCTGGGTGAGGGGTTTGGGGTAACCGACCCGGAGTGGTGATCTCCCTCACACTCCACCATGCCATGAAAATTCAAGGGGTAAAAGAAGCTTTCGGAGAAAAATCTGAAATGCCCCATTTTTAAAGGAAAAAACATAAAAACCCAGCGTGTTTGTGCTCTGTGGGGATGAAGGGGCTGAGAGGGGACCTGCACTGAGAGCTGGCTGACAAGGGCCGGGGGGGAAACCATCGCTGCGTGAGATTTGCCAGAACGCGCAGCTTTGGGGAAGCGTTTCAAGGGAGGAGAAGGCGATCAGTAAACCAGGCTGACAACGGGATCTGAAACAGCTGCCTGAAATCCCAGTGCTGAGCTTGTGGCTCCTGGGGTGGCAGCATCCTCTCCCATCCGGGGAAGGGGTGTGGGGCAGGGAACACCAGGGGATCCATGGGACCCAAGTGGGGTTTGGCGATACAAGTTCTCTCTGGGTTGCTTTTTTTCTTAAAAGAAACGAGTAGCAGATGTCAGCTTCAACCCCGGGCTGTGCCCCTTCCCCCTCACACAATAAAAAGCAAAGAAAGTTAGAAGAAACTCAGCCAGATTTTGGTACTTGTTCAGTTTCCCTTCCCCAAAGTGCAGATAAAGCAAAGGCTGGTGCTAGGCTTTGCTAGGCTGGGACTTAGTTTCTTATTTACTCTCAGTGCTAAACCCTTCCCCATCATTTTCCATCAGCAGAAAGCTACTTCCTCGTACGCTGCCTTTGTAATATTCAGGGAGGGAGGAATAAACATTGGGGGGGGGCGGGGAGGAGAAGGCTTTTAACACCCTCATCTCAGGCTAATTAAGCAGAGCAGCTCTGCTTCATGTCAGCCAGAGTTTGCATAGGGCTAGTCGATCCCCGGGGCTCGGTCGGGCGAGCAGAGCTCCACAAACCCCCATTTCGCCCAGAGAACGCTGGAAACAGGGAGTTTGCTTCCCCCTCACAACGCTGCGCATGATGTGAAGTGAAAATCATTTCATCATGCGGAGAATCAGCTCCTTAAAGACAAAAGGCAAGCTCATCCCAGCCCAGCGGACAGGCTCATTGAAAGAGCCAACCCTGCCTTTGTTTCAGCAGTAATAAATGGCTCATTAGAAACAATAATAATAATCATCATCATCACTATCATCATAATGTTGCGGCAGCTACAGTACTTTGTGCTGTTGGGGCTTACTAGGGGTGTAAAATACGAACATAAAACCAGTTTAGAAACCACTTCCAGCAACATTTCACGGCCTGAAATGGTTTGCCCTTTGGTGCTGCGATCGGGGTTCCCGGGAACCCTGAAGTCCTGCTGCTCGCAGCCGGCTCACTCCCACCCGTCGCACACACTGCCCGCGGCTCAGCTTTGCTCAGACCGGTAACTCGGTGGTGGGGGCTGCTGCTGGCATCACCAGGTTTCGCACCCTGCCCCCCCAATTTTCTGCAAGAAGCCAGAGCCTCTGGCTCTCCCAGAGGACAAACCCCTTGATTTATAAAACACAGTGCCCGTTCCCATGCTAAGCTGCCTAAAATAAAAGCAAAGCAGCAAATAGATTAAAAAGAAAAACCCAACCCCAAACCCTGTCACAGAAACCCAGACTTCTTGTCAGGAGCAGATGTAAAACGTCCCAAACACATATTTCCTCAGCAGCGCAGACTGGCTGACTCGCAAAGTGCTCGGATGGAACAATGCGCTGCCTCTGTTGTTCCCCAAACGATGTGCTGCTGCCAGCAGCCAGGGAGGGTTTCAAAGTTGCTACCTCATCCGCATCCCCGCTCCTCTCTATCACACAGTTCCGCAGCGGCAAAACCCCGCTGGGCTTGTTGGGCGGTTTGGATTTTTTTTATAACCATGTTTAAAATTAATTATCATCAGCACGGCTCCGGCGGGGCAGGTTTTGTATGGAGATGCCCAGGTTGTCCCTACCCAAAAGAAACTGCGAGCGATGTTCTGGGCAGCCTGAAAAACCTTGATGCAGACCAAACCCCGGTGCATCTGCAGTTTGTTTCAGAGCCGGTCGGTACTTGGTGTCTTTATCCCGACCCAGTGGTGGTTAGAGGTGGCTCTTTGCTCCATGCTTGCACTGCCTTACAGAGGAAGGCTGACATTCCCCGTACCCCCGTGTCTGCCCCCCCACCCCCCTTGCCTCTCTGTTCCGTGCCCTTGCGTGCATGCACACGCGTGCAGTTGAACTGTTGAAAACGTTGTTGACGAACGGCCTGGTATGATGCGGTGTCAAATTCTATCATTTACGGCAACAAAAAAATTACATCTGCCAGCAGAAAAAGAAAATAATCTAAAAAACCTGACAAGAGCATGGAGACAACCCTCAAAAACAGGCAAACTAAGCTGGGCGATGCAGCACTGACTGGGCGTGGGCCTGTCCCGGTCGGAGCAGTTTTTGTGCACAAGCAGGGGTGCAGCCTGTGCAGTCTCGATGGCAAAAAAAAACCTAACTAGCAAACCCACCGTCAGGAATAGCTGTCTGAATCCGAGATCAGCTCCCACTTTTCCCAGGGAGGGTATCGGAAGGGATGAGCCCCACACTCAGGCTAGATCGCTGTGCCCGCCTGCCCTTTTCCCGGGGTTTTGGGGGAGAGATGGGCACAGATGGGTTTGCTCCTTGGGGAAGGGCTGTTTTTCTCCTTCAGATCAATCAATCGACCAGAGGAGCTTTTTGATGTGAAAATCTCAAGCCTTGGGAGCTGGTAAAAAGCCGCATGGCCCCTGCGCAAGGCAGCAGGTCACTGCTGCTCTGGCCACGGCAGGTTTTCCTCCTCTGCTCCGGGTAATTACAAACAACTTTGCTCCGGCGTCTCCCCAAGAAGCAAGCGCAGCTCTGTGCATCAGTTAGTGTGATGGGATGTTTCAGCACACACACGATCGGCTGAGCCTTCCTCCCCCAGGTCTTCTCCCCCATGCTCAGCGCTGGCACCTACCCTCCCCTCCTGCCCTCGCACCCTTTCTCTTTTTTCCTTCAAAACCTTCTAGATGCTCCGAGGGGGACAAAAACCCAAACCAACACACGGGAGAGATGAAAATGCATCCCCAATTATTCCATTTAGAAGGACAAACCCCATCCAACCAGGATGTCAGGAGCAGAAAGACCATGTAGCCATAAACCCCACAAGATCAGTCTGCCCGCAACCTCCTCCTCCCCACTTGCCGCAGCAAGGCTTGCCTCGAGCCCTCTGACACCCTCCACCACCATCCCCACCACCCCAAAACTCCACAGGCTGGCACCAATTACACATTTCCCCTCTTTTCCTTTTTTTGGGGGAAAGCCACGCAGCACGCAGCCCCCGTACCAGCGCTCCTCCAGACCTCAGGGCCACTTCCAGTATAAAACGCCAGCATCCCATTTCATTTTGTCCTTCAAGAAGCAAACAGATGATATCTCTGCTGGCCCTGGGAACAACCTAATTCCATAGCTACAGGAGCAGTACTGCTAACTGAGGGTGCCCTGACACCACAATAAGCCCTTTGAGTCCCCCAAAGCCCTAATTTTTATTAAATACACCTCCTTAAAAAAATAATAATGTAAATAGGTTTCCTCAACAGGAAGGATTGTAAAATTTGGTATTTACATTAATCGGCTTGTAGCGGGGGTGTGGTTCATCTCGGTGCTTTTAAACGCCTGGCAAAATGCATTTTGGATCTTCTGTTTATGTTCCTGTCTTTTGTTGGGAAAGAAGAAATCTGTTCCCCAGCAAACACCAAGCGCGTAGCAGCCAGCTCGAGCTCAGGGACCTCTGAAAGAGAGGATGCGAGGGGAAGCGCTCTAGAGAAGGAGATGTGCAAAAGACAAATCAGCTGCTGGATGCATAAAGAAATAATTACCAACCATAAAGAGTTAGATGCACGTGCAGTAGAGGGGGAAACGCTGGATGGAAACCAAAGGACCACTTAGAAGGGCGACAAAATCGTGTTATTACTTAATCCAGCAGAGCCAGGGCTGCGGAATGGTCCTACGGGGAGAGGCATGCGGGAAAGGGTCGCTAAGGGAGCGGCTGAGGCATACATTTCGGCTAAGCAGACCCAGTTTGTCTCCAAGTTCATCATCACTGCACTGGCCACCAGCACAGGGTAGCTCTAATTTTAAGAGAATGCAAAGCATCCTCATTAAAGGGGAAGATCACGATGCTTCTCCTTCTTGACCTCCCTCCACTTTCTTTGGAGTCCATGTGATAGAGTTATAGGCAGTGGTGATAAATCAGCCTTGGAGATCCCAACAGCCTCTCACAGAGACAGGACAGATCCCACAGCCGCCGCAAAAATCACTTTTGGGGACATTTCATGTGGTGCTTTCCCCCAGTGATATAACTGCTTTGATCACTGTAGCTCTGAGAATTGTTTCCAGCACAACTCTGAAATCTCCAGAATTTACATCTTGTTGCAGAGCCATAGGAAGAGCTCGATGGGGCCACGAACACACAAGGGAACCCCAGTACGCAGAGCGAGCTTGACATGTAATCGGGGAATTACAGCATGCGTTTTGGGTAGCTCCCCACACATCCCCCTGCTCCAGGCTTCACAGAAGATAAGAGAGGGAGAAAAACAAACCCAATTAAAATGCAATGCTGTGCCATGAAAAAGCGATCCTGAGCTGGCTCTGAGCAACCTCACTGCTCCTTGCCGGCTGCTGGTCCCCATTAGCTGCCTCAGCCGGCTGCTCTACGGCTTGGAGAGCATTGCACTGTCACGCAGGACTCACTTCTGCAGTAAGTTTGGAAGTGACGAAAAAAAAGAGGACCTCCAGCTGGATAGCAGCAGCCTCGAGTTAATGAGCGATTAGTTCTTGAGAATTAAAACAGCAGAAATATCTGCAGGGGGAAAAAAAAACCAAAACCAAAAATACTCCAAAAACAACCCCAACCACTAGGCACCCCGACATTTAATTAGATTTGTAGTTCTAGAAGATGACCATTCATCAACAACTAATCACCCACAAATAACAAATTAACTCAGCCAGTCAATAAATCAGAGCAAGGCAGCCCTTACCCTCCTTGTACCCGTCCCTTTAACTACTTCCATGCCAGACCCGTCTGACCGCTGCCGGTACATCCATCCCATGCCGGGGCATGGAAACTGCAGGACCTTCTTTGGGGGACAGGGAGAGGGGGGTCATTTAGTAAAACAGAAGTCTCTGGTTTATTCCCCACCCACTCAGGATCTGTCGCCCTCAGAGTAGCAGGCTTTAGGCATTGACGGTTCTCCCTTGGACAGTGGGGCAAAGAAAATAAACCCCAGTGTCCCTCGTCTGAAAGCAAGGGGAGCAGCGTCAGGGTGCAGACTCATGTCAGACCCCAGCACCTTGCTGGAGGAGGGTGCAGGCGCAACAGGGTGGTGGCTCCAGTACAGATGTTCAACAAGCAACGACAACTGCTAAGCCCTGTTGCTAGCTGAGGGGCTCGAAGCAGCAATAAGTCCCCCCCAACCAATTACCACTCTCTGCGGTCTGAGCCTTTCCTTTCCGGGGGAGGAGGGGGAAACCAAACCCTGTAAACATTTTGGCCCAATCCACCAAAGCAAACCGAGGAAAGGCAGCACCAAGCCAGCAGCCGTCAAGCGCTTGTCAGGGCTTTCATCCTGGGCTGGGGTCTCCCTGGGAAGTGGGCAGCTGGGCACCCCCAAACCTCTCCTCAGCGTTCGCTTGCGAGTGAGCCTTCACGGGATGGGAAATTAACTTTTTGGTTTCGGCTTCTGTGTCTCAGCAAGGGATGGGAGCCTGGCAGAGCTGGCCTTGCACAGCTTGCAAAAGCTACCAGAAAATAACCCTTATGCCCCGCGCTGTGCACGCCGAGCTGGAAAGGAGCTACAGTCCCTCCTCTTCCTCCCATCTCCTATCCATCTTCTAACCACAGCTTGGAAAGTAGAGAAAAAGGAGGGTAGCAGGAAGAAGAGGCAGATGTCTACTGGTTCACCTTGATATATACTTACTGGAAGACATCCAGTCAGCCTGCACTAGCTTTAATTGAACTCCCAGTAAGAGTTTTGCCTCGTTAGCTGCCCCCCCCTCAAGAAGCAGCATCACCATTTCCTTAAGAAATATCAGACCTGCCAAACACACACTTTAAAATGTATGGATTAGGTATCAGATGAATTTAGCCAACAAAACCCCTCATGTGGTAATTAACATGCTTAGGTTGAAGAGGTTTTGGCCTCCTTTTAAAAAATGGTATCTTATGTTTGGGCTTATATGTAAATAAACCTAATTGCTCAGCTAGGAGAGACGGGGGGTGGGATCCTGGCTGCACTGAGGATCCCATTAAGGAAAAAATCAGATTGGATGGAGCCAGGGAGAGGTTTTCGTGCAGAAAGTGGCATTTTACATGGATGGGTTATATGCCCCAACACATCTACATCAAGCTCCTCAATAAAATTAATCTGCTGGAGGGACAGCCACAGAAGCGGCACACTTAAGGCTGACCCTCATGGCATGTTTCACGTACACCATGATGAAATCGCTCTGTGTAATGTGGCTTAGATGAAGAAATTCCTTGCTCAGAGGGGAGGTTCAGAAAATCATGGGGATGCTAAGGAAAAAAAACCAAACACCAAAATCCCCAGAAAACAGGGAAGGCTGTGGAACAAGGCAAACAGGCACATGCTTCCCAGCATCCGTTTTGCCATCAGTGCTTTAAGTTTAGTTAAGAACAAGAAATGTCTTTAAACTCTGCGGAAAGTGCAGCTAGGGAACACTGCAGTACCCTGATATCCCCATGCCATCACCCCACAGATGCAGTGGGAAGCATCCTCACTGCTCAGCAATGCTATTCACCCCAAGGACAGGAGCAGAGCAGGGTTACATCCTCCCTAGAAGCACATGGGTGCTGTGAGAGGTACCTGTCACTACGGGAAGAGCGGGGCACTAGATAGAAAAGCATCTGGAGACCTAAGCAAACAGAAAGCAGCTTTTTGGTGGGTTAAAACTGAGTGCCTTCCCTCCTTGTCTCTCATCCCACCGGGATGCCCAGCACCACCTCCAATGCCACATATACACCAAATTGCATCCCACGGGTACCTCTTGTCAATTCTTGTAAGCTTTTAAGTCTCACTGTCCCCACACACAGACACAGTAACAGGCTTGCCCAGCAGGCGGTGGCACCCCAGGGCCTCAGCAAGCATCGTGGCATGGGGCGGGTGGCAGGAATTGAGTCTTGGCAAGAGCATCCATAGGGAAACAAAGATCAGCTAAAGCAGCATTAGGAAAACACCCTTGGAAACCTCACGAGAAGGTACTGAGGCATAAAACTACACAATAAAAGCAGACCAGGTTACTTTGCCTGACGAGCTCAGGAATTTTCTAGTATCGCCAAGTCCTTTTTGCTGCCAGTTATTGCAAGCACCATGCTTCGGGCACGACCCTGCAATCTCCATGGTCAAAGCTCCCTTCCAGCTCGGTGGGGGTTTATGCACTGAGGCTGGTTGGGTTTTTTTTCATCCCTTGCCACGAGAGGGGCTGTTTAATAGATTCCCATTATTACCAGCAGTAAATAATCTCTTACATATGCCATATGGGTCCAAAGCATTCGTTGCTGGAGGGCGGCTGCGCGTCTGCTTTCCCATTACCTTCCCCATAGTGAAGTGATGAAATCGTGCTTGGGTTTTCGTGCAGGAATCATTCAGAGCGCTGGGTTTTGAACCCTTTCCATCACAGTTTGTGCCTCAAGAGCAACAGAGATCGGGGCATCCCCTTCCAGCAATCCTTCCCCTGGAAGTTTATAAAACCTAGTGATCAATAACTTACTGCGCCCAAAGGACTTAACCATGTTTTAAATATTTGTGGCAAGGAAACGCGTGGTGGGGAACAGCACAAAAATTCCCCCTCACCCCCCAAAAATACAATTACAGGATTCCCCCAGCCAGTACCCTGCGCACAAGGACACGGGGTAGCATTTCCAGACGTGAACTGGGAGCTCAGAATACTCTGATTTCCAGCGGGGCTGAGTTAAGCTGAGCATTTTGCTCACAAGCACTGCTGGGTTGACAACCAGGCAATGCTTTCACTCTCCCAGGGTAGCAAAAGGTGACGATTTTAAGGTGGTTGAGGAGCTCAAGGGAGCCAGATACAAGCTTTGAAAGTTGCAGTGACTCCTTAGTTGTGAATTATGTCAGAGGAAGGGAGAGAAGTGCCTGGCATTGGAAGCAGCGGCTTCCAAATGCGCTTTGCTTTTTTGAGACCGCTTTATCCTTCTCACGCACGTCACTATTGGCCGATTTTCTGCTGCCTCAGAAGGGGTTTGATGAAGGCCACAGCGCTGGAGCAGGTACATGCATGAATCCCAAGCGGGTTTCTCAGGTCTGCTCATCCCAGCTCCTGTGGAGAACACTCCTGTTCAGTGTGCCCGGCGCAATTCTCTAAAGCCACAATTTCACCGGCTGTGCAAATGGCTTGCGACGTATTTTTGTTCCCCGGTGCCACTTCTTCATTGTTCACTCAAACCCCACTGCACCGGTTCTCTCGCAGCTCCAGCAACACTGGCGGTACTGCGAAGTACAGAACCTCCTCCTGCATAGGAAACCCATGGGCTGCCCCTGGAATCGCTCGCCTGCTGCACCAAGCCTGCCGCCTTCCAGCTCTTTACTTCAGGCACATCCTTAAAATTACACACACAGCCAAAATATTCCCAAACGAGGGGGCTTTTCGCTCATTCCAGCGGATCCAGCCTGATAACGCAACCCGGGGAACCCCAGGGGACTAGTGCCATGCTCACACCAAAGCACACAAATCATCCCTGCAATGAGCACCCCACACTGGCCACCCTCAGTACAAGCCCACCTTAATGTGGCATCTCAAAGAGGTCCTCCAGACCGCACCTCCCCGTGCAAAGGGTGCTTTGCCTGTGATTTTGGTAGCCCCGATGTGGCCCCTTGAGGCTGGCAGGAGCCCCTGGTGAAGAGGAGCGACAGGGACCACGCAATGGTGCTGGCAGCAAAGCCTGGGGCAAGCTCCTGGGAATGAGGGGGCAGCATATGGTCAGCGTAGCCCAAATGTGCTTGGGGGGGGCAAGGGCCAACACTGCCATGGCAGATACAAAGAGGAAGAGGAGGATAGAAAAGTTTCTTGGGCTTCTTGAGGGCAGGACTTGATGCCTACAGCTTTGAAAGGAATGTGGTCGCTCTGGGACCCCAGCCTCCCTACCCTGATCCCCCTCAACCCTAGCATCTCACAGGACAGGAGCCCCCCAAACCCCTCTCCATACATCCCTAGCTTCCAAAATTCCAGCACCACGTAGGGACATGCTACCAGGTTTTACACGCTCCCCCCTCCCCCGCCCCAGGTCCAGGGAACATCAGATGAGGCGAGTGAGGCTCTTCCTCCCATTTTCTTAGGAAACTTTTTTTTTTTTTTTAAGAAAAACAGCCTTTGGCAGCAAGCAGAGGGTGGGGCTCCCTGCCAAGGCCCGGACAGCTGTACCTTCTTCCCTAGCAAGTTGTGTGATCAGCGGGGCTGCGCTGAAAGCCAAGAGGAGTTACCATAGCTGCCACATTGCATTTTGTTGATGCTCCCTCTGGGAGACACCTTAAAGAAACAAACCCACCCCAGCACACACACTCCGCGTGCATCAGAGGAAAACTATGGGTGACCTCTCAGGGCTCTAGTTCTGTGCCGCTTTCCCTCCCCACCCCCTTTTCCCCAGTCTCCAGTGCTTCAGATCCAAGGCAAGGGGACGGGGGAGGAGGAGAGTCGTTTATCTGACTTTCTGTGTCCCCGCTCACACAGAAAAAAGCCACCCACCCCTCCCCGCTCATGGCTCCAGCACTGCTGCCGTGGCCCAACCTTCCCTCCAGCTCGAAATAACCCAGGAAATTGTGCAAAACCCCCAGTGGGTCCCATCCTGCTCTGCGGCCAGGCCCAACCCACACCAGGCTCTGGCCTTACGTTGCACATCTCAAAGCTGTTGCATGGTGGGGGTCTCTAAGATCACAGCGGAAGGGAAGGAGGGAAGGAGATGATGGGATGAGCGTGGAGCAGCTCTGAGGAATGCCGGTGGGCTGCATCCAGCTGGCAGCAGATACCCCCCAGAGCACTGCTTCAAGTCCCAGGCAATGCCAGGGGGAAACCTCCCCCCCCCACCCCAGAGCTGAAAAGCTCTCAGATTTCTTTTTAAACAGAAAATTAATCTTACTTTTCTCTAGAAGAGCAAGAGACCTGTTCCCAGGTGTAACGCTTGCTCCAGCTGTGCCCTGCCCCATAGCCTAGCACTCCCCAAGCTTCCAGATTTATAGAAGCTCATCAGTGAAACAACCCCCTGACCTTCAAAGCCCTCTCTCACATAGCCTGCCACATGCATGCTGGGTTTTAGGGAGAACAAGCTTTTTAATAGAAACAGCTCCCAACAAAATACTTCCAAGCAGCCCCACTTGCTCCAAAGCTGTACTGAGGTACCACACCCCTGCCTCCACACCACTGCACAAACATCCCAGAGAGGCACACACAGATCTGGCCGGTCTCCCTACCCCATCAACCCGTAATTCGCAGTTTCACAGGCTCAGAGAACTGTTTTGATGAGAAGGGGTGGAAAGTCAGAGGAGCACAGCCCAGCTTGCTAATGGGCTCCTGCTGACTCAGCATCTGCTGGCACTAGAGGGCAGGATACACTGCACTAAGAGGTAGAGTGTTCAAGGTCACATCTCCCTTGATGTCACCGGGGGCTTGTGGCCTATCTTCAAGCAGTCTGTAAGGAGGGCCCGAATTTTTGCACCAAGGACACCTGGCAGCGATGATCATCAGGGCAACATATTGTTTAATTAGGGGTGAGAGCACCCAATAGTGTCAAAGTCATTTCTGCCAGCTCTGCCCACCAAGGTGCAGCGTTTTGCTTTGCAGGGGAGATGCTCCGAGGAGCAGTGACACCATAAGGTGGGTTCCAACCCATGCTGCAAGCAGAGACAAGCTGCAGCATTGTACCTCAGGTTGTCCAAAATAACTTTTTTCCTGCCACTTATGCTCAGGCAGCTGTCAACATACTCATCCTGTACAGAAAACCTGTTTCTTGGGTTTTATAACTCTTATTGCAGTGCCTGGGGAAGGAGTGGGTGCCCCGTCCCTGGGGGTGTTCAAGGCCAGGCTGGCTGGGGCCCTGGGCAACCTTGTGTAGCTCCAGGCCTGGAGGTTGATGGCCCTGCCTGTGGCAGGGGCTTGGAGCTCTGTGATCCTTGGGTCCATTTCAACCCAGACCAGTCTGTGATTCTATTGCTTTCTCTGGTGTGGCTCTTAGGCATGGGATTAAAGCAGTTCCATTCTCACCTCAGCAGGAGATTTTAGATCAGCCCCTACCACCAAAAGTGCAGGTTTATTCCACTCCTCTACAGCTAGCCACTTCAATAAACAACCCAGATTTTAAAAGCTTACTCCAGCCAGGTCATGCAGCATGGTCCTTTCATTAGTGAAAGCCTCAAAGAACTGGCAGGCTTTGAAAGCAAGGTAATTTGTGGTCTAAAGACGAGGAGGAAAAAAAACCTAAACCCCTCTCTCAAGCCTCCCAGGCCTTCCTTGAAGGGACATCCTAATCCCACAGCCTTGGCACAGTGGGCACCAACTCCCTGTATACCGCTGAAGAAACTCTGCCAGGCACAGCAGGTTCCATGCTAAATAAGCAATTTATTATGTTGGGGTTTTTTTGGTGTCTTTTTCTCCATATTGCAAATTGTAACGTGTGAGCAGCCAGGGTTGCACAGGTGTGACAAAGCCCTTCCCACCAGCAGCTGGGTTGCAAGCACACAACTCAATGAGCATCACTAGGCTAGTGCCTGTAGGACTGCCAGAAAGCATCTACCCTTTATGGAGGGGACAAACTCCCTGGAAATGTAAAGCCTGGGGTACAGGCTAAGGAACTGGGAGCAGACCTGTTAGAACCAGGCCTGGCCTGGCAGCAGAACCAGCCCGCCCCAGGCCTGGCCCAGCAGCTCCAAAGCTGCATGTTAAGGCACATGAAGGCAGGAGAGTAGAGCTTTCAGGGCCATTGTGAAGATGCTGCGTTAGGAAGAGGGACACAACCTGAGATGTGGCTGTTCTGGAAAGATTTTTTTTTTTTAAAAGAATCACCAAGAGCTGTTTGGTAGAAGAAATGGGGGGGGCTTTGGTTGGGTTTGGAAGTGGAGCGGGCTCAGCCCTGCTTTGCTGCTAGGGAAAAATGTGTGCGTGGAGGGCAGGGGTGGTCTCTGTAACCATGCACTTGGCTGCTAGGCAGTGGGGGTATTTTTGCAGCACAGCAGATAGGAGCTTCTGCAGCAACAGTGGTTGAGGAAGGAGCCCCCACATTTGCTCCACCCCATTTTGCAGTGCTGCTTTTGGCCAGGAACATGCCCCAAGTGCCATGGAATGCTGGGGTTGGCTCTGCTCAAAGTGTCTCTTGTTCAGACAGTCCACACCAGAGCCTCGGGCAGCAGCTCTTCCATTACCACATGCCATTTGATGTGCTAGTCTCAGACACAGCAGGCTTTGCTCTCCTTGTACCCACAGCCCATCCTGGGGGCACTCATTCTGGGACCAGACTGAACCTTCTCCAGGTTCAGCCCTGTCCAGTTTTGGTTGATAGTGTGCGCCTCAGTTCCCCCACTGAAAAGCTAATACACTTCCTTCAGGTGCCTCTTTTCTCTATCCAGCCCCTGGAGAAGAGGAGGTTGAGGGAGATCTGACTGCTCTCTAACAGGTATCTGGAAGGAGGGTGTAGTGAGGTCTCTTGGAGAGGACAAGAACAAATGGCCTCAAGTTACATCAGAGGAGGTTTAGATTGGATATTAGGGAAAATTTCTTCACCAAAAGAGTATTCAGGCATTGGACCAGGCTGCCTAGAGAAGTGGTAGAGTCACCATCTCCAGAGGTGTTTTGAACACATGTAGACATGGCACTCCAGGACATGGTTTCAGTTGACATGACGTTGTTGGGTTGATGACCTCAGAGGTCTTTTCTAGCCTCAGAGATGATAAGATTCCATAAGCACCCCATCCTGCTTGGTGGTTGTCCCCTCACAGCACAGAACACCTACCCACTATCCTGCATTCTTAGGTGCTTTCTGAATCCCAGCAGCATCCAACCGCTGCAAAGCAGAAACCAGCTCCACAATGGGGAGCATCCCAGCTCCAGCAACTTGCATCCATCCCACAGCTGCTCCTCTCAGCTAAGCTGCAGATGCACACTTCAGATTTGGAAAAAGACAAAACCGAAGGAAAAAGGTGAAGCAGCTCTGAGTCACTCCAGTGCAGAACCTACTGCCCATTGAGAAACTCACCTTGCAGTAAACAAAGAGTTAGAGTTCTCCAGACTGCTCAGCCTTTCCCTTTCTGGGCAGCAAAACAAACACATGTGAAGGAAACACCTCTCCAGAGTCCAAAAAGCAACAATCTGGAAAATCCCACAGTGGAGTTAATACCAAGAGGAAAAGGGATTCTGAACAAGTGACCTAAAGGGACGGGGGAGGAAAAGAAGGAAAAAATAGCAGCAGACATGAAAGGCAGAGAGACAGGCACGCCGGGGGAGCGGAGAAGGAAGAGAGGGCAGGGAGCAGGCACAGCAAAGCCCAGCAACAGCTTCCCAAAGGAGCGGAGGGGGGATGGCTGCACGGCCACAGCACACTCCTGCTGAAGCCAGCAGCAAGGCTGGCTGGAGAGGCACTGGCACTAACTTCCTGAGAGACAGCCGTTTGCCCCCAAGCACCCCTTAGAGCTGCACAGGCCATCATCCCAAATGATCCGTCTGCAGCCAGCTTGGGTGCTGCCTTTTGGGAGCTAGAAGCACCAGGCTGATAGCAAAGAGCACCTGAGCTGTGTAGCTCTGGGGAGACCTCATAGAATCACAAGGTTGGAAAAGCCCTTTAAGCTCATGGAGTCCAACCGTCCCTGTCCTGTGCTGACCCAGATCCCTGAGCACCTCATCTCCCTGTCTGCTAAACAAACCCAGGGGCAGGGACTCAGCCCCCTCCCCAGGCAGCCCTCCTCGGTGCATCCCAGCAAGCAGGGCTGTGTTCATGGGAGAACTGGCTGCCTGTAGCGAAGCCAAAGTCTTACTCCAGAGGTGGAATGATGCAGGGATTGGTGCTGAGGAAGCTCCGCAGAGGGCTGGCGCTGAGGCCACAGGGCAGGCTGTGCATTGAGGTGTCCTTACCAGGCAGCTTTGAAAACCCTTGTGTCTTCCCAAAGGCAGCCGAACCACACAAAGCCCCAGGATCCTGTGGAATCATTTTTGCCTTCAAAGCCCAGGGTATAGCAGCGGAAGAGCAGCTTTCCCTGGGATTTCAGGCACTGAGTGGGAGTTGAGAGAAAGGCCAGCATCTGCTGATCTCAGGGTACCACCAGGAGAATACTGCACAAGGATCTCAAGGAGTTCACTTGGGCCGGAGCCATCTCGAGGTCTCCAGTTAAAGCCAAATCACTAAAAAGCCATGCAAAAGTGACTGGAGGAGCCAAGGGGGGGCTTCAGAATCCCAATAGCTGTGATGATTAAAGGCAAAACTGACGAACAGGCATTTACAGCATAAATCAGACTTGCCTTAACTATTTGGGCATGCTTTTAAATCAGCAGTGCTGCGGTTCTCAAACCACCAGAGGTTTTTGTGGAGATGGGGATGCATTTAGAAAGGAAAAAATAAAGAAGTCACCATCACAGAAAGAGGCAAAACTCCGGGCAGGGATGGAGCTGCCTGCATAATTCAGGCCAAACACCTCTTGGACCAATTTTCTCCCCTAACCTCCAAGATGAGGGATGCATCCCTCCTCGCTCCCACTCATACAGCAGCGATGACTGATCCTGAATGCAAAACTCAGTGTATTTGAAGCATTTATCTCTGCCTTGCCATGGAAGTCCTCCTGTGTTTCCACAGCTCTGACCACCCAGTGCCCCTGGTTCCTCCCAGTCCCCAAGCAGCTGCCAGCATTCCCCCTCCCCACCATCAGACATGAAGTGAGACAGGAGTTTGGAAACTCTGCTTCAAGCTCTTTTTACTAGTTTTAAACTCTTAAACTCAATGTGGTCAGGCTTTTTCAACTAAGTCTTGAAGGCTAGAAATACACTCAATTAAAAATAGTGCATTAATTGATGAAATAAGACATTATGTGCTCTGTTATTAAAATTTTTAAAAAATTACACAGGACTTTATCAAAACACCAGTAAAACAGGACTAAAGATTCACATCACAGCAGCACAAGAGGCTCCCAGTGCAGAGAACATCAAGATGTTTGTATTCCAAGTGTCACAACAGCAGCATACCCAAAATGGGGACATTGTCAGATGCATTTCTGCACCTTCACCCATTCCTCACACACACTTTGCTGTAGATCTTAAGACAGTGGCATTTGCTTGCACACCCCTCAGGGTTCTCTTCCATGCTGCAGCCCCTCCTGAGAAAGTAGGATGGGATGTCAAGATACATCTTTCTGCAGCATAACTCTTAACAGATGATGGTTGTGCTGCTTTTGAAGCCTTGTCACAGAATCACAGACCGGTCAGGATTGGCAGGACCTCTGGAGATCCCCCAGTCCCTCGTCCCACCCCACCGCCCCCTCCAAAGCAGGGTCCCCTCGAGCAGGCTGCACAGGACAGCATCCACGGTCACAGGGTTGGAAAGTCTCCAGAGATGGAGACTCCCCAAGCTCTCTGGGCAGCCTGGCCCAGGGCTCTGTCACCCTCCCAGCCTTTGAAGAAGTTCCTCCTCAGGGGTAGGTGGAACGTCCTCTGCTCCAGTTTGTGCCCACGGCCCTTTGTCCTGTCCCTGGGCACCCCTGAGCACAGACTGATCCGTCCTCCTGAGCCCACCCCTCAAGGATTTATCAGCACTAATAAGATCCCCCCTCAGTCTTCTCTTCTCCAGACCAAACAGTCCCAAGTCCCTCAGGCTCTCTCTGCATGAGCGAGATGTCCTAGTCCCCTGATCATCCTTGTGCAAGGAGGAGCATTAAGAAGTGCCACCAGTGTTGTTAGAGAGCTGCCATGTGCTCACACACGCATTTCCCTACCCTCTGCTGTCACTGAGATGAGCCTGAAGGATGGTGAGGATCCCAAAACCTGGATAAGACAGCTGAGGGAATCCAAACCAAAAGCTGAGACCTATCTCCTATGCTGTCAGCTTGTGAAATGATGGAGTGAAGCAGAGACATAGCAAAGGGCATTGAGGGGGAGGAAGAAGGAGATCGAGAGGAACACAGAACACCAACAAATAGCCTTAGGAAGAGGCAGCAAGCAGACTGAGCAGCTCAGACCGATGATGCATTACATGGATGTGAGGAGCTCGTGCACAGAAGGGATCTCCCCTTTGCCATGCTGACCAGAGCACTGCATCACACAGATGGTGCCAGCACAGCGACAGGATGAAGGAGGAGCAGCCAGACCCACCATAAGCATCAGGTTCAAGGAAGAGACAGGCTGGGGGCAGAAAGACTCCCAGGAGCCAGCACACACACATGTCCTTGTATGAAAAACAAGGAGGGAGGAAAGATCTAACTTGGGTTCCCTGAAACCAGCTCCAGGGTACTGGGAAAGTTTACCCATTTTTATTCCCACTTTGGTCCAACTATAACCCAAAGTTGAGCTCAAACACCATCAAACTGAAACACAAAGGAGCTTTGCCCTGCAAGTGCTCAGTTCCCACCAGAGCATCACACAAGGCTTGGCCTTCCAACAGCAAGCCCACCTTGCTCTGATCCCCTCACAGAGAAGTGATCTGATGAACAGACTCGAGCTGAGTGGTGAGGTCAAAGAGATTTAGGGCCCCTCTAGTGCACAGATACTTTTTTCTTTGAGAGGCATTATTTTTCCTCGCTCCTTTTGAGAATGCCAGCCTACACTCCTGTCAACGAGTCTCAATCCTTTAGCTGCTCTTGGAATCTCCTGGAAGAGAGTTAAACCCATAGCATATGGGACCAACTCAAGAGGGGGAAAAACATTTTCAGGTTTGAAGCATATGGCCCCATCCCTTGGGATTTAAGGCCACATGAGGTAATGGGAGCAGAGCAAGGACTTCTCGGAAAGGCAAAGCAACACCAACAGTTGTCCTCAGTCTCTGGATCCAGCTTTCTTACCCCAGTCCTGCCTAGTTTGGGGGTAGCATGCAGACCCTCAGAGATGAGCACAGGGCCTTCTTTCACGCACATTGGGATGCTTTCGGAATACGCTCTGCCCTGGAAGGGAAAGCTCTTCTCCAGTGGAACAACCTAGGAGTGTTTGCCAAAGAGGGGCTGAGGGGAGAGAAGGAAAGGAAGAAGGAAGTATTTCATAACTCCCAAATCATTTTTAAAAATTCATTAGCTATTATTTCAGCTGCTTGACCTCCTGAAGGGACTTTCTAGAGGGCCAGATTATGCAGTCAACTGAAAATATAAATAAGTATGGAAAGGGCAGAAATCACGTCATTTGGCCAAAGCGTGTGGGATGTCAGGTTACGCTTCCCGCAGGGCACATCCGTGCACTTCCAGGAGCCCCGCATGGCCCAACATCTCCCCCAGTCACAGGGCATCTCCCCAGCTAGCAGGCATGGCACGAGCAAATGGGTTCTTTGCGTTTGGGAACTGATTTCCAAAGGCTTCCTGCCATTCCCGCAAGGGAAGGAAGTGCGCCTGTGTTGCCACAACTTTTCTTTCCAGCTGCAATTCCAGCGGACTGCCGCATCAGGCACACTGCAGCATCTCACAGAATCACAAGGTTGGAAAAGACCTTTAAGGTCATCAAGTCCAACCGTTCCCATCCTAAGCTAAACCAGATCCCTAAGCACCTCACCTACCCTTTTTTTAGGCACATCCAGGGAAGGTGACTCAGCCCCTCCCCGGGCAGCCTGTTCCAGGCCCCGAAAACTCTTTCAGTAAAAAGTCTTTTTCTATTATCTAATCTAAACCTGCCCTGGCACAGCTTGAGGCCATTGCCCCTTGTCCCATCTCCTGTCCCCTGGCTGAAGAGACCTTGCTCCCACCACGCTCTGGGTAAGGGCTGATACCCTTCCTAGCTGCAGCTCTCATATTTAAGGGGAAGCACATGAGCCCCTGTCTGTTTTCATTTCTCACTTCTGCCACCTTCAAGGAAAAAAAAAAAAGCACATACCACAGGAACCTGCCAGCCTCTCTGAGCCTACCTCCACAAGCTTCACAGATGACTTCCCAATGCTTGTTTAAGTAGCTGCTGGTTTTGGGAAGCCCTTAAAGAAACCTCTTTCCCTTTCAACTGAGGCTGTAGGAGGAAGCACAGCAGATGGGGTCAGCTAAGAAGTGAGGATCAGGTGGAAGCAGCAGCTTTCTCTGCAAGGCACGATGTCTAAACCCTGTAATCCCTTCGGGTGTTGGCAGTATCTTTATGGCTGTGCTGCCTGACCCAAACACCAGCCTTACAGTGTTACATATATGTATATACATGCACACCAACGTTCACAGATACGGGCACACACTGTGTTACATGTGTAGGGGTGGCACGCAGCACGTGTGTAAGACGCAATGACACACAGCTATTGCAGAACAAGAGGCAACCAGAAACCCAAGAAGAAAAAACAATAGCATCTTTACTTGGGGAAAAAGCACAGGGGAGTGAAAAGCACTTAAATTCTCTATGGATACTCAACCCTCCTCCGGACCCACACAATGTTGAAGTCTAGGCATGGTACCAGCGGTGCTCTGTGCACCATGCCTTGAAGTGTGCACACACACAGAAGCAGGTTATGCTCCCCCAGCCCCTGCCTGCATTTCACATGATTTCTTAACCAGCCTTTTTACACCTTGGCTCCAGTCCCTAGACACAACACACAGCTCCCCAGTGCTTCCTAAGCACACACATTTCCAGTTTTAACCTGGGGGAAGGGTATAAAAAAAAAAACCCAAACAAACTTAAGGGAACATTTTGCTGCACTGGGAACATAAACCCTGTGTAAAACCTGAGCACGTACAACAGAAAAGCTGCTCAGCATTGGTCACAGACCCAAGCAGTCAGATGAGAAGCCCACCAGGAGTTAAGTTCAGAGCCAGGCCCTGACTCGCAGAAGCACAAGGTCAGCTCAGGTCTGCACATCCATGGAGAGCCTGTGAAGCTTAGAGGAACAGCACAGCGTCTTTGTTCTGTAGAGATGCAGAGAGATCATCTTCCCGCCTACTCCCACCCTGGGCAGGATAGTGCACTGGTGAGGCAGTAACACAAGTTGTCAGCACAGCAGGAACTCAGCAGAGTTCAAACCCAAAGGCTCAAACAAGCCCAGCTTTGCAGCTGGCCAACCCACCCACCACCAACAGGCTGAGCTGAGCACCGATCACCTGCACCGACCTGAAATGCTGACTTAACCCATTCGTTCGTTCACCGAAACCCAAAAATCCCTGACAGCTGGAGACAAGGAAACAGACATCCGTCTGCCTTGTGTGGAATGACAGGCTGGAAAAGGCCATGCAAACCAATTCTCCAGAGTTCTTCCAGCCTCCATGCAGATGGAGCTCTCCCTGGCCAATCGCTAGCCTGTGTGGATTCCATGGGGCACACGGCACATCCTCAGACCCTGCTGAGGTCAGCAGGGCAAATGGCACACGTTTAGACTTTAAGTACGCAATTAAACAGTCATTAACAGAGACAAGCTCAGGATGCGTGACCCTCTTTTGGCCCTTTAGGCCAGCGATTTCATCTCCATGCAGTTCTTCCTCCAGGAGTTCTGAACTTGCTGGAGTGAGACTGCTTACTGCCCTTCAGAGAGCAGCAGCAGGGGAGGGATCAACCTTGCAAAGCCGCAAGTGAGATGAAGAACTGGCGTGAGAGCTCCAAAGCAGAAAGCCTGTTTGCAGGAAGGAAACACAAAGCTGCAACCTGGAAAGCTGGCAGAGCGCATGGCCTTCTGTGCCCCTGCCTCCAACCACCACTGACACACTCTCCGGCAAAATGTAACGAGCGCTGGTTAGTCACTGCAGAGGGAATTCAAACCCACCCAGGCTGGAAACGTGTCGCTAACGAAGCTATGAGTAAGAGCCTTCCCTCTCCTGCCTCCCTTGCCCGGCATCACCCACAGAGAAGTTTCTGGAAAGCCTGTAAAGCAGCTGGCCAACCTCAGGCGAGTTCCCAGCAGTGATGCTCGGGAGTCTCAGGGAAGCGAGTGATTCAGGGCTGCCCCACACCCAGCTCCCAACACCCCCCCCCCCCAGCCACGCCGCACGTACCAGGGCAGGGACCGAGAAATACAGGTGGGACCATGACTGACCAGAGGGGACAAGCACCCTACAGAAAGCCCCGGGGCTGCCCCGGCTCCAGCCCCGCCGGGCGGCGGCCAGGGCCCCGCAGGAGCCCAGCCAGCAGAGATGCGAAGCGAAACAAACCAGACCGCGCAGAAAACACGGCGCATTCAAACACCCCCCACCCCCAAAAAAGCCACGCAAGCACCTTACCTCCTGGCACTCGTGTCGCACGGGCGCCACTGCCGCCGGGCCCGGAGAGGAGGCAGTGCAGAGGGGCCACAGCGGGCAGAGCCCGGCACAGGGGACGGGGGGATGGGCTGCAGGGGCAGCGCTGTTTATAAGCCCCGGGCAGGGGAGGAAATGGCTCGTCAGGCAGGGGAGCGGCAGCTGGGCGCGGGCTGCTGAAGGGCGGGGGCTGAGCCGGGGCAATGCCACCTGCGTGCTGGGGGCTCGCTGTAGCGTTAGCGAGAAGGATCGGACGGCAAATGCTGGGGGGAGGAGGGTGAAAACCGCTGGGGACAGGCGAGGGTGGCTTCTGCCACCTGTGAATGCAGGGCTCAGACCAGGGCAGGTGAAGAGAAAGAGCCTCAAGGCGCTAATGCAGAGCAAACCCCACAGGACCGCAGGATGCGTTAGGTGGGAAGGGACTTCCAAGGCCATCTAGCCTCACCCTGCAGTGAGCAGGGGCATCTTCACTAGAGTAGGTCACTCAGAGCTGCAACAAGCCTCACCTTGAATGTCTCCAGGGATGGGGCTTCCACCACCTCTCTGGGCACCCTGTGCCAGTGATCCACCACCCTCATACTGAAATTTTTTTTCCTAATATCCAACCTAAGTCTCCCCTTCTCTAATTTAAAACATCACTCCTCACCCTCACCCTTCATCCCCTCGGGAACAGTTCTTTCCCATCTTTCCTATAGGCACCTTTCAGGGACTGGAAGCCCCCCTATAAGGTCTGCCCCCAGAGCCTTTTCCAGGCTGAACAACCCCAACTCTCTCAGCCTATCCTCACAGGAGAGGGGCTTCAGCTCTTTGATCAGTTTTGTGGCCTCCTCTAGACACCCTCCAAGAGGTCTGTGTCCTTCTTGTGTTGGTCCTTGTGCTTAGGGCTCCAGAGCTGGACACAGCACTGCAGGTAAGGTCTCCCCAGAGCAGAGCAGAGGTTCCAGTGTGGTTTGCAGAGGCTTGGTGTTGGCATCAGCCCACATGGCACCCAAAAGGCTCATGGGCGCAGTGGGTTCCTTTCCCAAGATGTGCTGGCCCCAGCCCCACGCATTGGCCAGGTGTTTTGTCTGCATCATGGTGCAGTTGCCATTGCAGTTGCTTGCTCGATGCCAAGTGCTTCTTACCCCATTGGGGTTGTTCTGGCATGTATGAACATAACTCACTCTGCATTGGGGCAACACTCTGTGTATTTTAAAGACTTGGACTATCCTTGCTGTAAAAACAGATCAGAGTCGTGTTACTGACTGCGGCGGAGTTCAGCCGGTTTATTCCAAGTGAGAATTTGGCCCCTTGACTTCCACAAAGCTGTTGTGATTAATCCCAGATGGAGGCCTGGCCTGGTATGATACCCTCCAAAAGTCCCGAGAGGTCAGTGACACATTGCCTAAATCACCACTGTGGCTTAACACTTTGGTGGTTATCAAAGACCTGTACCTGCCACCTGGTGAAACACTGCCAGGATCAGGCCAGGTGAGTGCCATCACCTGCCTCAGGGACCGGGGTGCAGTCGGCTGCATCATGCTAGCGGGGCACTGACAAAATAGTGCCCTTTCCTTGGCAAAAGTCTGGGAACATCACCCAGGGTGTGAGTCCCAAGTTCTGCCAAAACCCAGGCGTTGAGGTTGCCAGGCAGAGAAACGGGAATGTGCTTCTTGGTGCTGAGGGATTTCTGTCAGTCTCTGTAAAGATCTATGAACGTCAAAACTGAGGATTAAATCCCACTGGGCTGCAGGGAATCCGCCCCAGCATTGGTTTGCCAGTGGTGAGGAGCAAGCCCAGCTTTGTACCGCAAAAGGAAAACTTTCTTTCCTGCTCCGAACACAAAACACCCAACCCCAAACCCAGGGTCACCTCCAGGCCCCCCGCCATGGCTGGCAGTGCTTTGCTGCCCCATGTTACAGGCACAGGGGATGAATCCACTGACAGTTGAGATTGCCGGAGTTTCCCGGCAGTGCCTTTACACATGTGCACACGCATGTGCACCAGCAGGCAGGTGGTGAAGATGTGCCACCTGCTGCCTTGTGGAGAAGCAGGGGTGCAAACCGATTCAGAAGGGAGTGTCAATGGCTTTTTGGGCCTCAGGTGGTTAGGAACACAGAGTGGGGGATACGTTGTCTGTCTCCCTGGCACGTTAATGAGGCAGGGGGATTATTCCTGACAGGATGTTCATGTCTCCCCTCGAACAGCTGGCCAGAGTTTCCCCTCTGTTTGCTTTGGGGTTGCATCTCACAGGTCTTGGTGACAACAAAAGAGCTCAGCGTCATTGCAGGGGAGGCACAGCATGGCTGTCAGGATAGAAAGAGATGGCGAAGTTCGCAGCTCTGTCACTCTGGCTCTGCCTGTGGCGTGCTTCTACCGTTGGGTGCCTGGAGAGTGACACTATCTGAAGACAGATGGGCAGCTGCACACATCTGGACTACAGGTGGTTCAGCTGCTGTTAGGCAGCGATTGTATGAAGCCTTAAAATGCACCCTGAGTTTGTGAGGCCACAGTACCTGTCCCGCAGATTGCTTGCAGCAGCCAGTGGAATGCCATTGATTTTACGCAAACTGCTTTTTGGTGGGTGGCCCCTGGGTTTGGAGCGGGGTCTTTTTGTGGTCGAGGGATTTTTTTCTTTGTTTTGGGTTTGTGTTTTTTTTTTAAAGGAAGTAGTTCAAACCGTGTAGATGCTTTTGAAGCAGGGACTTCAGGGGTGGTGCTAATTCCACTGGCACTGATCCGCAGGGTTGAGTCAGTCAGGATGGAGGGCTACACCTCTCCTGTGCAAAGCCATGCCCTCACGTGAGCCCCTCTGGGGAGGGGAGATGAGCCTGGGGAAACGGTGATGGGCTCGCTTTCTCTGCTCCCTCCTGTCCTCCTTTGCCCCTAGCCGCTGGCTTTCGCTGGCTGCTCGCCCTTCCACGGGTCAGGGGATGCTGGTGGTGTCCCCCAGCGCTTGTTTTGCAGAGCCACCCACGAGGCAGCTGGGCAGAGCTGAGGACGGAGCTCAGGCGCTCCTTTCAACCATCAAGGCAGCTCTGCTTTATTCCTGCTCCGGCTGCTCATTAGCAGTTTCCGCCTTTCGGCGATTTCTAGCCGCCCTTTCAGTGATGTGCTGCCAAGGTTTTAACAAGGGGCTCCCACAACCCTACCTCCTCCTCCAGCTGCAACGACCCCCACTGCCCCGCAGAGATAGATGCTTGGGTTGCGGAGGAGTGCAAGGCTGCGGGGAGCGTTCCTTTGGAGGGGTGTGTGGGGGGGGGTCCTTCCTGTTTAAAGCTTTATTTCTTTTTTTTTTCTCTGGTTTAATTTTCTGCTGTGGGATGGACACGGCACCTAGGAGCAAACATTACTGACTGGCTGGAGGCCACTGCGGAGCGGCAGGGCAGAGGCTTCCTCACAGAGCTCCGCTTCTGCTGCAAACTGACAATGGGTTTTCACTGGGCGTTCCGGGGCCCCAAAGGGAAAGTTTTCCCAGGAAGAGTTGTTGAACCCACAAGTTTCTGGATGTGAGGGAGGCCACCTTGGCTGTCTCGTGTCAGTGAGCACGGGTGAGCTATGCTGATCTGTGTTTCTCTTCCCAGAGAGGCTCTGAGTTTCGGGTATCTCCAGGCCCAGGATGGGCCAGCCCTTCTGCTTCTCTCTTTGGCAAGCATAAATTCTTCTCGAGTGGAAAGGAACCGAAGCCCCAAGGAAAGCCCAGCAGGAGCTAGGGGGAAAACCAGGATCAAAGCATGCAGCAGTGTTAAACTTCTTTTTGAGGGTGGCAGGTTCCTCTGGTGCTCCGGCCTGACATGGGAAAGCTCATTTTCCACCTGTAAATACAAACTGGGTGCTCATTTTCCACCTGTAAATACAAACAGGCACTGGGCTAGTGAAGTGCCAGCCGTGGCAGTCAGCTAACTGCTGATTCATCTGTGGATAGACTAAGGGCTCAGCCAAAGGAAGCAGTTGTAAACGTGAGCCGTTCTGGTGGGCACGGCAGCGGCCTCCCTGCAAGCAGGAGGCACTTCCCTCATTTCTACTGCCTCCGTTTTCCTAGGGGCGGGGTGGGGGGTGGGGGGGCTTTAAAAATTACTTTTTGCTTAAAGAAAAAGGTCTCACAAAAAGGAAAGGGGAAATAACAAGTGAGGAAAGCAAAAAATTAAGAGACAAATAGATTATGGCGGTGATAAACTGGACTCCTCGAGTGCCTTAGCAGTCCAGCTGCGCTTGAGGACAGTGTGTCTGGATGTCTGCTCCGTAGGTAATGGATAACGATGAGCCTTTCTGCAGCAGAGCTGGGGGGGAAGGATCTAAGACAAGGCTGTCCAGTCATTTCAGCCAACTTTGGCTGCTCCCTGAGGCCAGGCGTGTTGAATTGGTCTGCTTGACTCTGCTGTGGGGGGTTAGTTATGAGGGGAGTGCTCACAAGTGCCCCAGGGTGGGGATGAGGAGCTGCTTTGGGCAGCCAGATGGGTCTCCAGCCCCATGGCTGTGCTCCATCCCACTTTGCTGGCCAGAACGTGGGCAGGAGGTTGGGGGCTCGACAGTGGGTTTCTTTTCTCGGCGGTGTCTCTTTAGGATCTTCACTGCCACAGTTTTTCGTGGAGAGGGAGGTGCAAGCAACTGGTTGCCTGTTCTCGATGATGCACAGGATGGGCTGGGGAGGCAAAAAGGGTCTCAGAGGAGAAGAAAGACAAGCAAATAAAAAAAAAAATCTCCATTTTCTTTCTGCTGCAACCTCATCAAACACCCAGTAATTTTTCTGGTAACAAACTGGGGAGCTGCTCGATTTTCCCTTGAGCCAGCCATGGGCTGATAAAACCCCTGGGGTACGTTAGATTAGAGGCTTTCCTCTGGACAGTGTGGGGTGCGTTTGGCAATGGCGGGGCGGGGTGGAGGGGAGGGTGTTGCGTCTCAGGAATGAACGACTGCAAAGGGTATGTTTTTAAATGGTTTCCCAGCTGTAAGATTCACATAATTGTGGCTTTCCCTTCATCTGGGAGACTTCAAGAGCGGATGGTCGATAAGGGCTCATACCAGCAACGGCAGAAAAACACAAGCTGGGGTATCTGGTTTCACTCTGTCCGTACCCGCAGCATTAGATCTGATTTTGGCCCTCTCTCCCCCCCAAGCCTCCCGCTGCATGTACACAATTATCTGAATTTCTTTCTCCGCTGCTTCCTCCCCTGTGAAGCCTTGCAGACAGCCCCGGCTGCCTTTTCTGTTGCTCGAGGGACGGCCGCAGGTTTGGGCCCTCGCCTTTCCTGGCCCCTGTGGAAGAGTCTGTGCCATGGCCACAAGGACTGGAACTCCCCAGAGGGCAAGAAGCAATCATAGGGATGGGAATTTATTCCCCAATGCCATTTTTTGTAAACTTTCATGGTGGGAAGTACCTTAAAACCTAAAGGATTTCTGCTATTTTAAGATGCTGTTCTGTTTTGCCTCAGTTTCCCCTTGGTGCCTCACCTCTGGCTGTGTTCAGATAAGTCTCTCAGCCCCTTGCATTGCCTGGGCCATCCCCAGGGATCGCTGCACAAGCCAGTATGAGCTGGTTTCCCAGGCAGATGGGTGGTCAGCGAGGTAGGTGACATGACCAAAGCATCAGTGTCCCACCTCACACTGCTGCCACCTCGGTTTCCCTCACCCAGGCACCTGTTGCATTGTGGGCAAGTGGAAAGGGGACCTTGGACCTTTTCCACAATACCAGTGTGGGGAAATGGCTTTCCAAAACAGCTCTCCATCCTCCTCAGTGACTGCCAGATGCTGGCTTGTCCCACAAGGGAGGGTAGGTCCTGAGAATACCTTTTGCCTAAAAGTTGCATTTTGGGGAGGGGGGGAAATCACACAAAAATGAATCACATTTCCTACATAGGCCACTGCCTGTTTTATCTCTGGGGACAGGCGACAGCTCTGTAAGGTGATTTGTGAATCTCCCAGCCACCGCCACAGCAGTTGCAGACCCACATTATTCCCTCTCTTCCTTCCTTCCTTCGGCCTGGCCTCAGCCATGTGGGAGTGGGTATCAAACCGCGTGCATAACGTTCTCATCTGTAAGCGGAAGAGAGCCCGGCATGTCCGTCATCCCGCCTGAGGGGTCGATGAATTCCTCTGAAATTCTCCAGCTGCCTTTTTAGCTGCCTTTGATATGTAGAAATTTCAGCATGGGGATTACAGGACTGAAAAAAAATTCCTGTGGAAAAGCCTCCCCGGGACAGCTCTCTGGCGTCCCGGTTCATCTGGTGGAGCTGGAGCTTCTCCGCACGCTCCTGAAGCAGGGGTTGCCTTCAGCAGCACAGCAGCAGCTCTTGTTTGAGGCAACAGTGCCGGGTGAAGAAGACCCTTTGCAGGAGAGTTCAGGGGAGAAGGGGCAAGTCTGCATGCATGGGCAGTACCTTAACTCCAGTTCGCTGTGGGATGCCAGGTGCCTCTTTGGGCAGGAGGGGCGTAAGAGGTGTCCCGCCTCCTGGAGCCAAGGGGCTGTGCTGGTTTGCTAAAGTCCAGCCAGGTGCTCGGCTGGGAACACTCTTTGTCTGAGTTAGGTTGGGAATACCTGGATGCCTACGTAGGTCCCGAGCTGCTGGTCCCATGCCCAGGTCCCAGGTCCCATTGCTGGTGCTTCATGGGGATCATGGCTATGATAAAACCCAAGCCAAAATAACTCCCCATGCTTCCTGCCCTCAGTCTGCTTCCTACGGCCCCCAGAACCCCCTCATCCTGCACGTAGTTGGGAAGTGATTTTGGGAAGCTCAAAACAAGGTCAAACCAAACCTGATTTCCTCTGGGTCCATGTGGGACCATGTGGGCTTTACAAGCTGGGCAGTTTGAACGCTGCCTCTCAGCTTTCTGCCCGCCGCTGTCCCAGCCTCTGACATGCAGTCGTGGAGAAGCCTTCAGCATTTTTTTTGAGCATGGCAGTTTTGTGCTCTTGCCATGCCCCAACACAGCTAGACCATTTTTACCCAGGCTGCAGGAAAAAAAAAAAACCCAAACCAAAACAGTGACAAGAGAGAGGGATCACCATTGGGCCAGAGAATTTTCCAGCTCGAGCAACGTAAGTTTCAGGAGGTTTTGAGCAGATTAAAAAAACCCCAACAACCAACCAACAAAAGGGAAGCCTGAAGGCCCAGCGTGCAAACCCGGCTGGGGATGTTATGACTGATACTTGCCATATGCTTTTCAAAGAAGCCATCCCCAAGGCAGATGGGAGCAATGGTCCCCAATTCACTGAGCTTAGGCATGAGCAAGGTTAAGGGCTGGATTTGGGGTGCTTGACTTCGGGCATGTAAACCTAAAGCACCTTGTTTAGGGACGCTGACAACCTCTGCCAGGTTTGGGGACTTTTGTGCACCCGGCAAGGTCCTCCTGGGTACCACAGATTCCAAGCTGCCACCTAGGTGTTAATGGCAGTGAAAGCCAAGGTTGAGTTGGGCTCCGGGTGCTGGGGGGAGAGGAGCACGGGATGGTCTCAGGAGCCTTGCTTGCCAGGCATGGGCCGCATCCAGTCTGCTCTTCCCGTAGCCCAGTGGGACGGGGATCTCATGGCCAGAAATAGCCCAAATTCCGACTTCTGGGCCTGGGAGTTGAGACGCCGAGACTCGCCGTCCCCTCCCGCTTGGCATTTCCTAATCTAAAATAGAATGGCCCGGTTTGTGGAGCTGCTTGCTTTGACACGTGAAGAGCTCAGTGCCAGCCTGTGCTGACCTTTCCTCTCAGAAGGCACGGGGGCCGACACGTGCACCCCCGAGTCACGTTTCACATTGTTTGCTGTTGTTTTTCCCTACCCCTGACCGCAGCGTGCCTACGGGACAGGATGCACGCCACGCTGGTGCGGCAGGCGGGCGTGCCGGGGCCATGACATCATGCAATACCCGGACTAGCCGCATTTATTTATTCTGAAAAAAATATTAAGGGCAGCTGTTCCTCAGCGCCAGCTGAAACATTTTACTGATTTTCTAGGGCAGGAGTGTCCCCTTTTGTGGTGTAACCCAGCATTGCTTGAGCCTGATGGTTGGACTGTTCTGGAATAACCCATCTATGTTGCATTTTCTTCCCCTTGATGAACATCTCTGAAGGTACAACCAGAGGGGTGACACAACCAGAGGGGTCACTGCCTGACATGCTTTGCCCCATCTTGCCTCCAAGCAAATCCAGCTCAACAGGGGACTTCTTCTTCCTTGTCCACGCCATGGTGTCCCCGTAACATCCTACCAGCCACTGTGCAGCACCCAGCACAATAAAGTGCTGATTATCAGCCAGGACTGAGTAGGCTTTTGTTGTATTTTCCCCTGTATTTATCCCTTCTGGTTACTGTCAGTTTGGAATGATAAAGTCTGGGATGGTGGTGATGCCGATCTCCAGCTGACTTTGTTCAGTGCATTCTCCAGGGGCAATTTCACATTGGTGTGGTGGGAAGATCACAGAGCTCTTTTGTCACCCTTGCCTATCCTGCTCATGCCCCGCTGCCTTGGCCCAGCAGCTCCACTGCTCACCAACCCCCCTTCAGCAATGCCTCTCCCCACTCCAAAACTCCGTAGCCTTTGATGTTTACATCCCAGTAAAATGACTGTTAGGGGAACACTCTAAAAGTAGGTGCAATCCGAGGAAGGGAGACTTCAAAGGAGGCAAAAGATGGTGGCAGAGACTGGTGGGGGGGCTGGTTGGGACCAGCCAGCACCTGTGGGCTCAGCGAAGAGCGTGCTTGCTGGCGTCACTTGAAAGAAAGGAGTTCTTGCCATTCAAACTCCCTTCAGCAAGGATGTTTGGTCGGGAACCGCATCTGCTCCAGAGGAACCATGCTGCCAGCCCACGGGCAGCGTGCCCCGCACCAGCCCACTGAGCAGGGCTGGGGGCTCAGGGTTAACCCACACCGGGCTTTACTTCCCCAGGTGTGAGGGAAAGGGGGAAGGAAACCATCTGTGAACTCCTTGGTGACTGCTGAAATTGATCCCAGCTGGCGCGGGGCAAGCAGTTGGTGTGTGCCTCGCTGCGCTGCGCCTCGCAGCCCCCATCACCTGGATGAAGGTGGGCTGGCACTTCCCTGGCAGGGATTTTGGCTGGCCAGACTAGAGAGTGTAATTTCTCCAGTCTATGGAGGTTTTAAGCAAACTGAGAAGCCACTGAAGTCCTCTCACCTTTTTAAGCTCCATGTGGGATGTTACCAGGTTTTTAGCATGAAGGGGGATAACTGAGAAGGAAGAGGTTGGGTGCAGGCATCACACATCTCGGCGCTTCTCTATCTGAAGAGGACATGTTTACACACATCCCGCCACTAAAGCCTGTCTCTCACACAACAAGCAGATCCCCACCTCCCCCCCATTACCTGTGTTTTCAAAATTGCTCCTTAGACCCAGATTTTCAAAAGCAGTCAGCACCCAACTTCCAGAAGCTGGCCTGGAAGAGAAGGGTGTAGGTCCCTCAGGGCTGTGTTTTTTTATCCTGTGCTCTTCTTTTCCTTCTGTCGTGCTGAGAGATTGGGTCTGGGAATGAGCAGGTTTTACTCATCGATGTGGAATATATGCTAAGAACAACCAGCAAGAAGTTAAACGACATGAATTGAAATGCAAGTGCTTGTCAGGATGGGGAGGATAACTCCTCCATGGCCAGGTATGGCAGCTTCCCTGGAGTGATCTCTAGATCCGATCCTGATCTCGCTCCACTGGCTGAGATAGTTCACTTTAACGTGTGGGAAAGAGAGGCAGGAACAGCCTACCTCATCGTCTGGTGCTTCCAGGTGCTGGCCAAGCTATGTCTGAACAGCAGCCCCATCCACCCACTGAGACCCTAGCCTGTGGGATGGGAAGGGATGGGTTAATCCTGGGGGCCAGAGGAGGTGACCTGGCAGAGACATGCCTGAGCTCTGGGGTGCAGCAGCACCGCTGTCTGAAGGGCAGAGCTTGCTCATTTGTCTCAACATAACAGGGAAGCCAAAACATCTTGTTAGCACAGAGCTGGTGTGAAATTACCATTTTTTCCAGTCAACTGGTGCCAAAACTGCTGCTGGAAACCAGTGAGGACCAGCAGCAGCAGAAGCTCAAGCAAGGCATCACACCCAGGGTTAAAGACATTGGCCAGCTTTGCTCCCAGAGCAGCTTGGTGCCCACAACGCTGGTTGTGGATGGCATTAAAGACAAAAAAAAAAATCAGTGGAAACAGATCAGCTCGATATTGCTTTCTACTTGGTCTCATGTTACTTTAAGCGGGTTTAGGGAAGAGCATTTGGCAGCGAGCATCCTCTACCCCTTGCTGCAGAAGATTGTTTCTTTAAAAAGCAGCTGAGCTTGAAGGTTACCCCTGGGCTCGAGCAGAAAAATTGCTCCATGGCACTTTCCTCCATGTTCCATTTCATTTTCCATCCCCACCTCCCTCCCCATCGCCCATTCGACGCGTGTACGAACCGCCGCTGCTGGTGTGCACCAAGCAGCTAAACGCTTTCCTAAGTGGTCCTGGGCAGCCTGTCAAGTCCCGAGCTCGTCTGCAGAATGTGGTTGTAATTAGATAATTAATAACTTTGAGAAGGAAAGGAAAGGAAATAAGCTAAATGGAAGCTTTCCTTAGTGGGAGGAAATAATTATATCTGCTTCTTTGATATATGAGCTGAGGTGGCTTTCTGAAGGCAGAAAAAGCATCTCGCCAGCTACACCATCCCTCCCCGGAGTTAGACGGGTTGTCCCATGGGCACAGTGTTTCTCCCACCAGCCCACAAATGAGCCGTGGCATGTTGCTTGCAGACCAGAGCAAATCCCACAGGTTGATGGGGCAGCCCATCTCATTGCACCCTAATAAATGAGGCCATGGAGAGATGGTGCACAGGGTTTGGCCGCTGGGAGCTGCTTGGGAAAGAGGGATTGAGCCCCACATCCCTCGGGGTTGGAGGTGCTGCTGTCAGCTGATGGGCTGTTTGGTGGGTGCATGGCTCCTGCCCGCAGATTGACCGTACGATGAAAGAAAGCCCAGGACATTACCAGACTCCGGCTGTATGCCCCGAAGTCAAAGGAATTGTTAAGCTTTGATCCACGTTTGCCATTTCTTCATTCTGCTGTGCTTAGATTGTATGAATTGTGCCCCTGGACTGGGCACTGGTGAGGCCGCACCTCAAGTACTGGGTCCAGTTCGGGGCCCCTCACTCCAAGAAGGACATGGAGGTCCTGGAGTGTGTCCAGAGAAGGGCAACCAGGCTGGGGAAGGGGCTGGAGGGCAAATCCTGTGAGGAGCAGCTGAGGGAGCTGGGGGGTGTTCAGCCTGGAGAAGAGGAGGCTGAGGGGAGACCTTATCATTGCCTACAACTACCTGAAGGGAGGCTGTAGAGAGGTGAGCAATGTTCTCTTCAGCCAGGGGACAGGAGATGGGACAAGGGGCAATGGGCTCAAGCTGGGCCAGGGCAGGGTCAGATTAGGTATTAGAAAAAAATTTTTTACTGAAAGAGTTGTCAGGGCCCGGAACAGGCTGCCCAGGGAGGGGCTGAGTCATTGCCCCTGGATGTGTTTAAAAAAAGGGTAGATGAGGTACTTGGGGATATGGTTTAGCTTAGGATGGGAACGGTTGGACTTGATGATCTTAAAGGTCTTTTCCAACCTTGTGATTCTGTGAATGTCTTGAACCAGGATGGAAAGAAAAAGTCTTCCTTCCCAACAGGGTTTGCCTGGTTTTGCAGGAGGAGCTGAGAGTCAATGCAGGTAGGGTTCCTAAAGCCAATCTCTGGCACTTGAGCACCTGTTTTCCCCCTCTGTTTTGTCGTGTGTCGTCCCCCCCATTTACCTTGCTGGAGAGGTGCTGAGGACTGCTGGTGCACCAGACAGATCTCACCCAGCCACTGGATTAACCATGCACCTCCACACTGCTGGGACCAGGGGCAGATTTCCACAGGTGGCTCATGAACTACAGCCTTGAGCTGTAGGGGAACAGACAGCCTACCTCAGGAAGATGTCCTGCATTCAGAGTATTTATTTGTTCTGTTCTTTTCTTTTTTCCTTCTCTCCAGACTGTCAAGTGTCTGAGGCTGAAGTGGAATTGGGATGTATCCAAGTTTGTAGCTTCTGAAACCTTAACAACCTCAAGTAAACTGGTCCAAAAGACCCCTCTTGACCTCCCTCGCTCTGAACTCTTGCGGAGCACTTAAGACTGAGCAGCAAACAGCACCAGAACTAATGGTCTGAAACTTTGTGACATCTCTCCCCAAGCGACTGACCAAAGAGAAGAGAGAAGCGACATTTCTGGTTGTTCATTGTTGGGTTTTGTGTCTGTCCCTCTGTGTGCTTGGCTTTATTTCTTTTATTTTTGGGTTGTTTTTTTTTTTTGTTTTCTGAAAAAAATCTTAAATTCAGGAATACATTTATGAGAACTCTTTGTGTTGGGATTTTACTTCCCCTTAGATTTATTCTTTTTTGGGTTTTCCTTTTGGGTTTTTCTTTGTTGTTGTTGGTTTCAGGGCGGGTTTGTTTTTTTTTTTTTGGGAGGGGTTGTGAGTTTCTGTGTGTGTGTGTGTGTGTGTGTGTATGTTTTTAAAAATTCAGAACCTGATTTCTTGTACAGCAATGTCAAAACTGGACCAAGGCTCTCAGCAAAAAAAAAAAAAAAAAAAAAAAAGAAAAAAAGAAAAAAAAAGAGAAAAAAAGAGAAAAGCCCATCGTGCCCCCAGCTCCCTGCATGATTTGTGTCAATTACAGCCTGGATTACCAACTGCCCCCCACACTCTGCTGCCTCTTCCTTCTTGTTCCATCATCTGCTACCGCTCACTCTGCCCCCCCCCCCCCCTTTTTTTTTTTAAATTTTCTGTTCCAGTGTATATGTTGCTTATTTGTTTTATTTATTGAGATATTTTTAACGAGCTAAGAGACTGCAATGTCGCTGTGTATACTGCTTCTCTTGCCAATAAAAATAAAGATGTCATGCAGCTACCGGAGGTATGAGATTTACATCCCTGGCTCCACAGCTCTGAGCAGAAGCTGAGCCCTTTCTTTGCACCTCGCAATGTTTCCAGACTCACCAGTTTGCCTAAAAGTTGTTTCCCAGGTAGTGGGTGACATGGTGCAGAAGGTACAAGCATCACGTGTCGATGCTGGTGCCCACCTTGTGTATTGTGCCCAGAATCACAGAATGGTCAAGGCTGGAAGGGACCTTAAAGATCACCAGGTCCCACCCCCCTGCCAGGGGCAGGGACACCTCTCACTAAACCAGGCTGCTCAAGCCCCATCCAATCCAGCCTTGAACACTACCAGGGAGTGGGCAGCCACCACCTGTCTGGGCACCCTGTGCCAAGGCCTCACCGCCCTTGGAGTGAGGAATTCCTTCCTAATATCCACTCTAAATCTAGCCCCTTCTGATTTAAACCCATTCCCCCTCATCCTATCGTTCTATGCCCTGCTAAAAAGTGCCTCCCTGTAGCTCTTCTGTAGGCCCCTGCTCAGGGGCCCCATAACTAGAAGAGATGCATAGCCCCCAACAGCCAGCTGCAGTACAGAAATGCTCACCTGGAGCCGCTGAGATGCTCCTCTGCCTGCTTACCTTCCTCCCTGCGAGCAGACACTGGCATTGCTAGCACCCACTAACCTTCCTCCACCGCCTTGCAGAGCCTTGGTCGTGCACATGCTGAAGCCAGGGTTCAATTTCCAGGTAACAAATAATATGTTTAAAAAGAATGCATTCTGAAAAAAATGAAATAAAAAAAATAATAATGTAAATTCCTTTAAAGAACAATCTGGAAACAGGGCTAAATTATCCCATATGACCTTCTGTTCTCCCTAACCCATCCTCTGCCAGGATGAGAACAATGATGGTTAGCTTGAGAGCATCCAGGCTGCCACACTGAGATGACAGAGGGATGGATTCAAGGACGAAGACAGTTTGGGAGCCTCAGCGTCCGTTGTTGGGATTATCCATTCGACCTTGCAAAGCAAGAGGCACTCCAGACCTTCGTAAGAAGGAGCTGCTCAGAAATTGGCAGGGAGTGAAGTTCTTGGGAGGGGGGGGGAAGAGAAAATGGTGAGGGATAATTGACTATGGGAAAGAAACAAAAGCAGCGCTGTGGTGTCTCGAGCCATTAAAGAATAAATCATGTCATTCCATCCCCACCAGCCCTAGAGAAAGAACACTTTAGCATGCCAAGCCAAGCACATGAGTGTGTGTATCAGATGCATTAATTGCCTGATAGGTTTCAGAGCCCGAACAGCGAATGTTTATTTTAAAGCAAGCGCGGTTGCGGAGAGTCAAAGGCATCAAATCCATTAGAAGCTCTCACTCTCTTTAAAACTCAGTGACATCTCAGGCTGGCTTTTAGTACTGGCAGAGCCAAAAATGCCATTTAAGAAGGTGAATTTAACATATGCCATGTGATGCGGCACGTCACATGGCAACCACAGCATTTTCTCCCTTTTCCCCCAGGGCCCGTGAGCGTTTTGTGTGTTAATTTCTGCAACTTTGGGAACATTTATCAACTGTGCCAGGCTTATTTCACCACGAGGAGAGACATTTTCCAAGTGTAGGCACTCACATCCAAGGCTGATGTGGATGCTTTGCTCTCCCAGGTCAGGACTGGGACCAGGAGAAGGAGGAGATGGGGGGGTCAGACCATGGGTCAGACATGTGCAGCCGTAGATGCTACAAAGGGTGAAGGCTGCTGAACCCCATGTGCCAATGTTGTGCACTTAAGGACGCCTCGTGGCAGACTGAAGTGTTTGATCACTCTTTGCAAAGTGCATCAGCAGCTACTAGTGAAAAGAAACGCTCCCATTGGTAGCTCTTCCATGAATTCTGGGCACTAGCCAAAGGTCCTGTGGGTGAGCAGCCTCAGAGAGGTAAATTTGGAGCCCAAAGACAGCAGACAACATTTTTTTTTTTCAGGTAGAAAATGCAGGAACTGTAAAAACCACCAGGAAACAGTCATGCCATGAGCTCTGTTTCAGTTCCTGGGGTGTGCGTGTGTGGGGGAACTGAACTATCAGATGCTCAGAAAACATCCTGACAATTTCAGAGCTGTAAACTCTCTGGATAACAGAGTTTTAACAGGAAACACATTTGAATTGATGAACAGAGACACACGCCTTTTAGTCAGCTGCCGAAAAGGCTTTTTCCTTTTTCATTCGCCTTGCCCAAGCTCAGCCCCTGGCCAGGAATGTGGCTCAGGGAGGAAGAAGCCAAGTAAAGGTACAAAACCCCAGCACCTCCAGTTGCAGCCCTGCTCTCACGCCCAGGATGCTACATGGACAGGTTTAGTTTTCTTTTTCAGGCACAGGAGGGACTTTTTCAATAGTGTTTATCACACCGCTCCTCCCAGTTCCCAAGGGGAATGAATTTGTCCTTCCCAATCCCCGCCTTGCATGAAACCCCAGGGCCCTGTGAGAGATGGAGAGAAGCGCCAGAGGGCAGGGGCAGCCCAAAAGAAGGTCAATCCAAACATCCCTTACCGCTCCCGACACCGGGATTTCTCCTTCATGGCAGCACACACATGCAGAACCTGGCTGAATATTGGTCCTGGACCATTTGGTCCCTGGGTGGGTGTAGGGCCAAAGGGAGCACCCAGCACATCCTGTTTTGTGCAGGGGGCCAGCTATCAGCAAAACAAAATATTCACTGGGAAGAAGCCAGGTGCTGAGGTGGTGATGTAAAGTGTACGGATTTCTTTTTTTTTATTTTATTTTTAATATTATTTTTTTCCCCTCGATTCCAGCTCAGCTAAGCACTGCCAAACACCACAGCACCCCACAGCACCTCCCCCATTTGCAAAACAGAGGGGAAAAAAGCCTTCAGCTGCATGTTCAGCTGGAGTCCTCGACACAGAGCAAATGACAAAGTAATAAATAAAGCTCAGCAAACTCATCCAAGCCCCAAACCCCACCCCTTGGGTTCTCTTTTCTCCCTGGCCTCCCCACCAAGGCCACCCTGTTTTCCCACAACCAGGGAACGCAGACAGCAAGGAGGAATTGGGAAAGGGGGGAGTACTGGCAATTTTTTTCCCAGGGACAGTTGTAAACTTGGAGTCCTCGCTTGGCTGGGACCACCCAGGCACCATTTCAAGGATGGCAAATTCACTCCCCCTTGAAGGGCAACGGCAAAGAGGGGTCAATGCGGGTGAGGATCATCTTGGCACTGAGACTCTGGCTAGGGGAACTTGCATCACATCCAAACTGGGAAAGGAGGTAGCCATATGCAGTCATCTGTACGGTCAGGATAATGATAAATACAACCTCCTGTGGGCTGGTGTTCTGAAGCACAGTGACAAAGTGGCCTTTATTGGGGTTAACAATAAAGATTGAATTCATACCCAGACAAAGGCAGGAGTTGTACCAAAGTGCTGTTGCCTGATATTTTTGCTGAAGCTAATCTCACGTGTCACCTGGCCAGGCTTCAGGAGCTAAGCACTGCAAGCCATCATTCCCCATGCAGCCCATCTATCCCTCCAGTATGGACACAGCCTCCATCTGCCCTGCCTCGCATTGCTCACAACACTGCTCAGAAATCACAGATCCCCAGGATGGTTTGGGTGGGAAGTTACCTCCAAGCCCACCCAGTGCTCCCCTGCCATGGGCAGGGACACCCCCCAGCCCAGGGTGCCCAAAGCCCCATCCAACCCGTCCTTGAACAATTTCAGGGATGTGAACACTTCCATCCATAACTTTTCCCGACATCCTGTGCCAGTTTCTGACCATCCCTCTCCATGAAGAATTTTTCCCTAGTATGCAATCTAAATCTACTCTCTCAGTTTAAATCCATTCCCCTGGGCCTGCCCCTCCCTGCCCTCTGCACCAGCCCACTCTCCAGCTCTCCTGGAGCCCCTCAAGGGACAGGATGGGGCTTGGAGCTCTCCCCAGAAGAAGCCTTCTCTTCTCTAGGCTGAGCCAGCCCAGCTCTCCCAGCCTTGCTCCGGAGGCAGAGGGGCTCCAGCCCTGGGGTATTTTGAATGAGGGTTCTGTTCATTGTTGGATTCAACCAAACATGAATCTCAGAACCCACAGATGACTTCTGGATGCTCAGACTTTGGAGATGCCTTTCAAAGTAGTCACCGAGAAGAGAGATTTGCAATTACCCATATCAAGAAGCAATACCCACCACCCCAAGAAAGCTTTGCCACTCTTTCCCTGCTGCGTTGAGCCCCACCTGGCTGGCAGGCACACACAGTGCTTCGGGAGGAGCAGACTCTTCCCTTGGAGCCCTCCTCTATCTTCTTCAGGCAGACAAAACCTCTCCCAGCAGCTGCTTCAGCAGCAGATGGACTGCTGGAAGGCCATGAAGGGCAAAGGGAGAGGTCAAGCCCAGCAGAAGACACTCTTCCACAACCCCATCCCTTCATCGCTCCGGCATGCTCTCTTCACAAAGCACTAAAAGAAATGAGTTTATGTCTCATCTTTAACCCTTCCTCCTGCTTCAAGCACCAAATCACCAGCCATAAACTGGTCGCCAAAACCCTGGTCAGAAAAGATGCCACACGTTACCAGCATCTCACCCATGTTTTCACAGAATAATTTGGGCTGATGCAGGCTTTGCAGCTGTATCTTGAGGCTTTTTGTGGTCTCGATGCCATTCCACCAGCCTTTGTAGTCTCAGGATTTGTTGTGAGCATGGTAAAGTGCACTCAGCCCTTTTACGATTTCCTGTCATGTTCCAGAGCCCAGCACTGAAAGGCTTTAGTTGCATCCTAAATCTTTTTCCAGAACTCTCCTGTCACTTTAAATGTTGGCCAGCATTTTGTTAGCTTCAAGACTTTGAAATAATATCAAAGTAAACCTCAAAGGAAAATAGGGCAGTAAAGAGCAAGGTTGGGGCTTAATTCATATTTAAATGAAGTTCTTTCACTTCAGCTTGGGTTACTGTGTAAAATGACTGGGAGCAAATGGAGCTTTTAAAGGCCTTATTCCCCCAGGGGGGTCTATTTTAAAATGATCCGTGAGCCTACCAGGCCGAGGAATAAAACTGCCTTCCAATGAAAAATTCCATACCATTGGGAAGATAAAAAATGTGAAGCTCTCTGGAATGGGGATGGACTTTGTTTTCCTCCATCTCCTCCTGAACTGCAGCCCCAGATGGCGTTTACAGGAGTGCTCCCTCCCTGCACGCTGTCAGAGCCTTTGCACAAGGGGAGAAGGAGCAGAGGACCCATTTGCTAGTGAAAAAGTGGCCTTTTCACTTATTTCTAATTTACTTTTTTTCCCCTCCAGTGGTGAGCCACACGTTTTCTGAAATAAGACCAGGAGGCATCCCCCTGGTCCCCCTCCAAAATGCTAGTTTTCAGGAAAGGAAGAAGGGACGGAGGGCTGGTTTCCAGCAAACCCCAGCACCCAACAGGGGATTTGTATGAGGCTGTAAAGGCAGATCCAAAAGCTGCATGCCCAGCACAGGTACGTTTGCAAGAGTGGCCAAGCACACAGCTCTCCTCAGCTTGCTTTACCTGAAACTCTCCTCTGAAACTTGCCTTTGAGCTTCATACCCTGCAGAAGCCGTGATGGATTTCTCCTTCCACGTACCCTCCATCTTCATTTCCTCCTCAAGCCCCAGGAACAGTGGGCGGGAGGGACAGCGTTTGCTAACGCCAGCAACTCCAGACCTGCCAAAACCCGAAACAAGGGCTGTGAGAAAAATACTGCTGCAGGAAGCGTTTGCTGCAACATGATTCATTTCTTCAAGATAAGTCATCCTTCCTCTGGCCAACACTTACAGAAGAGTTAGCCTCCTGTACCCACACTCTGGTTGGGATGGTGAACATGTGCTCCCAGCTGAGCCTCTGCAGTGCCGGTGTGCTCACACCGTGCTCAACGGCACGGCACGCTGGCATGAATTGCTCTCATGTGATGGTAGCACCAGCCTGGGCACTCGCAGGGTTTGCTCTGGGTTGTTTTTTTCTTACCTTATCATCGGTGCCATGTGTAAGGTACTGGAAATATGCCTTAATAATTGTCACCAGAACCGTGCCCCTCCACCCCCACCCCCCCACCCCCCTCCATCCCCCCTTTCCCCTTTTTTCCTCTCACCTAACCAAACTTCTTTCCTGACACACTACATCACCACCACTGGCTTGGTGTTCCAAAGACCTAATGATTACCCAAAAGACAGACATCAGGAGCCATTCATACACCAGGAGAGCATTCCACTATCAGGAGAAGACATCAGGAAACACTGGGAGTCATTCACACACGGGACATTCTGTCGCCTACCCTGAAGCCCAGGAGCAGGGTGGAAGCTTCTGATGAATATAAAAGAGGGAAGCAACCGAGGAGGAGGGCATGGAGGGAAAAACGAGGGGACTCTGCCCCCGCTTCCATCAGACCCGGAGCTGACATCAGACGGAATGCCGCAGCCTCGTGGTGGTAGATATACCCGTCTCTCTCTCTCTCTCTCTCTTTCTCTTTCTCTTTTCCACCCTTTCTCCCCCTCCCCTTTTTTCTGCACGTTTGTACCAAATAAAGCAACCTTAACCTTGACTCCGTTTCGAGTCTTAATTCTGCTCTCCGAGAATTTAATTGAGAACTGATCACGGTCAAACACCTGGGAATTGGACGTCACTCAGGGGTTCAGCCCAGCCGCCCCCAACCTCCCAGTCAGATCTGAGGTTCAGTTGGAACGCAAGGGGGTTTAACCGCTGCCAAACTAAGTCTTGTCTAGCTTGTGGATCGTGACACCATGTCCCCTCCCCTGCACCAAGTCACCGCGCTGAAGGGGACTCTCCTCTCCTTCATGCCACCACTCCAAGCAGCATTGTCCTCAGCCTGGCTCTGACATCCCTGCCTCGGCCGCTGCGGCTTTTCCACCAGCTACCAGAGACGATGGGCTCCATGGGTCACTCGCAGTTCATCGCGTCTTGGCCTTGCACAGGCAGTGATTTGAAAGAAGCTGTTCCTGCTTTGCACAGGGCTGCAAGATATTTAATGACATTTCCTAATGGCCTGGGCTTCAGAAATGTCTCACAAGAGTGGCCTGCCAGACTACAGCTTGCTTTCCCAAATTAGCAGTCTGGTGGAAACTCAGCAGGAACTGGGCAAGGGACCAGCTGGCACGGGCCCGGTGATGTAGAGACAGCGGCTTGCAGCGTGCCATGGGAGATGGGGACTCGTGCCACGATCCCCCCAGCCCACCTGGGTCTGGCACAAAGGCCCAGCTCTGGCACCTGCACCACTGGGTTTTGAGCTTGGCCACTCTCCCTCTGACAGGCCTCTGCTTCCTCACAGGTGGCATAAGGAGCTGGCTGAGCATCTTCCCCCTCCTCACCCCTCCAGGAGGTCAGCAAAGGCTGGAGGTTGCATGGGGCTCTACATTCCAGTGGCATGCAGAGCAAGTCCTGGAGGGTCACAGACCTAAAAGTCAGAGCAAGGAGCTCCATGGGCACAGACCTTCTCACCACACTCATGCCAAAGCTGGCAGATCACATCCATGGGGCTAGGTATGCATCTGCCACACCCAGGCATGAGCCTGACGCATGACCAACCTTGGCCACTCTTTGGCCACAACATCCATCCAAGATCCTCTGGATTTACTCTGCTTTTTCTCTGTCTCTTTCCGCTGGACACCAATCCCACCCATGTGGGGCTCCATCTACCACATTTCATCAAAGCTTCCTTTATGCAATAGTAACAATCACATCCAGTGTCTGTTCAGCCCCATGGCCACCACCCTTCCCCACCAATGCCACCTTCCCTCCAATGAACAAGTGGCACCGGGTGGGCACCGATGCTCCTGGAGAGCCCAAGGATGTCTGACCTCAGACAGCTCCTTGCACTTCATTGGCAGTGATGTAACCCAAGGAGTTGTGGTCCCTCCTGGCATCCCAGGCACTGCAGGTGGGATGGCAGGAGGAGGGATGGGAGAGCACAGATACAGTTTGCTGTTCCACCATAGAGAGAAGTGGATGTGGTTGTGCCTGTAGTAAATTTTAACATCTCATTTCTCTCCAATTTGTCAGGGGTTTTTTTTCTTCTTTCCTTTTTTCCTTTTTTCTTTTTTCTTTGTCCCCAGGGTTATATGAAGCCAGAGGAGTTGAATGAAGCCAGAGGAGCTGGCTGGATAGATGTTTGCATGAGTTATCACCTGGCTTGCTCGGCTGCAGGCAGGTCTCCCTGCAGCCCCGCAGCAGGGCTGTGTTATCACCACCGGCTACGTCTGGGCATCATGCCCCACGCCACTGCCATGCATCTCTGGGTGCATTGCTGCAGCCAGGGACATACGGTAGCCCGTGGCCCACTTACGCCAAGGCTCAGGCTTGTGCTTCAGTCACCAGCTGCCACCACAGAGCATCCTTATCTCCTCAGGGTGCTGAGCTACTGGGGAGTGGGGGGTTGTTTTTGCCACCTAAAAGCCAGCAGAGAAATAAATATCCATCAGCCCTTGAGTCCCCACCTTCACGCAGTAAGGGGGGAGATATGTCCCACTTAGCTCTACCACAAAGAGGGAACCCCAAGAGCAAAAAGGGAGAGAGGAAGAAGAGGATTGGCATGCAGAGCGGAAAGGAAGGCAACCAAAGCCTCACCTGCTCTTATGGACCACAGGTGAATACCTCAGCCTGGAGATCAGTGGCTCCTTCAGGCTTCAACTCAGCCCAATTTTCTGTCTATCGAGTGTGGTGCTTGGGTTATAGTTTCGTTCATGCTGAACTCTGCTCCTCTACACTGGGACTTGAGCGCTGCAGTTGTGAGCCCACGCTTGTTAACGCCGCGTTAAAATAGGTTTAAATCGCTCATGGTGATGTCTCTGTTCCAGACACTGCAGGAGCAGCATGTTCCTGCTAAGAGGAGCGAGAAGATATTTTATCTTCTTAAAAACTGCTCTTTCCTGCCAGTCCTTTGCAAGAAATCCCTCAAATGCCCATCAGAGCTGCAGAGCTCTCTGCCATCATGTAGGATGTGCAGGACCGAAACCCTCGGTAGATGTGTCTCTACCCTAACCCCCAGCTCCTGTCCCGTGGTGACATGCTGCACGTGCTGTCTTCATCTCCCTCTTCCCCAGGATGGATGAAGGGGGATTAGCTGAGAAAGAGCAGGACACAGAGGCAAAAGGTCCCTGCAAGGAGGCTGCAGCCCACACATGCATCCCTGGCACTGTTAGGGGCAGCTGCTTGGGGTGGGGTGGGGGGAGTCTGGCCCCAGTGCTGCAGCACAGCGTGGACTGGGAACCTCTGGTACAGCTCTGCCAGGCTGTAATCAGATCTTGCCCTGCTGAACTTCATGCTGTGACATGTTTATACAGCCAGACCCTTTCCCCTTCATTAGTGTTGGGGTCAGGAGAAGCCAAAGGTCAGGCTCAGAGCCGATGATTTCACATCTAAACAAAGCCATTGCTTCTCTACCTCCCCTCTCAAAGAGCTCAGATCATAAATTTTCGTTTAGCACCACCAAGCTGACTTCCCACCTCCCTTCTCTTTAACAAGACAGATATTTCATTCCCCCAAATCAGAGGGGGTTCCTGACTACCCCAAGTCCCAAGCTCCTTGGGAAGCTTTGGCCGTACCCTGCCCCATGCTTCCATTCACAAAGTGCCAGTCAGGATTACTGTGAAAATAAAGGTGGCAGGGACGTGAAACCTCTTGGTCATCTCTCACCAGCCCTGCAGCCCCACAGCCTGGCTTCAGTGGCTTTGCCACCTGTGTTCCCACAGCATCTGCACCCTGTCTGACACGCTGGGGGCTGGGAAGTGCAAAACCAAACCCCGCTGTCAGAAATGCACGTGCTTGCTTTGCTTCCAAGAGAAAGCCAGGGGGAAAAACCCCAAGAAAAAAAGCAGAAAATCCCAGACTCACAGAATCACAGGGGTTGGAAGGGACCTCAGAGCTCATCAAGTCCAACCCCTGCCAAAGCAGGCTCCCTAGGACAGGTCACACAGGTTGGTGTCCAGATGGGGCTGGAATCTCTCCAGAGAAGGAGACTCCACACCCCCTGGGCAGCCTGGCCCAGGGCTCCCTCACCCTCACTGGGAAGAAGTTCTTCACCAGATTGGTGTGGAACTCCCTGTGCTCCAACTTGAGGCCATCGCCCCTTGTCCTGTCCCCACAGACACTGAGAAGAGGCTGCCCATGTCCCCTGTGTCCCACCCTTCAGATATTGATAACCATTGATCAGATCCCCTCTCAGGCTTCTTCTCTCCAGGCTGAACAGTCCCAGGTCACTCAGCCTTTCCTCACAGGGGAGATGCTCCAGGCCCTTCATCATCTCTGTAGCCTCCTCTGGACTCTCTCCAGGAGATCCCTGTCTTTTTTATACCAGGGAGCCCAGCACTGGACACAACACTGCAGGTGGGGCCTGAGCAGGGCAGAGCAGAGGGGGAGTATCCCTCCTTTGACTTGCTGGCCATGCTCCTTTTGATGCCTGCCAGATGCAGCTGGCTTGTACCCATTCATACCCTGGAGTCCAGCTAAGGCTTGTTGCCCAAGAGCAAACCAAACCCCACAAGCCAAAGGGCAAAGCTTCTCATCTGCTTTTCTCCTTGGGGAAACTGTGTCCTCCAGAGAGGAGTGCCCCTTGCTGTGAATCCCCTCTGCCCCCAGCTGCCATGACAGCTCTGAGTCTCCCACGAGGTTTGAGGGTCGGTCGCTTTACACATCCCATGCTCCCTTCTTGAGCCTCTTGTCAGACAACCTCAGTGGTGACGGCTCTTGGAGCTTGGCAGAACCCTCCTGCTTTGGAGGGTGTGGGGGGGTTCAGAGGTCAGCTGGCGTGGGAAAATAAACTAGCCCCTGTGGTGCAAGGGGAGGGAGTTTACAGGGAAAGTTTCAGAGCAGGTTAAGGGTGCTCTAGTCCTGCTGAAAGCGAGGAGCTGCCTTTCACAGCTGCTTGAGGAAAGCCCGCTGGGATAACCTGACCCTTCCCAGAGCTGAATGTGCTTTCTGCCCAAGAGCTGCAGTTTCACATCCCACGGGAGAAGGGGGAGGTCATAGTTACAAACCACATTTGGGGGTTTCAGCTGGGTCTCAGCTCCCATCAACCCCCCCAAATCAGGAAAGGTCAAAGCAGCAGGTGAGTGCTGAGCTGCAGAGCCTCTGAAGTCTCATGAGAACTTCAGGCTCAGGGCTCACATCTTCCTGCGTGAACCTAGCCATGGACCAGCCTCTTGTGGGTGACTGCTCGGCAGTTACCCCAATCCCTGCCTACACCAGCATTTTTATTTACGCCCTGGTGAGATGTAACCATCATGGACAACTGCCTGTCACCAGTACAAGTGGCGAGGGTTATACCTATCTCAGCCAGCTCTGCTGTTCTGGCAAGGAAGTTTCCCCTCCTGACTAGGCCACCTTCGCGTCCCTGCCTAGCTCAGAGTGAGGGACAGTGCCTGTGGGCTGGTGCCATCGTGTGGATACAGCTGCAACGAAGAGGAGGAGGAGAGGTGGAAGGAAGAAATCTGGGAAAACGACACAGGCCTAGTGTCAGGGTCTAGGCCTGGTTTCCTCCTTGTGATACCAACGGGCCTAAGTGGTATCATGCTGCATCCTCCAGCAGGTTGACATGACAACAGCACAAGCACACATCACCTGCACTGCACGTACCCTGTGACATCTCCTGGTGCCGACAGCAGATCCTCAGAGGGAATTTGCCTAGATGATGCTCTAATAGAAAAAAACAGAGGCATTTGAGTTTAAGGTCTTTGCTGTGCTCAAAAGGCTCAGAAGCTGAAACAGAGCCATTGGCAATGCTCACTCTACCTTATTCGGGCTGTCACATTTGGGAACAGGACTGGAACACACTCATGGACATAGCATCCCTTCCAGGATCTCCAGGACCAACTGGTCTACCAACACAAACAACCCTGAAGGAAACTCAGGCTGTGGATTTTGGCTAGTGGCAGAGGGTGGGTTCTGTGCTTTGGGCTAGAATCCTGTCCTGGAAGTCACACAGTCCTTAACCTCCATCTCTCTTGCAAAACCGAAAAGCAATCCGAGCCCAGGATAAAAATAAAGGGTCCATGGGGCCCTGTCACTCTGGGGTCAACTGATGCAGTGGACGTGCAATCAAGCTCCTTCATGTAATTTTTCCACCGCCTTTCACAGGCTGGATCTGAAACGGAGCCAAATGACGAGCAGAGGGGATAACGAATATTGAGCCTGGGGTTTCCTTTGTACAGTCAAAATCCCAAGCCAAGTTCTGCTGGCTGGGACATTCCTGTTATCTTGCAGAATAGAGCGTTGAACTGTGATGGGCTCTTTCCAAAACCCCATCCGCTGCGGTGGAGAGCAACCTGCCCCAACTCAACGCTTCACTCCTTCTGGGATGACAAGGGGGGACGAGCTGGGTTCCCACAAGAAGGGGAGGAAGTCTGTGAAGACCCTGTGCAGGCACTGCTCAGCCTCCCTCTCTTCCGAGGAGGCAGTCGTGTCTCCGTACTGAGCTCCGCACCTCCCACATGCACGCCATGTGTGTCCATCCTTGTCATGTTTTTGGCTTCCCCCGCGTTCATCCTGCCAAGGTCTTTGCAGAGTGCTCTTAGCATTGGAGCTTAGCAGCTTCCCACTCGCAAGCGTGCTGTCTCTGCCAGGATGGGTCTGGAGGACCTCTGGATCTCAGCCCTGGAAAAGCTGGTCACTGGGGACCTCCTTAGATGTGGTTCATGGGACACACGAGTGGCTGGGGCTCAACCCCTGTGCCGTTTCTCACTGGCTGGACCACCAGCCAGTAGGTGCAGGTGGGACCTCGTGCTGCGGTCCATCAGGACGCACCCATCCGTACCTAGCTGGCGCCCCGTTCCAGCCGGGTTTGCAGCCTGTGGATGACTGCATCCAAGACTCATTAATGACCCAGCCCCACATTGCTGTTTCAGATTAAATTGTTCCCGATGCTATGCATTGTTATTTGGGAAACGTATGAATTTTTCCCATATGTCTTTGACCTATAAAACGAACATCCCTCAAAACTGAAAGGTTATTGCCAGCTACGACATGTTTTCATTTCTTGTCTTTAAGCAGATTTCATGGTTTGCCAAAAAATTTTAGGAGGTTGAAACCAAAGGCCTTGACTCAGGAAAGCGCTTCAAACATGTGCCAAAGAGGACTTATGCACACACTTGTGTCTAAGCACATGCTGCAGGCCTGTGTTAGGCTCGAGATGTTTCCCAAAACCCATGCCAAAACCCATCCTCCTCTTCATTAACTCCTAGACTCTCAGAGCCCATCCTCAGCTTTGTTGAAAATACGGGTGAAATTTGGCTTGTAGACATGCGAGACTCCTAGATTGCAGAGGGAAGGTGGCTGGCTTCAGGGATTGCTGGCTGCAAAAAGCCAGAGTAGTGGTGAATTATTTTTTTTGTTAAAAGAAACCCAAACAACAATTTGCAGAGATTTCACTGAGTAGTTGGTTTTAATAACAGCAAAATCTGGCAAAAAATCCCACCTGGATGGCTTATTTCAGGAATTCCTAATTTATTTATTTTTAAATTTTACAATATAAAATAGCATCCAACTAAAATACTTCATTTCATGCAGTGACTGAAATATCTTGCTTGAGAAAGGATATGTTGGGGTTTCATCATCATCATTGTCATCATTATTATTATTACTATTATTGCTGTTGTTGTTGCTGTTGTTTTTGTTTGCCAGAAATTTCCAATATTTAATTTTTCACTTCATCCCAAGTCAGTGTTTAGGCTTTTTGGAAGTGCTTCTGATAGGGAGGCCAGTGCTCATGTACCACTCTGCACCACGAGAACCAAGCCCAGAGCCAGGCAAACGGGATGGGAGTGCAAAAGTCCAGCTCTAAAGCTTGTCTCTCAGAACGTGCCAGTCATCCACGAGGAATTCAAGCTATGGCAGATACCACAGATATCAAAAGAGAAGGGAATCTGTACTCAGCTTCCAGGAAAGAAACAGGTCATCGTTACAAGGGAAAATGCTGGATGGAGACCAGTCCCCCTCCCTGAGCTTTCGGCATTCTTACCTGTGCTGCTAAATCCCTGAATTGAGCTTCTGCTACAGCATGCCTTTCATCTCAGCAGCGTGACTCTGTGATGAAATAAAACCTCTACTCTGCTCCAACACATTTCTAACATAGTGATGCTCCAAACCCACGGAGTGCAGCTCTCAACAGAGATGCCTGCCATGGAGAATGGATGACTGCAGCCTCCCTCTTGCAAGAAGCCACCTACATTATTGAGGTGAGGTCTCCAATCCAAGACTGGACTTGTGAGGACCATCACAAGGTTTTGGCTGACCTTCCCAGCTACAGAGAACAGGCAGAGAAGCATGTTCAGTTATTCCCGTGCATGACTCGCCCCACCTGCCAGGAAGGAAGATACCGGACCGTGTAGTTTGAAGCATATGGCAAAGCCCCCCAGCCCTGGGAGCACAGAGCAGCGCACAGAGTGAGCAGAGCAGTGATGGCAGCTGCCTGCTCTCCTGCCCAGGTTAACCCACCTGTGAGGAGCACGGAACACCTATAGGTGCACCAACTTTTCCCTTTGCTGCTGCGATCCCTCTTGCCCTTCCCTGTCCCAGTCTCCATGGCTCTGGTCTTGGTTTTATTCCCTGTAACCTGCCCTGCTAAGCCAAAACTCCCATTGAATGGTCCCCTGGGTTTGCCAAATGATGCCCCTGGTGTTTGTTGACACGGGGGAACAGGTAGCAGGTAGCACGAGAACCACGCTCTGGTGTCTGCAGTCTGACCCCGTCTCCCCATCAAGCATTGCCCTCAAATATAAATCGTGAATTAAACACAAAGTTCTTATCTCAGCGAGATCACGGTTGGGCAAATTCCTTTGGTGAGCCCCTCCATCAGATCTGATTCCCCCCATCCTGAGACCAATCTGAGCATGCATCTTCAAGACTCCTCTAAAAGAGGAGTGACCGCTGAGCATCCCACCTCTGACTCAGTCCGAACAGGCTGGAGAGGGGACTTCTGCACCAGCCTCCATCCCAGGCAACGGTTTGGAGACGGTCTTAACCATGCACAGAGCCTACATCAGCAAAGCAACCAGTGCTCTTCCATACATAGAGCTATTACACAACAAGATGGTGAACAGAGGAGGGGAAAATGCCCAAATCACTGTTGTTTTGGGGGTTTTTTGATCCTTAAAAAGTTTGTTCACCTCTGAAATCAATTAAAAATTAAGAGATCCAATAGGAGTATTCCTACAATAGGAGTAGAACCAAGCCATCCACTCTACTGCTTGTTTCCAGCCCCTGTTGGTTGGGTGTTGGGTAGGGTGGGTCGCTTGATTCTACTCCTATTGTCAAATGGGAAAATTGTTCTCCTATTTAAGATGACAGAAGCCTGTGAAGTGAACAAAGCCCAAAGTGCCAACCTCCCCAATGTCCAGCTGCATTCGCAGGCGTGAGGAAATGGGCTGCAAAGCTCACTCAAAGAGATGAACCTCCCCGAGAAGATCTCTGCAGAAGTTAAGGGGAGGGGAGGAGAGGTTACAGGAATCTGTGGGAAACAGCACTGAAAGGGAGGGATAAAAAAGACCAAAACAAAACTAAAGGGGGGGGGGGGGGGGGGGGGGAAGGCAAAAAGAAGAGGAAAGAGCAGGGGAAGAGAGAGAACTGGGGCTAGGGCTGTGCCAGTCAGGAGGGATTTGGCCGGATGATGGTTTTACTGCATTTAAATGTGTAAGATACGCTTTGATTAATTCTAGTAGACTACACCAAAGACCTACTCACAACTCCCAGTGCACTAATTACAGAGAAGAGGCGGACAGTGACTCATGTTGGAAAGCGTCCAACTTCCAAAGGGGGGGTGGGAGGTAAGACATTTAAAAAAAGATAAAATTAAAGAAAAAAAAAAAAAAAAAAAAAAAAAAGAAGAATCTCAACGCTCAGGCAACAGTGACAGTCCTTGGCCCCGCAGTGGGAGAGAGGTCAGAGCAGGCATCACCAACCAGGCTGTTCCCAAGGAGGATGGAGGCGGAGTACCTAGCTCTGGATCACCTCCCTGGGGCTGGGTTTGCCTCAGCATTGCCATGAAAGTGCAAGCAGGGCTGCTGTTTCTCTCGCCATCAGCTGGCGGCAGGGGTGCTGTCATCCCACCAGAGAGACAGATGCTCACGGGAGGGTGTCAGTGAGGTCTGCTTTGGGTAGGACATTTCTTCTTCTTCACACCCGAAAAAAAAACCCTTTTGCCTCCTGTGAAGCACAGGAGGGCAGAAGCTGGGGCATTAGGTGCCCCTACCTCTACCACTGTGCCGCCACCAAGCCAGGGTGCTGCTGGCTTGCAGAGCTGAAGTGCCAGAGTCGTGTCCTCACAGACACACAGATGGAGCCCACCAGCTCCAGACTGCTCCAAGGCCAGGCCTGATGGACCACAGGAAGGAAAGAAGAAGTCACAGACCCCATGTTAAGCCTCAGGTGTCCTACTCAGCTCCTGCACGGCGAGGAGCTACCTCCCCTCCATGAAACGTTTACCAAGTAGTAGGTGCACACAGACACACAGACACACACACAGACACACACACAGATGTTTGCTTAGCAAGGATTGCCGCCAGCAAAAAAACATCTCTTGGGACAACAGGGGAGAAACTAAGGGGGGGGGGGGTCCTTGCCTGATCTTTATTATCCCATCCCAGGTCTGTTATCATCCACTCATTTTTATCTCTCCAAGAAGCTGACAGCATCAGAAACTGAAGCCAGAGCATCAGATTAACTACATCTTTCTTCTCCAGGCTTTTGGCCACATGTTTGAATCGGTTCAGCCCATTAGTAAAACTGAAACCCCATAATCTTATGGGCCTGGAACAGAGGTGGGGGGGCTGGGGAGGCACCAGGTATGACAGATTTAATGCACTGTAGCCAACTGTAGTTTCAATTCTTTAACTTCTTTCTTTAGAGAGAAAAGATAATGACTTTTTTAAAAAGCCTGTTGGGGTTTTTTTAAAGGAAGCTGTGGGGTGTGACCTCCATCCCAACCACGCTGGCCGGTGGCTCAGACTGCAGATGGGCAGCACCAAGGGTGCATCATGTGGGTGCATGTCTCTCTAGGCCTGAACAGGAACCCATCTTGTGGCCTTCAGATGGCCATTAATGATGAAACGAGTCATTACTGAGACACTGCTCTGAAACGCTCCATTCCTCTCCATCTCCCTGACTCCATCACAGACCCAACTGGCTCCATAACCACTAGAGGGGGGTGGAAGGTTACTAGTTGAGAAGATTATTACCTCCTGTAACATCCTCCATGGACATCTGTGGGTCAGAGAGCTCCGCAGTTCTGGGCAGGGTATGGTTGTCCACCATGCTCCAAGTTGACAGCATCCACGTGGAGAGCTTTGCCCCATCACCCACAGCACCAGCACGCTGCTGAAGCAGCCTTCAAACAGGAGGAAGCATGTGGGCCGTCAAGCTTGCTCTCCAGAGAGGGGTGACGCGATGCCAGTTGGGGAGTGAAGCCCCTTGGGGATCTCCCTTTGGAAAGGAAAAGCTAACCAAACTGCTGGCAGGAACTGCAGAAACAGCTCTGGGATGCAAAGACGGGACAGCACAAGTGACATGAGGAGTTCAAGGCATCCGGATTCAGAATGTAAGTGACTGCCCATGCCTCAGCCCCCTTCCAGAGAGGCTGTAGCACCCTGTGAGCAGAAGACCATGCACTGCAAGCCCCAGGGAGGTGTCTGGTGTAGGATAGAATCGAGCTGTTCTGCGAGACTCTTGTTTTCTGGCAGCAACCACTGGATGGGAGTAAACATTTCTTTGGGCAAGAGGAACCCACTACAACCCAAGAGAGGGTAAAACCTTGGATGTCCTTCACCCATCCTCCTCCTAAGTGAAGAATATGTGAACAATCTTGCCTGTAAATCTGGGAGATCTTCTAAGGGTGAAATAAACCATTTTCCTCTTGGAAAAATGGATGTTTAAGAAAACAAGTGCTTGGTAATGTGCTGGTCTGACCCCGTCTGGAGGCCAGACACCCACCAAAGCTGTTCTGTTCAGCTGGACAGAGGAGAAAAAAATCTATTGAGAGGCTCAGGACTGGAGATAAGGCCAGGGAGAGATCATCTTGCAATCAGTGTCATGGGCAGAACAGACTCAACAGGGAATAAAAAGCATATAATTTATTACCCCTCTCCCCTTGCCCCGTCCCACCCCAGAAAGTAACCAATGAAAACAGAGTAGGATAACGAGAAATAAACCCAAATCTTAAACCACCTGTTTTAAGTCTGTTGAGACTCCCAATCACTAATGTGCCAGGGAAGATGGGTTATGCTGGTACACGGGGCACCGAGCTACCCAAAAGCAGTGTGGTCCTCTACTCTGGGCTGGGAGATGGTGTCCCACTGTCCATAGTGCTTCTCTAGCACCCAAACTGCCTTGTTGTATTGGGGAACATAGGAGCCCATGCTGGTAGCCCCTGGCCCAATGCCCACTAATGCTCTGGGTGCATATGGTGTGTTGTACCCACACATTGGAAGTTTTTTCCAGAGAGAGTGGTGAGGGGCTGGAACAGGCTGCACAGAGAGGGGGTGGATGCCCTGTCCTTGGAGGTGTTGAAGGCCAGGTTGGATGGGGCCCTGGGCAACCTTGTGTAGCTCCAGGCCTGGAGGTTGGTGTCCCTGCCTGTGGCAGGGGGTTGGAGCAATGTGACTCTTGGGGTCCCTTCCAACCCAGACCAGTTGATGATTCTATGATTACCCAGGATGCACTGCCCATGGTGGCACAGGCAGGCATGCACATGCTGCGTCACATCAACCATTGCTGAAATGCCTAAAGGTCAGAACCCACCTGAAGGCTTCCAGCACTTCACTACTTGCCACACAGAGTTACTTCGGCCTCTGCTCTCTCTGGGCCCCGTAAATGTTATCATCCTATAAACAACATCACCCCAGGGAAAGTCCCTTTGGGGAAAGGCCGGTGGGAAAGAGACAGGCAGATGCTCTGCAGGCACTGTGGAACATGGCATTCCTGGCATGGGAAGAACAGAGAACGGGCAGGAATGAAGCAAAGGGGTTTTTTCCTTCATGTGTTGGAAGTGCTGCGAAGCGCAGGGCAGCCAACACCCAGCTGCAGGAGCCAGCGAGGCCTTTGGGATTCTGAGGCGTGTATCTCCAGGGCTCTTTCCCTCCCCTGCCCTCCAGATACCTCCTGGGCCCATTCCCTCTTTGCAGGCTGACCTGATCTTGGGAAGATCACATTTCTGAAAGTGTCTGAGAAATACTCCTGTGGATGGGTGGGCAGCCTTTGGGCTCAGCCCAGCCTGCCTTAGCCTAGCATGCCAAAAACTACCCTGTGAGCAAACTGGAGCTCGCCAAGGGCTTCTGGGATGCTCAGAGCACCACAGGAGGAGGCACTCCACACTCATCCCATCTGGAGCAGGCTGGTGCTACTGTGTGATGCTACACTGTCCGTGTCGCCCCGTTCACTCATGCTCACAAACAGGGAACCGTGGCTTGATGCCAGCACATATTTTGGTCTATATAGCCATGCTGGGAGCCTGCAGTGCTTCTGGAAGGTTCCTCACCTCAGCTGGAGAGGCCCCAGGGATATCTATGGGATAGCTGCTTTGAGCTGCCACCCCTCCCCAAGCCTCGCACACAACCATCTCACAGTACAGAGAGAGAAGGGAGAAAACCCAAACCTCTGAGCACCATAAAGGTTTTATTATAAACAAACCCCTGAGAGCACTTTGGAAGCTGGGATGATTAACATTCCTTAAGGAAGAAGGTGGGGGTGGAGCAGGGGCTGGGGGAGGGGAGATGCAACACCCTCCTGCAGGTCCCACCTTCCCACCTAATCGCCCTGTTGCCATCTGGCAGATTTACTGGCCCCAGTAAGGTCTCTCCCACTGATACAATGAGGAATTGCCGGCTGTGCTGTATTTCCTCACGAATTTCACTTCCCTGCCAGAAAAGTTCAGGGCTGGGTCAGGCTTTTATATCTATGTATGTACAAATATATATATATATAAATACTTTTCTTTCTTTGTCCCCTTTCCAGGTGGCTTCCACCTTTCCCTATCTCAGGACTCATAGTTCCTACTCAACATTTTAATTTTCATTTTACTGTTTGCCCAGCCTGGGTTAAGGGAAGCGATCAAAGAACCAAACCCCACACACAGCCTCTCCTGGTTGGGGATACTCCATGGCATTCCGTTCCGTGGGTGCTGGGAGGGCTGTGGCAGACCTGCAGACCTCCACTTACACTGTGGGACCACCGAGAGTGGCAGCAGCTGCCCTCGCCCTACTTCCAGCTGGGGAACTCTAATTCAGTCATGCTGAGCCCCAGCTTAACGGGCTGGGAAGGAAAGTGTGTGGTTTGGGCTTCAAGTAATTGTGTCCTTCCTCCTCCCCCACCGTGGGCATGGCTGGTCTTCACAGGGTCACAATTGGAAAGTGATGTGCACCAGCATCCTAAATCCCTGGTCTACAAGCCTCTACTGTGCTGATTCACCTCACACCCATGGCCACCATCCCAGCCTGAGGCAGAACACCGAGAAAGGTAGGCGGGAGATTTGGAGGGGTACCCATAACCACGTACCTGTCTCTTCTCCCAGGGATGGGTTGGTGCTAGTGCCACAGAAGGGACAGCCAACAGCCACTGCACTGGAGACTGACAGCAACAGAGACCTTGGGAGAAGTGAAACTGCAGTGGAAGAGAAGAAGTCAGTTGTTCTGCACCAGCTCTGGGTTTCCTCCCTGCCACCACTGCCCCACGCTCAGAGCTGTGGGTGCTTCTGGGAAGAGAGGGGGAAAGCAAGGGTTTTTTTTTTTCCCTCTATTGAGATTACAGGATAGGAACATGTGGACAGGGAGGTGGCAGAGGACACCGCTGCCCCAGGGCAGCCAAGAAGCACTAAACCCCCTGGGCCCAAAGTGACAAAATCTCTTGGAGCAGCTGTGTGGCCCTCAACATGAGCTGTGGCACTGGTGCTCCTTCATCCATCTTGTAGGAGAAAGGCAACTCCCAAGACATGGAAATCTCTTTTTCCCTTCATCCCACATCAGCAGTGTGCTTCAATCCCTAGCCTTGCTGCACCCACCTCAAACCTTGTGCCCCTTGCCAACACCTACCCTTGAAGCTGCAGTTGTTTTGGAGGAGCGACTCTCCAGGCCAGGAGTTCAGGAAATAACCATGTCTCACAGTTTAAAACTCTGGAAACAGTGGAACTCTTTCCTCTGGATGGCACCAGGCTGCCAAGCCTGGCAGCAGGTATCCAGGCCTCGATTCGCTGTTCACAGCCCTCCTGTTATAGACCGTGGCCACTGTCAAGAGGTGGCCAACCTCCTTCTTTTGGGACAAGAAGCCCTAAAATGAGCTTCTAGGTGAATTTTGAAATGAATAAAAGATCCCAGCACCATTGCTTTATGTCTTCACTTGGTCAAATAGTGGTCTGGCAGGCGCCCAGTGGTGCAAGCACTGCTCCTGCCACCTAATTTTAGGTTTTAAGATGCTCATTCTGGGTGCAGCCGGTAGAGGAACACACCCCAACCCTGCTGAGTAAGGGTTTCCTGGGTCTTTTCTGTAGGTCACTCTATTATTTATCCAAGAATTGCTGTTGTGCAAGGAAGACAGTCAAATTCTGGCAGATGGTGAAGCCCACATACACACAGGTGGGCGCATTTGGCTGGGCATCCAGGGCAGCCCCCACATTACCTCAGGGTGCAGAGAGGTCTAGAATGGCCTCACATATCTGTTTCAGGTGATCCAGGGGCGGACAGAAACTTTCAGTTATGGCATTCATGGGTTTCCTACTCAGGATTACTTGCACCTGCCTGTGGAAGCATGCAGAGTTTCTCCACAGGACTTTCTGGTGTTGCTGCTACATGGTGATGGCTTCATATGTTTCTGGTTTCCTGTGATCCATGTGAGAAGAACCCCTATCTGCTGGTGTGTTACAGCCCTGCCTGCTAGCTCTTTCCTATCAGCACTGAACAAGAGATGATTTCTGGAGATGGATTTTTGTATTGTTTCCTGTGCCTGGGAGATGACTTTCTTTTCTTGCTTGCTACTGGGAGACCTGATGGAGCCAGTCTGGAGGGCCCTCTTTGTCCAGGAGGAACGGCCATTGCCAGCGTCCCCCCATTTCCCACCTGATACAGCGTGGCTGGACCATGTCTGCCTCCTGCTCCTCTAGATACCGCAAAGAGCCCGAGTCCCCTTGACAGTCCAAACTGGGAGGAGCACCTTCCTCCCATCACCAGTTCAACCTTGAATACATGACCACAGCCCATCCAACCAGAGGTATTCAGCATCCCAAGGAGAAGGAAGCAGCACATCCCCAGCCCTGGGCTTTGGCAGCACTGGGAAACTCTTGATGAAAGTTGCCTGCCAACATTACCCTTGTAATACGGGGAAGATGGAGGAAAGCTGAGGGACAGGATGGTGGCAGGAGAGGCAACCACTAGCATTCCTGACCAATTCCCTGCTGATTCCCTGCCCATCATCCAGTATTTTCCTGAACAAGTTCTCAACCACAGAAACCTGGATCACACCATGTAGGAAGGGAAGGGAAGGACTCGGTGTACTCGAGGCACTCCAGCTCCTTTATGAGCAGGGTTGTCAGACCATTTTAATGATGCTTTTGTTAAGCACAAGGCTGTTGCCCCAACTGAGCTGCCAGAGGTTCTGCCTCTCCAAACACCATTCCTGAACAAGTCGCACGCCTCCTCAGAAGAGGCTGGCTCTCAGCTGCCTTTTTTCCCCACAATTTCAGAGTTTTACAGTCAGCATTCCTCATTTTCCATGTCATTAATCTCCACAGGCCCTGACTCCGAGCAGGCAGGAAGCCAAATCCTGCCAGACAGGTTTCAAGTGAAATCCAAGTTGTCTGGAAAAGAAGAAAATTCAACTCAAAATTGGGAAAGCACATCAGCTGTATGTTGGCTCTCACCAACTGCCCAGAGGGGCAAGTGAGAGGTGCCCAAGCCAACAGTTGGTTTTGGTGGTAGTCAGCACGCCTCTTCCCATTCCACTTGACTTTTCCAGCAATTGGTCAAAATAATCTGAACTCTTCATTTGGGCTAACATTTTAAATTTTGCCCTAAAAAAACCCCAAACAAAACCCCAACAAAACAGCCCAAACCAAGCAAAACCAGTACATTATTTCTAAGTTTTCTTAAAACGTTATTTCTAAGTTTCTTTTCTATTTCTAAGTGAGATTTTCTTGCCTTGAGAGCTGCCATTGAGTACTGCCAGCCAATGGTTTGCTCATGGCAGTGATTTTTCATCTCCTCTGGTGTTTGAGCTGGTCTGCCATGAAACTCCAATTCCCCAAGGTCCCAAAGGTGAGTATGAGATGGGATAAACCTGTTTCAGACAGAGCAAGGGAAAAGAAGAAACCTATTCTGTGGTGGGATGAGTGGGAAGAGCAGAAACTCTTTCACCTGGACATCTCCAGAGATGTCCTACTGCCTTCAATCCCTGCCCACCCCCCCATCAGCTTCTGCTGGTCCCCCATGCAGCTTGTCTCTGCACATTGCTGCAGGAATAATGCAGATTTCACCTCTCTTGGGGGCTGCTGGTGTCTTGCAGCTTGCTGTTTTTTAAATTTCATTATTATTTTTTTAATTACTCTGAGGTCTGCCTCTTACTGGGAGACCCCTTGGTCTCAGGGTCACCCTTCCACTATCTCCATCCCAGTGGGTTGGCTCTCGGGGTTTTGGCAGGGCCTTTGCTCAACCTCTCCTCAGGCTGCTCAGCAGATGCCAACGCCACTTCGACAGGCCAGCCAGCAGTGCCCTTGGGCAAGGGCTGCGCACGCTTCCTGCCGACTGCCCTGCCAGTGAAATCAGGGGAAGAAAACCCCACGTTGGACCCCAAGACACAAATCAAGGCTTGTCATGCTTTTCAACTAAGGGGAGGCCAGGAGCCGTGTTGTTGCGTGTTTGTGTGTTATTTTCCTCCCTCCCAGAAACAAATGCCAGCACGGCTTAACTGGAGGAGCCGAATGGCACCGCACCAGGAAGGGATTGCTCAGCAGGCTGGCAGCACGGTCATGCAGAGCGGGGATCTGCAGGAGTGAGGGCTCTGGCAGGCCCTGGCCTGATCCATTGCACCTCTGCGCCAGCTCAGTGAGCGAGGCCGGGTGAACTTCGGAGGAGCCCTAATGAAATCTGCAGATACCTTACTGCTCTTCCTCCCCCCCCTTCCCCTCCCAAGCCTCTTCAAAACAGCCTGGAAGCAGCCTGCGACACTAAGCCCTGCCTTCCTCGGCTCACAGAGGGACCCAGAAGGAATTGTTTTGAAATAACAGTGCAAATAAAATTACCCATCGCAGATAAGGAATAAGGAGGTCAAATATGAAAAGGCTTTAGATGAAAGAAGAATTAGCCTGCAGCCCGCAAAGAATAACTCAATTCCAGTCTCATTTTCAGCACCCCCAGTATCTGGCACAGCAGAGGTCCCTGGTGAAGCCCAACAGACAAACCTGGCCAAGGCAATTTGTTCCACCACTGAACACAGAGCCGTTCCACCAGCCACATGCTAAGCATCAACTGTCCCCTCAAACAGGAAGAGTATATCAACGTCTTAGAAGCCATCATCAATCAGCCCAGCGGAAACCAAGCAGCCCCGATCAGGTTCCAGCCCAAGCTATGGGAAGCCACGCTGTGGTTGGAGCTTGTGGATACTTGGCAGCCTCATGCTCTCTTCCTCCTCCTCCCCCTGGCCCACGCAAGGTGTGCTTGGGGACCAGGCTGCAGACACCCTCACAGCACCCAGGGGACGGTACAGGTTTGTAGATGCCCCCCACCCCCTGGCCCTCCCCTCTTGGCTGTACCAGCATTCACCCAGTGCTCCCCAGACTTGGCAGGGTAACTGATGGGCTTGGGACATGCCTGGAGCTTTTCCACAGGCTCCGCTTCAACCTTCCTCCCTTTCACAGGAAAAGTTCTCTCCACCTTTTCCTGAAGACATATTTTATCCCCTTCGGTTGCAACCTTCCTTCTCCCAGCGTGCAGCAGAGAACGATTTGAGACCAGCAGCCCCACCGAGGATGGGCTGGGCTGGGCGGCAGGCAGGGACTCTCATCAGCACAAGGATCAACCTCCTGGATAAATAGGCTCCAGAAATTCCCTTCGCTCACCACCAAATGAACCCAGCTGGCCAAGAGGTGATTGCTAAGCTTGCGCTGGCCGTGTTATCCATGGGGATTGGGAAGGATTTCAGACATCGCTCTGTGTGGCATGGAAGGAGGGATTGATTTTTCTCTTTTCCCCCTTCAAACTAAAACATGTAACTGAGGAGTGAAATCCTGAAAGCTTTCTCAAGCACTCTGGGTATTTAATTGCCTTTAAAGCACAGGGATTGCTCCTCATCCCCTTCCTAATTTAATGGGAAACAGGTCCCTCATGCCCGCAGGCCCTCTCAAACTGCTGGCCATTTGATGATTGGGCCTGGACAGAGCACAACTGCACAATGCTGTCTGTACCCACACCCTCCCCAGCTCAGTAAAAACCCTCTTCTTTATAAAAAAAGCCACATTGAGTTTACAGATTCACACCTCTCCCCCTTGGGGGTGGTGGTGTAAGGAATAAATGAAAAAAAAATAGGTGACAATGGCTCAAAAGCGGGTGAAGGTGTGTGTCTTTGTTGGGGGCCTGCTCGCACTCAGCCTGTGCCATCAGACCTGTACAGGGAGAAAGGTTTCCACCACGGCTGCTGTGCTGGCAATGTGGGAGTGAGGTGTTGGGGTGGGTTTTTTTGAACTCGAGAGGAGCAGCAGCATGCCCAGGCTCTGCAGCTGGGGAGCAATGTGTCCTACCCACCTCTTCCCAGACCTGATGGGATGCTGGAAGGTCTCTTGCCCGGACACTTGTCCCTGGGGTTGGAAGATGTGAAGCAGGGGCATTACCTTAAGCCAGGAGGGCAGCTCTGAGGTGCTGATGTTTATCCTGGGTCTGCAGCTGTGGTGGGTCTGAGGGTCTCCTGGCCAAGCATCATGCACTTCTGCGCCAGCCCCAGGTTTTTTGGGTCTTCTCAGGTCTGAGAGCTGTGAGAGCTGTAAGAGACACAGAGCTCAGAAAACCAATCCAAGCTCTAAATCATCACCTCCTGGGTGGCTTCCCAGGCTTCCACATCCTTATCATCACGGAATTACAGAAATCCCATGATCCAACCCGGTAAGACCCTCGGTAAACAGAGAGATGATCCTTTTTCTCAGAGCCTGTAATTAGCTCTTCTCAATTTGCTTCTTCCCCGCTGATGCTGATTGTTAGCATGGCCTGTGAGATGCTATCTGCACAGCCACGAAACGCAAATACAGTCGCAGTCATCTGCAGGAGCTGGGTTTACTACATTGTGCTGTCATCAAAAAGGCAGATGGTGACTTCCCCACACCCTGGCAGAGTTGGCCTCTTCTCTCTTTCACAACATCCTCTGTGTTCTCCCATGAAAGGAACTGCACAGCCCTGCTGAGAAACCCCTGGTTTTCATGCACCTCCAGAGATTTGCCCCCCAGTGCCATTCCAGAGCATCCCCTCTGCTCAGGGCTGGTTTACCATCATTTTACTTGCCTTTTCCTTCCTCCTCCAGCTTTGCAGCACTCTTTAGCCAAGCCTTTGCAGCTCACCCCCCACCCAACCCCATCCCCCCCATCCCTTTCACTTGTTAATCTGCCTGTAGCCCACCCCACAGGCTTTCTCGCTTTCACCCTCCCACCTCCCTCTTATCCTGCTGCCAGGGTGTGAGTGAGCAGCTGGGTAGGGGTGCAGCTGCCAGACAGTTTTACAAGGTTAAATGAGGATATTCGATTAGGCTGTTTGGATTTAGCATCTGCAGGTCCCGGAGCGCAGGACTGGCTGCGCCGTGGGCAGGTTGGAGAGCCTCAGAGGGCACAGCTAGGACTCATGTTCACATCTTCATGAGACCTGCAGACAGCACGCCCCAGCAGCAGATGCCAAGAACCCTTCAGGGTTCCCTCAGCAAATGCCCAGTACTATTGGCTGTGTCTGTCTATCACCTATTGCTGGTCAACTAGGCTGAGCCAGGCTTGCAGGCAAGGTCTACAGGGCACACCTTTCCACTTTGAACTTCTCTCCACTCTCCCAGCATCAAGTGCCTTCGGTCAAACCCATCCATTTCTCCAGCCAGTCCCCATGGCAGACTCGGAGGGCAATTGCTGTCTCATTTACATGCAAAGTAACTCTGTCCAACCTTGCTGTGCCCGAACCTCATACTCACCAGCCAGGCTTCCCAGAGACTCTAATGTTCCAGATGCTGGCTGCATTCGCTCTACCTGGTCCTGATCAGAGTGACTTTGGCCTTGAATTACTTGATGTTTATAATTTTTCAGGTGGGCAGAGCATTCCAGCAGCCATTTTCTTCAGCCCCCCGTCTCTCTCTCAGCACCCAACTATGCAAAACTGCGACACCTACTTTTTCCCCTGTGCTATTCCCTTTGCTGCAGAGACATTTGTTTAAGGCACAAAGCCTTGACTTGCTGCCCAGTGTGAGGATAAAAAAAAGCTAAAATAAATACACACACACACAAACACATCAACATTAAAAAACATCCCATCAAAGCCTGGAAGCTCCCAGGGAAGGGTAGAGAGCAGCATCCATCCTGGTGCCCAGCTGGGCATCCTCCCCTTGCACTCAGCCATGGGCACCCACTGGAGGAGCTGGGAGGGTCCCACCTCAGAGGGGTTGAGTCATGTTCATTGAAGCCCAATGTTATTTTCTTTGGGATTAACAGATTTCTGGCTTGTAACATTTTTTGCAGCTAATGCAACGGTTCTTGAAATACCTTATTTCACGCTGAGCCCCCAGTGCAGCTGATGCACTATTGAATTTCACCCTCCCCAGTGCCTTGTGTCAGGTTTACATCTATGTGTTCATGGCGAGCAGCAAACCCATGGCATTTCGGGAGAGATTAAGGCAGCTCTGGATTGCAGATGCATTTGCAGGCCAGACTCATCAACACTCACAGACCGGGTCCTGCTACCCAACAAGCTGCATGCCGGATCAGCAGGCTTTAACTGGTGGGTTTGGAGAAGCGAAAAGTATCATTGCTGATGGGGAAAATGGGATGCTGTGGGTCCTGGGGATGCTGGGGGGAGCCCTGTCATAGGCTGCTCCTCAAACACCCAGCCCAGCACTGTTCAACATCCTCCCTCCATCACCCTAATTTGTAGGGTCTCAAACCCACTGCTCAGCAGTGAGCTTTGATCAGAACCCAAAGGACACATTTGGCTTCACAGAGCAAGATCTGGGGCTTCTGAAAGGATTAGCAGCCTCTGACCAATGCATGGAAACCAAAACTGTGTTTGAAACACCACAGCCCCCACCCCCCCAAACAAGTCCCCTGCCTCAAGGCTGTAAGAGGTGGGCTGCAGCCTGCTAGTGCGGTTTCACACCAGCTGATGAACCCCTCCCACCAAACTCCTGGAAGACCCTTCCCAATCCTCTACCCAGAAGATCCCCTGCATAACCCATGCCTCCTCCTAGCATCCCTTATAGCCAGCTGCCACCCACACGTCACTCATCCCAGGGCTGTTACCACCATCCTCACACTTACAGACATGGGCTCAACACTCGCTGTTCCCCACCATCACTGCCATGGGCAAGGATACACACACACATGTGAGCAGGATGTCATACTGGGTCACTGCCCTGGGCCTCTTGCTGTCCCTGTAGGAGCAATGGCTTGGGTATCCTTGGGCCATGAGCACCTCAGCCTCTTGCCGCAGGAGGAGCAGTGCCAGCACCCTGACAGCCTTGTCCCTGCATGGCAGCAACCTGCCGTGGGTTTGTGCCCCAGCTGCCATGTCCCAGGGAGTGATCCCCCACCGTGACAAGTGCTCTCCCCTACCCCTTCCATGAGGTGCCCTGCAGAGGCTGTGACCACTGGCCTGCTGGTGAACACCTACCGTCGACCCACCCGGCGCCACCGAGCCCCCGCGCCCTGCTGACGCAAACACAACCAGTGTGGAGATAATCCCTGAGCATGGAGACAATTCCCATAAATGCAAGCAGCCAGCACCCAGGCTCATGGCAGGGTGGTTTTACTGAGGTTTTGCCATGGATGTAACAGGCACTGGAGCCACGAGCAGGCGTCCAACTCCTCGTCCCCACTCACCCAACACCTCAGACCAGGATGCCATGTTGAAGGGTGCTTTCCAGGGCAGACAAAACCTTCACACCAGGGCTGCTCTGCGACAGGTCCCATGTGATGGGTAAGTCCACTCCACAGATGTATGAGAGCCTTGGCTCAGACCTGAGCCCCAAGGACTTTTTGCCTCCATCCAGGAGACAGGATGACAAGTGGATGACTTGTCAAGAGACGAGTCAGCACAGCTGGCTACCCGGTCATTGGACACACACTTGGGTACCTTTTGACCCAAAAATGCTGCTTTCAGCACTGAAAGCCCCTTCCACGCCACCAAGAAGCCACTTGGTTCAAAAGCAGGTGAAACATCCCATCGCACCAGAGGCACCGGCTGGAAAGAAGAGTGGCACCAGAAACCAAGGTGGTACTATAATTAACTTTTTCTTTTTATTTACACCACAAGAATAACAAGTTGTCATAATGTGGTACAAAATACTGGACTCCTAATAAAGTTGAAATCGAAGTCGGTACTGTCAGAGAAAGACACCATTGGCCAGGTAAAAAAAAAAAAAAAGAAAAAGAAAAGAAAGAAAAAAGAAATGAGGAAAAAAAAAAAAAGCCCAAAACAACAACAACAACAAAAAAAACCCAACCAGAAGAATGAGAAAAATATTCCAACTCCACCAAGTAAAAGAAAGGACCGTATCAGAAAATTTAGCACAAAGAATGCTACCATCACTTAAAGTAGGGTCCATACGATAAGAGTGAACTTGTGTCTAAATTACAGCGTAAACCGGTAGCTGCTACCAATGGTGACGTCATACTGAGCATGTATAGGTATAAAGTAGAATATAATATAGTTACAACTTTTTTTTGATACTACATATCTGTAATAAGCTCTCGGGTGAATAATGTTTCAACCCCTCCCCCCCCCCCCCCCACTTTTATATATATATTATATATATAAGTTTGTCATCCTCATAAACTGGAAAATAGCGCCTCCACTATGGAGCACAGAAAAGTGTTAATTTATTTTCTTTCAATAGGATACTTTTTCATCAATATCAAAGACAAAGTGAAGATGAGCTGAGAACGAGCTCAACTTCGTGACAATGAAGAAACGTGTTTTTTTTTTTTTTTTTTTTTTCCTTACGATGTAAAGTCTCGTTTTAAACCACAGTGTTGCACAGTACACGACTGCTTAAAGTGAAACCCAGCGATAATACATCATGGAAAAGTAATTTTTAAAAAAGTCAACGCAGCTGTGCTGAAGAGTTAACTCTTTAAAGTCCTCGCCACTCGTCACCTCCTCAGAATCACCGACTACCGGTGTTGACGAAGGGTTGCATCTGGCCTCCCCACCCAGCAAAGAAATCAAGAAGGAAAATTCCAACCCATGTTGTAAGGACCGAGAAATTAAAAAAATAACCAAAAAAAAAGAAAAAAGGACATGACGACACAGGCAGTTTACTTTGTGTGTTCTGCGTAGTTTCCCCAAAAACACTGTTTCCACATAAATACAATAAACTCTATTATTGGTAAGTCACAAGTGCTAGATAAACGTCTTTTTTTTTTTTTCTTTTCTTTTTTTTTTCTTCTTAAAATGAGAAATGTTTAAGTAGTCCTTTTTATTTACTCTCTTTTTTTTTTTTAATAACAATAAAAAGCACAATTTCTTATTAAGTTCAGTAAGACACAAAAAAAAACCCCCAAAACCTGTTCCCGCTCTCCTTCCTTCGTGTGTAGCTGTGTGGGTGTGTGCGTGGGGGCGTGCATGGAGGGGTGTGTGTGATGACAATGTCCCAACCTTTAGTTTCTGCAAATGCCACAAGAGGAAAAATAATAAAAAAAGAAATTAAAAAAAAAAAAAAATCAATCCAAACCCAACAACAACAACAACAAAACCCAACAGAAAAGAATCCAACCAACCCAAAAACCCCCCAAAACCACTTCTTGTGGTTCAGTTTTTTTTCTTTTTCTTCTTTTTTTTTTTTTTTCTTGTTTTTGAAGCTGCCAAGTTTGGCGTGCAAACTCTGTATACAATATAAAGACATGCCAACCTTACAGACCATGCAACCTCAAGGTGTAGGAAACTTAAAAAAATAGATTCATATATATTTATATATATATTTATATATATCAATGCCCGTAAAAGAGGTGGGCCCAAAAAAGTTTACAAAAGGAAGAATGGAATGAATACATGACCGCGGCTAATAAAAACCAAACCGAAACAAAGAAGAAAAAAGGAATGTTTTGTATCGAAAGTGGAAACAAAAAATAAAGGAAAAAAAGGAAAAAAACCAACCCCAAAACATCAAAAAAACCCCCAGATGATTACTGGTGTACTGCAAAGTGGGCCTTGCTTCTCTTCAGAGATGATTTAAAGATGCTCTTCTCTTTCCCAGCAGGTACAAAGGATGCCCTGGGCAGCACTGCGCTGGGCTGGGCTGCGGGAGCATCCTGGGCTCTCACACTGCCAGCATGGCTGCCCTATGGCAAAGCCATCTGAAATGAAGAAGTTATCGGCTCAAAAGGTGACCCCCACCTCCCCACCTAGCGAGGCTCAAGAACGAAGGCTTTCTCTCCGTGCCCGCCCCGAAGAACATCCTGACCTTGGCTGGGGAGCGGGTGCCGCTGCAAAACAAATCCAGCGTCGCCAGGAGTTGGGAGGAGACGAGCTCCGACGCCTCGGGGTAAAAAAACATCTTTCCATTCCTGGCAAAGAAGCTGAGCAAAACGATGGAAAGAAAGGAAGGCAGGCGACGTCCCGGCAAGCTCCCCTGGCCTTTGAAAAGAAACCGGCTGAGGACGGGCTGCCGGCAGCTCCCAGGGACACGGATAGGAAATTAAAACAGATACCTCTGCCACGATGGAGATGTAAAAAAAAAAACCTGCCAGGGAAGAGCTGGCAACAGAAACAATTGTGTAAATGCAGTTACTGCCCACAGCCTGTACACGGTGAAAGGAAAATCTAAACTCAGTCACCAGGTTTGGCAGACAGGTGGATTTTAGATCACAGCAGCAAAGTGGTCGGTTGAGAAAAGAACAAAAATAAAATATTAACAATAAAAAAAAAAACAAAAAAACAAACCCCAAACCAAACCACGACACCTCCAGGTACGTGGTGTTTTTACGAGGGAAGAGTATTTTTAGAGTACGCTGAGGGTGGTCCTGCACGACCAAAGCTATCTGTCATTTTAACACGTACTTGGGTCTCCACAACTCAAATACAGTAGTGTCTGCTTTCAAAATTGCATAAACCAAGGAATAAAACAAAAGCCTCTTGCATTTGCTTACAGGTACAATTACGCTTCAAATTCCTCCCATGGCCGAGTCCAGAATGGAATGAAAATGGCCGCTTCGAGAAACTGGGAAAAAAAGAAAGTTACTGGAAGCGACCCCATTGATCGTCATCGTAACAGAATAAAAGAATAACCAAATAGTATTGAAAAAAAACCAACCCAAATCCCCAACCCAACAGAAAAGCAACCCTTGGTTATTCAGACGAGGGGTGTGCGCTATCCTACACTGCGGTAAGAAGGCACGCGTGTCGATCCAGTCTCCTCTTAGCTGCTCAAAACTCCTGGCATCTCCCACAGAGGCGGAAGGTCCAGCTGGCACCGGGCAACGACCTCCTCGGGAAGGGGGGGGAAAAAAAATACGCCCGCCCCAACCCCAAAAAATAATTCAGGAAAAGTTCTCCAACCTACACCGGTGATGGGAAGAAAAGGAGGAGAGGAAGAGGACGTGGGCAGGTGTGTGTGCGTGTCTGCATGTCCGTCTGTCCGGCGGAGAGAAAAATGCTGTCCCACAAGCGTCGACAAACCTTCCTAAAGGTGGGCGACAGCTGCAGCTGCCTGGAATAATCCCTACGATCCGCATGGAGGACAAAGACGTTGCCCGTTGGAATACTACTATGTCGAAGGTAAGAAAACTCCTTATTTTCTTTACATAGCTACTATAACAGAACTGAGGAAATATACAGTCGGCGGTATCATTATACAAAAGAGCCCATCGCGGTCCCTCCTCCTCCATAAAAACGCACCCTTTCTGAAAAATAAACTCTGACGGTCTGCCACGGTTCCTTACGCCCGCAGAAAGCTGCTCACTGCACGAGAGGCGTGAGAGGGAGGGGGGAAGTTAAAGAAAAAGGGGAAGGGGGGGGGGAAGGCAAAAGAAAGAACAAGAGGAAGGTGATGTACAAGAGAGAAGAAATGGGGGAGGAAGGTTCAGACGCTATTGCCGTTGGGAAACAAAACCTGCCAAATAGAAAAGAAACATCAGGAGTCACACAAACAAGGCTTCTGTGGGATTCTGTGAAACGTCGATATAAAAATTAACAGCAAATTCAGAGTCTTCGCTATAAAAAATGCATCTTTTTTTGTTTTGTTTTGTTTGTTAGAAAAAGGATCACAACTAAAAACCTTAAATTAAAATACAAATGTTTAGGGTAGTTGCCCAGTGGCTAACGTGTTGGCTTTCTGAAACACTTTCCAACCTGTCGTCCCAAAGTCCTCGAGTTTCAAACCTGGATCCTTTTCCAAAAAAAGCACCTTTTACGTCCTGATTCGCCAATCCGTCCCTAGGGAGCTCCCAATGGCTGCTACTGTTATAATGTGCATTTATCACCTCTATTTTTTTCTATAAATGCATCATAAATATTTCTAATCAATAATTCATAGGAATCCGGTTTCTAATCTTGGAGTACATTTGGAATATACATTATACACATATATATATTTATACCTAACAATTTAAGCAATATCTCATGCTAGTTGCTTTTAAAAAAAAGCATTCCAGTCTTAAAACCTGCATTTGTGCCTAATACATGCTTCGACACCCAAATCGGTAAGTTCAATTACTAGATAATGTAGAAGAGAGAAAAACATTTGAAAATTTGTTGTTAAAAATGGTTGAATTTCAAAGACCCAACAGTATTTGCCACTTTCTTGGCAACTACCTTAATTTTTTTTTTTTCTTTTCTTTTAATTTTTCTTTTTTTTTTTTTTCCTTTTTTCATTTTTTTTTTGTTTGGTTTTTTTTTTTTTTTCCTTTGAAACAGCAATGAAAGAAAAGAAAACAAATCCAAACTTGTAGACAGTTTTTGGAGACGCTCCATTCAGCTGATGCCTGCTTCCCACCATCATGCCAGCACAAGCCAAAAAAAAAATAGTCTTCCTTCCTGATGGCAGTTCTTGGCTTTCCCAATCAGAGGAAAAACATTCCCGAACTGCTGCGTTCTTTGCGGTCTGTATTTTTTTTTGTTTGTTTGTTTGTTTTTATTTATTTATGTATTTATTTATTTTACTTAAGGCATTGTTCCTCAAACTTCAGAAAATCCAGCTGCACCAAATCCATCAATTAAAAAAAAAGGCACAAACTCATCTTCAGATGGCTTTGGAGACAATAAAGCCGACTCCATCTGGGCTACCGTTTCCCCCGTTCTCTTTCCCTTTCCTTTAGATCTAAGATGAGTCCCTCTTTCCCAGTCCCTCCCCGTTAAAAATACACCATCTCCCATTGTTCTGGTTTCCATCTCCCACCGTTCAGGTTTCAACAAGAAGGTCGTTGACTCACAGGCAGGCAAGAGCCACTGAAAAAATCCAAGAAATGAAACTACAAGATGGGTCGAGTGGTTCAAGCGGAGATTGCTGAATCGTGGGTGAGCAAATTGTAAGCACCAGTTTTATGTTAAGGTTTGTTTTTTTTTTCCATGTGTGTTGTTGAATCTTTGATTTGCTTATTTTTTTTAATTATTATTATTATTTTTTTTTTTTTTTGGCAACTCTGCCAAAGACTCCACAGGCATCGTTCCCCTTTCTGCTCCCAGTGAGGCCCAGAGGAAGAGTGCCCAACGTGTCAGTCCTTTACTACCGGTGTTTTTCGGCAAATATATACTGTAGACACATACAGATATGGAGAGATACTTTGTTTTTTCGGTTGCTTTTACACCTGGTTGTCCTTCTGTATTCTGGAAAAAACCATGACAGGACGCAGGAGTAACAAGAGAAAGCTTCTTGGCAGAGCTTCAAGACGAAGACGAACAAACAGGAGAACTCCAGCTTCAAGGTGAATGCTACAGGGGAGGTTCCTCTTCCATGGGTTCATCATCGGGTCTGAGCAATTTCACAACCAGACAGGATGGGAAGAGGGGGAGAAGAGAGGGAAAAAACGGTTAAGCATGTCAGAGCAGGAGTCCAACCGACTTTCCAGCCCCACCAAGTCCAACACCAGACCATGTCACCAAGTACAGCATCTCCTCTTCTTTTAAACCCCTCCAGGGATGGTGCCCCAACCCCCTCCCTGGGCAGCCTGGCCCACTACCTGACAGCCCTTTCAGTGAAGAAATGTTCCCTAACACCCAACCAAACCTTCCCCTGATGCAGCTTCAGGCCGCTTCCCCTTGCCCTGTCCCTGGCTACCAGGGAGAAGAGACTGACCCCACCTCACTACAAGCCCCTTTTAGGTAGCTGTAGGGAGGATGAGCTCTCCCCTCAGTCTCCTCTTCTCCGGATGTGGGGAATGTGTGTACACTAGTTAAAAGGAGAAGATTAACCCAGAAGGGCTGCCCACCATGGCTCCTCCTGCCTGGGCGGAGTCCAAGGCATGATGATAAAAGGGCAGGAAAGCAACTTACCTCTTCTCAGCTGGCTTCACACCCACTGACAGAGATGCCATGGCCGTTACCGTCTCTGCCTCCTCGTTCTCGCACTTCTGGGCCTCAACCAGGGAGTACCCCACAGTGGAAGCGTAACGCTGGAGTGAATGCCAATACTTGCCTGAGGAGAGAAGAGGTGGTTTAAGGCACCCACATTGTAACCAGTCCAGCCCTGCACTCCTGCTTTCCCTGGTCCAATGGATGGCTTAGATCTGTCCAGGGAAGACTCATCACACCTACACAACATGTAACTTTGATCCATACTCCCTCTCACCCCAAGGTATTAAAAGATGGTGCTGCAATGCTTCTGTGTCTTGAAAAGCTAGGCTTCAGATCGAAAAGGTAGTGAGATGGAAAGCTGGACATGAGCCACCAATGGCACTTGCAGCCCTGAAGGCCAATGGCACCCTGGGAAGCATCACCAGAAGTGTGGCCAGCAGATGGAGAGAGGGGATTCTGCCCCTCTGCCCTGCTCTGGTGAGACCCCCCTGCAGCGCTGCATCCAGCTCTGGGGTCCTCAGCACAAGGAGGACACAGACCTCTTGGAGCAGGTCCAGAGGAGGCCATGAGGATGCTCAGAGGGCTGGAGCTCCTCTCCTACACAGACAGGCTGGGAGAGCTGGGCTGGTTCAGCCTGGAGAAAAGAAGGTTCAGACCTCCGAGCCCCTTCCAGCCCCTGAAGGACCTACAGGAAAGCTGGGCAGGGCTGTGTGTAAGGGCAGGGAGCGATGGGACGAGGGGAGATGGGTTAAACTAGAGCAGGGCAGGTTCAGGGGAGACATGAGGAAGAAGCTCTTCCCTCTGAGGGTGGTGAGACCCTGGCACAGGGTGCCCAGAGAGATGGGGGAGGCCCCATCCCTGGAGACATTCAAGGTCAGGGTTGATGGGGCTCTGAGCCACCTGATCTAGCTAAAGGTGTCCCTGCTCACTGCAGGGGTGGGACTGGGTGGCCTTGGAAGGTCCCTGCCAACCCAACGCACCCTATGAGTCAATAGTATGATTCTATAAGAACACTGCATCTGCACATCCCTAAAGGCCACCTCAGATGTCAAACTGGGGCTGAACCACTGTCTGACAGTGGAAGACGCTCTTCTCCTTTGGCTAGGGAAGGAAAGTGGGAGGTGGAATCTGGAGTTTTCAGGACAAATGGGTAAGGGGTTCTGGAGATGAGGATCCAAGCTGCACAGAGGTTTACAGCATCCCTTGCCTTGATGAAAGGTGGGACTTAGGTGCTCAAAAAATAGAAACATTTTCTTTTTTCCACTTCAAAATCCTCAGAAACTTTTAGACCTAAGGAAAAATATATGCAAGGGAAGGATGTACTGTAGGTGTAGAATGGATGTCCACATTCAGCTACTGCCACATTCTTGCCATGCTTCTGTAGGCAAAAGGCCCAAGAACAGAGAAGTTGCACAGTGGCATTCACTTTTGATGTCTGCAGTCTGCCACAATAAACATTTGTTTTTGTTTTTGTTTCCTTTGGTGAAAAGAGCTCAGAAGGCTTCAGCAGGAGAGGACTAAGGATGTTCTCTTGGCCCCAGGTAGGACACATTGAATTTGCTGGTACCCAAAAAGCCACAGCAAAAGACTGAAAGCAAGAACCTGTGCAGCAGCAGATGGGGAGGAAGGGCTTGTTCTCAAGCATCTTTGTTTTTCCTGGGACAGGCAACAGATCCAAGGGTCTTTTGATTTGCTCTCCTCATTTTAAGTGAAAAAAAATCAATGAAAACAGTCCCTGTCTGGCTCAAGGTGCTGCTGAGGTATCACATCTGTTCTGAGCTCTCCTCTCTGCAGAGAAGTTTCTGGAAATGTGATTCCAATTTCTAAAGCCACTGGGCATTTTCAAGGAAAGAAATAAGTGAAATGCTTTGGCGTCTCTTGAAGCTCTGTGTTCATGCCATAAAATGGAGACAAACCCCCTCCAGGTTTAGACCACACGGATCAGGAAGATGTCAGGACCTCGCAGTGGGATTCATGTTATTCAGGCTCTTTCACTCCATCACCCAAGAATATCACAGAATCACAGGGGTTGGAAGGGACCTCCAGAGATCATCAGGTCCAACCCCCTGCCAAAGCAGCTCCCCAGCTCATATTGCACAGGTCGGTGTCCAGACGGGGCTGGAATCTCTCCAGAGAAGGAGACTCCACACCCCCTGGGCAGCCTGTCCCAGGGCTCCCTCACCCTCACTGGGGAAAAGTTCTTCCCCATGTTGGTGCGGAACTTCCTATGCTCCAACTTGCAGCCATTGCCCCTTGTCCTGTCTCCACAGACACTTAAAAAGGGCTGGCCAATTCCCCCTGCATCCCATCCTTCAGATACTGATAAACATTAATCAGGTCCCCCCTGAGTCTTCTCTTCTCCAGGCTGTGCAGCCCCAGCTCCCTCAGCCTTTCCTCACAGGGGAGATGCTCCAGGCCCTTCAGCATCTCCACAGCCTCCTCTGGACTCTCTCCAGGAGATCCCTGCCTGTTTGATCCCAGGGAGCCCAGCACTGGACACAACACTGCAGGTGGGGCCTGAGCAAGGCAGAGCAGAGGGGGAGGATCCCCTCCTGGGACCTGCTGCCCACACTCCTCTTGATGCACCCCAGGATCCCATTGCTACCGTGGCACACTGCTGGCTCATGGCTATGGGAAAGCTATGGGAAAGCTTCTACTACCAGGATTTTAACCTCCCAAACTAAATAAACCTGAGATATTTGCAGCTTCGTGCAATCCCCTGTTTAACCTCCATCCCTGCCCACACACAATTAACAGCTGCTTAGATGCCTAACCAGATCTGTGCTCGTTTGAGATACTTTAAACACTTTTGAAGAGATAAGGGCACACTCCAAGGACAGGACAGCCCATCTTTTATAGAGACTTTAAATACCAATTCCTCCTCCAGCAGCGATGCACTTCCTCGAATGGACTATTCCCCACCCACCACTCGATTCCCCACCCTACTGCACGCCCAGAAAGACCAGCTTGCAGCTGCACAAATCCAGAGGAAACTCTAAGAGGGAACATGGAGGTGCCAGGACAATTGAGAAATCAAATGGGTGTCCCTCAGGGCAGCCCACCAGGGAACCAGCTGGTTGAACAGAGCTCTACTCACTGTGTATCTCAATTACTTTCTCCATTGAATGCACCGCGTTAGCATTTGCTCGTTGCTGGAAAACCTTCTCTGGAAGAGGGTCCAGCTGCAGAGAGAGAAAAACACCCAAGAAACATGACAGTCAAGTTAGAGACCAGGCATTAAGCACGACTCACCAAGAGGGTCTGCCTTACCAAGCCTCCACCCCATCCCACCGGTTCTTATTACCCATCTTCCTCCAAATACCTAAAAACCCATGGATTTTTTGAGGTGCCCTTGCAATACTCAGTGCAGGCCGGTGTTCCTCCACGCCCAAAGCGCTGCAGCCACCGATGTTACACCACCGTTATACCACCCCGACAAACGTGCTGTTTTTAACACCACCTCTTTCTCAGCTATCGCTCGGATCTACGCTGCACCTTTTGGCAAAGTTTTCACTATTAAAACAATGCAACGTGCAAATAGAACGGATTTAAAACCACCCTTCAGTGCCACACTTCTTGTTCTCCTCCAGAGAAATTCTTCTGAATACCCATTCCAATGTTTTTATTTAACACCAAACTGAAAACAATGTGTTCCCCGGGAGCGCACAGCCTACCATCGGCGCAGAGAAAGCCACGCTCAGAAGGAGTGTAACTCCTGTCACCAGTGCTGCCTCTTACCAGGGCAGGGAAGGCATTACATCTGTATGTTAAGGATCATTATTTCTCAAAGTCCTTCTCCTATGACCCCTCTGCAGCATGGATCTGCCTGTAAAAGCCTGGATGGAAAACCCACTTGGGTAGTAAGATGATGGTGGAGTTGCCTTGCAGGGCTGGAAGGACCGGTGGTGTCCCTCAGGGCTCTGCTCGTCCCCCCTGGCTCCAGCAACCGCTGGACAGCACATAAAAAGAGAAGTTAGGGCAATGTTCTGAAAACCACATCCTTCACGGTGTTTTTTGCCTTGCCTCTTTGGAGGGTGGGTGCCACAGAGCAGAAAGTCCCCCGCTTCTTCTGGTGGCAGAAAACAACAGTAACAACAACCTCTCCTTTGTCAAGCCCATGGGGTTGCATCCTTCTGCGGCACCAGCAGCCTCCTCCCCCAGGGAGAGAGACTGAACTTCAGCCCAGATTGTCCCATTTTTAATTTGTATTTTAAAAATTTTAATTAAAAACAATGCAAAATTATGAAAAAGTCTGCCAAGGGAAGGAGATGGGATTATCTGCTTTCACCAGGTGGCACTGGGGAGAATATTGGTTTTCTCTGGCACAGCAGAGGCAGCTGCTTGGTAAGGAAGGATGCCCCAGCAGAGCAGCTCTACTTGGCTTGCATACACAGCCAACACCTTGGATTAGATTAACATGAGCTCAAGGCAAATCATAACTGGCTAAATACTAAAAAAATACCCAAACCCTTCAGCAGATCTGATGCTCTCCAAGCCTGCCTTCCTTCCTTCTTTCCTCCCTTCCTTTGCACCTTTCTTCCTGCTTTCCACCCTCTCTCTCTCCCTCCCTCCCTCCTTCCCGACACGAATTCATTGCAGACCTCCAAGGTTGGCCATCCAAACCAAGTCCCATCAAAGGTCCTCAGCAAAGCACCAGCCACAGTTTAACAGCTAAAAATAAACAAATCTCCAGCAAAGTTCCCTGCAGCTTCTGCCCCAAGCCATGGGAAGTTCTAGCCAAGAGATCCCTCATGCACACATGGCACCCAGCTGACAGGTACTTCACGAGGACTAGAAATCCCTGTTCTGGGCTTAACAACTACTGGTTGTGCTTTTAATAAATTCTGTGTGACATTAAGCGAAGGCAAAAGCAATGTCTGGACAAATCTTTAAGGAAGAGCTCTCTCAGGCTTCTCCTCTGACACGAATATCAAGCATACAACGTCAGGCAGCCCAGCCATCTGTGTGACTCACTTTCACTGCCCACTCTTCCTCTGGAAATAACTCTCACAGGCCACAGCCTCACCCATCGCTCCCCTGGGAAGGGAAGGGAATGCCCCTGGGCATTAGGCAAAAGTTTTAGGCAACTGTTTATTATCACCTTCTTATTTACTTGGCATGTCCAAGCCCAACACTGGACACACCTTCGCTACTCCTATGCGAAAAATTATACAGGGCTTGCAGCAGGGACAGGCAGGGCTGTGAGTGCTGCCACGTACCCCAGCACATGATTCCCATCTCTCTCCCAAAGGATGCTGGAGCTCCAGACCTTGGCCTCCAGGCATGGCGCTGGCACGGGGCACAGCCTGGGGCAGGGGATGCCACTGGCACTCCAGCACATCGCTGTTCCAGCACATGGTCGTTTCAGTAGCAGCATGGCACCTCAGGCACAGAGAGTTAATTTTCCACAGGGCAGAAGTTGGTTTGAAGGGTAAAGGCTGGTGATGCCATGATAGAGTGAGCAGCTCTGCGCAGCCAGGGCAGAAGCCGTTCTGAGTGACGGGAGAGGAATGGTGGCTTCCTGATCCCAAGTGCTATCAGCAGACCTTCTCTGCATCATCGGTATTTCAGCTGAAGTCGTGTTAGTTTTGCACCACGACATCTGCAACTGAAGCAATCTAGGGACATTTTCAGGCAGCCTCACCTGGCACTGATTCCTTTCACATCACAATAACTTGCTGCAAAGCTAAAGCTCTGGTTTAATTTCCTGGACAGTTGGGAACGAGCTGGCTCTTGCCTCTGACTTCCCAAGCGGAAGTTCTGATCTCTGCAGACGCCTCGGGGACTGGCACAGCTCCCCTCATTTCCTACTGCTTCCCCATGTACCTCTGGCACCGCTCTCGAGCCAAACCTCCCTACAGCCCGCCGCCGGCCGCAGCTGCCTGTCCGCGTGCACACACGCAGTGCTGTCTAACACGCTGTATATCAAACTTCATCAAAGAGCCGCGGGACGGTGCACCGGCAGCTCCCTCCAACGGCCTCGCATTACAAAGGTTTTATAAAAGACCACGATAAAACGAGCGTTTCCTGCTTTTTGATGTGTGAGTTGGAGAACATTATGATGGCATTTGTGTAGCCTTATAGTCCACCTAGGAAAAGTGAGAGCTAGTCCATCTTTAAGTACTTTAAAGCACCTTAAAGCCCTCCTGATCCAGAGATTAATTAATTAAGTACACAAATAGCGGATTTTTTACCTTTAGGGATCAGTATTCACTCTGCTAAATGAAACCACACAGGCAGCTGACAACAGCCAAGCTACTGTGAGATCTCCCCACAGCCTCACGATTCTGATCATGTCCGTGGTTCGGATCGGGTACTTGTTTATTGCAAGCAGATCCTTGCAATGCATCGCAGTGGCCTGCCTGCATCGCAGTGGCCTGCCTGCATCGCAGTGACCTGCCTGCATCACAGTGACCTGCCTGCATCGCAGTGACCTGCCTGCATCGCAGTGACCTGCCTGCATCGCAGTGGCCTGCCTGCATCGCAGTGGCCTGACTGCATCGCAGTGGCCTGCCTGCATCGCAGTGGCCTGCCTGCATCGCAGTGACCTGCCTGCATCGCAGTGGCCTGACTGCATCGCAGTGACCTGCCTGCATCGCAGTGGCCTGACTGCATCGCAGTGACCTGCCTGCATCGCAGTGGCCTGACTGCATCGCAGTGACCTCCCTGCATCGCAGTGGCCTGCCTGCATCGCAGTGACCTGCCTGCATCGCAGTGGCCTGCCTGCATCGCAGTGACCTGCCTGCATCGCAGTGACCTGCCTGCATCGCAGTGACCTGCCTGCATCGCAGTGACCTGCCTGCATCGCAGTGGCCTGCCTGCATCGCAGTGGCCTGCCTGCATCGCAGTGACCTCCCTGCATCACAGTGACCTGCCTGCATCGCAGTGACCTGCCTGCATCGCAGTGACCTGCCTGCATTGCAGTGGCCTGCCTGCATTGCAGTGACCTGCCTGCATCGCAGTGGTCTGCCTGCATCGCAGCAGCGCATTAAACGAGAGGGCTGACATCCTTCGCACGGTGTCACCTCCCTCTCCCCCTTCAAAATGCATCCTGCCATTAGAGCTGGCTGCACCCAACGGTGGATGGAGCTGGAGGAACTGCCTGCGGTGACAACAGTGCCATGAGCCTTCAGGGATGGGTGCTGCAATCCAGCAGCCAGCTCCCAGGTTTTCGGCTGGTACACTAGATCGGGTCCCCTTATCAGAACTGCCTGGCCAAGCACACAGAGCAGATGCTCTCCAGACGTTTGGAGATGGGATGCTGGATGATTAAAGCAGATGTTTTTGATGCATCCCAGCTGTTTTAGCTCTTGGGTCGGGTTAGTCAAGTTTCTCCAGGCGCTGTCATCCTTCACGTGGGGTGTGGACGCTACAAGACAGAGCTCTTCTACAACAGGCGGGAGGTGGAACGCAGCTGCTCCGCACCTCCACAGAGAGATGCAAGTTTCCTACTCCAACCTGTCAGACCCAAGAATGGCTGATGCTCACTGAACTGTGAGTGCTCACTGCCAGCCCCAGAAGCCAGCTCCCTAGGGAGGCAGACCCAGAGCTTGGCTGCTCCTCTCCGCAGTGCTGCACCTTCAGGTGCTGCCCACCCCTGCTCCTGCCCAAAGGGGTTCTCCAGCTAAAGGTGCTGGAGATACCCTAGATGTGCTCTCCAAGGCTAGGGAGAGCTTTAGGAAAAACCTCCTCCTTTTGCCATCTCTCTTCTAGGTGACAGAGCCTGCTGCCCTCGGAGCTCTGCTCAGAGGCCGTCTCAGCAGGCTCTTTGTGTCCCCTTACTCCTACCGCAGCCTTTCCAGATTCACTCATTTCCCCACAAGGTACCGAGGAAGACTTCTTAATTGAACAGGCATCCTAAAAATAAAATCAAACATACTACCCCAGCCATTAACACTGTCTGAGGTTTGGGAGCCGCCCCCAACATCACATCAGTGTGGCTGCTCTCCCCAAAGGCTGAAATGCTTAGCAACCTGTAGCCTAAGGAATCATTTCAATTCATGCTACCGATCCTCAGTGATCATTTGGAGCAGCCTGGGGACTGTGCCTGGGGCTGCAGCCTGGGCAAGCATGGAACATTGATGCAAGGCACTTTTGTGGTGTGTTGCTCATGTCCAAGACTCAACTGTTTGGATTTTGGTCATCCTCCATGTAGAAGACAGGTTGTCTTGGTTTTGGCTAGGATAGGGCAAAACCATGACACAAGTGTCCAAAAAAGAGGAATGAAGCAAAAGGAGGGAAATTTGACACAAACAAACCAGTAGTTTATACTCAAAAGCCCGCACGTTCTCCAGAAATACTGGAGAGAGAGCAGCACAGACACAGCAAATACACAAGAGCCCCAGCCAAGGATTTCACTGCTGATAATTCTGACCCAGAACTCCGTGAGCACAAAGACACATTAAATGTCACCACTTTGAACTCTTTAATTATCAACCACACCAGGAGAAATGGAGGCGGGAGCTGCTGATGTGGTACAAGCTGCAGCAGATGCTGATAGCCAGGCTGCATCAAGAGCCAGCTCCAGCAACCCACACCATTTCTTCCTGAATCCCAGTGACACTGGAAGGGAGAGGAGAAAAAAGGAAAGACAGAAAAGCCAAATTATCTGCCTGTGGAGGGAAATACCTGGCAACCAAGAACTAGATTTCCTTGGCATACGTGCTCTTATCTTTGAATCAAACACCCTGGCCTTTCCAAGCAACTTCTGGGACAGCGACTTGCAGAAGGTAGAAAATACAATATCAAGGAAAACAGACCAACTGCAAAGAATGCCAAGCAAGGCGGCCAACGCAGCAGGGACTGGCCGCAGTACTAGAGAGGGGGTCTGCAAAGAGAAGGGAAGTCTTCATCAACAACTTCAGGAAGAAATTAAGTTAATTGGTTGTTTTCCAAAGAGCACAAAACAAACGATCCGGATCCCCAAATTAAATTCTTAGCAATTTTGAACCTTGCAAGATGGATTGCCAAACACACGCAGTTTTTAGACGAAGGAAGCATGAATAAGTGTATGTCAGAAGGATCCAAAACAATGACAAACATTTGTCAGATCAACTGTTTTGGAGGCTGAGATGCCCAAATTCGGGGAAAGCGGGGTGGGTGCGGAGGTCACGGACTCCAGCCTTGCCTGTCTCTGTACCTCGTTTCCCAGCAAAGCAGAAACACACGCTTCCGAGGCATCGCAGATGGCTGTCAGGTCATGGCCTCCTTCAAGGGCCAGGACGACGCGACCCCCGGCCAAGCCCATCAGCTGCTTCGTCAGGTACCCGAAGCCTGTAAGAAGGAAAAAGAGGAAATGCAGAAGAAGGGCAAAGGTTGCGGCTGGAATCGGGCTGCTGGCGAAGCATCAAAGAATTATAGAAAGGAATTACATCACATTAAAAAAACCACAAGGGATCTGAAAGGACTCAAGGCATAATATAAGCCAGGTTGGATTTAATACCCTAGGGACACTGCCAGAGCAGCTCAGCTGTGTGTGCCACAGCACGGATCCGTGTCTCCCAGGCAAGAGGCACTGCCACCCTCCCTGGCACCCTTCTGCGCCCCAAATTCAATATCCTTCCTTTGGAAGAAAAGGGAAAAAGGATGGAAAGAGGCGGCTTTTTTGCCCTGCTTTGGAAGACTCAAAGTCAGAGCAGTCCTGGGGGAAGGAGGAGGGGAGAGGGGAAAGCAGTAAAATCACTGCTGGTGCTTTTCAGTTGTGATAGCAGCATCGTGGTGCCCCAGCGATATTTGACATCTAGTTCTTAACAGACATTTCTTTCCGTATATAATATGCTATAAAAACTCCTGGGGCAGCCGGGACTTTGATCATATGACACACAATACATTTCTACCCTTTAAACAAAACAGACCCAAGCTGTGAGGATTTAAAAAAAAATGTGTCCTCGAAGCAACCTTCCCTGCTCCAAGGGGAAAAAAAAAATATTAAAATAATCATAAAATCACCCAAACTAAAGCAAATCCAGAGCGTTTCAATCCTCCAGCCACACTCCTTGCTTTCTGCTGTGCAGTGACCCCCGTGAGAACCTTTTCCAACTGGCAAATTAGTAGGCAAATAAAGAGAGATTCAGGGCTGAGTGCATCTTTTGCAAAAGCAGCCAGACACAGGAAACCCCACAAGCAGGTAAACAAGACGTCCTCATTACAACGTGCTGCTGGATAGTGCAAATAACTCATCTCTTGTAAATCTATTTCACTTTATTCCTTTATCAGGTTTATAGGTTCAGCTCCCTTACAAGGTTCTGAAGCTCCCTGCAGACAATAACTTTCCTGGCTGAAACAAATTCTTTAAAAAATAGCAATAAAATCCTTTTGCAAGAAAAAAACTGTCTTCTTGATCGACTTGAACGAAACAGCACTGATAAGCCCAGTGTAGCCAAGGGAGGGGGATTTCAGCGCATCTCCTGTGCAAAGCAAAGTGTGACGGATCCGAAGCACAAAGGAGGTTCTTGTGGGCCCGTGTTAATTGCTTCAAAGGCAGAGGACAAAAATATTCAGCTCAAAATTTTAATAAGCTATCCTGGACAAGAAATAGGGACTTCTATTAGCATTCTAAACAAGGTGGGCAATCTGGTGCTGCCTCTCCAACTGTGCATTAAAACAGGTGTTAACTCACTAAAGCAGGAGCTGTCTTCTGTGGAAAGGTGACTACAACCAAATTAGCAACTTCTTTATTTATTTGTGCTTGGAATTTATGTATGCAAGGCTTTAAGGAAACAAAGGCTTCGGCCAGGCCAAAACATATATGATGCTGTGACAAAAAGCTTAAAAAATCAAGAGAAAAAAAAAAAAAAAGGCTGATGTTTGCCACTGGAGACGGACCCCAGAATGTAAAACCTGCCAACTCTTTACTTCAATCCCTAGGACAGCAGCTGATTTACACTGGTTTCGGATCTCTGCTCTTATAAATTCACAACTTACATTTTGCTGATAGATTATATCCTCCAAGAGGTGTGGGATGGCCCTCCACCGCATCGAAACCAGATGACACCAGCACAACGTCTGGGGCAAATTCATTGGCAATGGGCATTACTACCGTTCTGCAACAAAGAAAATTAACAATGGCAGACACGTTACTTTGGCTCTTGAACAAATTTAAACCACCTCAAACAAACCTGTTATAAAACCTCGTGCTGTTATACCACGGTAGCGCGGTCCATCTCCTGTGCTGGTACAAGGGGAGGGCCTGGCTGGACAAACACCTCACACAGTTTTAAGAGCCAATCTGATGTTTTATTTTTTTCCAGCGAGGTCTGTGGCTTCCTCCATCAACAGCCTCACATTTTGACCAGGGAAATAAATTGTCATATATTGTGGTTCCTGTTCGTGATCGCATCTTGCTTTATTATGTAGAGGGTATGAAGAGAAAACAGGAGTGAAATCCACCTGGAAATCCTGTCTGATGGCATGAGTCTCCATGTTCTCCTTCACAATTCCTCCTTCAGCCTCTGCAGCAATCAGCAAAGCTATTTAATTTTTCCCTGTGGTACTTCCCATTTACCAGAATGATGGGCTGGGCATGTCACATGGGGCAAAAAAGCTTCAATATGCAAACATCCCACCCAAATACACCTCTCCAAACTCTGGTTCCCTGTCTTTTGATGCTTTGTTTGCCAGAAAATGGACCGAATTTCTGAGCACCCACAAACTACTGCCTTCCCTCTGAGGGTGGTGAGACACTGGCACAGGTTGCCCAGAGAGGTGGGGGAGGCCCCATCCCTGGAGACATCCAAAGTCAGGTAAGATGAAGCTCTGAGCGACCTTCTCCAGTTAAAGGTGTCCCTGCTCAGTGCAGGGGTGGGACTAGATAGCCTTTAGAGGTCCCTGCCAACCCAACACATCCTGTGAGTCAATGTTCAGTGCTGAGATTACTCAAGTGCTGTGAAGACACCCATAAAATTCACATCTCCAACAGAAACTATGTAAAACAGCCACAAGACACCTGCAGCCTGTGTTAGCCCTGGCACTCATCTGAGCTCACGTGATTTTACTCTCCATAGAGTTTATTTTTAATGGAGAATTAACATCTACAACACAACCATCTTTTTTTTTCTTCCAGCATTGGCCAAACCCAACAGTTTCCATTGCCACCACTGAGCAGGCAGGTAGGGACACCGGGCACATTGTGGCTCTGGTCAAGGCTCTCAGACTCCAAATAGTCCCAAAAAATCCCAAACCCCCCAAAACCAGCCTTCTAGGCTACTGTGGCAACAAAATTAAAAGCTAAGAGGCTCCTGCAATCTTCCCACCTGCCGGTCTCTGCACACAGGCACAAAACCTACGTGTAAAGGGCGTTATTTCCTTTAATCCTTACCAACCCCGAAAGAGGAATGTTAATATCCTCCTCAAACGACGTGACTGCGGTGTGCACTCAGTCCTTGGGGAGACGATTATGTAAGGAAAACCAAACAGCAGAGTTTCTGCTGATGACTTTACAGTCGACTAAAATCTGTCTGGTGAAACCCACAGCTGTTTGAAGGAGAAACCACCTCCTTTGCAAAGGACAAGAGCAGCATTTCGAAGCAAGTGCATGTGGCAGATGGAGTTTTTCCTTCTTTTTTCTTCTTTTTTTTTTTAGCCTGGGCTTTGAAGTAGTGCTGAGCTCTTTAATTTCTAACCGGAGGAAAAGTGCTAAAATCATCAGATTCCCCCTCACAACCTCCAATGTTATGATACCACGGGAGCTGCTAGTGCCTCAACCGATGTGTGGGATCACCGTGAGCTGGCTGGAGGGCAAATCCAAGCCTGCTCCCCCAAGATGTTGGCACGGTATGTCAGCACCAAGCAATGCTGAATCAGTAAGAGAGCTCACCCGGCTTGTATCCAAGCACTAACACACCCAGGGAATAAGGACAACCGGCAAGCAGGGTGACAGTGCTGGTGATGCTCAGCTGAGGGTCCCTGCGCAGAGACAGGGGTTTAGAAGATACTCTCGGGCTGCACAGGCAACCCCCAGAGTTAACTGTGCACCTTGTCCATATAAATTTTAGGTGAGAAAAAGCAGCAGTTGCTGGTTTAAAAGTAAATCAATTTGTTTGACAATAGTTAGAAGCCAATGTTTTGAGGATGTCCAGAGTTTTCTCCGGTGTGGGAGAGGGCAACTGGTTACCCCTTCGAGCAGCAACATTCCTGAACAATTAGCAGTACTCCATATGCATGGCGAGTTTTTATCAGGTCCCCAACAAACATACCTGGTTCTCTTGCCCAAGAGGCAGCAAGAGGACAGATGGACGGACAGGGCAACATGACAGGATGTCAGAAAGTACGTTAACGATGCTGTCGGCACCTTGACCAAACACAAGACCACTCTCAAACCCAGACAGGAGCCCTGTCTTTCACCCATGACCCCTACACAAACTCTCCCACGCTGCTCTTTCTTCAGACTTCCTTCTCGTTCCAGTATCACACCAGTACTCCAAAGTGGCAGCCCAAGCTCCAGCCACCATGTACATAAGCAGCTATACCTTTGGTCATAAAACTTGACCCAGGATGACCAAAGCCCTCCTGCTTCTCAGGACTTCCTCCCTCGTTTTAATTTTTAATTGTTAAAAATAAATATATATATAAAAATCATCTTCGAGCTGCTTTTCAGGCACAGTCTAACCCTGTCTCTGTAATTTTTCCTGCACACAGATGATAAAGGCCCCTTCACTCATACCCATCACAGTAAAGCTAAATCCCCAAGACAAAGCAGCAGCAAAACCACAATAAAACTACAGCTCTCCTCCAGTGATGGTACTATTTAAAAAAAAAAAAAAAAAAAGGGCAGAAAATCAAATTACTCTCAAGAAAGTGAGCAATTTTGTCTGGAACTGGGGCTTTCAGCTGATGGCTAAGGTGGCTGCAGAGTTATTCACTGAGAAACAGAAGTGCTGGTCACACTGAATATTCCTTCAAGCCATGCAGAATTTTTTAAAACATGAGGGTTACCTTTAAATTTCCTAAATTTTAGAGAGTTGTTTTGTTTGCTTAAAATAAAGTAAACCCTTTCCTTTGACTCCAAACACAGCCTGGCTGAACAGCCCTGCATTAGCAGGACCTGACAGCTGCAGACACTAAAAACAACTTGTCCCCTTCTCCAAACACAATTTTATATCCATTTTCCAGAGGACTGACTAATTTTTAGTCTGTGACCAGCCGTTCCCCTGATTAAATGCCCAATAAATGACAGGCAGATTAATCCTACAGAGGATTTGGTTTTGTTAAATGCTCGATTGAAGCGAGTGAATTGGTGAAGCACTTTTTTCAGGGACTCATTTTCTCTTTGTATAAATAGATATAAATATAAAAACATTATCCCCTTGCTCCTAAGGCTAATAGAGCTGCCTGAAGACTCTGGGCTTTGTTTCTCCAAGCAGCCATCTCCACGGTCATTTACTATGTCAAAAGGGATTAGGAGTTTGGGGACGAAATCAGCTGCGGGAGAGCATGAAATCTAAAACACAGAAAACAACCGTTCCAGGCAAAACATCATCCTTCCCCCACCTCCAACTACCTCCTAAATGGTTTATGGATTGAAGGAAAAAAACAGACCCCCACCCCACCCCCTAAATTGGTTCCTGAACTCATTTAATGCTTCCCAAGAAAGGCAGGAGGGGGGAACCTTTCCAACACGCTCCCGCCTGTTGCTTCTGGTTTAGGTGTTTGATGTAAAGCTGTATCTAACAAGCTGTACGCAGAGCTGTGGTTGTGGAGGGGTCCTCAGAGAAGGGGGCAAAGAAATAAAATAGCAATGGTGTGAGACCACACAACTGCTGCAATCAGCAGGAAAACCTTCTTAGGGTGAATTCAGAGGAAGCACACTGTGATCGAGCAGCGCGATCACCGCTGCCGTGTAAGAAGGAACTAGCCACGGTTGTCTCCCAGCCGGGTTTGCAAACATGGCTTTTGAAGCCGCTGTGGAAGGTTTAGAGAAGCCAACATGATTTCTGCTTCTATTACACATTAGGGACCAGCAGACTCCAGTAAGGAAAAGAACTCCCCCTGAATTTTATAGCCGCCTGTTTCTATAACTACAGAATAACAACGATGAACACCACTAATGTTTTGATGAGTTAAGGACTTTTACAATTCCATGCCCTGCATTTTTCACATTAGAGTTTAATGCTTTTCTGCCTAATCTGTGCAATCTGTGTTGCCCGCATACTTTGGCGGTGAGTTCAGCTGCGGGACCTTCGCCCGGCGAGTGGTCAGCTAAATTATAATGTCATGCTGTCTCGGGCAGGCAGAGCCATCGCTACGATGGGGCGGAGGAGAGCCAAGCTCACAGCGAGCCTCCCAAATCCCTTGTTAGGGACCAGGGAAACTCCACCCTGCTCCTTTCCTCCCCCCCTCCCCCCAAAATAAAATAACACAGCCATCATGATATCACCCAAACCTCAACACAGGGTAGTGATTTCAGCCATGGGTTAGGGAGGCGATAAGCGACAAAGTGGACTGTGAGGCTGGTCTCTGCTTCTTCACTTGGTGAAGTCTTGTTCTCACTTGGGAAAGGAGTGTGTGGTAGGAAGACCCAAGGCTGCACTGCAAGTGGGGGGATGCTGAATTCATGGAAGAGATACTGAGTAGAAAACTCACTGATGCTGGTGGCCACCCTTTCACTGGGGAGTAAAACAACACCGAAGCAGGTTTTCAGCACAGGGATGACAGGTTTCATCCAGATTTATTTATTCACTCATCAGAAGACTAATTTATGAGGATAATTACCTCAGTTGTTATTTCATTAGAGTGTGTGCTTTTATCAAATCCATGCACTGGCTCCTCCTGAAATGGAACAAAATGCTTTGGAACTGAAAAGCACGTTGCTTATTTTCCTCCCGCCTGCCTTCCACAGAGAGAGGGCTTTCCTCCCTCAGAGCAGGCAAGTACACGAAGGGTTAAGGCTTTAAAAAAATAAAAAAAAAAGAAAAGTCTATCAGTATCTTTGCCTGGCTCAAAGGATTTCCACTGATTCCTCTGCAGACTTCAAAGCCTCGCAGTTCGGCATTTGGACTGGTTTGAATTAAAGCTCAGTTCTCCACTGTGAGTTTCCAAGTTCATGGTGAAAATGCCTGCTGCTTCTGGAGTTCATTATGGCCAATTTTCTTATCTTTTCTTCATCTTGGGTTTGATCCCCAGCAAATGCAACGTGGCATTCGATGGGGTGGAATAACAAGGTGCTGCCTTGAAGGCATGCATTGTCTCAAGGGGCTAACGCAAGAAAAGAAAAAAAGGGGGGGGGAAAAGGATATATGACCCATTCCCTTCACTTTCTAACTCTTGGGGGACTATAAATTGCAAACTTCAAAGAGTTATTCTGCATTCAAATCAATAGAAAGATTCGGGGCGGCAGGGGGAAGGTTTTTCAAAGAAGCTGGTAAAGATTTAAAAAGGTCACTTGATAATGTATCATCATGACCAAACTTGGCATAAGATTAAAAAAAGCTTCCAATTTAACTTATTGACTGAAGGTGTGTGCATGGGGCACAGCTACGGGAGGTGCTACCTAGGAGGACGAGTCACAGCGTCCTTCAGCTTCCCAAACCCCATCCCCAACAAAATAAGGGCTGTGACCAGCTCCTCCATTTCCTCCCCAAATGGTTGCGGTCTCCAGGCAAGAGAAAGACAAAGACACCAGACGAAGGAACGGCTGGCAATGGTCTCCCTGAGCAACTTTCCAGAAGCCTTGAAACTCAATTAATATTTAATGGCAAGGATGTCAGCCCGTCCTGAGCTATGGGTTCACTTCATAACAAAGGGATCAGTCTTGTTGAATGTTGGGATAAACAGACTCCCACTCTGGAGGAGAGCACTGCTTTCCTGTAACAAGAATGAAGCATCCAGAGAGATGATAGTGATTTGACTAGATGTGATTGTAAACTGCGTAGGATCTCTGAAGGCTGAAGAGGAAGAGTTCCTTTTGCTCAGTATAACGGAATATCAATACACGCACAGGGAAGAACAGGAACTAATGCACCCAGATTTAACACCATCCCACGAAGGCGCTATTCCATCCGCCTGTCGCCAGAAACGCCCACCTCGTGTTTTGGGATGTACGCGTCACCCTGACTTTAGGCGGGGTGGTTGCCAGAAGCACCCAAGGTCTGGTTAGAGGACATAAAACCCACTGCGACCAGTTAATGGCCAAAAAGAGATGCTCGCTGGGGAGGACGGACCTACAGAACAGGGGAGGAGGGGTGGGAGGGCGTGGGATGGGACAGTCAGGTCAGGGAATTACTTTTGTTCTCCTGGAAAGGGCACCAGAAAGCACGGTCTCACACTGGCCTCTGTTCACTCTGCACAACTTACAAGCTCTGCTCTACCCAGAGACCTGCCTTCGATTCACCTCGCTCTTCTGTTTCCATAGTTAATTCCCCTACCTCCCTTCTCCTGTTCTATGCAGGTCTGGAAGGAAAATGCATCACTCGCAGCTTGCGACAAGCTTCCCAACCCCCTGCAATGCCCTATTGGGGCACGAGCTGCTCAGAGCAACAAGGTGATGTTCAACCCAGGCTCTTACAGTGCTCCTGTCCTGAAACCATGAGACACCACAACACATATTTAGCTTTGCACATCTCTTCTGACAATGGTGATAAGAGCAGGAAAGCAAGGATCAGATCAAGTGATCCCCCAACGATCTCTCCCTGTGGTCCCAAGTTATCACGTGCTTCTGGGCAGAGGACAGTAAGACCAGCAGGATGCGAGCAAGCGAGTCAAAAAGTGGCTTCATCCCCTGCTCCACCCAGAGCCCGACTGGTGCCAGTTTTTCTGACACTAATTGAATCTGCTTGGAGAGCCCAGCAGGGTGGTTTGCACCCAGCGTTACCGCTACTTGAGAAGGATAGCCCAGCAATGCACGAAGTCAACTCCACAGCTTGGCTTACCTTCACTTGCACTCAGACAGCAAGCGCCAAGAAACACTTATTTAAAAGCTAGTTATATTTTCACTCACCACACACAATATGGTGCTGCTGGGGGGAAACCAGAATCCAGTAAGAAAAGCACAAACCCAGCTGCTCAGCCATTTCCATTCCCAGCAGGCTGGAACAGGCATAGTCGGTATCTGAAGCTTACGAAAACAAGTTCCTGTCCCATTGCTAGGTACACCTGTGAGCAAGCAGTGTGGTGAATTGTGAGCAGAGCTCTTGCAGGGAAGGGATTGCATGGCCAACTTGTGCAGAAGTTCCGGATGAAAGAAACGGCCTCGAGTTGTGTCTGGGGAGGTTTAGATTGGATATTCAGGAAACTTTCTTCACCAAAAGAGCAGTCAGGCGTTGTCCAGAGTGGTGGTAGAGTCACCATCCATGGAGGTGTTCAGAGAATGTGTAGACATAGCACTCCAGGACATGGGTTAGTTGACATGGGGTTGGACTTGATCTTAGAAGTCTCTTCCAACCTTAAAGATTCTAAGTCAGGTACCACTGTCTGCATCACTGTGATGGTGTCTCAACCCCTGGGGCAGCTGCACTCCCAAGCCTCAATTCACGGTGACTTGTTAAAATGTTATTCTGGGTTCCCCTTCTCATCCAGGTTGGTTTACCCACAGAAATACCCACCTAATATCTTATTTACTTAATTCAGCTTTATTCCATGTGGCACACCAAAAAGTTACTGCAATTGGCTGAAAATTTCCTATTTCTAAACCCAGCAATAGAGACCCTCAAGACTAGTGGAGATTGCAAGAGGAAAAAGAAATCCAGTTTAGGTGAAAAATACATTTGCAAGAGGAAAACTTCAACATTACCTGAAAGCAGTTAAGTATTCTGTGTCTCCCATCGGTGGATCAAGGCCACCAGTGAAAGCCATGTTAACATTGAAACCAACTCCCGGTCCTGTGCCGACCTGGAAAAGGGAGACAGTGCTTTCAATTACACATATGGAAACAACCAACTCTGGCAACACTCTGGTGTCCCTGCTCACTGCAGGGGGTTGGACTATATGGCCTTTGAAGGTCCCTTCCAACCTAACGCATCCTGTGAGCGTATGATCCCATAACACAACTCTTCCACTTGAATCTGGGTTTTGCTTTCATAGCTTGGCAGTTGCTGGGTTAATTTTCCCTCTCAAATGACTGAGTCCACAAGAAGAGAGTAAAAATAAAGCTCCTCCATGGTCTTCATGCTGCCCAAGGTGATGGGACAAGGGGAATGGCCTCAAGCTGTGCCAGGGTAGGGTCAGGTCAGATGTTAGAGAAAAGTTTTTCCCTGAAAGCATTATCAGGCACTGGCACAGGCTGCCCAGGGAGGGGGTTGAGTCATGGCCCCCGGGTGTGTTTAAAAGATGGGCAGACAAGGTGCTCAGGGATAGGGGTTAGTAGAGCACAGGAATGGTTGGACTAGATGATCACAAAGGACTTCTCCAACCCAGTGATTCTGTGATTCTGGGTGTTTCACTGCTGCTCACCCCAAAACCAGCTCCTCATCAACCGGATCCTTGTCCCCCTTTCCAAGAGGGTGTGTTACCCACAATAGCTTTCCTTAATTCCTTTCCACCTTTACTCAGAAGCGTATTTTATATTTCATTACAGCTGCAGCCGGGGTTGGGGGGAGGGGAACAAACCCCACAGTTGAAATCGGAGTGAGCTCCCCCTCTGCTGGGGAAAAATATGATTTGACAGAGTGAAGATTTTCACTGCCTGAGGGACACAGGGGTGGTAAATGTAAGCACATCCCCATCCTTGTGTGTACTGTAAATGTCCTCAGCTGCGCTCACTGGGGCAAAACTGGAAAGCAACCTCAGGCTTCCCAGTAATTTGTCTGCTTTTGGGGAAACCCAAAAGCTCATGTTCAGTGACTTGGTCAAGTGGGGACCTCACAATTGCCCGAGTGTGGTGGCTGTGAGCATGGGAGTCAGTACAGGCTGAGGGTGACCTGCTGGAGAGGAGCTCTGCAGAGAAGGACCTGGGGGTCCTGGTAGATGACAGGTTGGCCATGAGCCAGCAGTGTGCCCTGGGAGCAGAGAGAGACAATGGGATCCTGGGGGCATCAGGAGGAGTGTGGGCAGCAGGTCACAGGAGGGGATCCTCCCCCTCTGCTCTGCCCTGGTCAGGCCCCACCTGCAGTGTTGTGTCCAGTGCTGGGCTCCCTGGGATCAAACAGACAGGGATCTCCTGGAGAGAGGCCAGAGGAGGCTACGGGGATGATTAAGGGCCTGGAGCATCTCCCCTGTGAGGAAAGGCTGAGGGAGCTGGGGCTGTTCAGCCTGGAGAAGAGAAGACTAAGAGGGGACCTGATTAATGTTTATCAATATCTGAAGGATGGGATGCAGGGGAAATGGCCAGCCCCTTCTCAGTGTCTGTGGGGACAGGACAAGGGGCAATGGCTGCAAGTTGGAGCATAGGAAGTTCCGCACCAACATGGGGAAGAACTTTTCCCCAGTGAGGGTGAGGGAGCCCTGGGACAGGCTGCCCAGGGGGTGTGGAGTCTCCTTCTCTGGAGAGATTCCAGCCCTGTCTGGATGCCTATCTGTGCAATATGAGCTGGGGAGCTGCTTTGGCAGGGGGTTGGACATGATGATCTCTGGAGGTCCCTTCCAACCCCTGTGATTCTGTGGGCTGACAGCAAGGTCACCGCCAGTATCTGCTGCCACTGGCCTTGGCAGCTGCACGGGGCTCTGAGCTCCTAACGCAGAGGGTTTGCCTAACTCTGTGAATGAAAATAAAAGACAATAAAATTGAAAGTGAACATGTTACACACTATAAAGCTGGACAGTGGTGGCTAGATAAAGCTGCAGGGCTTTTATTGCACATTCTTCCTTGCATTGGTGGAAATGTTGCTGGTAGAAACACGCAGTGTTTTGTAAGGCAGATTATCCAATTATTAAAAGGTTGGGAAAAAAGTAGGTCTGAGACTGCTACGTACCCTGAAGCAGAAATTAAGCCCGATGCAAAGGGCTGCTGTTCATCCCCTAAACCAGCAGCACGCAAGGAGGGTGAGGAAGCAGTATTGCCTTATGGGTCAGCTTCTTTAGACATGGAAATGGAAACATTAATGTTTGCTGGATGGGAAAATTTAACATTCACAGGGTAAGATCTCCAGGGGCTTTCAGATGTAATCTGGAGTGCCTCAGGGTACACAAAACTGTTTCATATAATTCCCCTTTGATAAATCACTCTGGAAGGACAGTATTTCCTTCCAATGTGGGGGGAAAGGAGGGATGTGATGGGTGTAGGAGCATCCATCCAGAGTTCAGGGAGAAAGGTTTCCCACCGTCACTGCACCAGCCATTCTGCTCCAGGCTCTGGCGACACCACCTGGAACTGGTGGATTTGGTCCAGCAGCATCAGCAACCGGTACCCGAATCAGCAGTGGCAGTGAGTGACGCTGCGGCACGGCCAAGAGAAGGGGGAGATGGATGGGTTCCAAGGCCATGCCAGGAAACCCAAGTGTCATCGGTACAGCTATGGCCAGCCTATTCCTCCCACACCCACAAAACTACTTGTCCCTGTAAGGGGGAAATCCGGAGTGGCACAAACTGCTGGGAGAGCTGCCAAAGGGCTCCTCTGGAAACAGCTGCCCTGTAAGGAATGGAGTACCTCACTGCTCTGACTCATTTTCTGCTCCTTACAGGCAGAACATGATGTTTGTCACTGATAGGAAAGCACCTGAGCGATGCATTCAGCACTGAAAAGCAGCAGCATGGGAGCCGTAGCTGGAGCTTCTCTTCCAGCACTGCCTGGCAGAGGACAACTCCTCTTCCATTCTGGATGAGTGCCTGAATTACAGCACCCAGCAGGTCCTATGGGACAGGGACAGATGCCATGCCAACCTGTGCTCTTACCTCATCGGGTGCACCACTGCCTGGAAAGAAGTTCCCATCATCATAGCGATGCAGTGAGATATAAAGAACGTTAGGATCGTTGTAGAAGGCTTGCTGAGTACCATTCCCATGGTGAACATCCTTCAGGGACAGAGATTGCATTAAATGAGGGATGTTAGTACCTTCACCAAAATACAGGTTAAAGCCATCAGTGTGGGGCTCAGGAGGGGCTTATTGCTGCTGTGCTTCGCTTTCTACACGTCTGGCATGGAGCTGAAACAGTTTGCCACAAGAGAGTGTTAACTGCTTCGCAGTGCTGGCTTCAGGTCACGCTCCTGGTTTAACACGGGGTGAGCACAACCTCACCCTCATAAGGAAGCTGAGCACAGGCCCCGTTTCCTTGGATGGAGAGAACCCCATTCATGCCTGGTCTTAGGGGATGGAGAGACTGTATTAGTTGCCCCAAATTTTCATCTTCATTTGGTCTGTGAGGTGACCACTGATACAAGTGCCCAGCAAAGTTGCATTGGACCCAGCAAGGTCCAAGGACACAAGCCCATTACCCGGATGCCCTACTGCATTGCTACTTGGTTTACAAACGCAGCCTGCAGCAGAATGGGTGCTCAGAATGCCCCTTCCTGACATGAAATACAGGCCGTGACAGGCAGCCCGCCCTTCTTGGTAACCGGTCCTCACACCGAGAGAAAGTTGGGATGGATCGAAACACTTTAGATCCAATACTTTCAGGAAATAAATAACCAAAACTTGGTGCAGTTTGCAGTCACCCATCCTTGAGACTGTGCTACAGGCTTGGTTTAGAAAGCAACTACTTCTTAATTATAATTTTATTCTGAAAACCATGGACTTACAAAACCAGGGTTGCCCTTGCAAGAAACCCCCCCCCCCCAAACCTCAACAGAAACATTTCTAACTGCTCTCCCCAAGGGTACAAAGTGGCATTTACTCACCCAGTCCACTATAAGGATTTTGCTGACATTCAGTCTTTGCTGGAGCAGCTTGGCTGCGATTGCCACTGAGTTAAAATAGCAGAAACCCCTGGAGGTGATGAGAGAAGGAAAAAGGAGGAGAAGGAGAGGTGTTAATTATAGGTGTCCTTGGTCTTGGCGCATCTATCATCTAGATGTAATGCTGCAGGTAGAAATTTCTTCTGCTTCTGCTCCTCTTTCCTCCCTGGAAGATGCACACGTGCTGTAATGCAACAGTCATGCAGCAGCCAGCATCCTGGAGAATTACTGGGAGCTATGAATATATATAATACTGCCTTGCATAAGGGAGAAATTCTGTATTAACGACCTAAGAAACCACCTTTCTAATTTCCACTTGTGGATCATCCAACAGACAAACACCGAGGCGAGTTAACAAAGCACCTAGGCCTACTTACATGGGTGTGCTCTCTTCAGCGTGGTGACCCGGGGGCCGGACAACAGCGAATCCATTCTGCGTGCACACACACACACACAAAAACAAGAAGTAGAAGAACATGAAGAAGTGAGACGCCCGGTAAGGTTTGCTGCACAGAGGTGGATGTGGAGGTTGCAGGCAGAAGCGTTAATTCTGCTCTGTAGCTGGAGTCAGTGTCCATGGATTTCTCACAAGACCACAGCAGTGGATGATGCTCTCCCTTGGTTTGGAGGGGGGTGGGAAAAGTCCCTTGAGTTTTATTGGAAATTGGCTGGGACAGCATTTCTTTCGGGAGAAAGGAAAGCAACGTTCTGCATGAGGTCATCTGGAGGAGCAAGGGGCTGGCCCAGCCGAAGGCAACAGCAAGACCCTCAAGACTAACGCTGCAACAGCAGCTTCACTTGCTGCTCTGATTTCTTTCTGCCTTTTAATCCCTGAATAAAAACTCTCCACAGGAGCCTGCTGTTCACCTGACCATATGCCCAAAGACTGTTTTTTCTCCTGCCTAAAGCCAGTTGGTGCCATTACAACGAAGCTAACTGGACCTCCTGCATCACAGAGCCCTGCGCCGAGTCCCGGGCAGAGCCCATGTCAAACCCAAGTGTTGTTTTTGTACCAACCTTCAGTTCTCCTGTGGCTACTTTGAAGACAAGCTCGATGACACAGCCCACAGCCAGGCGAGCTGCACCGGAGGAGTGAACTTCATTCCAAATGGTGTCACTGTCGACCTAATGGAGATACACGGGAACCGTGTTTAGGAGCAACGAGGCCAGGCAGGAACCAGCCCCACACTCCATACAGAAGTTATTCCAATGCATTCACTGCATGTGCATTAAATGTCAATGCACTCACTTTAAGCACGACATTTGTGGTATCAGGTCTGGGACCCTACTGACAACTGTAACATCACTGTGACCAAGCGTCCATCCTACCAAACGACTGTGAAGAGATGGTCAGTGGCAATGGCTCTGTGATGCCAATGGGTCAGAAGTAAATTCAGCATCTCAAGCCCAGTAAACATGCAGGTGCCTCCTACCAATATCTCCTACCAGCACCACGCTTTCAGCACTCCTCTTTAATTGCTGGTGGAACCTGATCCCGGATGAAATAAAAAGGTTTAGGAAATAATTTGGTATGATTCTATTAAAAAATAATTACAAAATACCCCCTACAGTAACCAAGGATGTTGAATGATGGATATTTAAAAGACGACTGCCAGGGTAAGGTTATGCCGACAGCAGCTTCCTCAGGGAACTGTAAGCTCAGCCTCGTCTCATCAAAGTTAATGACAGGCCTTCAACATCTCGCTGATGACTACAACACCAAACATTTAACAGGACCACCATTCTCTATGTTTTTCCCCCTGAAAAATGTGCAAACAGGCCGAAGGCAAGGCGAGGCAGCGTCCAGCAGACACCCCCGCGTCGTTATTATACAAGATCATGGCCTAATTTAAACAAAAACTGAGAAGGGTTGGCTCTTACCACATTCATCCCAAAACCCATCCAAAGGCAAGATTGGCATGCAGACATGTGAGGAAACGCCTGCTTTTTGGTTTCAGCCGACAGCAGTGCGGAGAGCAGAGGGGGAAGGACAGCTCCCAGGGGGCTGTTTCCAGTCTGAAGCTCTGGATCTCCTCTGCTGCACCCCCAGCTGTCTTGTATGTAGTGATGAAAGCAAAGCATGTTTGCTTTTTGCCAGTCACAGCCTTTGTGAAAGCCGGACCGCTGGGACCACCCCGTATCAGAAGAGCTTGGCTGCCCAGGAACATCCTTGGAGAAATGGGACATCTCTCCACATGAAGGACTGCCTGCAATTTTTCTCACTTTACTCCATGTTGAGCGTATTTATGGAAACAATGGCTAAGGAGAAGCAAAGAGTCGTCTTTGTTTTGGCTGGCATCTAGTCTGCTCACTGAGCTGTGGGGAGTTGCAAGTCACCCCGTGTTGAGATTGATCCACCACCTTCCTCATGGCTGTGCTAGGGCCGGTGGGGATTGTCCCAGGGCTGCTATCAGGGATGGCTTCTGGCAGGATGCTTTCAAGCCACAATAAATGAAGAAAGCATTTGGAGAATACCAAAAACCCACCTCTGTCAATACATGCGCTGCCTCAGGCTGCGGGGAAAGGCACCGTGTCGGTGAGAAAGCCCTACAGTGACTATTTGTGGTACGAGGGTTCCCCTGGACTCCTGTAATTTTGGCCAGTAGCATGGGAACAGAAGTACAAAGGGGTCTCAGTTACAGACGACACCGCCAGGAGACCTGGATCAGCACTGTGCAGGAAATGGGACTGATGTGATAACATTCCTCCAAAGGTGCTTGGCAAGGTGGGAAGAAGACCAAGCTGCTTCTCCCCACACCTGAGGAGGGCATTAGTGCTCTGTGAGGGTCCATCTTAGGGCTCCTCATCAGCCGTCCTGAAAAAAATGTTATGGGATGGTCAAGCTGCTTTGCAATCGGGATAACACTGCTACCTTCCCTTGGGGGATCCAGCAGTCTTCATCCTCAGGTCCTCTCCTTCCACTATCTGTGAGTGGGACACACTTGTGGTTTTAACAACAGCAAACATTTACATGCCCTTTGCTAAGAGCTGATCACCTCAGTTCCCTTGGTCCCACAGCTCAAGTGAGATCCAGCAGCACTGTGTAGGCTGGGCTGAGCATGCTCGACCCATCTCTGAACACGCCTGACCCACCTCTGAGAGTGCCTGACCTGTCTTGGTCTTCACACAAACTGCTGGAAGACACCAGAGGCAATGAGCTTCCCTCTCTGCCTTGCCACAGCAAGTACCAGGCTCCATCAGATGGATGCAGAACTGCAGAGGACCATCTTCATTCACCGTAAGGCACCCGAGGAACGGAAATCCAAAAGCCCCAAATCTGCATGCCCTCAAGGGGCCAGCAGACCCTCAGAGGTCTGTTCATGCCAGAGCTAAGCCCCACCATGTCCAGTCCCTGCAGCAACTGGGTTCATGTTGGCAGCTTGTCAAGAAGAATGAGAAGGGCAAGACAGAGTGATTTTAAAGTTATTATTTCTGCAGAAATAAATGAAGTACTTGGACAGAAGCACTCCCCCTGTGATTCAGAAACCAGTTCTGGTGACTCCTCCATGCCCTCACACTCAGCTACTCAGCAGGATCCAGAGATGTCCACTGACACCTGAAAGCTCTCCACTGCCCCATCCTGCATGCAAACAGTCTCCAAGATAAGGATTTACCCCTCAGCTACCTTCCCCAGAACGGATGTCTGGAGATCACCAGGCCCTTCTCCAAGATCACACTTCATCAGCTACATGACTGCAAGTGTTTGAACAGCCCCGCTGAAGCCATTGGTGCTCTGCAGTGGGGGCGCAGGCTCTGCCACAGGGGAAAAATGTTATTAACGTGGCCCTGAGCTGGACTGCTCTCCAACTCCAAAGCTGCTGCCGTTTGGTGCACAGGCTGCTGCTGACCCCTCCATCATTCCTGAATTCTGAAGTTCATTACAGGGGAGATGCTATTTGGCTTTCCTGGCCTGGGAGCTCTTTGATGTAGCTGCCATCACAGGAGTTGTTGTTGGGACATCGCATCAAGCCTTACCATCTGGAAGGACTTTACGAAGAGAGGAAGCATATTTCTTGCTGTGTGTTATCCAGCAGTGTATATTTCTTTCTTCCTACCGAGCTGGAGGATACAACTGTGTCAGAGATACTGAGTCTTCCGTATCTGCCACTGTTGGGTGAGGAGCGGCTGTCCTGGTCAGCACGCTTGTCTTTTTGAGAGTAATATTAACGCCTTGCTCACTCCAATGAAGGAGCTGTCACTTTTTCCAAGTGAGCTCCTTTAGAGGTCGGAGAGGGACCTGTTGCAGGCTTATATCCTTCATGACATGTACTGCCAACAGCTCGATGCAGGGTGTCTTCTCTAAGAGTCATGTCTAGGATGTTTTAGGGTGAAACCTCAAAGTTTTTTCCTTCCTTATGAGCTGAGAAGTCTTTATTAAAACACATGACGGGGCCCCTGCTCCCATGCACAGTACATTGCATACTAACCTACAGCTATTTAAAAATGAAATGAGGAGGGTCTTACAAAAACGTTTCACCATCCTGATCTCCTCTGTGACTGGAGGGCCATGCAGATATGAAATTAAGCACAGGGACAGGCAGAGACAAGCTGCACAGCAGCTCTACAAAGATGACCGAAGGAGTTCTGCTCCCCCTTCATCACTGCTCATCATCACACACTGGCCATGCTGCTGGTGAGTTGTCTTCACCCAACCTCGCCTCCTAGTGCTCTAAAGCACGGATTAAACAACCATGCTCACATTTGGGTCTTCTGAGACTTGCTAAGTGGCCTCTTCCCATTCACATTCCACAGAAGTCCTTCTCGCTGCCTCTGCTCTGCGATACTGTACTTCACTTGCACAGGTAAAGATTTTCGTAGCCTCTAATCAAGACCATACACCCAAAAATAGACTAGCATATTCTGGAAGAGATCAAAAGCATTAAGAACACTTTTTAAAGCCCTAGATCTTCTGATATTTTTAGAATGTGCACAGAAAAAGAAAATACCTACCCATGAAAGCAAACAAAGTTATTAGCTATCACAAGATCAGGTCTTTGAGCACTTTGGAAAACTGGGATATAGGTATGCTGGAGCTGTTTTGCAGATTTTTAGAGCTCAGACTCCTTTCTCCAAAAATCCTCTTTTAATTATCCCTGATTATGTGATGCTCTGGTGCATGTAGGTCATACATTCAGAAAAGACATGCGCTGCAGAGCAGCGAAGATAATATCCTAGGTGAAACCACCACATACTGCACGTGCAGATGCTGCTAAAGATCAGCAGGAATAATCACAGAATCACAGAGGTTGGAAGGGACCTCCAGAGATCATCAGGTCCAACCCCCTGCCAAAACAGGATCCCTAACTTATATTGCACAGATCGGTGTCCAGACAGGGCTGGAATCTCTCCAGAGAAGGAGACTCCACACTCCCCTGGGCAGCCTGGCCCAGGGCTCCCTCACCCTCACTGGGGAAAAGTTCTTCCCCATGTTGGTGCAGAACTTCCTCTGCTCTAACTTGCAGCCATTGCCCCTTGTCCTGTCCCCACAGACACTGAAAAGGGGCTGCCCATTTCCCCCTGCATCCCATCCCTAAGATACTGATAAACATTAATCAGGTCCCCTCTTAGTCTTCTTTTCTCCAGGCTGAACAGCCCCAGCTCCCTCAGCCTTTCCTCACAGGGGAGATGCTCCAGGCCCTTCAGCATCTCCAGAGCCTCCCCTGGACTCTCTCCAGGAGATCCCTGGCTGTTTGATCCCAGGGAGCCCAGCACTGGACACAACACTGCAGGTGGGGCCTGACCAGAACAGAGCAGAGGGGGAGGATCCCCTCCTGTGACCTGCTGCCCACACTCCTCTTGATGCCCCCAGGATCCCATTGGATTTCTTAGCCCCCAGGACACACTGCTGGCTCATGGCCAACCTGTCATCTACCAGGACCCCCAGGTCCTTCTCTGCAGAGCTCCTCTCCAGCAGGTCATCCTCCAGCCTGTACTGATTCAAGTGGTTAGTTACCAGCGTTTCCCATCAGAGCTCCCATCTGCTGAGAGGAGTGCTTCTGTGCTTTCCTTTCCCTCTACCATCAGAGGCCTGCAGATGGGAGGAGGTTTGTTAGTGTCAGCCACGGTGATGGGAAGGCTTCCTCGCAGGAACCAAACCAACGAGGGGAGACAACAAAGCAAGAGTTTCCAAGCACCCAGGAATATAATTACCCTTTTCCTTACTGATTTCGCGACACTGCGGCTTGGTTTTTAAAGAGAGTGGTTGGAAGATGTTATGTGATGACACCAGCCCCTCTCAACTTTTCCCTGCTCCTTCACTCTCTTTAACTTTCTTCACCATACTGGTAGGATCAAATCATGGTAGCTCCATCCTTCATCCTGGCGCTTAGCAGCTCTTCACAGGCTTCTCCTCCACAAACTCCCCTTCCCCACCTTTCTGACCCCTTTAGTCTTTTAAGCTAAGTAACATCCCTCATGGAAGATAATTGCCTCATTTAATTGTTTGCAGGAGGAGGACTTGGTTTCAAGCTTTCCAGCCTGTAATTTCACCTGACACCCTTGGCCCCTGAATTACAAGGAACAGCAATCACTCAGCTTTTCCCTGCTCCATGACAGGCCCCCTCCAGCCCACAGCCATCTAATGTGCTACATTACTGCGATGTTTGTGTTTAGAAAAAATAAATTTAATACCAGCAGCATATGATAGTCGCTTACGAGATATCCCCTGCACTGTAAAGTTTCAGTGAATGCACGGATTTCTTGTGGACCCTAATTCTGACCACTATGACCAGTAATAGATCCAAAAGAGGACAGGTTCCACCTTATTCTACTAATTTTTGAAGACTACTTTTTTTTTCCCCCCTTTCTTTCCTTTTTTCTTTACAGGATCATGTTTTATCCCTGGAAAGCATTTGGCAGACAGGTATCAAGTTCTCCAAGGAAACTCCTCCTTCTGAAGCAGTCAGCCAGCTGGACAGCTGTGGAGCATCGTGGTGAGCTGAATGCAAAGACCCATGAAGCATCCCCTAGACTGTGCTCAACGTTTAAGTGACAAAGTCAGAAAAAATGAAACAAAAAGATTTATTTCTGCTGAAATAAATCCTTTCTTCTTCAAACCTGGGCCATTGGTAATCAAGATGATGTCTGATCACAACCTACATCTGACATTCCTTCCCCAGTAGGAACTGACTGGAGCCCACACAAAGTTCTTAGAGCATCAGGGCTGCCTCTCCACAACCTTCCCAACTTTTCAGAACTAAAGGCACTGAACAGGGACCGATTGCTGCTCGGCGACAAGTAATGTTCTGCCAACTAGGCAATCTCAAACAGAAGAGTTTAAATAAAACTGCATCACCCAAAAAGAGAAAAAAGAACAGCTACATGGACACCTTGAAGCCCGAAAACAGCAGAAAAGCATCCTTTAAGCTCTCTTGCTAGAAGGATTTGAAATATTTTTGTTATACCTATCTCCCAGCAGCATGCAAAAACTCCTCAGATTGACCTTACGCCTCCTCTTGCCCTAGGATAGTTCCTAACAGTTGTCTTACCCCCATTTCCTCAAAACCAAAAGAAAAAAAACCAGAATAATAAAAAAATTACACACAACTCAAAAATGTCTTCTCCTCCTCTTCAGTGCAGAAAACAATTTGGTTTTCATCTGCTACCAAAGGGCATGCTTTGTGGCCCTGGCCAGGATCCCACCATAGGGCACCTTCCAGCAGCTTCCCATATCAAATCCAATCAAGAGTAATGCATCTCGCTGAACTGGAGTGCTAACAAAGACTCCAGTTTTCTCCCTGTTCCTTCAGCAAACACACCATGCTGCTAAGCCAGCGTTCTTGATGGCTCTAGTTGAAAATGGGGTCAAAAGGTACCTTGTGAGATCCCACCCCAGAGGAGATGCTCTTAAGACCATCCGGAACGCCTGCAGAGCAATTAATACGCTACAGCAAATCACTCTGCATCACGGCCCTGTTCTCCCTAGAGAATATATATGGCTGGGGTGTATGTACTCATGAGAACTGCACCCTACGAGGAGGGGAGAGCCTTGTTTTCCCACGCTGGCCACGAAAGCAGCACAAGTACACGAGGAGATGGCACTGGCCCCCAAGAGAACTGGGTAAGGAAAAGTGAGCACGGCCAACAGAAATCCATTTTTACAACCTCCCCTGACCACCATGTACAGCAGATGACGAGTGAATTACAGGGTTTGAAAAGCTCTTCCTAGAAGCTATGAGACCCGGCTGTTGGGATCTCTACAACTCCATACAGAAGCCAGCAAATGCTTTATTGAGTCTTTAAGGCTTGTCTGCAGGGACAGTCGAGCAGCAAGTCAACGGCAAGCGCTATCTGTACTGTGAGAGTTATCAGGAATACCGGTGCTGCGGCGTTTCCTGCCGTGATTTAAGGACTTAATGCAAGACTTCTGGGACCACGCAAGGCTCAGGCGCTGTCTCTGCTTGTTACCATTCAGTCTTCATTTGCAAATGATAATTCTGTGTGTGTGTGTGCTTTGAATGGCATGCCTGACTGCGGGGCAGAGTAAACCCAAACCCTTTTAAACTCTAGCCAAAAATTTGCCACGAATTAGGAGACTGCAGCATATTTACAATACAAAATAAAGTATCTCGATGAGCGCTCAGCGGTGGCGGTATGAATAAACGGCCATCATTCAGCCTTTTTTTTTTTTATTCTGCCTTTTCCCCACACACACCCCCCCCCCATTCTTTTTTTTTTTTTTTTTTTTTTATGGGATAATTTTCAAAGCAGTGATTTTGCAAAGACTCAGGAAGAAAACAATTTTGTTTCATTTCCATAACAGAATCCAGACCTCTAAATTCAACCTCACGAGCTACAATTATGCACAAGAACTACCACTGTGAATTTTCAAACACAATGCCTTTTATTGTCTCTCCTCTTTCTTTTCCCTTCCCGGTCTCCGAGATTTTCTGTACTGTCACCCTCCACAGAAACTTTAGAGCAGAAAGCCTGACTTGAAAGGAAAACTTTCAAGTTTTCAGACTTCAAAGGAGAACACCACCGCAAACCTTCAACGCGAGGTATTCAAATGGTATTTGGGAGTTCTTTCAGCCTTATGGGAGGCAGGAAACAATGACAACAACGATGTCATTTTGGTATATAGAATCTCGACAGATGAAAATTGATGGTCAGCTTTTCTATGAGGGAAGGAGGGGTATTTTAGTTACCTCCTCCAGAATTCGCAAAATCAGCAAGGTTGGAAAAGACCTTCAAGATCATCAAGTCCAACTGTCAGCCCTACACCACCGTAATCACAAAACCATCTCCCAAAGCCCCATGTCTACCCATTTCTTGAACACTCCTGGGGAAAATGACTCCACCCCACCCCCAGGCAGCCCGTTCCAACGCCTCGCTGCTCTTTCAGTGAAGAAATTCTCCCTAATATCCAATCTGGACCTCCCCTGGCACAACTTCACGTGTGACTGTCCTGGAGCTCAAGAAATGAAAGATGCCAAATCCCAAAGACAATTCCCTTGCGCTCCATCACCTGCAAGACATCTCATTCAAGCCCAGACACAAACATACCCTCTCACTATTTGGGGAAACCTCCCAGATACTGTCCTCCTCCACTGCTACGTTATTAATGTGTTTTCCACCTGCACCAGGAGGCAGGCAGCTCTGAAGTCCAAAGACTGAAGATGAAACACCTATGCGGCACAAGCACCATCTTGCTTTCTACGTAGAAAGCTTTTTTCGATTCAGGGGTGGCTTTCAAACGCAGTAACCTCTAAGCCATTAAACATCCTTGCCTGGGAAATGAGGTTTCTCCTCCTAAAAGCCAGAGACGGAACACGCCGATGAATGTCACGCACACTTTGGCTTTCCAAAGTGAGTTTAAAGATCTTCACGCTGCTTTTGAAGAAAGGCACGTGAGGCTGTCGCCGTGACCCCACACCCCAGCAGACCCTGTTCATGGGTAACATCTGGTCCCAATTACCCACTCAATGGAATGCAAAGCACCGAGGTTTTTTTTGTTACTGATGGGAGCCGGGCGAACAAACAGGACATTATTTACACATTAAAAGGAGCACTCACCCCAACACCGCCGCAAGGAAGCCTGACGAACATCGACGTTAGAGAACCTGGAGGGAAAAACAAAACACAACGTACCCTGTAAGTCAAAACAGCAAAGCTGGCCAGGCTTTGGTCCGATTTGATGGCAACGCTGTAATCTTTGTGAACACAGCAACAGGCTGGGGGTTTCTGGGCTTGCATATGAGCAAATTATCCTCCATTCAGAATTCTGCAGGTCTATAGACTTGTATATTGAAACAAGAACACGCCGTCTTGTACCCATCACCACCCTACATGCAGGACTTGTACGTGTGTCTGTGTGCTGCAAGCAAAGAGGGAGAAGGACACACAGACTCTGTAAAAGATTTGGAGTGCATTGCCTGAGATTCATTTGCTAGAGACCTATTTAAAGTTAATGAAATCTAACAGTGAAATAAATGGGGCTGAGGATGGCTGGGGGTATTTTCTCTCTTGTCATGTCTATACTGGAAAAATAAATTCCCTTAAATGCTAACTACTAGCTCTGTAGAGCGTGAATTAACCCTGATGGCTGCCAGGCGTTCCTGAGGACCACGCTGGTGTCAAAGGGATCGCAGGCACATCCGCTACGCCTGAGACTGGAAGTGGAGTTAATGCGTCTGCATTATTAATCTGAGCACACAGCAAAATTCACTCTTTGATTAGAGCCACATGAAAGTTCTTAGATCATCCTGCCTCGGACCTCCTGTCACATCTTGTGCTGCTAATCCATCCACTATTTCGATATTTATCTTCCTGACAATAATTTACGATTACTCCCCACAAATTAAAAGCAGCCTTATTTTCCTACATTTAAACTTGTGGAACAGGATCCAAAGCTTTACACCGTCAAACCAGAGACGGACTCGTATTCCTCATCCTCAGATTTCTAGCGGCTTTTTCCAAGGATAGAGCTGTGCAACCTGCCTGGAAGGCCACCGCCTTTGAACCCCACAGCAAAGCAAACCTTTGAGATGCTCAAGTGGATGAAAATCACTTCAGCTCACTGAGAAAGGAGTTTCATCCCCGCCCTGGCGTTACAAGCTCTTCCTTTTAGGCTGAGGTTTCTCACGCTTTTTCTGCCTCACTGACATATCAAAGGCAAAGAGCTTCTGCCTCAAGGAGGCAGCCACCAGTCCTACAAAGGTCAAGACACTCAAGTCTAACGAATTTACAAATTTACATTTGCATATGTGAGCCTTTGGTCTCAGACTTCAAACCTGCCACACATTTACCCTCCAAGGTATCTCTAAGAACCCCAACTGAAGCTGTTTTGTAAATTTAAAAGCCGTGTTTGGGAGCTGGGATGAGAGCAGTGCTGGTAACATAGGGATGGTTTAGTTGTCGCCAAGCAGTCAGGGACTTTTCAATCGTTCATATTTCCCTGCTAAGGAGAAGGCGGGGGCACCCGGGAAGCTGGGGAGGACACAGCCAGGACAGGTGACCTGAAAGGGACATTCCATACCATGATGTCATGCTCAGCATAAAGGGAGGCTAGTGGGGAAGGAGAGCACAGCTCCAGGACACTTGGTTTGGGGACAGTCTGGCTTTGGGACACCTCTGAGCTGTACAGGCTGAGTTACATGGTTCAGTGAGACACCGCGTTGTGCATCACTGGCTCCGTGTGCTTTGCTATACAGTCCAGTTGTTATTTCTCCCTCCCTGTGCTGTCCCAGTAAAGTGTATTATCACACCCCACTAGGTTTCCCTTTCTTTCCTTATTCTCCCCCCTTTTTTCCCATGGCAGGGGGGAGCGAGTAAGCAACTGTGACAGTCTGAATGGTTCCCTCAGCACAGCAGTGGCTGTTACCCCTTGCTCAGGCCCAATGCTGTGGAACCCATGAAATTAAGAAACTGGTTTCAGCGCCAACATGGCCCCTTCCTGCCCTGCTCCCAGAGGACCACTTCTCCATGGGTGCCCCACAGATATCCCAGCCAGGCTCTTGTCATTCTGGCTCACTGCACTGTCTCTCTGGAGCCCTGTCAAGCTGCCATTTTATTCTCTGCTGTCTGGTGTGGTGACTGGAAGCTATGCTGAACAGTGAAGCTGCTTGCTTGTTGCTTGTCCTCCAAACTTGGTACTCGGCATGAGCGTTGCTGCCATCTGCAGCCCAAGCAACAGCTCCACGTGCCACAGGAGGACAACTGGGCAGTGGAAAGAGGCCATCCACTGCTGTCTGGGCAAAGCTGGTCATGCAAGCTGGCAGTGAGACCACTGCTAGCAGCTCAAGGCTAAAAACGTTGCCCGGTGGGCTTAGGAAACAAGGTGTAAGTTAAAAGTTTTGGGGGCTGGCTATAGCACCAGGTACAGCCCCAGCCACGTTCAAGTCTGGCATCCACAGAACGCTCAGTCTTAGAACTGATTTGTCGTGAACATTGCTCCTTGGTAACCTGGTTGACTCTGCAAATTATAACCCCCAGTAACGGGTTTGTACTGCAGCACCCTCAGATTTTAGAATTTCTCTTCACTAGAGGAATAAACTTCATCTCTACAGAGGAGACACAGGTGGGACACAGCAAAACTAGAGAGGTACTCACAGACAGGGCAAGAGTTTCCAATCCCTCAGGCTAAACAAACCATCAGGATTGGTTCAACAAAACCTGGGCATCCCCAGATCCAATGCTAACCAAAGGAACCATGTGTAGCTCCCAGCAGTGTCTGCAAACTACCCATACAGATTGTGCTAAGAGCCAAAGAGGGAGAAGTATCTCAAGAGGATCTGACACTAGAATGAACAGGAAACACTCAGTATTATTAGAGTCAACCCTAAAAATGTATCTTGCAAGGGGCATCCCCTAAATGAAAGAGCTTAGGGTGACTCGCCACCCACTCAGGCCCACCATGTAGGTGATTACCACTGCCAGAGACAGGGTGATAACCCTGCCTGCTCTACACTTGTGAAGCCCACGGGTCAAATGCTGAAGGGCTTTGTGGATCCCACTGCAGCAGATGCTCAGGACACCTATCCTCACACCACACCCCATCCTTACGTAACACCCCCCTCACACACCTTCAGAGCTAGGGTCCAAGGGTTTGCAGTTGACATGAAGGAGGTGTAACCACAAACGAGGAGCCTTCTCAGGCCTCCCAGGGAAGATTCACAGGCTGGATTGGTGGATATGCCTCTCACAAAGCAAGTTTTACACTACCGGGGTATGACATCACACATTCTTTAAACTTTACACACTAATTGCTCTGTGATTCAGCCAGAGGTGTCTAGTTCTTGTTTCTCTAGGCTTTAAAGAGGCAGTAAAGTTAGCTATAACTACAGTGTGAATGGCACATTTAAACAACTGGCTAATAATCCTCTTTGGGGATCTAATGTACATATGGAATACCTTGCAAAACCTTCCCAGCTCTTTTATGGTGACTACTACATCATGCAGGCCATCAAGTTAATCCTCTTTTTATATCATCCAAAGGCAGGCTAATCCCAAAATAAACTTTCTCAGCTTCTACGTTCCAGAACTGTCTTTTTGCTGATCCCCTTGTGAGAACTTCCGAAGCTGGTCCTCACCTGCTGCTAGGCACAAAGTAAAGGAAGAACCTGATATCTCTGTGGAGGTAAGATGCTAATTTTCATTTGGTTTGGTTGCTGAGGGAGGGCTGGTTATCAGAACCACCACCCTCTGGATTTTTTTCAGGGAAAATGTCTGTATTTTAAGGCAGATGCAGCCCTATATCAGGAAGATTCAGTCTCCAGTTGCAGGGATAAACAATCTTACTCCAGATTAAACAAATGCAACACTAAAAGGCCCCTGAATCTCCCTCTCAGATTACATCCATACAAACCTGACAGCTGTGTGTTGATATCTGTGCAGCTGGGTGGTGCTGCAAGTCCAGGTCCTTAGTAGGGTGTTCTAGTACCTAGCCATGGATACCTTTCTAACATGCAGACCATCCAAGCATCAAATAAAACCTCTGAATTACCTTTTCTCCTCAGGAAAACCTCCTTTTATGTTTTGAAGACATCAAATAAAGGACGTTTTAGCTATCTAGTATTTAGGGACCTACCTGAAGAGATGGATAGAATCACAGATTGGTTTGGGTGGAAAGGGATCTTAGAGACCAGTTCCTACTCCCTGCTATTGTCAGAGACGCCCTCACCAACCCAGGGTGCCCCAAGCCCCATCCAATCTGGCCTTGAACCCTGCCAGGGATCCAGGGCCAGCCCCAGCTTCTCTGGGCACCCTGGGCCAGGGCCTCCCCCCTCCCCAGGAAGGATTTCTACCTTCCAGCCCCTCTCCAGCTGCCCTCTTGCAGCTGAAGGCCATTCCTGCTCCAGCTCTACTGGAGCCCCTTGAGGGACCAGAAGGGGCTCAGAACTCTCTCTCCCCAGAAACAGCAGCTCTCCCAGCCTGGCTCCGGAGCAGAGGAGCTCCAGCCCTCTGCCCACTGATTGTCTTCTGCTGCTCCCAAGCAGAGGCTGAATGGAGGTGGGAAGAATCAGAATCTGCCTGGGGACTGCCTAGGGCTGCGGCTGGAGAGAGGTCCAAGCTCCACACCCCGCCCTTCATGCTGCTGAGGCTAAGGGACTGCCACTCAGGGCAAAGGGCAGGAAGGGGACCCACCCCCCTAACCCAAGAAACAATACCTAGAAGTTTCTTGCTGTCCAGTTTCTGTCTGTTGAGAGGGTTTGTGCCGTAGAGCAGCGTGTGGGCTTCTGAGTGCACTGTCTGCAGCTCTTCCAGAGTTGCTTTTCTTCCACGAATGCACTGAAAGAGGAAAGGAAAGGGGCAATGAAATCACTGAGTTCCCACTTCACTCCCACTGCTCCCTTGGCCTTTTCCCTGACAAATCACACAGACAGTGAGCCAAAAAATGTTTTATGCAGAAACATTTGTCGTGAGGCGGACTTCGGTTTCACCCCTTGATGATAGTAACTCCCCCCATACAGTCATTTTGGGCTTATATTTCTTCTAAGGAGCCTACCACAGAGTGTTTGCCATATTACACAGGTACTGCTCAACCACTGAATAGTTGGGATTTAGAATAGAATAGAAGAGACCCATAAGGACCATCAAGTCCCAACTCCTGGCTCCACACAGGGCTGGCCAAGTCAAAGCATAGGACTGAGTGCATTATCCAGACGATTATTGAATTCAGCCAAGCTCAGTGCTGGGACCATTTCCCTAGGGAGCCAGCCCCCTCTCAGTACAGAACCTCTTCCTAACATCCAGCCTGAACCTCTCCTGTCTCAGCTTCATATTGTTCCCTCTGGTTCTATCACTGGTCACCAAAGAGAGGAGATCAGCGCCTGTCCCTTTGCTCCCCCTCCTCAGGAAGTCACAGGCAGTGATGAGGTGTCCCCTCAGCTTCCTCTTCTCCAGGCTGTACACACCAAGAGACTTCAGTCTCTCCCCAGTTATAAGCCATCAGAAAGTGTTTATTTGGTAAAAATATGGCCTTCCCAACCACCCCCTGACATCCCCAGCACAATTCTCAAGCTAATCTAAACCAAACGCACCGCTCTCCAGAGCGAACCTTTGAGCAATTAAAGGCCCGTTACAAACTTTCTGCTCTAAAACTCATCCTAGAAATCCCACAAGATTCAATCTGGAACGATGATGCAGGTTGAGCTGGAAGTACCGGAGGAAATATGCTCACCCCTGCTTCTGCTGCCAGCTCAAACCCAGAAAGGCAGAGGCACACCAAAGTCAAACCCTTGGCTTCACCGAAGAGTGTGGCCAAGCTTTTACTGATGTCAGCAAGATTCAGCTTCACGTTTTATCAGGTGGGGATCTTTCCCCTTTTTATGTCATAGGTGTCCATCATACCTTTTGTTGTCATCCCCCATTTGCAACAGAATCCCAGAACCGTGGGGGTCGGAAGGGACCTCCAGAGATCGAGTCCAACTCCCTGCCAAAGCAGGGTCCCTAGGACAGGTCACACAGGTCAGCATCCGGCTGGGGCTGTAATATCTCCAGAGAAGGAGACTCCACACCCCCCTGGGCAGCCTGTTCCAGGGTTCTGTCACCCTCACCAGGGAGAAGTTCTTCCACATAGTGATGCGGAACTCCCTGTGCTCCAATTTGAGGCCATCACCCCTGGTCCTGTCCCCACAGACACTGAGAAGAGGCTGCCCATGTCCCCCTGTGATATAATGTAGGTAAGAACAAAGTGCTACTTGGAGATGCTACACCTGGGGTGTACTGGGGCCCAGCAGGCAGGTGGTGCCAGGGGGATATCAGGTATACTGGGGAAGGCAACCAACTCCTGGCAATGGAAGGAAAAACACTTCAACTTTTAACTGGGAGCCCGTGACTCCCTCCGAAATGTTGGCAGGGGAAATACTCAGTGAGCCAAGAAAGGGCTGAGGTTGGGGTAAGTCAAGAGGTGGCCATGAAGGGAGGGGAAGGAATTATTAGAAATAAGGATTAGTTTGCTTCAGAGACACACGTGTGCTCCTCTGCTCTCCAAAAGAAAGGGAAAAAAAAACAACCAAGGGATTTGGTATGGCTCAGAACTCCTTCACACCTTTTTCATCACCATTTGGACTGAAACACTTTAAAAGGAGTTGTCATTTTGGGAGGTTGCCTCCTACAGAAGGAACGATGGGACTATCCCTCTCTGTGATAGCAACACTAAAATATAAATTTGCTGACAGTAAAATATTGGAAAGCTCTGGAAGGCTTTGGTAGAGGTTGAGATGTGAGCCTCAGCAACAAGCATCCCACTGAGCCGCCCGCGCAGGAGCCTGCACACCTCCCACACTGCCTTCAGACCAGCTTAGTTGAAGCCAATTGGGTTTTTAAGACTCCATGTTCCTGGAGAAGCAGAGTTTCTAATGAGAATCAAAAGACCCAGCAAAAAGACGACAACTTAAAGGAAAATAAATGGGAAAAGAAGAAATCCCAGCACTAAAAGGAACAGACTTTCAACAGGAAAACTTCTGAAGTGAAGGTCAAACTCCAGAGAGCTGCTGCCGCTCAGCATGTGCTGCCATGGGCTGCTCACTGGCAGGGGGCTGCCAGAGACACGGCGCTTCAAAGGCAGCCATGCTTCCCCCCACGCAGCACCCGCTTCCCACCATGCCGATGGGTCGGGCTGCAACCAGAGCACCCTGGGGCCATGAGGACCCCAGGATCTCTACCTCTGAGGCATGGTCCCCAGGGGTTTTCTTTTGGGTTTCAAACCTTCCACGTAAGCCCCCATGTGTCGCAAAGCACACAGGAAAGCCCTCTGTAAAGCTGTACGAGGCATAAGGCAGCAGAAATCAAAGCATGGCAGGAGCGCTCGTGCACTCTGCCTCTCCGAATTTCAGCATCTCTGCTTTCCAGCTCCTCTTTCATTTTCTCCGGGCTCTGTTTCACCTCCTAGCATTTCCAGGGGTTAACGATGAGGCAGAAATTCAGCATCCCATTGAAGAGCCAATAATCACAAAAATGCTAGACCCAGAAGGGATGGAAATATCTGGCAAATCCCCCTTGAACTTTTATCCTGCCTTCCGCTTCAGCTGATGCTAAACCTGCCCCTGTTCCCCCTTTGAGGGCTTTGCAGCTTCCCTCTAACCCATACAGTGACTCTTTCCTTTTGAACAAGATGTACCGACCCATTTTCAGCTGCTGCGCTCGCGGGATGTACAGAAAGAGCGTTCTGTATTTTCTGGCGTCAGGTGAAGCTGCCAGGAGAGCAGCAGCAGCTCAATGCGCCAGCTCCTCCATCAAAGGGGAACAGCTTCAGCTCCCTGGGACGGGGATGAGCTGCTCCCATGTAATGTAGGTGGCCGTAGCAAGACATTCCAGCTCCGCGCTCATTAGGAGGGTATCAATAGTACCTCATCCCTTTCCCTGTGACACCTGTAATGGACACTACGAGGAGATGGAGAATTTCCTTCTGTGGTGCAAGTAAATCACGCTCAAGGAAAAAGCTATTATGTACTAAAACAAATATACATCACAAACATCACAGCAAGCATTGGCTAGAAAGGATGATGCTTGAGATGCTTTTGCACCGCTCCCATCTCCAGGCTCACCCGGCACAAGCTTTGTCCTCAGCTCTACCACAAAGACACCAAGAAAACGAATTCAATCCCCCCCCCCCCAAAGTAAAGTTGGAGAATAAAACGTTTTCCTCACTCCGGTTTCCAGACCCCTCATAACCTGTATCTCAGCCTACAGCTCCACGCTCCTAATCTGAACAGTTCTTCACTTTCTAAGAGCTCTTAAGTCATGGTACTCTTGGAGGTTTGTGGTGTCTACCGGGCTCTATCTGTATTACAGCCCCTCCTGCCTAACACCCTTCTTGGCTGCTAAACACCAGCTTTTCAGCACAGGAGCTGCTACCTAAAACCCCATGAACTAGTTGGTTCTCTACCCCACTTCCTTCGGGTTTCTGTCAGTACAAAACCTGACCTTCAGAGCATCACACTACTCCTCATCTCCCAGCGTTTTATAGACACATGTCCTTCTGCATTCTTCATCCATCTCCTCATCCAGCTTTTCCTATGCGCTTTGAACAAAAAGAGAACCTCCACCGGTCTCTTGGTCTGCATTTCATTCACCCTTTAACACCACAGTGTTCTAACAGGAGAGAGTATGAACCTTGACAGATCACCAGCCAGATCTTGTCCCACCCACAACCCCCAAAAACCCTCAGAAAGTCACGAAAACAGCTATAAAGCTTCTCTCCAGAGATTGACTTCTCAGGTACCATCATCACTACTGATCCTGCAGGCCTTCAGTGCTTTGTGATGGGAAACCTCAGGCATGGAGTGCTTCTCTGGAGGCTTCACCGCCTGGACCCAACGCTGTGTCAGCAAAGCTGCAGACACGGCTCTGCTCTTACAACTAGCTCAGCCCAGGGTCAGCCCTCTGGAGCCGCAGCTAACAGTCCTCATGCTTTAAACAACACAGGATTGCTGCCAAGATGTGTGTGGAGGCGCACGCTGGTTGAGGAACTCATTCTTCCCCACCCCAGTGGAGCAGCCCAGGGATTTGGTTACGGCTGAAACACACAGCAAACCCTACTGATTTCCTCAAACTCTCCATGGAGGCTGGGGGGGATTACTCTATACCGTGATTGTGGGTTTTTGTTCGAGGGGCAGAGTCTTTTATTGAGATTGCCTCAATTAGTATAATTGTTGCTTTTAAATTCGGAATGTACACCAGAGTAATTGCCATATTTTATATAGCTAACTTAATTAAAGATGCAATATTCTAAACCGCAGCTGTCGTTAAGTTCGGGACAACTGCTTTCACTCCAAAGGGTCATCTTTGGCAAGGGTCTTGCCCATCACCCCATGAATCTGGCACGTTTTACCCTCAGCTGGATATAAACCAGGTTTTAGACAACTGTAGCACATGTATATATCTATATATAGGCCTGTTCCACCGCTGAAAAATGAGAGTGAGGAGCAGGAGGGTAAGCGATGTGGGGTCTTTCCTATTCTAAAAATATTCATGCCCCTTCTGGATCACCTCTATTGTCTTGGAGAGGAACAGCAGGAGCTCAGCACCTGGCAGGTTGTCTAGCAGCCTCTCGGTTGCCTGATGCAGCCAGGTATTCACTTAGTTCCTTTCTGAAATTCCAAAGCAAGCCTCAATTTGCAGGTATGAGAGAGCTATTCATCTGCAAGCCCTTGGCTGGCTTTGGGACAACAGAAACAGCAGAACATCATCTCCATGAGACCTGCGCCGAGAACTCTGAGCACACGCGAGAAAGCAGAGCTGGGATTTATTTTCAGTATGCAATCGTGGGGGAATGAGAGCTGTTAAAACACCTCCTGGAAGAGGATGGGGATCCAGTGGAGTCTTGTCTGATCCCACACAGTGTCTACGGGGTTATTTCCTAGGCAGGGCTCTGTGTTTTTAATCTGTGCCAAGCAAGCAGAATCGCTCTACCCAACACCCTGACCACAGCAAAAGGCTGCTGAGGAAGGAAGGGGGAATGTGAGGGTAAGGAAACGTCAAAGTTCAAAGTCCTTTTACAAACAGGAGTTGTAAGAAACGGATTAAACTTCATACTCTCAGTTTTCACATCAGGCCCTTGTGTGTACTTAACTGGCTCGTAACACCTGAGACACAGGACAACGGACCTGCCGCAGCGAAGCCAAACCCGAGCATGCACAGATGTGTCTGTCAGCAAAGCCTGCTTAAGGAAAACACCGACACAGAAGAAAACAGGAACTCAGCAAAAAAATGAAGCCTGTCAAAATTCTGAGTGCTGTAACCCAGGAGTTGCTGCCACCATGCTGCAGACCCACACCTGACTCTCAAAGTATTCCCCTCTTTCTGAGGGCCTGGCAGGCTGCTACACAGGCAGAGTACTTAGGAGCTGTTAAAGGCCATAGCTGTGTAGCAGGCTGTGGTGGCAGTCAGTGCCACTGTCCCCACAGAACGAGTTCTGCTCGTCCCACACAACAACGTTTAGCACATCACGCACACCGCTGCGGGTGGGGATGGAGGGCACAGCTCATGTTGCCTGTGCCAGAGCTCCGTGCAGGACAGCAAGGATGTGAAAAGGGCTTTTAATAATGTAAATATTAAGATATATTAATAACATTAATAATGTAATTATTACAAGTAACCACAGTTATTAGGCCAGCTTCCAAAATTCCTTCTCAATCAGTTCTAACGTGTCCTACAGAATGAAAGTTCATACATGGTAAGCCCACAGCATTCCTGTCCTTACCCTAAAGTGATGTGTCCATCATCTCAGGTGATGGCTACAGCTCACCCACATGCTCCGACCTTGCACAAGTAATCACTTGTTAAAAGCTGTCCCCATGCCACCTAAGAGGACCTGATGTGAGGGTAGTCTTCACTGCAGGAAACCTCTCTATTGGTTGCTCACCCAGCTGAGGAGCTTCAGAAAAGGTCTGAAGGGCAGATATGTGGCTTTGCAATGCAGAAAAGAATTGCATCTGTCAAGGACAGTGGAAAGTGAACGGCTGGCTCCAGAAACTGTCCCATCCAGAACACAGTAGTGAACTGTGGTGGTAGGGAGGAGATGGAGACATGGGGAAGGCTTGTACCCATCAAGCACACAGCAAGGGGGTTGGAACTAGATGATTTTTGAGATCTCTTCCAACTCAAAGCATACTGTGATTCTGTGAAAGTTAAGATAAAGAAGGGAACTGTAATGCAGGTCTGGACAGGAGTAAGAGATGGTGGGGATAGGGAAAGCTAGTCAGAGAGGGAAGCAAGTGCAATCAGAGTGACTGGTTCCACTGAAGTGGCATGTCAGATCTTGAGGAAATCCATCAGAGAAGAAAAGCGAATCCAGACCTGAAGCTAACATTGTGTATTCGTGGTTTTCCAGAGGAGTCAAGATGAGGTTGAATTTCAGCAATGGTCAGAAGGGAAACGCAGGTGGAAAGAAGGTGAGCAGCAAGAACAACCCCCGTGGTGAGAGCAACTGAAAATACCCCAGTACAGAAGGTGCCCGTGACCTGGGATCATACACTGAAGCACCTCACACGGCAGCGAATGCCTGTAACCCAAATCTAGGCAACAAGGCAATCAGCACAGCACGAGGTCACTCCTGCTCCTCCACAGAGGAGCACGGCAGCAGCAGGGCACTTGCCTCAGTTTTTCGGTCCCAAAGAATCATTCCAAACTCCAATTCCGTGGGTCTCCACAGACAGACACAGGTTTGAAGCTCTTCTTTGCTGTCCTGGGGGATAAGCAAGGGTAGGACGGGGAAGGCGAGGCCATGCCAATGCTGCCACCACGTGGAAGTCTCCTCTGGTCGCTCAGAAAACACTTCTAGCCAGATGCTGAGGTAACTCTAATACCCTGTGTGAGATTTGGCCCCACAGATGCTCAAAGAACCGGCGAGCACTCTGCCATTTATTTATCATCACTGCTATCAGTTATGCATAATAATTATTAATCACTGTTATCAATCATTAGTATTTTTGTTTCAGTATCTAGGCTTTCACCTTAGTTTGCCTTCCCCTTAAAACACGTATGTACCCAGAATGCATAAGGTAAGTGGAACAGTCTGCAAATAAGAGAGGGACAGACTTGATTGTCTTTGTGAGGTAACCTTTCCAGCAGTGGGCATTCTTCTTGTGAAAGGGACTTTTTCTTTTTAACATAAAAATTTAAGGCCTGACATACCCAGTCTTCCTCTGCCCCATATTTCGTCTCAAAGGCAGCCGAGGATGCTTTCCTTGGTGCAAGTAAAACAAACGTCACCTTTTTCTTGCCCTTGTTCCTAGTACAAGACATGTCTTTCCAATTTGTCAACAGCCTGCCCCCTAAGGGACTGTCTGGAGGGGTGTTCCCAGGACTTCTCTCTCTGCCCCCCATTTTCTTTTTAAGCCACCTATCCGTATGTCCCATTCGGTCCCTCCATCCCCTTCCCCACGTGGGAGGACAGAACTGCAGATGTAGGCTCTGCACTCATTCCGTATTTAACTGTACATCTCTTTCACACACACACACACACACACACACACACACAGAGAACAGTGTTCACCCTCACCTTGTGCCCTGTCCCATATCTTACTTGACAAAGACTTGTCTTTAGGCCCCCATCATCCCACAAGACTACTCCATGCAATTCCGAGGCAATGGATTCCCAAGGAGGCAGCCCATTCCTCCCTAAAGTGATGGTGTCCTCCACTCCCCAAGTAAGAAAAATAACACACCCATTGCACAGTTTGCAAAGGCAGCATTCCCCAGTGTTTTCCACAGTTTCCATATAAGCATCTCAGTTTGGTTTGAATCTCACAATTCTAGCTCCATTTCAGTCTGTGCAGGATGTCTCATTTGGTTATCTTTGCTATCACTTGTGTATCACTTTAGCTTTTTTTTCTCCTTTTTCTGATAATCCTGTAGTTAAGTGTTCAAGTGTTGTACCATTCTTAGGGAGATTCCTGCAGGATGAATTTAAGTTCATGTATTGGAGAATAGTAAAATAATACTGGCCTGGAACTGAAGTCTAGCCAAAATAAGGAGACAGCCCTGAGCTGTACCTACAATGTGTAAGATAACCAGAACAGTCACTGGACATTGAGGTCCTGAACACTGAGGTCCTTGAAAGTGTGCAGAGAAGGGCAACCAGGCTGGGGAAGGGGCTGGAGGGCAAATCATATGAGGAACGGCTGAGGGAGCTGGGGCTGTTTAGCTTGGAGAAGGCTGAGGGGAGATCTTATCACCACCTACAACTACCTGGAGGGAGGTTGTAGAGAGGTAGGTGATGGGCTCTTCAGCCAGGTGAAAGGTGATAGGACAAGGGGAAATGGCCTCAAGCTGTGCCAGGGCACGTTTAGATTGGACATTAGAAAAAAAAAAAAATTACTGAAAGAGTTGTCAGAGCCTGGAACAGACTGCCCAGGGATGTGGTTGGGTCAGCTTCCCTGGATGTGTTTTTTAAGAGGGTAGATGAGGTACTTAGGGATATGGTTTAGCTTAGGATGGGATTGGTTGGACTTGATGATCTTGAAGGTCTTTTCCAACCTTGTGATTCTGTGATTCAGTCACCTCAGGAACAGATGAAATGTAGGCCACATATGGCAAACCACATCCAACAGCTGGAGCTATAAAAGTCCCCAGCCAGAAGGCAACATAAAGTTAGCACATCCAGTGATCAACAGCGCGAGCTGCAGGTTTGGTACAGACGCTACCATCCAGCCCACAGATCAGCCCCGCAAAAGGCTCGTAATCCAGCAGCTGAACGGGCCAGGCAAACCCAAATTCCCCCTTCTCCCAGGCCCACCACCTCATCTTCCTTTTTGCAGGTATTTTTATTACCTCACACTTGCCACGGAGACCCGTCTCCTGGAGTCGGGACCAGATGCTCTGGATCCTCCCCGCGTGCTCTGGGTGGCTGTTGGTGTTTCCACAGGTACACTGGTGCTTCAGCATCAAGGTGTCATACACAAGGCCTGTGGCAGAGGTTACAGAATTGCTCTCTGTTAACAAGTGTAAAATAATTTTGACAGAGACAGAAGGAAAAAAAACCCCAAGTCCTTTTTTATTCTTTACTACAGCACTTGACATACAACCGACCGGTTCTACACAAAGGTGGCACGTGCTGTACCAGGATCTCCATGAAATGGAAATCCAAGGGGCTGCTCTTAGACAGCACCAGGTCCCTTCTGCTGGAAATCCCCAATGGATAGGGAAAAGAAATTAAGGAAGAGACATCTCTGCATGCTGAAGTTGTCAGAGTGACAGGCGGTCACTGGAAGCATCAGTGGGAGCACCGAGGAGGTGCTGGTGACCTGGGAGGGGGCAGATTTGTCACACTTCCCTGGGTACTTTTATAAGGTCACACTAGGGTTTCGGATTAAAAGCCAGGAGGAGGAAGTCATTAGCAGGCCCTCTCCTCCAGAAAGTAGTTTGTACTTAGGTCTTTACATCTACATTATTTGACAATGCTAATTAAGGCTGTTAGCACACACATGGGCAGCCGTGTTCAGCAGGACCTGTAGGTATTCAGCAGTGGTTTCATGGGAGGGGGAGGTCAGGCGGCTAAATCTCCTTGCCTTACCAAGTATTTATGGCATGAAACCAGACTCTGAGCACAGCCATGGACACAGCCTGGAGCTGAGCGCTGTGCTGCTGCATGCACCAAAGCTTGGCTCGAGTTGCAATCGCACCTTTTCACTGAGTGTAGGCATGTTCTACCGCTGAAAAATTTGGCTTTCCCCTCTGAGGCAAATGCTGGCACTGACATTTTCAGGGATTCAGCCTCAGGGAAGGTATCTGGCAACTCCTTTGCTGTAGGTGAGTGCAAAAAAACCCTCAACAAACTCAACAAAACCCAAACCACACTCAGTTCTAGGAAGAGAACAGAGCACCTGTTAATTGACTGCCTTTGGGTTAGCCAAAGTTCAGTTAAATAAGATCCTGTGAGGTCTCCCAAGTTGGATTCAGAGCACCAAACCTCATCAGGAGCTGTGTGACTGAGGCAGACACTGTAAATGCCACCCAATGGTAAGGCTGTCTGTCCATGAGAAGTTCTTGGTCTGAGCTCACTCAACCAGCACAAGGTTGGCAGTAACCTCAGAGAATCACAGAATGGCATGGGTTGGAAGGGACTCCAAGGATCATAGAGCTCCAACCCCCCTGCCACAGGCAGGGACACACACAAGGTTGCCCAGGGTCCCATCCAATCTGACCTTAACCTCACCTCTGAGGTTAATTTATTTCTGAAGGAAAAACTCATCTTCAGGGGGCATGAAGATGAGTTTGGTTAGGTGCTGGAATGGGTTGCCCATGGAACTGGGGGGGCCACCATCCCTCAGGGTGTTTAAGGTTGGATGAGGTACTTAGGGACACAGGTTAGTAAGTAATACAGGTGGTTGGGGAACGGTTGGATTAGATGATCTTGGAGGTTTTTTCCAACCTGAATGATTATATGACATTTTGACAAAGTACTTGTTACCCAAAAGAACTGGGTGCCAATGTCTTCCTAGGCCACAGGGGACTGCACTAGGTTTGGCTAAATTGTTGATATTAAGCAGAAGAAAGTGGTTTTGTCTTTCCCAGCTTCCAGACATACCTACAGGGATCACAACTAGGCTTTATCAACTTAAAACCAAAAGGTGCATGTGTACTAACCCCACATATATATTCACAGTCCCCAACTACCCTTGAATTTAAAGAAAAAGAGGTACAAGCAGCAAGCCATACACCCAGTGGTTACTGATCTGTTTGGGTGCAATCTGGGCCTCACTTCAGCCCATGGGCACCCTGGAGCCAGCGTGAGCCTGGGACTGCACCCTCTGAGACCAAGAACTGAAAGACAGCGCATTGGAGGCATTCAGGTGATGGCCAAAGAGAAGGGCAAGGGGGAAAACACACTGTGCAGAGCATGGGCAATGGAGCACATCAGAGGATCTGCTAATGAAAATGGAAGAAGCAGCAGTACCTCATTTATAAAGGATGCTCCAACCAGGAGATAAACCTGAGTGTAATTCATACCATATCTTCATGAGTTTGAGGCAAAGAGTAAAGTGTTTCCACTTGATGAGGGGAGGCTGAGGGAGCTGGGGGTGTTTAGCCTGGAGAAAAGGAGACTGAGGGGAGAACTCATCGCTCCCTACAGCTACCTAAAAGGGGCTTGTAGTGAGGTGGGGTCAGTCTCTTCTCCCTGGTAGCCAGGGACAGGGCAAGGGGAAGCGGCCTGAAGCTGCGTCAGGGGAAGGTTTGGTTGGGTGTTAGGGAACATTTCTTCACTGAAAGGGCTGTCAGGTAAGGGGCCAGGCCGCTCAGGGAGGGGGTTGGGGCACCATCCCTGGGGTGGTTTAAAAGAAGAGGAGATGCTGTACTTGGTGACATGGTCTGGTGTTGGACCTAGTGGTGGCTGGATAGACTGTTGGACTCGATGATCTTGAAGGTCTTTTCCAGCCAAAACCATTCTGTGACTCTATAAAACTAATATCTCAATGAAGTTCTTCCATACTGTAGTCAAACATTACTCGACACATCCCTGTTTTAAAAACTAAACCCCCAGAAAGAAGAGAACTCTTCCAAGTCCCTTCCTGTGGCTGGGGACACCTGGATGAAGACATACAAACATACAAAGGAAAGCTTGGCAATTTAAGCTTAAAATACGACCCTACATTGGCCATTACAAGTTAAATTAAGTGGTGCTGGAAGCAATACTCTTTAAGACATGAGAACAATCATTTTTAAAGGTCAGCACTAAAGCATAACCAGCGCGCTTTTCTTGGCAGAACAAACATATGATTTGAGGTTCAGATAATTACATTGCTCTGCACAGGAGAGAATAAATGCCTTCATTAGAAATGAAAAATACTTTAATGCAGAACATCAGAATAATTTGTGGAACTGTTTTTACAGGAGATCAGAGACTGGATAATTGGAGCTATGCAAATTAATGGCCTAACCTGAGAAGCCTTATTCAAGAGCGTAGAATGGTGTGTGCAGAAGTATTCATTAAAGTCAAGGGGGCTACTTGTGCTAGTGAGGGCAAGTTCAAGGACTAGCTTTCTCTTACCTGCTAGTGGGAAGGAAAATTAAATGTCATGCTTCGGGATGTAAAGCTGATTGCTTGAAGAAGTCAGGAAGGGCATTGTTTTGGCTTTCACACGGAGTAATGCATGTGATGTTTGAGAGGTGCATTATGTGGTTCTTTCCCTGTACCTTTGAAATCTGAGGTACTGGTACTGATAGAGGCAGGAAAGTAAATTACATATAAAGCCCAGAATTTTCAGTTGTCTGGTCCTAACTGTCCAGAGAAAGCATGAGCATTTTCTATGTGCTGTGAACATGAAAGTGATGGACTTTGTCTGTTGGATGATTATCGATCTCTTGGGAGCCACACTCTCATGTTTAGAGCGGTGATGCTTGGCTTCATGAGCGTTGTTGGAGGAGGTTTGTTTCTTCCATCCCCCTCCCAAACAAACCCATATCTTAATTTCTCTGAAATCGAAAGCGCATAATCAAGTTCAGGATCAGCCTCCAAAAGCAGTCACTTATCAAACAGACTGCTCTGAAAAATACCCAGGACTTTAATTTCCTGCCTTTCAAAGAATAGTTCAATCCTAGTGATTAAGCTTTAGAACCCACCTCCAAAAGCACACACCATGGACAACCTCAGGGAAACATTAGGGATCTAACTCACACACACATGCTCGCCAGCTGTGATGTTCGCCTTTCCCCTCTGTGCCTGCAAGCCCACAAAGCAGCAGGATTGTTTTCTGCCACTGTTAAGCAGGTAGGGAGGGTTAATTAAACCCCTTCTGCGAGGCACAGGACCAGTCTCGCCTGTATCAGTGCCAGTGAATGCTCAACGCTTCCTCTCTTGAGACATTTTATTGCCTTTTTCCTCCTCCCTTTACCCAGCACAGATGCAGGGGACTTTGTGAGATAGACAGAAGGCAACAGAAGAATCAAGCCCTTGGAGCCTTAACATGGATAAATGCCATGAAAAGGATTTTTATAGAATCACAAGGTTGGAAAAGACCTTTAAGATCATAAAGTCCACCCACTCCCATCCTAAGCTAAACCATATCCCTAAGTACCTCATCTACCCTTTTGTTAAACACAGCCAAGGAAGGTGACTCAGCCCCTCCCTGGGCAGCCTGTTCCAGGCCCTGACAACTCTTTCAGTGAAGAATTTTTTCCCTAACATCTGATATGACCCTGCCCTGGCACAGCTTGAAGCCATTTCCCCTTGTCCTATCTCCTGTCCCCTGGCTGAAGAGACCATTGCTCAACTCTCTACAACCTCCCTTCAGGTAGTTGTAGGTGGAAACAGCTGAACTACTATTTTCTTCATATCACTGCACTGGATTGTGCAGTGTGATATAAAAGTGATATTCCACCTCTTATTTTATGTTACCTTTCTTTGGTTTTGTTTTTCAAACCCTTCCTCCAAGTAAAATAAGTAATAACATGCAAAATCTGCATTCTTACTCGTACCTGCAAATTTAAATGAAATTCAGAGGCATGTAACTGAGACAAATTTATATCCTCTGGTGGAAAATGTTATTGTAAGTTCAAAGTCTTGAGTATGATTGACAAGGCAGCTGAAATACTGGAGGAGAAGGGAAGAAAGGGAATGAACAATCACTTCAAGCAGTGCCAGGCTTCCTTGTTTTTAAAGCACCAAAGTTTGGGTCTAAAAGTATTAAATGCTCGAGTTACACCCCTTTGACCGATGGCCTGGGGACACCCCCCTTTGCTTCCCTGGCAAAAGCCAAGATCTAGAATAATCTCACTCTAACTCATCGTGGTAGAAACATAGATTGGGTGAAACTGCAGGTTTCCAGGTTATGGATGGAGATAGAGACCTAAAGGTCTCTGCACACATCCCAAGGTGCTGCTTGGGCTTTCACAGAGCTGCTGGCACCCGCAGCTAAAGAGCAAAGTCCTAGTGAACGTATCACTACCATTATTCCATTGGTGTCTGGAGACACTCCCGAGTCACAGTGCTGGTCACAGCGATGAGAGAAGTGTGGGTTAAAGAAGAATCAACAGGTGAGCGAAGGAGAAACAAAGTCAGGAGCTGCTCTAAATGGGGCGTTCTGGATTCTCACCCCACTGCCACTTCGTTTTCCCAAGGACACCCATCCCAGTGCAAAAGGGTCATCTACAAAACAGGGCTTGACACTTGGGGAAGATGGTAAGTCTGCCTGATCACCCAACACAGGCTTGGAAAGCTGCACATAAATTAACTTCCACCTGTTCCTGAGCCTCTGGGTAGGCAGGAAAGATTCTGGTGGAGAAAAAGTTGGTTGACAGGATTCAGGAAGAACAATTGCTTGCGGCCTTTAAGCTTTGGGGGGGATTGATGCCTTTATTGCACTTCTGTGTTTCACCAGACAAACAGAGAATAATTTTCCTTCCAGGTGAAGACCGAGCAGGTAAGGAAACACTCTGCAGTCTGTCTATTGGAGACAACTTGAAATAATCAACTCACCTCATTTTTCCTAACCTACAGGCACGGACTTCTGGGCAGGGATTGTGTTTCAGAAGGAGGGGAGGCTGGCACAGAGCCCAGGGTGGATAGCTTATACGGCAGGAGGCTGTGCTGGGACTGGAGACAGTGCCGAAAATATGGCCAACAGACACCGTGCTTGGCGTGCTGTCCCTTTTCCCTAGCACTGTGCTCTCCGCCTGGCAGCTAAAGCAGCTTTGGCATGGCATATGCCTTGTCTTCTATTCTTTCTTTGAATCAAAGTGCTGTGCTGCTATTGATTTTTGGAAGTTATTTTCTGTCTGGACAGTAGGATGTCTGTCCCACTGGAGAAGGGACAAGGAGGACAACAGGGTGCTGGGTGATTGAATCTTATCCTTGCTGGAGATGGTATGTTTGGAGTCCCCACACGCAGCTGAAGTGCAGAGCCCAAGCAGACAGATTTGTAGGGACAGGGCAGAAAAGCACAACATAAGGCAAAACGGTGACCATGGCCCCAACGCTTCTGCCTCCAGTACCCCAAAACCTTACCTGTTGTGAACCTTGGCTTAGTGGGTGGCTCCTGTACAGACATCGGGAAAGTGGCTGAGGCGGGCGAGGACTGTGCACGGGACAGAGGCCGGTGCCCTCCGAAAGACACGGGCATGCCAGCTGCCTCCAGCGATGCCTGGTAGTTTCTCAGCTGGTGAATACGTTGCTGCTCCAACAGAAGAGCTTGCTGCGGGCAAAAGAAGCAGGCAATTGCTGAAAGTCTGCATGGTGCCTTCACAAAAGGGTTTGTAAGGTTTGTGGGCTGGGACTCCTTGTACTGGTAAAGGAGCGGACTCGCACACGCGTGACACGTGAAGATGCATGTGTTTCTAGAGAGGTCAGGCAACCCGTGTGACTGCAGGGTTAGGCTGTGATTCTTCAACTTACTGGGTGGTAACATGAAAAAGTTAGGGTGAGATCTGTTTTCAAGGTGTTTGCAGAGGGGTTGTTCTGACCAGCTTCACTCTGCTCCACCCCTGAACTGAAATGCCAAGAAAATAAAGAGGGGATTTGGAAGGAATGAGCAGTGCTGGAAAATGAGACTAGTTTGAAAATGGGTAGCATTTATAAGAGCTCCCAGTTCAAACTGTCTGCTTCAGCTCAGCACGCCCCCTATTTTGAGGGAAATTAATTCTATTCTACACTGCATGATTTCTCATGAGCAGCATGTCACATTGCAGGCTTAGGGCACCGAGATCTCATAGGGCTTCTGTTGCCTATTAATCTTCATTCTGGTTTGCTGACTAGTCACCACTTCATGGGATCCCATCAGCTACAGCTACAGCTGTGTTTAGAGAGCTGTGTCATGATGTAATGGATAAACAGGACAAGAAGGACATGACCAGCTGGAGCAAATCCAGAGGAGGCCATGGAGATGATCTGAGGGCTGGAGCAACTCTGCTCTGAAGACAGGCTGAGAGTTGGGCTGGTTCGGCCTGGAAAGCGTTTCGGGAGATGCAGCCTTTCAATACTTAATGGGAGAGGCTTATAATATGGTGACAGACCTTTCAGTAGGACCTGTAGCAACAGGTCAAGGGGGAATAGTTAGTTGTAAATTAAAAGAGGGAAGAGAGGTAGATACAGAATAGAGACAAGGGAGACATTTTTATGATGAGGGTGGTGAGACACTGGCACAGGTTGCCCAGAGACTGGCAGATGCTCAGATCCAGGAAATATTCAAGGTCAGGCTGGAAAGGGCTCTGAGCAACCTGATCCAGTAAAGGTGTCCCTGCTCACTGCAGGGGGTTGGACTAGATGGCTTTTAAGAGTCCCTGCCAACCCAAATCATCCTATGATTCCATTGATAACCACAGCCCTGAACCTGGGGCACCCTGGCAGGCTCATTAGCAGAAGCGGCCTCATCCCACCCTCCAAGATGGGTTGGCCCTATCTTCCTCCCCCTGTGCCCACCACCTCAGCAGCGGTGTATGCAATGGTGTGACGCACCAGACTGAGGAATGGGTCCAGCTCAGCCGGACCCCAGGCAGGAGAGGGACTTTTCAACCAAGCTGGTTCTCTCCACAGCCACACCACTAGGACTCTGGTGGGAAGGGATACCTATCCTAGCCTGTCACACTCCCACTGCAGCCTAACCACCTGCCCATTTTCTCCATTTATACTTTCTCCTCTTTGAGGCAAAGTAACTGGGAAGGACATCATATTTTTAAGACTCCTCAGGTGTGTCCATGCATTCAGGACTAGGGCGGGGCAGGGGGGCTGCACTTTCAGAGAGATGCAGTACCACCACGGTCGGTCATCAGCAGCGGGTTCCATTCCATTTCTTTCTTTACTATGGCAGCAATGCTTAGATGTGACCACAGACACCACAGAGCTCTCTGCCGAAGCCACTCCATCAGGTGTTATAACACCAAAGGTGTTATCTCTGAGCAACAGCACACAGTGACATTCAGTGACATGCAGGTCAGCTCTGCAGCGCTGGGACCATGGCAGCGAGATGCAAATGACAGACCAACCAATTTGCACCTGGTTCCCAGGCACTGCAACTCCACCCCTGGCACTAGTCCACTTGCCCTCGCCCAGGGCTGTGGGTTTACTTGGAGCGCTACACCCTGGCATGGCTACAGGAACCTGCTCTGGCTGCCGATGCCATGTGGGGGTTATGTGGGGCTGTAGGTATGCTCAGACACTGAGTGCTAAGGGTTGTAAAGACAGGCAGAGCACTGATGCCTTAAGAGAACCATAACCATCTCACCTTCATCACCGCTACCACAAGAGGCAGCTTTCGGGAGACTGACCTGTAATTGGGAAGCCTGTGCTATGCTGCCCCGTCACTGGGTTTATTACTCACGATCCCCAAAAGCCTCTGGTGTTTAATCCTCAAAAGCGAGCACAGCTGGGATCTCCAGCTCTGAAGATGGAAGCCCTATTCAATGAACTTCATCCCCTGTTCCCTCATAGAGCCCATCTCTGGGGCAGTCAATTTGTTTTAACCCATCAGACCAAAATAAAGTCCTCCACTGGTACTTAGTGCTCAAAAATGCTGAACATCACACTGACCGTATTTTGTGCCAGCAATCCAGATTCTCCTCCTTGGGTCTTGTGAGTTGACACAGTGACTGTAAGGAAGGATGGCATTGCTTTTACCTGCTCCAGGGAAGGATGGCACTGCTTTTCCCTGTTCTAGGGAAGCATGGCACTGCTTTTACCTGCAGGTTTCATTACACAGCAAATCCTCAAAAGCTGCGTGCCCCCAATTTCTCCCCCTCCTTAAAGCAGTACATGGTGACTACCAGGAACCAAACGATCTTCCATGGAGAGCCAAGTGCCCAGGTTGGGATTTTGTGAGCTCACCTGACGAAAGAGCAGCTCCTGCTCAGCCTGCCTCTGCCCAGACTCAAGCTCTTGCTGTGGCTCTGCTTCCTCCTCATCGCTCTCGATGGGTTCTTGCTTCACTTGCACCATGTTGGCCATCCCTGGGGCCTCCTTTTGGCTTGTGACTCTGTCACCGTATGGCTCCTCCAGAAGGGCTTGGTGCTCCCGTAACTCTTCTTCTGTCTCCTCCGGGTGGCTTTCATGCTGGCGAGCTGGTTCGTTGGGTTTTGATATAATCTGAAAACATCCCAGAGGTTAACCAATAAATAAGACTCATCACAGGTAAAGTTCACTCTGTTCTCAAAGAATCAGCTTCATGAGAAGAGCAATGGTGAATTACAGCTTTTATCTTATAAACTAGGTCCAAAACAGCCACTCAAGGAAAAGGTCAGGTCACCCTTGGCATTAAGCGCTAGGAAATCCTTTGTCCCAACTAATGATGGCCCCTTCATTTTCCACTTGAGTTCCTCTCTGAAGAAATAAGAGCCTCTTGTGCCTACAGCACAGACGTAGGATGGATGCTACGCTATTCACAAACCTGCAGAGAAGCAGAACAGCCATCTGTACATTGGGCAGTTAGACACAAAGAAGTAAGAAAGACAGAAACCCTCTAAAAGGGTTTCTGTGACCTGGTTTGTCCAGGTTCTTGGATCCCCCCCCCTGGAATTTGATTGAGAGGCTCTCATGAAGTTTCCTCTGAAACTTGCACTCCTGTGAAGTTCGTTAAGAGGAAACTGGGGACACTCGACTTAGAGCATCTGTACAGAAGCAAACTGGAAGAATGTCATTCTAACCAAACCTTCTGGACCAGAGGTACCAAACTCCTCTGGAAGTTGCTGCTAAAACCAAGGGAACAATGGAATTCCCACTGTAATAATTCACGCAGGCTCAGAATTTTTGAAATTTCATTGGTGAGAGAAAACACCCAGTTCTCTCTCTCAGGCTGCCTGTGATTTTTCATTTGGAACAAACCCAATTAAAATACAATACACAAAGTGTTCTTAAATCCAGAACAGGGAAAGGAATGAATTCCCTCTCTTCAGAGGAGCTTGGGCTGTACCTGTTCCACAGGCTCACAGAATCACAAGGTTGGAAAAGCCCTTTAAGATCATCAAGTCCAACCGTTCCCATCCTAAGCTAAACCAGATCCCTAAGCACCTCATCTACCCTTTTTTAAAACACACCCAGAGAAGGTGACTCATCCCCCTCCCTGGGCAGCCTGGGCCAGGCCCCGACAACTCCTTCAGTACAGTTTTTTTTTTCTAATATCTAATCTGACCCTGCCCTGGCACAGCTTGAGCCCATTGCCTCTTGGTCCTATCACCTTTCACCTGGCTGAAGAGACCGTTGCCCACCTCTCTACAGCCTCCCTTCAGGTAGTTGTAGGTGGTGATAAAGGTCTCCCCTCAGCCTCCTCTTCTCCAGCCTCAACACCCCCAGCTCCCTCAGCTGCTCCTCAGAGGATTTGCCCTCCAGCCCTTTCCCCAGCTTGGTTGCCCTTTTCTGGATGAGCTCCATGACCTCTATGTTCTTCTTGGAGTGAGGAGCCCAGAACTGGACCCAGCACTCGAGGTGTGGCCTCCCCAGTGCCCAGCCCAGGGGCACAATCCCCTCCCCAGACCTACTGGCCACACTATTGCTGACACAAGCCAGGATGCCATTGGCTTTCCTGGCCACCTGGGCACACTGCTGGCTCATGTTCAGCCTGCAGTCACCCAACACCCCCAGGTCCTTCTCTGCCTGACAGCTCTCCAGCCAGTCTCACCCCAGCCTGTAGTGCTGCAGGGGGTTGTTCTGTCCCATGTGCAGCACTCTGCACTTGGCCTTGTTAAACCTCATCCCATGGGTCCAGTCTGGTCAGATCCCTCTGAAGAGCCTCCCACCCTCAGGCAGAGGTTCATACAGAAACTGCTGAACATTGTAAGGTGCCAGGGCAGAGCTTGGATGAGGATCAGGCCATCGGCATGAAAAGCAGCAGTGGCTGGAAAGCTCAGCAAGCTGAACCAAAACATGGTTACCGAACACACACAGAAGGAGTGTGTTACTTTCTTGAGCGTGACACTAAACCTCTCTCACTAAACAGAGGGAGTGCAGCTCGGCCCTGTAACCTAAGCAAACCCACACAGGGCAGACCAAGGTAACAGCAGGATTAACTGCCCACAAACAGCAGAGCAAGAGGTTGCTAATAGCAGAGGGGTTCAAACAGCTAGGGCTTGACACTGTTAAGGTGGGAGCACCGCAAAGACCAGGGTGCAGGACCACGGGGTTCCAGCCCTTTGTGGATTACTGCGTTTCAGATGTCTCTGCTCCTGAGAGGAGCAAGACATGCTGAAGAGCATTATCTTGTCTAGTTTAGGGGCAAGACCCTACGGAATCCTCATGGCCCACAGTACAGACTGGGGGTGCAGCCTATCCCTCTTTATGACAACAGCCAGTATTTTGTACTGACCAACAACTGGCTGCTGTTGGTAGGAGAGTTTTGGATCACCTCTGAGAGTCAGTGATTTCTTCAAAGAGATGAGATCCACCTGACTAAACAAGGAAAAGTAGCTTTGCCAACAGTTGGCCAAGCTGGTAGTGAGAGCTCTAAACCTGAAACACCAGGAGAGGGAGTGGTTCCTCAACAAGACCTAAGGAAGCTGGGGACAGGGTCTGGTGGGAGCAGAAAGGACCTGGCAATCAACAGAGCTGAGGTGGCGTCTCTTTGAGCGCAGGCATGTGAAGGAGGTGATGGCACAACAGCCTGACTGGGAAGCTCTCATGCCTGTCCTGGGGAACCTGCACATTCGGGTGCCTCTCACATGTCTCCACGCTGGTCCCCTTGGTGTGTGAAATAAACAGAAGGATTAGAAATCTGTGTGCAGTCACAGGGCTACAACCTCCCTGGGACCACGGAGATGTGGTGGGGGAAGAAGAATCAGGTTCACAGACTCTGGTCTTCATGGGGAACTTTAACCAGCCTGCTATCTGCTGGAAGGAGAAGACAGCAGGGCTCAAGCACAGATGACTAATTCCTGATACAGGTGATCAAGACACCAAAAAGAAAGGTCAGCTCTCCTGGACCTGACACTGACAAAACGGAGGGACTATTCAGGGAGCTGAGAGGTAGCACTGGCTGCAGTGGCCATCAGATGGTAGAGTTTAAGATCTGCAGGGGAAGAAACAGGGCAAAAAGTAGGATCACAGCCTTGTATTTCAAGAGAGGAGACTTTGGCCTCTTCAGTGATCTGCTTGGAAGAGTCCCATGGGATACAGCCCTGGGGAGAAGAGGGGCCCAGGATTGCTGGCTGATAAGTCAAGGATTCTATAAGCTCAAAACACATCTCTCCTAACATGTAAGAAGTCAAACACAGGCTGCAGAAGGCTTGTATGGATTAGCAAGGAGCTCCTAACTTAACTCATACGACCGGGTGGGTGGTGTGCAAGCACTGGAAGCAGGACAGGTAACTCAAGAGGAGTAGAGTTGCTATCTGATCTTGTGAAGATGGTGTTAATAAAGCCAAAGCCAAGCTGAAGTTGAATCTGGAAAGGGACATGAAGGTCATCAAGAACAAAAAGAGGAAGGCTAGGACAACTTGGGCCAATTTGGGTGAACAAATGTCATGGAAAAGGCCATGGTAATTAATGCCTTCTTTATCAGTAAGTTTGTCCTTCAGGAATTGCAGGCCTCTGAGATCAGAGGGCAAGTTTGGAGCAAGGAAGACTTACCCACTGTGGAGGACCACCGGAGTTTAGCAAGCACTTAAAAACCTCTGGACATACACAAGTTCATGGGGCCTGATGGACTACACTCACAGGTGACAGGACAAGAGGCAATGGGCACAAATTAAAACATGTGAAAGAAAAGTTTTTTCTTTTACAATAGGGTCAGTCAAACACTTGGAGAGGACGCCAACGAAGGCTATGGAGTCCCAGTCTGGGATTATTGGGATTGAGATATTAAACACCCACCTGCACATGGTTTTGGGCAACCTCCTCTAGCTGACCCTGCTTGAGTGGCAACATTGGACTAAATGATGTTATGAGGTCCCTGCAAACCTGAAAGATCCAGAATCAAAACTTCTCAAGGATTCTTGGGAGGTTTCTCCCACCTCTCTAGTTTTGTTACTTGTAATGCACCCTCAGTAAGTAAATCACGTTAAGCCAAAGGTAGTTCTTCCACCAATTTTCCTTAAACTCTCTTAGGCTTAATCTGTTTTAAAAGATAATTAAACCACCATAAACAATCTTCTGCTACTCGGGTATTTTTTTTTTCTGTTGGATTGAAGGTCTAAAGCTTTGAACCTAATACCTTCTGAACTTATGAACCATGCAAGGTAACTGCTGGGAAAATAATGGAAATGAGAAGCAGTGCAACTCCCTAGAAATTCTGAATTATTCCAACTCCATAGAAATGTAAGATTTAAATAAAAAACACATGTGTAAAATGCTACAGTGAAGGTTGAAAGATCAAGTGGTCAATGACAAGAATATCTCAAACATTGTTTGCTCTCCTCATAGAAACTGAATCTCTCAGCATGTCATGTGTTCTAGCTGATGCAACCCTGTTCTTAGAGAACACTTCTGGAAAGAAAACACTTAGTTACGAACCTGTTCCGTGTGACACATGAGTAAGTGCACCCCAGGCCTGTTAAAAGTCCCACAACATCTTCCAACTTTGCAATTTCATGATGATGTGCTCATGTAATTTAAGAAAAATTACCTAATTGATGCGCAAGGCAACGAACACAAAGCTAACACTGAAAATGTCCCCAAGGGTATCTGAAATAGTGAACAATTACACAGTGAACTATAATGTACTCAGTGCTGGTGGGGCCACACCTGGAGCACTGTGCTTGGTTTTGGGCCCTTCACTACAAGGACATGAGAAGGCAACCAGGCTGGGGAAGGGATTGGAAGACAAGTCTGATGAGAGGCGGCTGAGGGAGCTGGAGGTGTTTAGCCTGGAGAAAAGGAGACTGGGGGGAGAGCTCATCGCTCCCTACAGCTACCTAAAAGGGGCTTGAGCGAGGTGGGGTCAGTCTCTTCTCCCTGGTAGCCAGGGACAGGGCAAGGGGAAGCGGCCTGAAGCTGCGTCAGGGGAAGGTTTGGTTGGGTGTTAGGGAACATTTCTTCACTGAAAGGGCTGTCAGGTAGTGAGCCAGGCTGCCCAGGGAGGGGGTGGGGGCACCACACCTGGAGGGGTTTAAAAGAAGAGGAGATGCTGTACTTGGTGACATGGTCTGGTGTTGGACTTGGTGGGGCTGGATAGACGGTTGAACTCGATGATCTTGAAGGCCTTTTCTGACTGTAACCATCCCATGATTCTATAAATAACTTCTCCTTCCCTTCCCTGGCTCTCTAGCACCCTTTGCAATGAGGCTCTCTAGCACCCTTGCAAAGGCCTCTGGCTCTCTAGCACCCTTTGCAAAGGCCTCTGGCTATCCCATACTGCCGTCATAAAGCACCGTTCCAAGCACTGCCTCGCCAGCCTTGGACAGCCAGTACAGAAGGAACTGCAGTGCTCTAGTCACAAGCAGCTTTTAAAAGGCTTGATACAGCTGCCCAGATTTCTTATCTACCTCTTTGACATACAAAGAGCAGAAAGTAAAAACAACCAGAACAACTCTCCCACAGCACCATCAGGTCTCAACACAAGGAAACCCAAAGGAGTTGTCATTTCTTCCCTGTGGAATGCTTCACGAGGAGCCAAAGGCTTCATTTCTTTGGGAGTAAAATTTCAAGATCAGCTGGTGCCTGGTGTATCTACTAGATATGACATGCCTACTTCTTCATGACCCCTTCCCTGTAGTGGTAAGTTCTATAGGACACTGAAAGCTTTGAAGATCCTACTAAACAGGCTAGAAAAGTCTGTTTACTCCTCACAGGCTAATAGAGAAAGAACAGAACAGAGAAATGCTTGAGAAGCTCCTACAATAGCTAATACACTTTTTCTTTAGGCAACAAGTGTCACAAGGACCTGTCTGGTTCTAAAAGGTGGCTAGAGACATCCTTGGGAAGCATAAACAGAAATGAAAAACTTCACAGAAGCTTCTGATTCAGACAGACCAGCTCTGACAATGCTGTGCACCTCTGACAATGCTGTGCACCTCTGATTCTTTCTCCTACAATAACAAGCAGTTACAGAAGACATTTCTTGTCCTGCACAATTAGAAGGGCAAAGCACCTTCAGCACTGAACACGACAGACCAGTTATCAGAGACTGACTGAGATGAAGATGGGCACAACTTGAGGTAAAACTTGAGTTAGATCTATTCCCAAGACCTTTTCCAATTTAGGAGCCCAACAGAGAAACAAGGCATTTCTCTAGCCAAATCATCCTAGACGAGCGCAGGACAGCCACTCATCACGTTACTGGTTACAGAAAGCAGAGAATACTGTTTGAGTCTCTGAGGGGACTAATTTTGAACATGAGATTAATGAGTCTTGTGGGAAAAGGCATCTCTCCACAACAGTCATGGTGGCTAAAACCAGAACTACACATGCCTTCAAGCTTTAGGACAAATCTCCTCATTTCCATACAATGCATCCAGAGTTACCTACCGGTAATGGAAGCTCATAGAAATCATACCTGATAACACACCAACCCCCCATTCCACTCTATCAGATACATACAGCTGGTCACAACTATAGGGATACGCTGGACCAGGCAGCACTACTGTCAAGATCCATCCAGTCTCCTTGGAAGCACAGAGCATGCACAGTGGAGTGACTTCCCTCTTTTGGGAATGGGACAGTGTAGCAGAAGGTACCAGACAGGATCCAGCCAGCCTCAGCCCCTCCTGTGCTGGCAACATCCACCATGTCGAGTCCTGCTCCCCCCGAACGTTGTTTTGGGTGTTTCAGGGTAAGACCGTGTGTCCCACTGACCAGAGGAAAAGAGAAGCCAGGAAGCAAGGTAGGACAACAGACTGGCTCAGCTGTGACTGTACTGTGCAGAAGCCAACTAAAGCTCTTCCTCCTCTTTCTGGACACCAAGGACAAACTCAGGGAAGAAAGAGAATAGCTCTGAAACACTGGAGTGACAGCTTTGGTAAGAATGAGAAAAAACAGAAAACCAAAGGCTATAAAAGCTCAGCTCAAAGCCATCCCAAAAGAGGCATCCAAAAAGTGTTGGTCTTGAGTCAAGGATGTTGCTGAGAATTGAGAAGTGGAAGGCTGGTGGTGGGAAGTGGATATGCCGGCTGGGATGCTCGAGAGAAAGGAGAGAACTAGCAGAGGCACAAGGCAAGAGTGCATCTACTGTGAGAGCAGCCTTATGCATGGAGAGTGGTTTGGAGAAGAAAACACATTGCTGGGGGCTTGTATTAGTCACTCAGGAATGGTAATACAAGCCCCATTCTTCCAGCTATTGCTGTGACTCTTCCCCACAGGAGGTACTCCTTACAGGCTGGGGAAGTCCTAATTCTTTACTTTTATAGACTGGAGAGAACCCAAAGGCAGTAAGTGATAATGGGAAGAGGCTGGCAGGTAGCAGGAATGCTGAACGAGGTGTTCTGGAGATCTTTTCAATACTCCTTGTCTCCAAAGTTACATCTGGGTGCTTCAAAAACTTCCCTTAAAACTACCCAAAGGACAACAGCCCTACCTGCACGTTGTAGTAAAAGCTACTCCAGGAGTACTAAAGAGTTCACATGTTCCACAAATCCAACCAACCAACCAACCAGAAAAATAAAACAAGTCAGGAAAAGAGTAAGGATAAATTCCAGATGTCAATAAAATGTATCCACCCTGCACTGCCACCCCAGACAAGTTAGGGCCATGTATATGCCACAGCAGAAGAAACACCTCACCAGAGCGTGCTAAAAATGAGGTTTACTTAGAAGAACCCTAATTTGACCCCAGCAGCTCAGTGTTAATCTTCTTCACAGTACAATTCAAGGCTAGAAGGGAGATTATCTGCTCTAGTAAGGCTTTGGAGCTACACATCCATGGGAATAACACCAAAACACTCCTTTTCCCTACAGAAAGGTAAAAAGTTGAGTTTTCCAACATAGGATTTACAGAAGTCTCACTTGTGCATTTGTCCTTAGGAAGAGAATTGCTGCTTCAAGATCTATCCTGCTGAAGAGTTAATGCTTTTAACCCAAAACATCTGGACTCTGCCCAGAGAACAGAATTCTCCTCAGACCTGGTTCGTCACCATGACAAAATGCAGGAGAGAACCACCAGCAATCACTGCTCCTCTCTCTCACAGATAAAAGACTAAAATTTGCATCTTTAAAGAGCTGAAGTCTGCAGAGAAATCCGAACCGCTGACGATGAAACGATGCCAGGATCGCTGCAGGACTACACCGATTCATCTTCAGCCAGCCCCTTTGCCCAGCAAAGCTCCTCTGTGACCATGGGGGGAAAAAACATTTCTGAGGTTTGAACATGCAAAAAGGTGGGAAATGTGAGTGCACGGTGCCCGTGGACGTTCAGGTCAGCGCTCCCAAGGACCTCCACCCGTGCAAAGCTGTTATCTTCAGGACTGGTTTGCGTTTACTCTTTAGGGCACCTGCCCGATTCAGATCAAAGGCTGCACAAAGGTCAGTTAGTGAGAAATCACAGAATCACAGGGGTTGGAAGGGACCTCCAGAGATCATCAGGTCCAACCCCCTGCCAAAGCAGCTCCCTAGGACAGGTCACACAGGTCGGCATCCAGATGGGGCTGGAATCTCTCCAGAGAAGGAGACTCCACACCCCCTGGGCAGCCTGGCCCAGGGCTCCCTCACCCTCACTGGGAAGAAGTTCTTCCCCACATTGGGGTGGAACTCCCTGTGCTCCAACTTGCAGCCATTGCCCCTTGTCCTGTCCCCACAGACAGAGAAGGGTCTGGCCATGTCCCCCTGCATCCCATCCTTCAGATATTGATAAACATTAATAAGGTCCCTCCTTAGTCTTCTTTTCTCCAGGCTGAACACTCCCAACTCACTCAGCCTTTCCTCATTCAGTATCTTACCCACAATCTCACTTCTCAAACCCTGTTTCATAAGAAACAGCTGTTGATTTATAGTGTGACCATCACTAGAGCACGAGTGCTCTGCAAAGACCAGCACATTGATGCTAACAGTGACTCGAGGCCAGGCAGGGATCAGAGCTGCTCTGTGCCAGCCAACATGCAGCCAAAGCAGAGATTAGGGGCACACTATGCACTGGGCAGGGGCCTAATTCCAATACAGTTCACAGAATCCCAGCATCATGGAATCTCCTGAGCTGGAAGGGATCCATCAGGACCATGAAGTCCAACTCCTGGCTCCACATAGGCCCACCCCAGTCAGAGATGGCACTGAGGGTATCGTCCAGAAGCTTCTTGCCCTCAGCCCAGCTTGGGGCTGTGAGCCCTTCCCTGGAGAGCCTGTACCAGTGTCCGACCCCCCTCTCAGTACAGAACCTCCTCCTGACACCCAGTCTAAACCTCCCCTGTCATAGCTTCACACTGTTCCCTGGGGTTCTGTCCCTGGTCCCCAAAGAGAGGAGGGAGATCAGTGCTGCTCCTCGTCAGGAAGCCACAGACCCCTGTGAGGTCTTCCCTCAGCCTCCTCTTCTCCAGGCTGAAGAACCCCAGGGCCTTCAGCCTCTCCTCATAAGCCTTCCCCTCCAGACTCTTCCCCATCCTTACTGCCTTCGTTGGTTTTCAGATGAGAAGTTTTAAGATGTGTGAGCACACCTCTGCAGCCAGCAGCCCTGCATCCCCACCCCACCAATGCATGGAGAAGGCGAGCACACAAGCTGCCCAACAGCCAGATCCACTCATCTGGCCACAGCAGAGAGGAGGAAGGCAGTTCCCTGCAACAGCAACAAGCTGCCTTACCCCTAAAGGTCCTTTCCTTGCACCCCTCCTGTGTCCCCTGCTTTCTGCAGCACATGGTGCAGCATGCCGCTGGAGAGCAGCCTCGCTCTTACTCCTCTGTAGTAAGTTTGAAGCCTTCTAAGAGACACCTTGCTTGATCAAAAAGATGTGGAAAAAAAAAAGCAAGCGAGACTCGTGCAGAAATCTCTGCTGTTGCCATGCCCTAGCTTGACTGCACCAGGTGGCACCTTCCATAGTGCTCTTTCCACGCATGCATTGTCTCTCTGGTCCCTGTTTTTGGTCCCCCCCCTACCCCCCCGGGTCTCCCCAAGCAGTTCTGTCCCACTGACTGCATCCCTCTGCATTGTACTTCCCCACCTAGCCACTCACCCTCCTCCTTCATTCAATTCCAAGATCCTAATGCAAAGCTTCTGGCACCGATGCTTCACAGCCAAGTCACCTACATGATAATTCTTATTGTTTACTGGTAAGGGCTGACCTGTTGGGAAGCAGCTCTGTGGAAAAAGCCCTGGGGTCCTGGTGGACAACGGGCTGACCATGACCAGTGATGTGCCCTTGGGCCAAGAAAGCCAAGGGCATCCTGGGGGGTATCAAGAGAAGTGTGGGCAGCAGGTCCAGGGAGGTTCTCCTGCCCCTCTGCTCTACCCTGGGGAGGCCTCATCTGGAATACTGTGTGGAGTGCTGGGCTCCCCGGGTCAGTAAGCACAGGGAGCTACTGGAGAGGGGACAAAAATGGGCTATGGAGATGCTGAGGAGCCCAGAACATCTCTCTGATGCAGAGTGGCTGATGGACTCAGGGGTGGTCAGCCCGGGGAAGAGAAGGCTGAGGAGGGATCATCTCAATGCTGATAAATCCTTGAGGGGTGGGCTCAGGAGGACGGGTCAGTCTGTGTTCAGAGGTGCCCAGGGACAGGACAAGAGGTGATGGGCACAAACTGGAGCAGAGGAAGTTCCACCTAACCCTGAGGAGGAACTTCTTTGCTGGGAGGGTGTCAGAGCCCTGGGCCAGGCTGCCCAGAGAGGTTGGGGAATCTCCATCTCTGGGGACATTCAGACCCTGTGACTCTGGACACTGTCCTGTGCAGCCTGCTCGAGGGGACCCTGCTCTGGGGAGGATGTGGGACTGGGTGATCTCCTAGGGTCCCTCCAACCCTGATCAGTCTGTGAGTCTGTGATTTTAAATCAGGAGCAAAACAATGTATTTTTCCTTAGCTGCCTCCTTGGAAACAGCAAGACTTGTTTTGGCTGCAATCTCCTCAAAAATTTCATCTGATGCAGACACCTAACAGGGAAGTCCTAAGGCCAAAACTCTTAAAAGTTAGAAAAAATCACAAGGAATTGAAACCAGCCTTGTATTGTCTACAGGAAATCCAGCCCAACCTTAACAGGCAGCCCCGGCAGTTCTGCTGGGAATTAAAAGGCAACAATCATCTATGACAGTATTTTTAGTTGTGTCCTTACTCTCCTACACACGAGGGTCTTAAAAATATCCACGCATCTGGGAAAAGTCTTTTTCCATGTCAGCACTTGGATGCTATCCCACAGGATAAATTTGCCACACGCAGACAACGCTAGGGCTGAGAGGATTTTACCTCATTCCTTCTATATATCAAACACAGGGCAATCGCCCCTCTGCAATCAGTTTGATTCCTTCCCACCCGGCTCGGCTGTGGATGTGATAGAGCCCAGGTCTAACAAAGCTGAGATTCAGAGGGCTGTGGCTGGGCTCACCCAGCTCCGGTCGCACACACTCTCCTGCTCCTGGGAGGTCCAAGTGAAAGTCTGAATGAGTTCAGCGGGTACGTCACGGCCAAGTCTTTGGACGCTCACAAGCACTGGCAAAGGAGAAGCCTTAAAAACCCTCCCCTCAAACAAAGAAACCGCCAAGATGACGTTTATTTCTGAACAAAGGAACCCTACCTAGTGCCCCATGTCCCATTATCCTGCTCACGAAGCGTGCTTGGAGCAGGGATGGGGGGTAAGGGAAGTTTCGATGGTGGCAGCAGCTCCCCCCACCCGGGTGTGCGGGGCTGAATGAGGTCCAGGGCTGGCACACACGTTGAGGGGTGGCAGCTCTCCAGAAGTACATGATTGACGTCAGTAACTTGTGTAACCATCCTGCCTCAGCTCCAGTCTATAAACAAAGTTTTGGGGGGGGTTGTGTGGTGGTTTGTTGGGGTGTTTTCTGTGGCTTTTATTTTTTATTTTTTTTTAACCCCAGCTTCGGGTAGTTTTATTTTCTCATGGGACTGGAACAGTGAAAGTATTTGGAGAAACTTCGCCCCCAAATTAAAATACAGTGACCTGAAAGGTTTGCCTGCCATCAAACTTGTCCTCCTGAGCCCAAAGCCTCCTCCCAGACCTGCCTGTCACTTAAAAGCAAGCCACTGCTGGATAGAGAGCACAGAGTGGTGTCAGACACGAAAAAATCACATGGCTTAGGCTCGATTTCTCTGAGAGCTTTTTTTACATCATGAGTGTAGCACACTGCCTTCTGAAACCCTGGGAGAAAAGCTCAGGTCTTCAGGGCAAAATGTCCCTGCTCCATCCAGCCGTGGCATAAGGTGGCTGTTTTCTGCCTTAGGCTGAGGCATGAGTGGTGCAGACAATTTGGGGAAAGAAATTCCCTGACAGTCAAAGTCTCTCCTTGGGACTTGTTTTGGCGGCTGTACCACGGTGGGTTATTCTCAGAGGTCACAGAATCACAGAGGTTGGAAGGGACCTCAAGACATCATCAGGTCCAACCCGCTGCCAAAGCAGCTCCCCAGCTCATATTGCACAGGTTGGTGTCCAGATGGGGCTGGAATCTCTCCAGAGATGGAGACTCCACACCCCTCTGGGCAGCCTGTCCCAGGGCTCCCTCACCTTCACCGGTAAGAAGTTCTTCCTCACATTTTCCTCACATTCCCTGACAGCACTTGACATTTTCTGCTACAAAACTGACACCCGCTCCTGAGGCGGATGAATGGCAGCAATGCCAGCTTCAATAGAGTATTCCTGGAAAGCCACAACCCTGAACCATTCTGCCTTTCTGCAGTCTGCACCACAGGTAAATTGAGCCTGGGGATGGATGTCCATCCACATCCTTCTTGATAGGACTTCAGAAAATCAAGAAAAAGAGGTTCAAGGACGCTGGCCAACTGGTTACTGAGGTCAAACCCATGTACAAGAAACTCAGAACTAGCGTCGCCTGAAGTCGGTGTCAATGCTGAATGAGGAAGAAAGACCTTAAAAGCATCACGCCTACCTTGTTGATGTGCAGTTGCTGTTGCTGGAATTGCTGTTTGTGTTTCTCCAAGAACTGCTGGTGCTGCTGCTGGATCACTAACTGCTGGAGGGCCTGGGCGTTCTGGGGAAGGGGCGCAGACTGCGTACGCCCCAGTGGGCGATGCTGCCGGAGTTTGTGTATTGAAGGGGAGACCCGTTCTCCACCAACCAGGGACTGTGCATGGAGAGGCAGTCCTGAAAGATACCAGTCTGAAGATAATATGGAGGGAAAAAAACAGCAGAGAAGAAAAAAAGGAAGAAGAAAGGAAGGGAGAAAACAGCTGTTGAGTAATGCTGATGGTGACAATTATATATAACGTTAAAACCAGCCACCTCGCCATTTACAGCTGAAGCATCCTTAAAAGAGAGCAGAGAACCGTTAGTTAACACTGGATGGAGTAACCCTTTCCTTTCTTTTGAATTCTTTGCTTGATTAGCAAGAGAACCCAGGCAACCATATCATTTTTCAAACTCAGCAATACTTTACCGACCCTTCCACTGCTCGGGGTGGGGGGATGACATGAACTAAGATCCCAGCGGCGAGAAGTTCAAAGTTCTTACAACTTCCCTTGGCAAACCCAGGCTCATCTCTAGTAAAGGACCAACCCAAGCTGCTACCCTGCAGCATCCAGCTGTTGCACTTCACTGTGGGGCTCACAGAAAAATCACAGAATCACAGGGGTTGGAAGGGACCTCGAGACATCATCAGGTCCAACCTCCAACCACAGCCGGCTCCCTAGCTCATGTTGCACAGATAGGCATGCAGATGGGTCTTGATTGTCTTCAGAGATGGAGACTCCACACCCCCCTGGGCAGCCTGTCCCAGGGCTCCCTCACCCTCACTGGGGAAAAGTTCTTCCCCACATTGGGGTGGAACTTCCTATGCTCCAACTTGCAGCCATTGCCCCTTGTCCTGTCTCCAAAGACACTGAAAAGGGGCTGCCCATTTCCCCCTGCATCCCATCCTTCAGATATTGATAAACATTAACAAGGTCCCCCCTTAGTCTTCTCATCTCCAGGCTGAGCAGCCCCAGCTCCCTCAGCCTTTCCTCACAGGGGAGATGCTCCAGGCCCTTCAGCATCTCCACAGCCTCCTCTGGACTCTCTCCAGGCGATCCCTGTCTTTTTTTATCCCAGGGAGCCTAGAACTGGACAAATTACTCCATGGGAAGCATGACCAGGGCAGGGCAGAGGAGGAGGATCTCCTCCTGTGACCTGCTGCCCACACTCCTCCTGATGTCCCCAGGATCCCATTATCTCTCTTAGCCCCCAGGACACACTGCTGGTTCACGGCCAACCTGTCATCAACCAGGAGGCCCAGGCCCTTCTCTGCAGAGCTCCTCTCCAGCAGGTCACCCTCAGCCTGTACTGATACAAACGGTTGTTCCTTCCCAGGTGCAAGACTGGACACTTGCTTTTATTGAACCTCATTTGGTTTCTTACTGCCCAGCTCTCCAGCCTGTCAAGGTCTCGTTGAATGGCAGTGCAGTGTTTATGCTAGAGCAAGACAGAGGATGACGAAGCTGCTTCTTACTCTAGAGCACGTAGGGAAGCACAGCTACCCATGGCTGTGCTACACCCACCCCACAGCAATGACTAGGGGGGAAAACTTCCACGTGATAAAGCCCTGAGCAGGTTTGTAATTGAAAAAGGCACTCCCTCGAAGCAGCTCAGGAATACGGGAGCCACCAGGCTTTGGTATTTCTGTAGAAAGAAGGGAAGTTAGACACCAAGATGACATGAACCGTTTCTGGCACTGCCCTGCATATACATGCTAGTAACTTAATGCAAACACAAGGTTATTTGGGGATAACCTGCGTTACTCACATGCCCTGGGTATTTTCAGTGTCTCTGATGACTATCCTGTGAAACACCCAGCTGAGCTCCTGTCAGGGCATGTCTTTAGGCAGCGTTTTGTCTTTTTAGCTGTTCTTGAGGTAAGCCATCTCTTGCTCTGCTCTCCAGAAACATACCTTCACATACTTCTTAGAAAGCTGGGACACGAAGGCAAGCCCAACACTGAGGGAGCTGAGGATAAGCCTGAGCTTCTGCGCCTTAGGCCTCGGGACGGATTGATGTCACTGAGGTCTCCCTAATGTAGATAAGGATGCCCACACTTGATCTGTTTTTCTCATTGCTCCATGGAACTGCCCTACATGGAAGAATCTGACTCATTTAAGAGCTTCACATCTTGGGGAAAGACGTTCTCCCACCCTTGGCTTTTCTGAAAAGCAGCGTGTAAAGCAGCAGTGTTATTTTTGAAATGCACGTGTACAGATACACAGGTCTCTGTGTGTACGAACACAGGAATAATTTGGAAAGATGTAGTCCGTCTCCTTTATCACAGAATCATAGACTGGTCTGAGTTGGAAGGGACCCCAAGGGTCACAGAGCTCCAACCCCCTGACACAGGCAGGGACACCAACCTCCAGGCCTGGAGCTACACAAGGTTGCCCAGGGCCCCAGCCAACCTGGCCTTCAACACCCCCAGGGATGGGGCACCCACCCCCTCTCTGGGCAGCCTGTTCCAGCCCCTCACCACTCTCACTGGAGAGAACTTCCCCCTAATATCCAATTTAAACTTTCTTTCCTTTAGCTTTAATCCATCCCCCTTGTCCTGCCATTGCCTGCCCTTTTAAAAAGTGGGATTCCCCTCCTGTTCCTCTGCTCCCTTCAGGGACTGGCAGGCTGCAATGAGGTCCCCCCACAGTCCTTTCTTCTCCAGGCTGAACCAGCCCAGCTCTCTCAGCCTCTCTTTGCAGAGGGGAGCTGCTCCAGCCCTCTGATCATCTTCATGGCCTCCTCTGACCCCTCTCCAACAGTTCTACATCTTTCTGACATTGGGGCCCCTGCTCTGGACACAGGACTCCAGCTGGGGCCTCATGAGGCCACCTGGCACATGCTGGCAATCTGACACAGTTCCTTTTCCCCAAAGTTCCTGTTAGATGGAAGAGGAAGGGATTCCATACAGTTTGCGCAGGACACCTTGGCAGACCATCTTCCTCCAAGGTCCCCCCCTTAAACGCTTTCAGGGGTGATGCCTTGATTCCTACTCTGACCGTATGTGTTGACATAAAGAGTATCATCTAGAGAAACCTGAGAGGAACAGCAGATCTAAGGGATTCTGCTCTAGTTTCTCCACGTCTACCTTCCTGCACAGAAAGAGCATGCCATCGTGCTGGATCATTTTGTACCCATCAGGAGACTACCTCCAGAGTTGAAGGCTATCATCAGAATGCCTAACAACTCCACTTTGCTTCCAAGAAAGTTAGAAATACTAACTGTAGCTTGGCAGTCAGTCCACTTAGGGCTTCTGAGACCATGTGTTAGCTTGCTCTCTTTCAGTTGCTGCATCTGGAATCTGTGTTTCTTCTTGTTGTTCTGCTGTATATTGGATATTTCTCCTAAGTGATGGTTTGTAACATGTTGTACTCATGCTGAAAACACCGCACGTAGCAGGTGGAGTAGAAGGAATACACTTGGAAGCAAACACAGTATGCTGTAAACTGGGGGAAGCTTAGAGAGGTCGAATGGGAAACAGAACAGCACTTCTTCCCATGTGTGCGTTAAAGCAAACACCAGAACAAACAGGGAAGAAAGCACTGGTGATGGGATAAGAGGAGAGGTCTTCCCTGACAGCTCTTCATCAACAGACCTTGGACAAAGGGCGACCGGTAGAGAGCTGTGTCATGGCTCTGGGCCACCCTATCATGGCTCTGAGCAACCTTGTCAGGAGGAGGAAACAGAAAAGGGCATAAAGGTTCAAGTCTCATGGCTCAGCATGCTGGCTGAACACCATGCTTCTGTGCTTCAGCTTCCCCGTACATCCACTGCTCATAAGCTTATCACAGCCCCACGTGTATTCCTGGGATGTGAACGTAAAGCCAGATACAAGCCAAACCAGAGAGCAGGGCTGTAACGCTCAGCGATCGACACCTCTCAAGAGTTTCCATGAGAAATGGAAGCAAAGAAAGAAATATCAGCACGTCTACTGCTTGAGCAGAACATCCTTTGTCCCAGCATTACAGCCCATGGAACAGAACTGCATCCCACTGGGGACTGCTGCTTTGAATCCACTCTATTTATAGAACTACATCTTCCCACAGGTACTTAATTCTGAAAATACGACACAGGGAGTGATTCAAAGCAATTAGCATCCTGCAAATGTAACATACACAAACAAATACAATCTGTTTGAATGCAGCTGATTTTGCCATGCTCTTGCCATTTATAATAACGATGAAAAGCAAGGATTTTAATCTGGGATTCTGTAAATGCTTGCATGCCACATGCAGCATAGAAACCAACCATGGTAAACAGGAAGGGCAATCAGAAGACACAATGCTTCTGTCTCCGCATTAAAGCGGTTAGAACCCTAACTACACAGTTTGAAATCATGACGTACAAACTTACACCTTACTTATGGAAGTAAAATGCTATTCATTTTCATTTTGCCAAAATAACAAGACAGCCTCCCCCTGCCTCTGGATGAGGCAGGCAACCTCTGATTTTGCAAACATTGCCACTACCTAACCCATCAACGAGCACATCCTGAAGGCTGTACATTGCACCTACACAGAATGTATAGCTGATGCTGCCTCAAGAGACGGGCTTTACAAAAAACCCAACAGATGGGACTTGCTCTCTTCCCCCAGCTGGGACTGAGTTTTGCACGTGGTCCATGGAGCGCTCACCTGTGACCAAGGGAGTCTGTGCAGTCGGTTGTTCCAGTAAGACCATGTGTTGCAGAAGAGGGTTATGTGCAGTTCCCCCATCTCTTTCCAACGTTGTAGTGCTCAGGTAGGGAGTGAGGTGAGTGCCGGGGAATAACGAGATCCGTTGCTGTAGGGCTGGGATGGTAAGTCTCTCCGCGTCTTGCTGTGCTGACCCTCCCTGCGAACACATAATTGATGGCACAGTGGGTTAAGGGGTAAATTGGCGTGAGGGAGACTTGAAAGGCTATGCCCCACATCACTTACACTGGAAGGGCCAGTTGCGGGAAGTCCGAGAGTGATGTTGGGCAAAGAAGGAGACGTGTAGAGCGGAAGCTGCGTCACCGAGCCTTCGCGATTCACAAGTCTGTGAGCCAGGCTGGTCTGCAAACAAAATCGAGAACATTATCCTGGTGAGAGAGCATCCATGGGTCAGACAGAGGGCACAGCACACTTGCTATGAGAACGTGTTAGAATTGTACAGAGTGCATAACTTCACTGCTGGCACTGGAACCACTAAACGGGCGAACTAAGCTGTGCTTCGCACCCAGCTGATACAGGCACAGGCTGAGTTCATGCCCAAAACACCACCGCTGCATAAACCACACAGGGATGACCTTGCTCTGCAACTGCCACCAACACCGCTGCCCTCAGCCACTTTATTTGACCTTTCTCAGAAACTCAAGATAGCCCTGCGCCCTCGCCGGCACTCTGCTCAGTCTTCACGCTGCGCCACCACAAGAAACATCTGCAAAGAGATGGAATAATTTATTTGTCCTCTCCAAGTATTTGCCCCCTAAAAGCTAAAACAGATTACCTGAAAAAAAAAGAAGAAAAAAAAAAAAAGGCATTACAATGGCTGTTGTTCTCTTTAGCAAATCACAGATAATTTACGCTATTTACTGGTGCGGTTTAGCTTAAATCAGGCTTCAAAATTTCATCAAAAAGCCTTAAGGTTGCATTTATGTAGCTATTTCTTGATTTTCCAGGTGAAACACAAGAGTTACTGAATTATCTGACGGCCATTTAAAACAGGAACGCTCAAGTAAAGATCCCTTTAATTTCCACCCGAGATTGAGTCGAAAGATGCGCCTCAAAAAGCCATTATAAAAATTACAATAAACTGCCTGATTTTCCTGTTAGGAAACAAGTGTTCTGATCGCCCTGAATTCTCTGCCGGTGATTTTCCAACTTCAACAAAATAAATAGTTGAGATTTCAAAAAGACTTTCAAGAGACTTTCTACTGTTTAACTCGGATGTCGTTGTGAAGAAAGGAGTTGTGATTATCTTAGTATTATACTCTGGAACAATCTATAGCAGCTTAACAGAGGTTTGAGGGATGGCTTTATGCATTTTAGGCTTAAATTCATAGTGAATCGATGCGACTTTGTGGGTGATGGCCTCAGGCGCAGTGCTGTGCTGGCTCTGGATAATAAAAACTTAATTTTTTCTCTCAAAGACTAGGGTGAAACTTATAAAAACCAACCCAGTGGCATCATAATGGGGGAAAAAAAAACCCAGATGCCAAGAACTACTGCTGAAACCCAAGTATTTTCTATAAAATAATCTTCAGAAGCATCCCCACCTCCTTGATTAGTTGAAACTGAACTGGATGCGCGAGTGTGGTGCTTTCTGTACAAGGAGGAAACCGCCACCCTGCAGCTGTGTCTCAATTTTACTGGAACTACCACCCAGTTTTCATACGATCTTCTGCAAAACTTCACCTACAGTAATGATTTTCCTCTTTCCCTCTGCCTCATGTCCTCACGACCATCGTTCCAGCTTCGTGAAAACATACTGCCCAACTGGTTGGAAAGATCTGGGCTAGGTACTGTCTGCCCTGAAGTGGGGAATTCACCGGGAGCATTTGGGGGTTGGACCTGATGATCTCTCGAGGTCCTTTCCAACCCCTATGATTCTGTGATTCTGCTGTGGAGTGGTACCTGGTACAGATGTGCGATTGTACATACCCCCACACTGCTTCGGAGTCCTTATGAGCACTACCAGTAATTTTGCTTTAATTTAAATTACATAATGATAGCGCTCCACGTCGAGAGCAAGGCAGTTATTGTCAGCAGAGTAATGAAATATTTTACTGATACCGCAAATGAAACAAAACTACATCCATTTTCTCAGTGAACAATCAATGCTTCCTAGTTGTGCCTCAAACTATCTCCTGGGGATTTGTTTTAAAAACAGCGCAGAGAAAAACAGAGCAGCTCGATGCTACCGGCATATGGTATTTAGCAGCATTATCATCACTTTAAATACACAGATCCCGTCGCCGCCTTGTACACAAACAGCTCTTTGAATTGCACAGAAGAGAGAGATTCAGCACGTACGATTGTCAGCTGTAGTTAAGGACTTTTTATAGGTTTGTACCCACTGCAGTGGCAATGAGTATTGTCTGCCTGCGGTGGTCTGACCCTGGCTGGAGGGCAGGCGCCCACCAAAGCAGCTCTGACACTGCCCTGTTCAGCTGGGCAGGGGAGAAAATCTCTCTTGAGAGGCTGAGGAGTGGAGATAAGGGCAGGGAGAGACCATCCCCCAGTCAGTGTCACAGGCAGGACAGACCCTTGCACAGAATAAAGGACAGAAACTCTCTAACTGATGGCCCTGCCCTGCACCCCCAGGGACACCAGAGTCAGATGAGAGGTAAAAATCAGATCTTAAAACACCCCCCCAAACACACTTCCCTTCTTCCCAGGCCCAACTTCCCGCCATTGTGGCACAGGGAGGGGCAGGGACTAAGGGAATAGGGGTTTGGGTCAGTTCCTCACGAGATGTTCTCCTCCTTAGGCAGGATGGGGGGCACTGTGGAGTCCTACCCACGGCAGACAGTGCTCCAGGAACTTCTCCAGCCTGAGTCCTTTCCTATGGGGTGTCAGCTCTTCCCCAGCTGCCCCAGCCTGGGTCACTGCTATGGGGGCAGTCATCAATCACAGGATGGCTCTCAGTCCCAGACTGCTCCAGCCTGGTCCCCCATGGGATCATAAGTCCTTCCAGCAAACCTGCTCCTGCATGGCTTTCATCTCTCCATGGGCTGCAGGTCCTGCCAGGAGCTTGGCTGTAACATGGGTCACAGCATCTCCTGTCTGTCTCCCCTGCTGCAATGTGGGGCCTCTCCACGGGCTGCAGGTGGGGTCTGGGCCTTTTCCATGGGCTGTGGGGGGACACCTGCTCCACCATGGATTTCTCCAGGGGCTGCAGGGGCATCTTTCTCTCTGGCACATGGGGCACCTTCTTCCCTCCCTTCCCTGGCCTTGGTGCCTGCACAGCTCCTCACACATTCTCACTCCCTTCTCTGGGGGCACAAAACAGCTGCTAGCAGATTTTTTTCCTCATAATTGTGATTTCCAGAGGCTCTGTGACCATCGCTGATGGGCTTGGCCTTGGTCAGCAGCGACTCCAGCCTTCAGCTGGCTGGTGTTTGCTCTGTGGGGCCTGCAGAGAGCTTCTGGCTGCTCCGTGCAGCAGCCACCCCTGCAGCCCCCCTTCTCCACCAGGACACAGCCACATAAAACCACAACACCACTTTTGCGAGATGGAAAAAACTTCAGATTTAAGAAGAATATTTAAAAGTAGGCTGTTGTATGAGAAGGCAGAGACCTGTAGCCTTTCCACATTGCAGTAAGCGTCGAAACTCAACTGAGGAACTTGGATATCATCATCCAACCTATCTGAAACGGTGACCCAGTAAACTAAGAGACACAGTTCTGATTTAAAATAAAACAGGAAGGTGGGCATGAAGCATGCACAGGTTGGCAACATTATTATGTTTCTTTTCCAGAAACATTTCAATATTTTCAAATATTTAAACATGGGAACATGAGCAAGCCCGGTCACCCAGTACCACAGACATCTCCAACACTTGGGTAATTACCAGGTAATACTACCCCTACTGAAGAAGGTTTTAAAGAAACCAAAACCCTGCCTTGCCCAATTATTTTTTCCCAAATGAACTTACAGAGGCAAACGGATCATCCAGGACGTAGCACAGTGCTGGTTTTTCCCCAAACCCAACAAATGCAGAGGCCTAGGATGTTTAGCTAAGCTAAATACCAGGGAGAAACAGGCTGTGTGATAGGTTATTGATGTCCTGTTTGCCATCACAGAGAGACTCGTTTTTCACGCTGTTTGGTGGCGACGGCGATGTAGGTCCAATACACTTCATGTAGTTCCAGGCAGTTTTACAGTTGGAACTGCACAATTTTTCCTATTTTCCAAAAAATTATAAACAGGCAAAAAAAACCCCTCTCAAGATGTTATTTTCAGGGAAAGTAACCTCAATTTCTTCCCTCCTTTTGGCGTAGGTTGTTTAGAGATGGTGCAGCAAATGTCATTCCTCTTGAAATTCTAGATGAAGATAGATGCCTCTTTCCTCGCGTGCAACGGCATCTGCTGGAGAGGAGCTCTGTGGAGAAGGACCTGGGGGTCCTGGTAGATAACAGGTTGGCCATGAGCCAGCAGTGTGTCCTGGGGGCTAAGAGACCCAATGGGATCCTGGAGTGCATTAAAAGGAGTGTGGCCAGCAGGTCAAAGGAAGTGATCCTCCCCCTCTACTCTGCCCTGGTCAGGCCCCACCTGCAGTGTTGTGTCCAGTGCTGGGCTCCCTGGGATAAAAAAGACAGGGATCTCCTGGAGAGAGTCCAGAGGAGGTTATGGAGATGATGAAGGGCCTGGAGCATCTCCCCTGTGAGGAAAGGCTGAGGGAGCTGGGGCTGTTCAGCCTGGAGAAAAGAAGACTAAGGGGGGACCTTATTAATGTTTATCAATATCTGAAGCATGGGATGCAGGGGGAAATGGCCAGCCCCTTTTCAGTGTCTGTGGAGACAGGACCAGGGGCAATGGCTGCAAGTTAGAGCATAGGAAGTTCCACAGCAACCTGGGGAAGAACTTTTCCCCAGTGAGGGTGAGGGAGCCCTGGGACAGGCTGCCCAGGGGGTGTGGAGTCTCCTTCTCTGAAGACAATCAAGATCCATCTGGATGCCTATCTGTGCAATATGAGCTGGGGAGCTGCTTTGGCAGGGAGGTTGGACCTGATGATGTCTCAAGGTCCCTTCCAACCTCTGTGATTCTGTGTCCTCTGAGAATAACCCACCGCGGTACAGCCACCAAAACAAGTCCCAAGGAGAGACTTTGGATGTCCAGGGAATTCCTTTCCCCAAATTGTCTGCACCACTCACGCCTCAGCCTAAGGCAGAAAACAGTCGCTTTAGGAGCAGTTGATGAAAAGAGTTTTTCTCATTGTCTAACCCCATTTTATTAAGTATTGGTGATCTAGTCACCGATAATTAGATCAAATTGTTTACCTGAAAAATAAAATGGCTAAGGAGAATACCACAGCTCCCAAGGAGAATACCACAGCTCCCATGGCAAGACACTTCTAATCCCAGGTCTGCTCCAAACTACTACAGGGGAGGTGTGCATCTCAAAAGCCATGTCTCTCTGGAGCAGCTTCAGCTCAATGCCAAGGGAAGACCCCACCTTACGCCATCTGAATGTCTGCAGTAATTGTCTTAATCTCGAAGGTCTACAGTAGAGCAGAGAGGATGTCCATGCATGTGGGGTAATTCGACAGAGGAGAAGGCATATTGCCTAGATTGAGTGCTGTCACATTACATTAGAAACAAAAATAAAGTAGAAATCTGTCCTGAGCTAGAAAGCAATAAAGGCTCATGTTTCACAGAATCACAGAATTGTTTGGGTTACAAGGGACCTCAAGAGATCATCAAACCCAACCCCCATATGATAGAAGAAGTCTTTTTCAGCTATAAATGACAATTTGAGGAGAAGCCGCCCAGGCCTTTTTTTACAGTCCTGATGTCCAGATGGACACTACACTCCTGGGCAGAGCAGCTAACGGCAACCTGGATCAAAAGAAATGCCACTATGCTGGTTTGCTACACGTAAAGCTTATGGTGGGAGTCAAGTAACATGGCCCCCACCCCAATATCTGTCTCTAGAAAGAGGTGGGCTCATAACCCTGAGCATGGGAGCTTTCGTGTAGAATACAACCCCAGTTTGCCCAGCCCAATGCCCTGCCCTTGGCATCCAAAGCAGAAGCCTCAAGTGATGGTGAGAGGTAGCAACATGGCATCAGCCCTCAAGGTTTCAAATCCCTGAGTGGGAAGGAAAAGGTTAAATCTGTTCCCTTTAGCACAGTCCTGGTTTGGTCACATTTACACCCAGCTACTGCACACGATAAATTCACCCTACACGTGAGAACAGATCTCCCAAATTTTAAAGTACTTGCATCTGACCAGGAAACTCTCTTCAGGCTTTACCTCACTATATCCCTTTACTTTTACTCTCTCCTCACAACAAAACCACAAGTTCCCACAGGCAGCTTGTGAGCTGGCTCAAACCAGATTTAATAAACAGATAACGCACCCTGCCAGCCCAGGCCGAGGAGGTAATTCCCAAACTCTGCTCCAAGTCACGATCTGGGTTTTTGTTCTGGGGGTTTGGTGGGTTGTTTTTTTTTTTTTTTTAGCGTGGTGTGCATCGGTTTCTATGTCTCAATTTCTAAAACTCTGTAAAACCTGCTTAGAAAGCCAAGTGTTAAAAAACAGAGGGAGGAAGGGCTCTGTACCTCTGCTTGAATACTTGTGACCGATCCCGCAATTCCGTTCTCGGCGCTTATGTTATTGGAGCTGTTGTTTGGAGAGCTGGGACCAGATCCAGGAGCGCTGTTGCATGCAGAGTCTAAAAAAAAAAAACACCAAATATCCAAACCAAATTTTTAGCATTACAAACAATCTCCTTGATGGTATTTAGACAGATAACAACCCCTTGAGTTTTGTTTTGGAGGAAAGCAATCTTCCTCCTCCTCCCCGCCCCCCCCTCCCCCACCTCGTCTTCCCCTCTAAATCTTCTCAGGGCTCTTAAAACACTGACAAACACTTTCAAATGGTTTGTCCAAGTACCTACTTACCATATTTATGTCTTCTCCTCAGGGGGAATTTCACTTATGGTGTATTAATAACTCTACATGTGATTGGAAGATAATAAAAAACACGGGAGGCTCAGAGAGGCCAAACTGGAAGGTGTCAGATTGTCCTGCTTTATTTCTCTAGAAGTGGTTTGCTCCCTCTCTTTAGCCCATAACCCTGAGATCTGGGGCCCACAAAATAAGAAAGATGTAGAACTGTTGGAGAGGGGTCAGAGGAGGCCACAAAGATGATTAGAGGGCTGGAGCACCTCCTCTGCAAAGAGAGGCTGAGGGAGCTGGGCTGGTTCAGCCTGGAGAAGAGAAGGCTGTGGAGGGGACCTCATTGCAGCCTGCCCGTCCCTGAAGGGAGCAGAGACACAGGAGGGGAATCAGCTTGTTAAAAGGGCAGGCAATGGCAGGACAAAGGGGATGGATTAAAGCTAAAGGAAGGAAGGTTTAAATTAGATATTATGGGGAAGTTCTCTCCAGAGAGAGTGGTGAGGGGCTGGAAGGGGCTGCCCAGAGAGGGGGTGGGTGCCCCGTCCCTGGGGGTGTTCAAGGCCAGGTTGGCTGGGGCCCTGGGCAACCTTGTGTAGCTCCAGGCCTGGAGGTTGGTGTCCCTGCCTGTGGCACGGGGTTGGAACTGTATGATCCTTGGGGTCCCTTCCAACCCATGCCATTCTATGATTCTATGACACCCTCTCACCATGTACTGCATCAGATTTCACGCGGGAACAACCCAGGAACCACATCCACGTTGACATTTCCCCATGCGGGCTTCTGGTGTGTCTGGATTTACAGGCAATACACAGCCCAGCCCTCTTGCTGGTTGCGCATGAGAGCTGACCTCTGCTTTCAGAAAGAAACAACGGGATTTTTCTTGATGTAGGAACATCTGATACCTCTGTCCCCATCCCTCAGGAAGTGCCCACACTGTGCTGGGTCCTTAGAGAAATGTGCCCTGCCTTGGGCTGCCCTTCACACAGCACAACAGCTCCAAAAATCTGCCTGGGGACTGACTCACAACGATGATGGTTTTGCCAGGATAGCAAATTCAATCATCTGAAGAGATCCGAGAGCTGCCTGAGTGACATGGGGCTGGATGGACAGCTGGCTGTGGTCATGGCTGAGAACATTTTACCAAAATCACAGAAAACTCCACAGGGTAAATCTGTTTCAAATCACTGCCTTGTTTTGGGCTGGGGTTTTTTTGTTGATAAGTGTTCTCCACTCAGGGAGTAAAACCCTTTCTCATTGGAAAGACCCAAGGGAAAGGTAATTCCCCAGAATAATTCTGTTATCACCTGAATGCTCAGAAAGTCCCTGAGCATCGTATATCCCATGAACTTGCTAACCAGAACTGTGGAGATGACCAGCTGGAAATCAAAGACTCCCCATTAATGACACAGAACTAATAACAACCAGAAACTGCGTGAAAACACACCAGCAGCAAAACTTCCCTCATCTGCTGCATGGCACAGTCCCTAGTGTTTCTCCTTTTATTTTGGAAAATAAACAACATTAAAACTTTCTTTTTCCTGAACTTTCCTTCTTCCCCAGCACAGGGTTTGCTCAGCACCAGGAGAATCTCCCAGCTGCTGGTACAGTTCAGGCTGCAGGAGTCTCTTACACATCCTGGAGGATGCCCCAGAAGAAGTAAAAGCCAATTGTTAACATTTGGGAGATTTGAAATTATTTCTTTTTTGGCATTATTCTGTCCATACTCTCAATCCTTTGAAGTACTTTCAGCAAAGGAGCAAAGAGATGGGTTTGGTGTTTTGGGAGGGTTTTTTTTGGGGGTGAGGTTTTTTTCTTAAAAAGAAGCCTTGCTGCTCTTTTTGGCTGTGCATCAGCAGAGGCATCTTCCTGTTGAGAAACCTCCACACTGAATATTCCCCAGCTGAGCACCCAGCGCTCAGCACTCCACAGCAAGCAGCTTCAGAGAGCCTAGGCATGCTGGAAAGATCCTTGGACTGCACACAAGCTTCTGCTGGGACCACGTCATTAACTACAACGTGTAGGAACTCCCAGATGTAAGAAAAGCACCTGGCACATTGAACAATGTGTTTCCTGAAATGGGACCTCCTCAAAATGTTATTTTACATTCAAGAGTCTCCTCTTACTGTAACAACTCCAATGAACAATTTAAACTCTCTCCATCCCCTGCCATCCCTAAGAGCCAGCTACAAACATGAGCGTAACCAGGCTCATCTTTGCTCAGAGCTTTTTCTCACCAGGCTCCAGGTTGGTTTCTTGAAGCAGGTTTGTGCTTGATGAGAAGCTGGAGCTTCCCCTGCCACATCTGAAGGCACTCCTGGGTCCAAACCACCAGCCATCAGGGCTTGGCTTAGCCCAAAAGCCGTGTGACATTCAGTGATAAAGGAGTGAAATAAATTACATTTTCAGCTCCGATGTAAACGATGCTTCGCTGATGAAATCACCTTGCTCACCTACCTCTGTCCTGCAGACAGAGAGGGTGCGTTGCTGCCCCAGGGTCTCCCAACACCACCCAGCTGTCTAGGAAAAGCTCCCTTTGGGTTTGTATGAAGGAGGACATCTCGCTGGAAAAACTGTCACGTAGCGGTACTTACACAGAGGCATCCCTAGATGGTGCTAAGAATTAACTTTATAGTAATCTATATAATCTACAGTACTTCCATCTCTCCTTACAAACTTTGCTCCCTGAAGAATATTATTATTTTTAACATGAAACTGTCAAATAAGTAGTCAGAAATACCATATATATATATATATGGTATGTGTGTATATATATACACATATATGTGTGTGTGTGTGTATATATATATCTACATATATATATGGTATGTGTGTGTATATATATGTGTGTGTGTGTGTGTATATATACATGTGTGTGTGTATATATGTGTGTGTGTGTGTATATATATAAATATATATATATAAAAAAAAGGCTTACAGGTTGCACAACTCTAGCACAGTTACTTAGGAGGGAGCTACGGCAATCTGCCTGGCAGCAAGCAGGGGTTGCACAGCATTAATGCTGGAGAGCAGCAGCAGCCGCGAATTCCGGTCTCCCTATGGAGAGCAATCAGAGAGCCTTTGAGAAGTTTTGTTTCTGAACACCCTGTTGCTGAAGTTGATCGAAATGCTTAGGGGGAAAAGAAATACAGCGCCGTGGTGGCATATCTACACCTGTCTACATATGCAAGACTACAAAAAATGCTCACTGAGTTGGTAACACCATCTCAATTGATGGGTGCCCAACGGAGCAATGCTGCTGCACCTGCATCACCCGCCACCCATCTCCCCTAACTTCGTCACAGTTTCACCAATGCTTAGATGCATGTGAGAGATCCAGACTGCACCATTAGCTGGATAAGGGAATGAGCTTTGGAAAGGGACATCTCATTGAGTACGTGGCTGCTGGCGCTGATTTGTTGTTTACCCGACGTACCTGTGACATCCAGTGGGCGCTTCTTGAGAGCTGTAACCACTGGCCCATCTTTCCGGCGCAGAAGGGGGCTGCTCCGTCTTTCAGCAACTTTTTGCTTTAGTCTGGATCGTAACTTCAGGTTGGGTTCGGATGCTGAACAGAGAAAGCAAAAGCAAACAGTGTTTTGGTTAACGTTATTTCAGGAGCACAACTGGGGGCTGCTTTCTGCTCAGTGCACAGGCTGGATCACAGGTTTGCCACTTGCAGAAGCCTAAATGAAATCAGACGTTTGATAGCATAGCCTTGGAACCAAGACTTTGCAGTATAATGAACAGACCAGGCGATACCTGAATTCCCTGGTGATGAAAGTCAATAGCATTTTAATGAAAAAATAAATAACCATAATCCTGCAACACCTTCTCTCAAATGAAGACACTGACCTACAATCTGCTCTGAACTCCTCTGGACTGCTGCAGAGAACATCATTCACATCCCCCAGTTTCCCACCACTTGGTTCCAAGCCAGTGGTAAACCTAATTTATGGGATCCAAAAACAACCAACCAACCAAATCAATACAGGAATTGGTGAGACAACTGAGACGCTGCTGTTCGGTCAGCATGGAGCATCACCACGGGGCTGAGACGCTACCGGGATTCATGTGCTGTTGAAATGGGCAGCTCCACACCCTTGGAGCTGTGGGAGACCAGGGTGAGCTGGCTCAGGGAGGTACACCAAGGGAGGGGGAAAGAAAATATGAAAATCCAAGCCCAAAACCAAGAGAGATAGATGCTTTCCTGCTGGTTCACCTCCCTGAAGCAACACACCTCGGAGTCAGATGAGCCTGCATCAACTGTCCAAGTTGGCCAAGACCAATGCCAGTGCCAGGGAGGAGAAGGTTTGTTTATTTGGGGAGCAACTTGGTTACATCACTGCAGCCACAAAGTTAAACCCTATCTAAAAACACATCAAATACTTGGAAAATTCCCAGCTGCCAAGGGTAGGTGAGCAAGTCGGCCATGGTCTGACTTGCTCTGTGTACATCATAGTTTCGAGAGACTCTCTTAAAAACTTCTGCTCTACCCATATCCTGAGGTTTAATTTCTCCAAAAGTCAAGGCAGAGCTCCTGGGAACCCAGTGCCTCCAGGTTAATGACAGCTGGCAGCACTGAACACGTCAGCACAGCACAGCTTATCGAGTCTCTATAAAGGTAATGAAGCCTTAAGACAAGGTTCCTCCTGCAAGATGATTTTCTCTGTCAACTTTCTGACCTCTAGCGTATACATGAAATATCTGCCTTGGTGCTTGAGGGCTCCTGACAGTGAGGAGATTTGTGAACTGGCCCAATCTTTTCCCTTCCTCAACCTCTGTAACAGTTCTGCAGCTTAATCCCTTTGAACCAGCAAATCCTGCACTCTCACCATTAACCACCGATACACTCGTCTCCCTACACTTCAGGGCCAATAATCTCCATTTCTTCAGAAGAATTAAAATAGAGTTTACAAACTGATTTGAATTAACTAAGTCTGGCTACAGATTTATTTCCCTACAGTCAGCTTTGACCACAGGGTCACATAACAAAAAGAAAAAAATCAAGCCTGACAATGTTAATTGCGGGGCTCAAGAATCAGAAGGCTGATGAATTCAAGATCAAATGCTTGAGTTAAGCCATCAAAACAGTCCTTTGATGAAATTTTTTGGAAGGATTTTTTTGTATAAAAAAGAGCTTTTCATGGCTGTTTTGGACAGAAAAATGCCAGCAAGAGATAAAGGGAGCACTAAAAAAAGGTGTCAGACTCCTCAAGATGATGTTTAAAATCCAGTATGAAGTGCATTAGCAAAGGGGGAATTATCTTATAGGACATTTGCATATAAAATGGCAGGAGACCAAATGTAAACCTGTCGTGGACTTGGAGGGCAACATTAGAACAGTGGACTGGGTAAAACACAAGCATAAAGTCTAACTAGATACTTCATGACCGAAGTGGACTTATTTTAGAAGAAGTCTTTGGGGACAGGAACATGTACATATCTACTTCACTCTCGTGAGACCCCACCTGGCATCCTGTGTCCAGTTCTGGAGTCCCCAACGTAAGAAGGACATGGAACTGTTGGAGCGGGTCCAGGGAAGGCCATTAGAGGGCTGGAGCACCTCTCCTATGAAGCCAGGCTGGGAGAGTTGAGCTGGTTCAGCCTGGAGAAGAGAAGGCTCCAGGGAGATGTTATAGTGGCCTTCCAATATTTTAAGGGGTCTACAAGAGAGCTTGGGAGGGACTTTTTAGAAGGGCATGTAGTGATAGGATGAGGGGGAACAGTTTTAAATTGGAAGGGGGTAGATTTAGATTGGATATTAGGAAGGAATTCCTCATTCCAAGAGTGGTGAGGCCCTGGCACAGGGTGCCCAGGGAGGTGGTGGCTGCCCCCTTCCTGGAGGTGTTCAAGACCGGGTTGGATAGGGCCTTGAGCAGCCTGGGCTGGTAAGAGGTGTCCCTGCCTATGGCAGAGGGGCTGGAATTTGATGAACTTTAAGGTCCCTTCCAGCCCTGACCATTCTGTGGTTCTACGACTTGAAAGAACATAAGAGAACGCATCCTGGCTAGAGGCTGATACATCCATTTTTGACACGTTTGCACTGCCAACCAGCAGATGACACGTAAGCCTAAACCATGGGTGTTGAAAGGATCTGTCTCCTGACAAAGGAAAACATGACAACAAAAACTGTACTTCAGCACAGGTTTAATCCCTACACAGTTTATACTGTGCCAGGTGTTCATCTGAAGTGGGTTTTCTGCTGGGAACAGAGAATTCTGCAGCTTTCCAATACAGCGAACGAATCGGTTAGAAACCCCCTAAAAACGGGGAGGGAAACGGCAGATCTGGGGTCACAGATTACCCAACCTGACAAATCCCTTCCAAAAAGCTGCACTAAAAACATCTTTCCATGGCACGGCAAGGGAACCAAGGGAAAATTCCAGCTGGAAAAGAGAAAACACCCCGAGAAACAAGGACGGGGAAAGCTGTGGGTTCCCATTAGCCATGACAAACTCTTTCAAGGCAAAACTCTTTCAAGGCAAAACTCTTCCATGCCTTTCTCCTTTGTGTCCTCAGCTGGACCACCGAGTTTGGAACCACCAGTCTATTTAAAGAACCGCATTAGTTTAGTTGATTCCGATTTTTGTTGTTCATCCCCCAGATACCATCCCAAATCTAACATGTCATTGGGAGCTCAGAGAGTGCAATCCCTACACGCACCTTGCCAGGTGCTGTATTGCCCAGAGCAGGGGAAATTAAAATGCTGCACAGCAGTGCAGAACTGGCTTGATGAACTTACATCAAGGGTATTTTGGAATAAAAGATGTAGTTTTACAGAGGCATTTCCAAGTCTCAAAGCAATACTTTAAGCTTATTCAGATCGTTTTTAAACCACTATATAGTAAGATATCTTTTTAAGCTGATATAAGCTGTCCTTCAGACAGCTGAAAAACAGGAACCGAATTAACACCACCTATCAATACCAGGTGGTAAATACAAGGTTCAGTGGTCCCTCCAGGAACACCTCCCGCTGAAAATCTCACCCCATCAGGCAACACACCCAAGCGAAGCCTTAACCCCCCACCCCTCAGCCAGCTATTGTGATCTTAAGAGAACAGGAGAGAAAATTACAAAACTTACTGGTCTTCTACATCTTAGAGTGAAATCTTTGAAACTGAGAGACTGCCTCTGTTAAGCAAGAGAGAAGGGTAGCTGTGGTAGGGGATTCCCTCCTCAGGGGGACGGAGGGCCCCATATGTAGGTGTGTTGCCTCCCTGGAGCCCGGGTCAGAGACATTACCAGAAGGCTCCCAGGGCTGGTAAGATCCTCTGACTACTATCCATTATTGATAGTTCAAGCAGGCAGGGATGCAATCATGAAGTGCAGCCTGCGCGCTATCAAGAGGGAATTCCAGGACCTGGGGCGCTTTGTTGAGGGGGGGGAGCCCAAATAATATTTTCATCTATCCCTACGAGTGGGAGGAGAGGTTCAGAGCAGGTCAGGAGAACCCACGAGTTGAACCAGTGGCTGAAAGGCTGGTGCCAGCGTAGGAACCTTGGGGTTTTTGACCAAGGGATGGTGTACTCTGCTCCTGGCATGAGTACTGCTGACGGGGCTCACCTGTCCCCAAGGAGAAAGTGGATCCTTGCCCAGGAGATGGCAGGGCTCGTTGATTGTGCTTTAAACTAGTTAGGAAGGGGGAAGGGGATGTTATGAAGGCTGCTGGGGTCAGGCAAGTGCTTTGGGAGACACAATGTGAGTTGACAGTGGAAGAAGGTAAATGCCAACAGCACAGTGATGGCCTTGGGGATGCTGTTCCACATGATAGTAGGGAACATTCTGTGGATTGCCCTGAGGACTCCTCAGTGGAGCCACTATTGCCCATCCCCTGTCAGAAATCTCACTGTGATCTGTTGAGGATACCTGCATCTGCTGCCCCACTAAAATGCCTTTATACAAACGCACGTGGCATGGGGAACAAACAGGAAGAATTAGAGATCTTTGTGCGGTCGCAGGGCCACGAGCTCATCGCAATCACAGAGACATGGTGGGACAGCCTGGGTGACTGGCACGCTGTCATGGATGGCTGTGTGCTTTTTAGGAGAGACAGGCTAGGGAGGCGAGGTGGAGGAGTTGCTCTGTATGTTAGAGAGCAGCTAGAGTGTATTGAACTCCACCTGGGGAAGGATGAACCATCCGTCGAGTGCTTGTGGGTAAGAATCAAGGGGCAGGCTAGTATGAGTGACACTGTTGTGGGTGTGTACTATAGGCCTCCTGATCGAGAGGAGCAGGTTGATAGTGCGTTCTATAAGCAGCTAGAAGTAGCCTCAAGATCTCAGGCGCTGGTCCTTATGGGGGACTTCAATTACCCAGACATTTGCTGGGCAAGCAACACGGCCAGTCGTATGCAGTCCAGACAGTTTCTGCAGTACGTTGGGGACAATTCCCTGCTACAGATGGTGCAGGAACCTACGAGGGGAGGGCGGGTGCTGGACCTTGTTTTTACTAACAAGGATGGGCTCGTTAGGGAAGTGAAGGTCGGGGGCAGCTTAGGACAAAGCGACCATGAAATGGCTGAGTTCAAGATCCTGAGTGGAAGAAGCAAGCCAAGAAGTAGGATGGCTACCCTGAATTTTGGAAGAGCTGACTTTGATCTCCTCCACAACCTAATAGGAGCTATGCCATGGGCTACGCTGTTTGAAGGAATGGGAGCCTGTGAGAGCTGGCTGGCATTCAAACAGCGCTTCTTCCAAGCACAGGAACGATGCATCCCTTTGAGAGAGAAATCGGGAAAGAGAGGCAGGAGACCTGTACGGATGAGCAGGGAGCTAATGAGTAAACTCAAAGGGAAGCAGAAGGTCTATGAACTGTGGAAAAAGGGTCTGTGCAACCAGGAAGAATATAGGAGTGTTGTCAGGGCCTGTAGAGACACGACTAGGAAGGCTGAAGACCGCTTGGAAATGAAGCTGGCAAGGGACATAAGGGATAATAAAAAGGGGGTTTTTAGATATGTGAATAGTAAGAGGATGACCAGGGATAATGTAGGTCCCTTGCTGAACGAGGCAGCTGTCCTGGTAACGGGGGACGACGAGAAGGTGGAGATACTGAATGCCTTCTTGGCTTCGGTCTTCACCTCAAAGGCCACCCAGGACCCTCAGACACTGGAGGAGTGTTTGGGAAATGAAGAGCTTCCCTCTGGTTGAGGTGGGGGTGGTCCAGGAGCGTCTCAAAGGGATCAATGCACACAAATCCATGGGCCTGGATGGGATGCATCCACATGTGCTGAGGGAGCTGGCGGAAGTGATTGCTGAGACATCACTCTGTCATCTTTGAACAGGAGAAGTGCCTGAGGACTGGAGGATAGCCAAGGTCTCTCCGGTCTTTAAAAAGGGCAAGAAGGAGGATCCTAGCAACTATAGACCAGTCAGCCTCACCTCTGTCCCTGGAAAGGTGATGGAACAGCTTGTTCTGGATGCCATCTCCAAGCAATGGGAAGAGAAGAAGGTCATGAGTAGGCAGCATGGAGTCATCAAGGGGAGATCGTGCTCCACCAATCTCATAGCCTTCTATGATCTCATCACCAGCTGCGTGGATGGAGGGAGAGCAGTGGATGTCATCTACCTTGACTTCAGCAAGGCTTTTGATACCGCCTCCCATGACATCCTGATAACAAAGCTGAGAGAGCATGGGATAGACGAGTGGACAATGAGGTGGGTTGAGAACTGGCTGTTGGACTGAGCCCAGAAGGTCATGATCAGTGGAGTAGAATCTGAATGGAGGCCTGTGACTAGCGGTGTTCCCCAGGGCTCGGTGTTGGGTCCAGTCCTGTTCACTATCTTCATTGACAACCTTGATGAGGGAACAGCATCCACCCTCAGCAAGTGCTGATGATCCAAAGCTGGGAGGAGTGGCTGACATCCAGAGAGACCTGGACAGGCTGGAGAGCTGGGCAGGGAGAAACCTGATGAAGTTCAACAAAAGCAAGTGTAAAGTCTTGCTCCTGCGAAGGAACAACCATTTGTATCAGTACAGGCCGAGGGTGACCTGCTGGAGAGGAGCTCTGTAGAGAAGGACCTGGGGGTCCTGGTTGACGATAGGTTGGCCGTGAGCCAGCAGTGTGCCCTGGGGGCTAAGAGACCCAGTGGGATCCTGGAGGGTATCAAGAGGAGTGTGGCCAGCAGGTCAAAGGAGGTGATCCTCCCCCTCTACTCTGCCCTGGTCAGGCCCCACCTGGAGTATTGTGTCCAGCTCTGGGCTCCCTGGGATAAAAAAGACAGGGATCTCCTTGAGAGAGTCTAAAGAAGGGCTACGAAGATGATGAAGGGCCTGGAGCATCTCCCCTGTGAGACAGGACAAGGGGCAATGGCTGCAAGTTGGAGCAGAGGAAGTTCCACACCAACATGGGAAAGAACTCTTACTCAGTGAAGGTGAGGGAGCCCTGGGACAGGCTGGCCAGAGGGGTGTGGAGTCTCCTTCTCTGGAGATATTCCAGACCTGTCTGGATGCTGGCCTGTGCAATATGAGATAGGGAGCTGCTTTGGCAGGGGGTTGGACCTGACGATCTCCCGAGGTCCCTTCTAACCCCTACGATTCTATGAAACAAACACTGTAAAGTTATTGGAAAATCAGTTTGAATCCTGTTTAGCAAACAAATGGAGTCCGTGCCCAGCTCTGAGTCAGCTTCCACAAAGCCAGTGGGATTTCTTAAGCAGTGACATAGTTAATTTGGCCTACAATAAAGATTTGTACAAAGAATATTTTGTTTTCCTCCAAGTAAATTAATAACTAGATCATAGGCCAGAAGCTTCCCTAGTTTTCACAGGCTCAAACCCAAGTTGCCCCTCTCATACATCACTCACTGCAGCAGGACCCATGTAATCCAATTCCTCAACATTTATATGACTCTTATTGTTTTCTTCCTAGAATTGCATCCCCTAAGCTGCTGAACTAATCCTACATTAAGTCTATGGAAGTAAAACACCCAATGTCCTGGGCAGACTCTGCCGGAGTTTGGTCCCATTAACATCTGCGGCTCTGATAAAAGGAACAAGCAAGCAACGCTCCCTGAAAACCCCAGTCCCAGTCTTTGCATGTCTTAATTTCAGCAGATGGGGACTGAGAAGTGGTGCTTATGGTCAGAGGATGCACATGCACCTGGGATGCTCTCCTAGCTCAGACTTGACTCTCCTTTCTACTAGATGGCAAGCGTCTTAGCTCTGGCCAGAACAAACCTGCACATGTATATCTGTGTGTATCTACACGCACACAAACAATCACACACACACACACACGCATACTCCTGGAGCTGGGAGAAGCAGGAAGGAGAAAGATGAGCTCACTAAATGACTGCAAACCAGGTCCTGGGCCTCCTGGAGCCCCTGCTCCCCGAAGGGGACATTGCACCAGAACACATCATTTGGTTTTCTACTGGCAAAGGCATCTCCTTCCAGGCGGCACCAACAGTAGCCCTTGAAAAGTGCTTTAATGGAAGGAAAGGGGGTGTCCCCTCCTTTTGCCTCCAGGCAAACCTCAGCAAGAAGCACCCACGGTTCACAGCTGCTGGCTGTGTTCACAGCTAATGCTCGTGCCAGAGAAAACCAGGGGAGCAAAGAAGTCCCATGGCTGCCTTTAGACCTGGTTGTCAGAAGAAGCGGAGGGACTAGAGCAAGCAGTTGTGGCCCAACTCCAACCACACTTTGGTTTGCTGCTGCTCTCAGTGGGCCGATCTGAAGAGCTATTGTGGAGCATCACAGCAATAAAGGCGTTTTTGTCTTTAATTGGTTATTTTGGGGTTAGAGTGACTGACGTCCTCCGCTTCGAGCAGGAAAGGGTCTTTACAACAGCAGGGACTTCTCATGGGGGCTAGTGCCCCCTCTCATAGCCCGCAGTAAGCATGTGGGTCCCTGGGACACAGTGAGCTGCTCGAGAAGACCAGACCTCCGGCAACGTCAGCTGGAAGGACAGCGTGGGTGGGAAAGCAAAGATGCTCTCAAAGTGGAGTGACACTCCACACCGTACAGAGCTCAAAGATTTTCTCTGAACTACACTCCCACACTGCTCTGGGATTTCAGCCTACTCTATTTCCCTCTAAACAATCTCTGTCATAAAACAAACCACGTAAACCACTCCAATAATCAGAACCAACCCAGTGAGGTATTATGCCTTTCTTGATAGATGCAGTGTTTTAATAACTGACAAATCCTTTAATTTTCCCTTTTCTTTCCTTTAAATGCAAGGAACTATCGTCATTTCACCTGCTCAGCTGCACATAATACCCAAACAACTCTGCGCTGCTGCAGTACAGCGAGGGAACCAATGCCACTGTGGGATGCTAGATGCTTTCCTCCCTCAGGCTCCTCTCTTTCATGTGAAAAGAGAATACTGGGAAACAGGAGATGGCTAGTGCCAGCCCCACTGTAAGTTAGTGAATGCACACCATGAGCAGGCTCTGATTTGGGGTGCCTGGTAGGGATGTGCAGGCAGGGAGGGACTACACTGCCTGTTTCATCGCTGGCCTTGGGTGGGCAGCGAGTGATGGGGACGCTGCAGCTTAGGTATGCCTCACCAGCACCCATCTAAGCGCAAGCTAGGTCATCATCCCTCCAAAACTGCTCATGTTTGATTGAGCCAGAAGGACATCAACCTCTTCTATTTCTTTTCACAGGCTGGTGGGCTGGAAGCTGCAGAGATTGCCTGGACCGTCACCAAGGGCAATGTATGTGTCAGATGATTTCGCTGTAGGTCCCACCTGGTGGTGAAATTCAGGGAAAGCACTGGCCAGGGCAGCTCTCCGAGGGGCAGATGGACCAATCTCTGCCCATTTGCACCACACATACAGAAGTACAAGGAGATATCTCCTTTTTGTTGCTTTCCTTTACTCCTCCTCGAGGGAAGTCACTGCGGCAAAGGGATGCATAAGGATCTCTTCTTGGACTTTTCCTGCCAGTTCCTAACTGTGTGGGCTTTGAAAGTTGAGGACAGCTTTTCCATCCTTACCACAAGCCCTAGGACACAGTACTTGACCTATAACCAGCTCTTCTGCCGTGACTTGTGCAGAAGGCAAGAGTCATTGCTGGGATGGGAGGTTTTTGGGTAGGATACCTGTTCTTCCCAGAGAAAGGGAGCTTAAAGAGGGGTCTGTGGCACCTTCTACTTGTCATTTCTCCCCAAGTACATACCACAGGCACATACACACTCATTTGCAATCTAGGCAGAAAATCAGAGACAGACACTTGTCAAAGATGTCTTTGTAAGCTCCCGGGCTGGCGCTCAGTTCAGTCTAGTTTTGGAAATAGTGGAAACTCACACCCTGAGATGCCATCCCACAGCTCTGCAGTAAAAACATAGTTGGGACCACAGGAATCCTTCACCTCCTTAAAATCTCACTGCCCACTGACGTCCTTTTGGTCTTCACCTCCGCAGTGCAGCGAGCTGCACTACTGGAGGGAATGGAAAAGGCAGACCCGGAGCCTCGGTGATGCTTCGTGCAACAGTGACTGCAGCTGCAGCAGCTGTGGGACAAGAAGCCCCAGGAACCAAGCCAAAACAACCAAAGACCAGCCAGCCGTGGCTCTTGATGGGCACAGGAGGTGGTCTTCTGCACAGTGAACCACAGTGGCTTGGTGTATGCCAGGAGGTTGGGAAGCACAAATGGATGGTAAAAGGACAAAAGGAAACAATAGTGAGGTATTATTAACATCAGCCTTGTCAAAAATCTCACCTCTGGTTGCAGATCTGTCAGGAGGAAGGTTTGAAGGGCAGGAGCCAGCCCAAGTAAGCAATAGAACGGGCACAGATCCCTCCCATGTGCCAAGGGTTGGTAGGAGAGTGGCTCACTCAGGGAAGGTTTGCTTTATCCAACAGGAAAACCCTGACAAGATCCGAGCCTGCCTCACAGTCTGCATGGGTCCTGCAGACACTTACGACTCCAAAGAACATCTGTGAGTACTTCAAAAGAGATGAGCTGTTCATCTCTACTTTGGGGGGTGGGTTTAAATAAAGAGATGTCTCCAGTTCATGTGTCCAAGTGAGCCCGATGTGTGCTGGCCAGGCAACTCTGGCAGGTGCCAAGTTTGGCAAAACTTCTCCTGATTTTAATGACAACTAACTGAAATGCTTGGCTTCCATCAGAAATCCTGATTAGCTGTCAGATCCCAACGAATGCAAGGAATCCGTATGCTACCTCTATGTGGGAGTAACTGGGAAAGCTGGTGTTGGAAAAAACATGGTCCAGCCCTGCACAGCATGCTAAAAAAAACCCCAAAACCTCCCAACCCCCTTCCATGTAAGCAAGCAGAAAAGCATGTTAAAAAGTTAACTCGTTCCCTTTTAAGGGCTCTCAGTGGTGGCGGCCGTGTCAGCCTTCTCACTGAGCACAGGCTTTCACAGAATCACAGGGGTTGGAAGGGACCTTCAGAGATCATCAGGTCCAAACCCCTGCCAAAGCAGCTCCCCAGCTCATATTGCACAGGTCGGTGTCCAGACGGGGCTGGAATCTCTCCAGAGAAGGAGACTCCACACCCCCTGGGCAGCCTGGCCCAGGGCTCCCTCACCCTCACTGGGAAGAAGTTCTTCCCTATGTTGGTGTGGAACTTCCTCTGCTCCAACTTGCAGCCATTGCCCCTTGTCCTGTCTCCACAGACACTGAAAATGGTCTGGCCATTTCCCCCTGCATCCCACCCTTCAGATACTGATAAACATTAATCAGGTCCCCCCTTAGTCGTCTTCTCTCCAGGCTGAACAGTCCCAGCTCCCTCAGCCTTTCCTCACAGGGGAGATGCTCCAGGCCTTTAATCATCTTAGTAGCCCTTCTTTGGACTCTCTCCAGGAGATCTCTGTCTTTTTTATCCCAGGGAGCCCAGAACTGGACACAATACTGCAGGTGGGGCCTGAACACCCCCACTGCTCAAATTCCACAAAGCAGGAACGCCACAAGCAACCCTGCTCCTGGGGAGAACCTGAGGGCACCATACTCCTCCGGAAGGTGAATATAGCTTCACCAGCTCTGAGGAAGCTGTTGAGAAATAACTCTGGGTTGTTATGAAAACAGGCTTCAAAAGATTGCCCCAACCCAGCCTCTAAACTCGCTCCAAGACAATTCTCCATAGGTTTGCTTGCAGCACATAACGAAACTTCGTTAATTCTGGAAGGCACCAGCCTTGATCCAGGGGCAGAAAAGGTCACTTATATCTTCCCCTCTCAACAGCTGACGAAAAAAACCACATGCACTAAAGGAAACGCTGCTACAATAAAGGAAACTACTCAAAAGGGGAAAGAAACCCCCTCATGTTAATCCAGTTATTTCACAGCAACAACATGAGCAGCATTAACCAATGTGCTCTTAGTTCATTTCAAGAAGCAGTAATAAAAGGAAGAGCCCCAAAGTGTTTAGGTGGAGCAAACCGAGTGAAATCCATCCCTCCAGCCAGGCCAAACCCAGGGTTCAAGCACCCAGCAATGGTACCAGCCAGCTGCCTGGCAGGAACACCATTCCAAGCAGAAACCAAGCAGCCAAGAAGCTGGAATGCAACCGAGTGAAGCCAAGCAGCCAGGGAAGGTTTCAGGGGACAGGACACATCCCGAGTCTGCTGCAGGCGCTGACTGCTTCCCATGCCCGAGGTTTGGAAGTGCCCTGAAGCTGTTACCCATGCACCCATGGACTGCTAGGGAAGCAAGCACAGCCAGTTCACTGGGGGCTCTTCTACCAGAGAGAAACTGAAACTCATGTTTCAGACCAGCACGCTCTCTCCCAGCATGCAGGAGGGATAACCTGTGCTCATGTTGGCATGCTTTAAGAAAGAAAGAGTAAAGAAAGGCAGTGTTTTTAAAACCCAGAGCAATGATGTATTTGTTCTTCCCAAGTGATTTCTCACCGCGCAGGATGTGCTGCCAGCTCTGAAAATGCACCTGAGAAGAAAAGCATCCCATCTGCCTTGTCGCAGCCCCCTGAGCCACCCTGCCCCTAAGGGTGATGGTGGTTTGATTCCAGCCCTGGTAAGCAGAGCTGTGTGGGGATGGACTCCGTTATCCAAACTGCAAATACTTGATCAAATTTAATATAACTGGACTACAAGATACAGTGGTTTTAAGTTAGAAACACACAAAGGCAGAGTTTTGCCTGGTGCCAAAAAATCTGAAAAGCTCACCCATCATAAAGAACTTTATTTAGGGTGGGCTCCAGCCCTACCTGCCTTTTGTCTACACCAGGCCGCTCAGAAGCCTTTCCTCTCCGAGCTTAACGTTCTTGGCAGTGGGATATCTGCAGGGCATTGCTGTGCCAGAGACTGAAGTGCTGTTACATTGAAAGGAAAGTAAAAGAAAACAACAAGAGGAATATTGTCCCCTGAACCTTGCAGCATATCACAGAGCAGTCCCCAAAAGATTAATGCCGGTGCCCAAAAAGAACAAGCATCAGCATTCTGGAAAAGCTAAATCAGCTCCCCATCTTCGTCTTTGAAAACAACAATGATTTTGGTCGCTTCCATTTTTAATAATGCGATTAGATAAATTTATCATCCTTAATTCGACCTGTCTGGCCAGGCTTTTATTCAGACAGAGTCGTATTGAGACCTCAGTCTGGGAAGCGCAAGGGGGCACAGATGTACAGATGTTTCCCTCCCCCCCGCCAAAATCCCCTCCGCAATGCCAGGAGCAAGAAGAGCGACCCATCCTCCCACTCAGTCTGGCAGGGAAGGTCCCCCAAAGTGTGGAGAGGGGCTGGTTCTGAAGCAAGCCAAAGCCTGTTTACACTGTGGGGATGTTACCGCACCAGAAACGGATCACCCGGTATCGCAAGGTAGAAGAAAGGAGCTAAAAATCTCCAGGAATCACGCTGGCTGCAGGCCCCAACGTCTGCGGGACACTATCCTGCGTGGAAACGCTGCCATTTCCCAGCAGAGCCCGGAAACCTTCAGCAGTGGAGAAGAGAACGGCAGCAATGGCTGCTGGCAGCCCGAGCTTGCATTTCTCCTCCCACGTGTGTCTTGGTGCTTCACCAGCTTTAGGGCTGAGGGAAGTCTCCATTGAGGGCACTCCCCCATTGGCACATGCTTCCCTATGAAAGGCGAAGGCCCCAAGCCCTGACAGTGTTGTGTCAGGTGTCCCAGATGTTGCAGGAGCATCTCTTGCACCTAATGGGGCGTTAGGTCTTTCATTGTCTAGAAGAGGGGATCAGAGGATGCTTTACACTGCAGCAAATCCAGCTTTCCAAGCTCTGCTTTTGGCACCTCAGTTAAAACCACTACCAAAGGTACAGGATGTGCCCAGGACACAAAAAAAAAATTAAATCACTGCATCCTGGGAAGGGTCTGCCAATTTTTGGTTGACTTCTTGTGCAGTTGAGGTTGTTTGTCACTTGCCAGCCAACCCTCCATGTCTGGGGAGGGGGAAGACAGTCTACTGCACTATGGGAATCCATCCAAAGATTTGCCCAGCAAGCCAGGAGTGGTGGTCCAGAACAAGAAGATCCCAAATAGGTGTTTCAACCCACAGAACTGGGAGGCAGCAGGCACAAGGCACGTGTGTGGAGGTGTGGGTTGTTTTTCTCATTAGATAGTGAAGGAAGAAAAAACACCCCAAGTTTACAAAGGTAACAAGAACTGCGTTACAACACTCCGTACCCCTAAGAACTGCTCTACTTCTGTTAGGGAATGCACTGTGAGAACACCCACATCCCTCCCAGAAGGCAATGAAGGGGCTGCCAGCTCTTGGGAACAGACTTCGGGCAGCCAATTTGAATAAAGCCAGGAGCAAAGCTACAGGGAGAGTTGGTTTAACACATCACCACCATTCCATATCACAGGATGTTACGCTTTTGTGAGTACCAGCGCTCATCCCTCCACATCTGAAGCTCTGCAAAGCATACCTGAAACCTCACTAGGCAGCACCTGCAGCAGGTATGAAGTTCAGTCACCCCTTTGCTTTCCTCTTATCTCAGATTCCATCTTCCCAGAAAAGGTTTTTTTTCCCTATTCCGAAGTAAATTCCAACACACAGCACTGTTTGCACCACTTGCAGCAGAAGCACTGCTCCCCAAATCGGGATGAACTCATGAAGCCAAGCTATTCCCCGAAGGAAGCGGCCGAGGATCACGAGCTGCCCAGGTTAGAAGCTGGGGCTGTTTTGGCTCAGGCATGCAATATGGAGCTGAGGACCACAGCCAACCAAAACAACCTGGTTTACATAATATATAGCTGAGAAATAACTGACCTGCTTAGCCACCGTGCAGGGAAAAACCTAACTGAGAAATAACTGTCTAGGTGTGAACCAAAACCTGAGCAGGAAGCCCCGACGCTTTGACTGGCAGAAACATTTTATTTATTTTAAGTAGAAGCTTGTATATAAAATGCAAATCCCAGAAGAAATGAACTTTTCTTGGTACTTTTCTCACTCAGCAACACACACTTTGACTTCGGACCCCCAGATCTCTGTATCAACTCTGACTTCATGAAAACATCTTGCAAACTTTGACATGCAACTCCACTGTCTCCAGCCCTCAGCCTGGCAGATCTGCACACCCAAAGCCACTCCAGCCACCCTCCGATGCTGTACACACGGTGACAGATGAAGGGGAAGCAGGACCGAGCGGGTGCTTGATAAGTAAATCATAGAATCTTTAAGGTTGGAGAAGACCTCTAAGATCATTGAGTCCAAACGTCAGTCCAATACCAACACATTAACTAAATTACCCCACAAAATACAGGTTTTTGGTAACATACCTTTTTTTTTAAAAAAAAATAAAAAAAAATAAGAAATTAAAGAGGACCAAGCGCCGCAGCAAAGACAGTAGGCAACAGAAATCCAACGTGAGCGCTACCTGTTTTTCTGAGTGGGAAGTCATCTTTGGAATCGTACATCCCCAGTACAGGGTGATTGTAGGTGCCGGATACACCGCTTTGGGGTGGGGAGCTCTGGTCCAGAGAGCTGTGCTGTGTCTTCCTGCACAAGAGGAAAGAGAGAGAGAGAAGGGAGAAGCTTCACACCAGTGACACACAAAGGGAAGGAGCGCAGCTCCTCTCTTAGCTTAGTTAGACAGGAAGAGCGTGAAGGAAAAGATCTCCTTCCAGGCACTTGTGCACAAAAGAAACTGAGGGAGGTAACTAAACACATACTTAGCTTTCGGAGTAAGAACTACCCTGCTGAGCAGGGCTCACCTCGCCAAGGCAGTGAACCCTAAGTATCATGTTAAGCACTTACTTGGGCTGGATTTCGCAAAGTCATATATCTTTGAGAGGAAGCATGGTTGTCGTTACTGTCCTAAACCACAGCCTGAAGGAGTAATTTCCCTTCACTGGATAAAACCCCTGGTGCACAAAGTCCAAGGATGAAACGAAACCAAAGGACGAGTGCAGCAGGTGCCACGGGTTTAAACAGGCTGACAGCAGCCACGCTGCATAGGTGATCATCTGCCTTTTCCTTTGCTACTCCTGACCCAAGTACCTACCAGAGATGGGGCCAAAGGACTCAATGCCTTTCCAAATTAACTTCTTGAAGCTGGTAATTTATAGCTTTGTTTGAGCAGGCTGCTGGAAGTAAATTACAGTCTGTTTGCTAAGTATATTAAATAATGAATGAGTTTTCTAAGCCTCCTACCAGTTTGTTGGCTGTGTTTTTCCTACCTAACAACTCGTGCCCAGCTTTGCCATCCTTCAGGCGCTGTACCAGCCCCAACCAACGCGGACTTGGGGACGTCTCCAGACCGTGCAGGTTAGCAGAGCAGCCACATCAACAGAATGACTGTTCTGGCCATAAAGTTATCAAACAATCTTACATTTTAAATTTCAAGTAGGCAGAATTTAAGCCCTGTATTATTTCCCCAAAATATTAAAGGATGAAGGACAACAGAAAGAGAGGATGCTGTCAGAAGTGGTAAACATTTGCCATTTTGCATTGCCAAATAACCAGGCATTCTTGGAGACCTTGATTAAAAATATTCCCCAACAAAAGGTTCTTTAAGAAACAAAAATGAGCCATTTCCAATTGAAAAGGACACAAATTCACCCAATCCCTTGAAAGCTCAAATCACAAGTAGGCTGTTTGGCAAGATACACAGCATTAATCCCACTACAAGCTCTACCCTTCAAAAAAAAAGGGGGCTAACCAAACATCAGGAAAAGGAATCACATTTTCTACATGATTTCATTGCAAAAAACCTCTGAAAAATTTATTTGACCACCTAAATCCCAATTTTCTATACCCACACCTCACAGAGAGCAGTATGATTCACTGGGCCTTCCTAATCCTCCCTCCTTGCTCTTTAAACTCCCCTATCCGTACAGGGGGAATCGATTTTCGGGGTCAATTTTTCATGAGCCTTCACACACATCATGTCCTATTTTCTTCCCATTCGCACCATAAATGCCCATCTGTGTGCACAGCTTCATCATCACCTGAAAGCAAAACAGACCCCAACTGAAAAGATATCTGAATCCTACCTGAACACAGAATTTGCTCTCTCTGCCCGGGCCCACTCATGAATCATAGAATCATAGACTGGCCTGGGTTGGAAGGGACCCCAAGGATCAGAGAGTTCCAACCCCCTGACACAGGCAGGGACACCAACCTCCAGGCCTGGAGCTACACAAAGCTGCCTAGGGCCCCATCTAACCTGGCCTTCAACACCCCCAGGGATGGGGCACCTACCACCTCTCTGGGCAGCCCCTGCCAGCCCCTCACCACTCTCTCCAGAAAAACCTTTGTCCTAATACCTAATGTAAACCTTCCTTCCTTTAGCTTCACTCCATCCCCCTTGTCCTGCCAGGCTCTGCCCTTGAACAAGCTGATTCCCCTCCTGTGTCTCTGCTCCCTTCAGGGACTGGCAGGCTGCAATGAGGTCCCCCCACAGCCTTCTCTTCTCCAGGCTGACCCAGCCCAGCTCCCTCAGCCTCTCTCCACAGGGGAGCTGCTCCAGCCCTCTGATCACCTTTGTGGCCTCCTCTGACCCCTCCCCAACAGTTCTACATCTTCCTTGTACTGGGGCCCCCAGCTCTGGACACAGGACTCCAGCTGGGGCCTCCCCAGGGCACAGCAGAGAGGGACAATCCCCTCCCTGTCCCTGCTGCCACCCCTCTGCTGATGGAGCCCAGGATCCCATCACCCTTCCCAGCTGCCAGAGCCACTGCTGGCTCAGGGGAAGTTTCTCATCCACCAGAACCCCCAGGTCCTTCTCCTCAGGGCTGCTCTCCAGAAGCTCTTCTCCCAGTCTGTATACATCTCTGGGATTCTTCTGGACCCAGTGCAACACCTGACACTTGACAGTGTTGAACCTCATTAGGTTCAGCCGGGCCCAGCTTTCCAGCCTGTCAAGATCCCTCTGAATGGCTTCCTTTCCTTCTATTCTTTCTTTTCTTTCCTCCTGCCATGGGAAAGGCAGCACAGAGAGATGTTTCACGAACAGGAAGCCCGGACACTGCAAGCTAGGAGCCCTCAAAGCCACCATGTCACACAATGGCATATTTTTTGGCTCTTGCCTATCCTAGCAATAGGCTTTTTCTTTTTCTTGGTTTTTTTTCTTTATTAATCTTGACTTCAGCTGCACAATCACATACATTGAAGCTATTTCCATCACTTTGTTAGGGACGGTGCTGGAACTCAAAGGGCCTGTTTAGATCTGCTTCAGGGCTGCTGAATGACAGATATTTAACCCTGCAAACAGGAACACATTATGTGGGATCCAACACCCCTACGCTGCTTTGAGCAAACTGCTCTGGGTCTGAGTGCCCGTTCAGGAATTTCAGGGGATCTGAGAGAGATGAAGCTGTGTTGCTGCCTCGGGTTAGCAGGCATTCCTGAAAGCACACAGCTTCCTGCAACGTATCTCCTGTTCTCTGAGCACAGAGGTCCTTCCAAACCTCACACTGCACTTCGAAGCGCATCGGCGCAGCGTAAATCGAGTATCTATTCAAATGTGTGTGTCTGTGCTGGATGGCTGTGTGCGTGGAGACTGCAGACACCTATGTACGCTGGAATAATTGGCTGTGTAATTACCTCTCTCTACCTCCTTACCATGCAAATACTCAGCTCGACTCCCCTTCGTGATTGCTACCGCATGGAACGGCTACTTCCCAAGCACGTTTCTCACAGCTTCCGAGGGAAATTATAGCCCCGGTTGCTAAGCCCAAGGTGCTCTGTTTGTGTTCCGGCTAAGCCACTCTTACTCATCTCAAGTATCTTCAAGAGCAAACCCTCCTGGGAGTGGGGCTGTCCAGTGGGTTCCGAATCCGTGGGAGGGACAGTCTGACAGTGAAATCCATGAGAACCTCTCCTGTTGTTGCCTATCATCAACATAATCTGAAAATTATAGCCCATGAAGCTATTTTAAACAATTACACCTAGACAGAAGCTGTATATATTAAACAAAGAGGTTACAAAGTGGCTTGAGTGCCAGAGAGCTGATGACTGAGCAAGAGCTCTGTGAAAGCCCCCAAGACACGTTACTGAGCATTACCAAGCTCCTTCCTTTCTTTTAGCAGATTCTTTGGACTATGACTCTGTTCCAAACCCCCTCTAAAAACCTGTCCCTTTTGTTCTCAGGGGTTGACCTGCATGTGCACCTATGCCCACTGGCATCAGTGATTATTTTTAAAAGTTCAAGTGTTGCACCAGCAGCCAACAGCGTTGAACAAAGTTCCCCATACAAGACACTGGAGCCAAAACCATCTGGACATCTCAAAAGCAGCAGCCAAGCTTGTCCCAAAAGCCCAGGGGAACGATAGCTATTTCACACGTCAGTGGAGTATATATCACATCACAGCCACTGACGTAGACCCATTGGGGTGTTCAATACCCTCAGGAGATCTGCTTTTTCCACATAATGCTTTCAATTTAAAAAAAAAATTAAATACATTAAAAAAAAATTTGAAAAAAAAAAAAGCATTCACAAAGTTTAATAAGACCAAAGGAAGTGTTTAAAAGCAGGCACGTTGTTTACATGACTATTTCAGCATCTGCTACCACTTAGCTGGCTTGCGTGCTCACAGTAGGAGCAGCCAGTCTATCTTCTGCAAGCCTTGTCTGCCCGTGTTAAATCCAAACACTGCCCAGCTGAATCACATCACAAGTCTGCAGGTACATACACATCTCTCAAACCCAACTGGTAACCTATGAGAAGCTGTATAAATAAACAGTTTAAAGGTTTTTCTCTTTAAAAAAAAAAACAAAATAGAAACAGAAGTGAAGAACCTTCAACATCTTGAACAACTGATGGGTGTGTTTAGTAATCCTCCATCACAGGAGAAGCCACCAGAGGCAGGCAGCCCTGCTGCCACCTGCCCTTCTCAAAGGCTGAGCAGTGAGCTCCTGCCCGCCTGCAACTCATCTCTGAGACTGACCCTCGGAAATGTCTGTGAGGCCTCGAGGCTCTTTCATCCCTCTTCCCACCTCGTGCTGGAAACCGATCCTCTCCCACCACCAAAAAGATGAAGCTGAGGGGGTGGCAGACCTAGTAAATTTGGCAGAATTGTGCAACAGTTTGGCTGTCGTCTCTACCTGTCGGCATCCTTGGGGCATCCCAGGGAAGGGGTGTTTTGATCAGCGGATGCCACGATAAACCTCAACAAGACAGCAGTGCTCAGGAGGTTCTTAGCGGTAGCTTGAAACAGACTGAAACCTTAGAGACGACTTGGCTCTACGACCTCCCTGTAATGCAGAGTGTTGCTCTCCGGTTCGCCTCCAAATGCTGGGTTCTCAGTCAAAGACCAGCTGATGGAAAACGGTGAAAAACATAAGAATTCAGTGGACTCCCAAATTTATTTTTCACTTTTCTACATTCACCAGTGATGGCAATTGGATGGCAGGCCCAAAGGATCCAAGGTTTTGGAAGACAGCATGTATTTACTGTCCTTAATTCTAACTGACTTTATACCACTTCTGCATTAACAGGCACCTTAACCAACCAGAAAAAATAAGAGGAGAATTTAGTGGCTCAGAGAGTCATCAACCGCCTTAAATAAAATCCCCAATTTCCCAGTGAGGCTCAATTAAGGAGAGTGGAAAATAAGTTATCTAAAAAATCTATTAATGGAGTGCTGACTGAAATTTCTTCTATTGTCCTTAATATCGAACTTGTGGGCTGTAAATATTATCTTTACCCAAACTAACAAGCTTTCACTTCTTTAGCCAGTGCCATAGCCACACCACTGTCAAGTCTCAGATTAGATTTCTGGGGATGTATTAAAGCTGCTCAATCTCACCCTGGTGGAATATCATTTGAATTCTGCTGCCAACTGCACTTCACAATTTCTGTATTGGTTTGGAGCTGGGATCTCTTTCAAATTGAATTTCAGCTTAGTTTCTTGGCTTTGGAAACATCATCTGTCTATGACCTCATTATCCCTGCCTAAACGTTCATTCCTTAAGAGTTAAAATACTGTCAGATGTTCAGCTCAAACACAAACTTCACGGTAACATTTCCTTGACTTTTGTGACTTGAAATGTCATTTTACAGTCACTAAAGACAACGTCCAGAACACTCTAGGTTTAGTGTTTTCCCTCCCCCTTTTTTAAAGTACAGAGATTTTCTTTCCTACAATAGAGAAGTGGATTTCTGGAGCAGAGACTTCAATCTAGTTTATAACACCATTGCTTATGTTTTGGTGCATCAGAAGTAATCGAAGAAGTCGCTCTTGTGTTCCTATCTCTTTCTAACATCAGCTGTTATTGCTTCTCATGACATTTGGGTTTTCTAGGAGACCGACAGTTAATAATTTTCAGCTGAAAAGGCAGATGTTGGGGAAACCATGTGCAGATAGGACAGGCTTCCCATTTCCATCAGTTTACAGAGAAGTAAACTAACGTTCCAATTTGGAGTGACGAAGGTGAGAAGCAAGCATGAAAGGCACCAACATTAGTTCAAGTAGCCTGAGTTGGAATTCACTAACCACAAAATCCTTGTTTTCCTGAAGCTCAAGCTTGCTAACCCCGAGGGAAACACAAGCCTGGGTGAAGAGCTAGAGAACTTACAAAGGTTGATCCTGACGGCAGAACTTGTGAGTTTGAACAGACGTGGATCAAAGGTGAGAGCAAAGGCTGCTACTCACACAAATGTGGTGGCAGCACTGCAGGCAGGGAAGTTACTCACACCAAAGCCCTCTGACAAACACAGCTTGGTAATGTACAGCAAAGTCAATCATTGTTCTGGTTCATCCCATAAACACATCAGGTCTATTCCCACATCTCCAGCAATTGTGAAAAAAGGTGGCACCGGCTGAATCATAAAGATAAGCCCAGTACCACTTACCCATACCAGAAGCGGGGGTCACTGGATATGCAGTGGTTGAGATTCCGGTGTGCCAATGCCTTCTTCTTATTTAAGACAAATTCTTGTAATTTCATCTTTACTTCTGTGCTTGCTACCGCACCTGAAATGTCAAAAACAATAATAATAAGAAAAAAGGTTATTTCATCAATTCACACACTTTAAAGAAGGGAAATGTCTAAAAAGATTTCGGGATTAAATCTTTGATTTCCAGTCCAAAAGAAGAACTTTTCTTTCAAAGAGAAAAGAACAAAGTGTCTCTAGTGAGGAGCTCTTTTTTTTTTTTCTCTTTAGCTTTGCATATAATCACAACTTATGTTTGAAAACAGTCATTTAATCAGAGATTTATCATTCCACTATAAAAGATTTCTGAAGAGGATTTTTACCCTCGCACAGAAGTACGCTTAGAATAAAGCACTTGTACGAGGTATTCCAGCTTTCTTTTCATCAAAGGTATTTAAGAAAAAGGGTCTTGTGTACAGTCAAGTTTTTAAATGTCACATCTGCAAGCAGAAGGGGAATGAGACGAATGTCTCATATGTAGATTTTGTCTTGAAAACTCTTGTAAATAGGGACCTCTTTGTTCAAAAGTATCTGTGTACAATAAGACCTACATAATATTCCAATTCATTTACAAGTGTGCAATCTCCTTCTTCAAATAGAAAATCTAACATTTAAAGAAGAAAGTCAGTAATTTTGTAGCGTAGAGTTGAAATGTCAACTGTGTAATTTTTAATCATTATTTCCTCCACAATAGAGACCAGTCTGTTTTACTGCGATGATGGATTAAAATTATCATTCAGTTGACAGAACAGATTTGCAGGCAGAGTTCCTGATGGAGTAATACATAGGGAGTTTGGCAAGCAGAACGTGTGGAAAACCATGGTTCATCTATACCACAGAGCAAAGCAAGAATTCCAAAGGAAAATATCTGGGCTATGAGAAAATGAAAAGGCCAGGAAAACTGTCCACCCTACCGAGAATAAAAAACTTAACAACAGGGTGATCTTTTGTCTCCTGGATCCCACTCAAAAATGACATCTGAAAGACCAGGAAAACAAGTTCTTGTATCTCCTAGAGAACAGAAAACCTGGAGTATCCCTATAAGGACATCATGTTGCTCAACCACCAACACCATGTTGAAAAGCTTGAAAATGCATCACATTTCTGGTGTCCTGAGCTTCTCACTAGCTCTGCAAAACGTGGGTTTGGCGCGTACCCCAACGGGAAGTTCAACCAAGGAGCCTGAGGCAAAGTCATATGCATAAAGCAAGCTGCATGGCTAGACCAGAATAGGTGATAAACTCATGCTTAAAGGCCTCCTCTCTCCAAAAAGTGCCATCTTTAATCTATTAGCCTTTTTAAAATAATCAAATGTGGCTGCGTCCTGTTGCTTTGGGATAAATCTGACATTATCTAGAAGACTATGCTAAACAGTTTTTGGATCCTGAGGTTTATGAAAGCTCCCCTGTCATGTCTTCCTCCTTAAACAGAAGCTGAAGGGCCCCATATATACTTAACAAGATAAAAATGTGTAGGCTGTCCCTTCCTAGGGCAATGCTGGAGCCACAGACCAAACTGTCATGCAAGACCTTCTGACTCAGCTCTTGACCCTTGAGTAGAAGATCAAACGAAAAAAAAATAACCCAACCCAACTCACTTTTAATGTAATGTAATATAATATACTGGGTTATGTGGGAGCTGCTCACGCTGCCGCAGGCAGAAGCACTGTGCAGTAGCCAGCAAAGATGTTAAAGGAGATGCCAAAGGCATCACATATATAATATACATATAAGCAAAGAGGTCAAGGGCAGAAGACAGGCATCAAAAGCTCATACATGGAGGAAGCAGGAAGCAGGACACTTATCCTCAATGGAAGCCAAAGGTGTGCCAGAATAAGAGGATGAGAGAAGGAACTGGAGAGCAAGAGCTGGCATGGCCCTGGTTGGGGGAGCAGTTGGGCACAGTGGGGAGAACCCAGACACAAAGCGGAGCAGTTGGCTTCAGGGGGCTTGAGTGACCGCAAGGAGCAGGGAGCAAAGATCAACTGACAACGGCCGCAAACAGGAGAGTGCCCTCACGAGCACAGTACTGCAGACAGGATGGCTCCCAGGAGCCAAAAGCCTGAGCTGTGGCAAAACCAAAGTATGTCTTGTTCCCTGATCAACCAGTATCCCAGTGTGGGACAAGGCTGGGCTAGTAAGGGAGGTAGGGCAGAAGCAGGACTGAGCTCCGGCAGGAGGGCGCAGGTGGGAATGCCAGAACAGATGCGCAGAGCACATGGAAGTTAGGGGAGAAAGCCCTGAGTGGCGGCCTGGATAAAGTCCAAGACAAGGCACGGTGCTCAGCTACCCGAGCAGCAAGGGTCCAAACAGTGTGTCCCCATTGGAAATGCTGATGTACAGGACCAACTCAAGGCTCAATCCTAACAGTGGAGAGACAGGATGACAAACTATCGCTCCTTATCCTGTGCAAAACCCCACCCTTCCTTTCCAGGAGTGTCACGCTCTGGATCAAAACCTTCCCTGACATGCTGCACATGGGACCTAACAACCCCCTGCAGCGCTACAGGCTGGGGGGTCTCCCCCAGCCGGAGAGCTGTCAGGCAGAGAAGGACCTGGGGTGTTGGTTGACTACAGGCTGAGTATGAGCCAGCAGTGTGCCCAGAGGGCCAGGAAGGCCAATGGCATCCTGGCTTCTATCAGAAATAGTGTGGCCAGTAGGTCTGGGGAGGGGATTGTGCCCCTGGACTGGGCACTGGTGAAGCTGCACCTCAAGTACTGTGTGCAGTTCTGGGCTCCTCAGCATCAGAAGGACATTGAGGTCCTTGAACAAATCCAGAGAAGGGCAACCAGGCTGGGGAAGGGGCTGGAGGGCAAATCCTCTGAGGAGCAGCTGAGGGAGCTGGGGGTGTTGAGCCTGGAGAAGAGGAGGCTGAGGGGAGCCCTTCTCCCCACCTCCCCTGCCCTGCCAGGAGGGTGCAGAGAGGTGGGCGCTGGTCTCTTCAGCCAGGGGACAGGAGCTGGGACAAGGGGCAATGGGCTCAAGCTGGGCCAGGGCAGGGTCAGCTCAGATGGGAGGAAAAAGTTCTTTCCTGAAAGAGTTGTCAGGGCCTGGCCCAGGCTGCCCAGGGAGGGGGCTGAGTCCCTGCCCCTGGGTGTGTTTAAAAAAAGAGTAGATGAGGTACTTAGGGATATGGTTTAGCTTAGGATGAGAATGGCTGGACTTGACCTTAAAGGTCTTTTCCAACCTTGTCATTCTATGATTCTGTGATCAGACATCAGTTCACACGGGACAGGTTAAGGCTCCCTAAATGAGGATATAAGGCGCCAGCATTATGTTAATCTAAAGCAATTTGTGACTTGCCTTCTAAAAGGTACAAAGCAACATACACTGGCTCAGGGTGATGGAGGATGGAGGGGGAATAAGCTACACACCTATTACACACTCTTTGCCTTTCAGCTCAGGACAATTTTAGCTTTGTTTGCGCTTCACAATATTTTCTGATGTGAGAAAAATAACTTAAGTATTCTTAAGAGCTGAGGAGCTATAATGATTATACACCAGAGTGCTTCTTAAACAAAAGTAATTTAAAAATAAAACTGTAGCTATGGGAACAGGATCTTCAACTTACCATCCCCAAATCCTGCTTTTTCCTCTACACCTATGCATGTCATCCAAAAGGTGCTTCGATGTGTTTGCCATTTCACAGAGATTCAGGCACTCTAATTCATTACAATTAAAACTTAAAGGCCCTCAGTGCAAGATATACATGCAGGGAAAGGGGAATTCAATCTTCAGGTGATTTTTTTTTGTTTGTTTAAAGTCTCTTACACCCCAGCCCTCTCTTTCTAGAAAAATTCTTCTCAGAGCTTGATCTTGCTACCGGCCCCCAGACAGCATCCCATCTCCTGGTACCCTTCAGCCCCCTCTGCTTCTTCCATTGAGGCTGCTTTATTCCACTTGAAATGAAGACCTAACGAAGGAGGCTGATAGTGCAACTCGGGGAAGTACTTTTCCTCCCATTCACTTCTAAAAGAAAACCGAACAAGCAACCAAAGTGTCTTTGATAAGGGAAATTGTGAGACCACAATCATTTCACTGAATCTCGTGAAGTGCATAATGACACGTGGGAAAGCCAACCACAATCTGTAACCTCATGAAAGAAGCACTTTCTGAAAGGAAAACTCTTTAAAGCCGAGAACTGAGAACCCGGCTACATCTTGAAAGAGTGAAATTAAGAAAAGTAAAAGAAAAAAGAAATGCAGTGTGCATCTGGTGTATTTTATGAGCTTAATATTCTGCCTCCATTAGGAATGCTGCCAAAAATACTTCAAAAATGTTACATCAAGTAAAGAGACGATGCGCTTCCTTTTGAAAAACGCTAAAATGGCATTTAGTAAGACAAAAATGAAGATAAAGCGGAGAAATGCATTTCTCTCTCACCTTCAATACCTCTAAGGGTTTAGATAAGCTCCCTGCGCAACCAAGCTCTGCAGAGTGGCCATCATGAAGGTTTCTCCAGCTCTGTAAAGCTGTTTTATGGCTTCCATTCATCTGCTCTACCTGTCATCAATGGAACAAGCGAGCTTTTGCTACTTACTCTCTTTTCCTTTCTCTTTGTTTTTTAGCTGCTGAAGTTTTTGCTCCCGGTGCTGCTTCTCCAGCTCCTGCTCCTGCCGATGCTGCTCCAACTTCCTCTGGTGCTCCAACAGCTCCTGCTGATGCTTCATGGCCAGCATCTCCTGCTGCTGCTGTGGAGAACGGACGAGGGAAAAAAAACCCAGATTAACACCACCAGACTTCCCAGAGCTAAACCAGAAGCTGCTCTTGGGTGACAATAACATTGCTTCATTCACAGAAACAGGAAAAATGGCCTTTTCCTCGTCTGGAAACTCCTGCACCTTGTCTCGCTTCACATAGCCCCATTTCTGGTACAGATCCTGCACTGAGCCACTGCAAACTGCTTCCCCAGCTGGACCTTCATTTCCCCTCCATCATCTGTTTTAAGTCAAACCCCACCGAGATACCTTACTTATCAACATACCTCATACAGATCCTGCACTGAAGGGACATAGTCGGGCTCACCAAGTCAGGCCCTTGCAGTGAAACACGCCACAGGCTTTGCAAGACCAGTTCAGTCCCCTCACACATCTGCTTTTTCTAAGCTGTTAATTACATGGCTCAGCACTCCGATTTCGCCAACAGTCCTTCTCTCTCCCCCTCTCCGTGCGTACAGAGGAGTTGCCAAGGACTGGACAACTTCATCAAACTCTGGTCTCTTCCCACCTGCCACACAAACCTCACAGCCCAAGCCACAAGCTACCTTGTGAGCATGATCACCACCTGCTCCTGCACCTTAAAAATGAAAATATTATTTAAAAATAAATAAAATCAATAATCTCTCAGGATTAAGCCCTCTTGACTTGCACACATTTTTACGGGAAGAGCCAAGAGACCAGCTGCCCAATTCAGGTCAAGGTCTGCAAAGCTTTCAGCAAACATGACAGGCAAGACTCAAAGCACCAAAGGCTCCTGCCCCATCTACTGTGCAATTCCCCTCCTTGGGTCTCCAGATCCCAGCACCAGAAGGATGTGAGTGGCCACACCAACTTCCTGAGAAATTTGGGGTGGGATCTCCCCAGCCCAGAGCATCCTTTGGGGGTCCAGAGAGGACCCCCTGCCCAGGGACTAGAGGCAGGCCCTGGGACTGTACCTGTCAGTGCTCTGAGATCACTTGTGACTTGACAGTCGGCCAGAAGCAAGCTGGGCTGTGGAAAAGCAGATGAGAAATGACAAATCTCAGCAGCCTGTGGCTTGGTTAGGTGTGAATGGATCTCAAAGGGGGTTGCAAAAGGGCTTCTCCCTTGAGTTCCACTGAAAATCGCTTATTCTTTAAAAAAAAGAAGATAAAAATAGAAGCTCAAACTAAGATTTACCACCTCCCCATTTCACTTGCACCCTCCTCTCCAGCAAGAGGTGTGCTAAAGCCGGCTACTCAGGCTGCTCCCACTAATCCTGCCAGCTGCCACGAATGCAGGAGCATGCTAGCCCCCCGCTGCTCCCCTGCCCCACACTCCTTCCCTCAGCAGCTCAGAAACTAGCAGAGCCATCTTAACCTGGCAACCTCCACCTTCAAAATGAAAACCAGTCGATCCCTTCCCGCTCCGGTGACAGACGGGATTTCTCCGAGCCTGGATTTAATGGGTGCCTCCGCTCAGACACCACCCACAGCCCTGTGTGTGGAGAGGCATCACAAGCAAGTCAGGGAACCTGCTTTCTCTGAGCCTCTCTCCATCCCTCTCCAAACACCGCTGGCACATGAGTACCCAAGACTCCCAACCCCATGTATACCAATTGATTCCTCCCCCCCCCTTTCTCCTTCTGCTCATTTTTCTCCCGTTTCTGCTCTTGACGGTGATTGTTGTTTCCATTTGGGGTGGTGTACATCGGAACTACCCACCGCTTCAGCCACGGATACGCTACAGAGGATACCCACAAAACAATACCCTTCTATATAAAGATGCAAAGTCCTAATGTACAAGAGGTACTTTCCAATCTGCTCAGCTCTCTGCTGGGAACTCATGGTGGAGGAGTCCTGGCTGCTGCTGGTTCCAAGCAGGCAGACTGTTGTAAAACACAGAACCCTGGTTATCAGAATTTCCTGGGACCGCACCTATGTTTCCCTTCCTAATCCTATTGAATTAGATGTAAACAATAACAATAAAAAAAAAACCAAAAAACAAAAAACAACCCCAAAAACCAAACCCAGACCCTAAAAACCTACAAAAGGGGAGGGGGAAAAAAAAAGCCGCAACAATAACAACAAAAAACCCCCAAACCCTAAAGAAAACTAGTTATTTTTGTTTTATAATTAAGCAGCAGCTTCCACTAACACATCTCCATTTGGAGAAAGAGTATCTTTTCAGACTCCCAACAAGTCCACCACATGGTGGGCTTTTATAACCTAGCCATAGAAAGTATGCAAATGAACAATATTTAATGCACAATATGTTAAAACAGGTTTTGTTATTTTTATGAAATCAGGAGCCTTTTCTCTCCATCTGCAGTCTCCTAGGCTCTGCATGCTACGCTTCCCACAATGGTTTACATACATTAGGATGCTTTAGAAGGAACTGTGCTTTCATTGACATCTGTAGTGAGATGGAAATGAAAAGACCAATTTGTATCTGGATGGCTTATGGAAGTTTCATTAGAGATGTATTGTTTCCGCTGGTTCTGACCCTGGTTTCCACAAAACCTATTCTTAAGATAGTTTTGAGACCTTTTTGAAGTTGAATAAAGTAAAAAAAAAATAAAAATAGAATATAAACCCCCCCATAAAAATAATAAACTGAAGCAACCACCCTAGTTGTATCCATGAAAAGCGAAATCACTTCGTTGGTGTCAGCTGCAGCCTGAAGCACACCCAGCCGAGTGCTGTGTCTGAACTGCGCCGCGTCCTTACAGCTCAACTAATTTCTCCAGATTTTGGGCTGAAAACAAACTGCACAGACACTCTCTGGCTGGAAATAGATGACGCAGGCTCGGCAAAGAGCAGGAGCACTGGCGATGCAGCACCTTAACCAGCTCAGGCTGCACAGACCGCAGCCAGGTTTCACAACTGCTCCAAGGACCTCAGGTGAGGATTCAGGATACTGACCCAAGGGCGAGGTTTGGATTGCTCAGCCTGGTACTCATCTTGTGGGATTTAAAGCCAGAGGGGATAGAACTCCCATGATAAATCAATTTTCTGTGCAAGAAAAGCTTTAAAACTTGCTCAATGCTAGACTGTGCTCCGATTTTATCTTCTCGGGGGATTCCCATTTCATTTCCTTATTTAAAAACAGGGTTTCCTGCTGATGCCTTGTGAAAAAAGACCCATAAGCGGCAAGAGAACCCACCGTTGATTCCCAGGAGAAGCCAAAAAACCCTGACAACATACAAAAAGCTGTTCTGTGCACAAAACAAACTGCGACTTGAGAAAAATCCAAGCTTCAGCTAAAGCAATTGAGGCAAATGTTAACAGCGAGCATTCAGACCCGCGTACCAGCAGCCAAGCAGGATGCAAATCTTCCACGCTGGGGTTTTCAAGACACTTAGGTGGCCCTGATAAGGGTTATTAATTATCGAGCGAGATCGTGCTCATGTACCGTGCAACACGGTAGATGTCTCTCGCTGGGAAATGAATCCAAACCGACTCTGCAACGCTTGGGCGTTCCTCACACAGAGCTGGGTCCGTGTGTCATTCCCTCCTCTGCCCCCCCCCCCCCCCCCCCCCCGACTACTGACATTTACATATCTGCAGAATACAGAGTGACACGTGGAGGGAAACCCTCCGCATTGGGGTTAATTCAGCCATCAGTCGGAGGAGGAGCGGGCGGCGCGACAAACACGCCGCGCTGCGTTAGGGAGCGCCGCTCGGAACATCTGAATTAGGTGCTCTTGCCAAAATAAATATTTGTAAATATTTCTAACAATGGGGATTCCTGCATATGCTTAATGTCACTGCTTCCACTATTTATGAAAGCTGCACAAATGTTCAACTGTACCTGTAAGTCAGCGATGCTGGTGCTCCCTTAGCATATATGAATATTTACGAGCGCGCTAAAGGGGAAGGTAGAGCATCTCCAGGTATTTACCGGCTGTCAGCGTGCCGCCAGGACTCAGCGGCGCTGCTGTGGGTTGTACTGTCACACTCTTCAACTGCCTTCAGTTCTGGAGCACGGTGACACAGAGCGGGGAGCGACACCTGGTCGGCAAGCACAACGAAAGCTCTTTCCAAGGGAAAGGGAGCTGAAGAGTTTCCTTCAATCGTTACAACAGCAATGGAAAAGCAAAAGCAGCGCTCCGGAACCTTCCAGCAGCCTCAGCCCAGAAGCCAGCCCACATGCTCCCAAGAAGCAAAGATCCCATTTACCAGGGAGAATGAGGATATATAACCTCGTATAGCCACTGCCCGGTGAGCACATCCTGGCACCTGGTGCCTTAGTCTTCCCCCAAAAACTGGGTGCTGCCCACACTCCTCTGCTCCTTCCATCCCATACAACATTTTAAAGGTGCTTCTGTCATTTACTTCACATACTGCGGTGGAACTGATTAAAATCTGCAAAGCAGGAGAGGGTTTGAAGCTTGAGACCATGGCTCCTAGGTTTTTATAATATATATTTTGAATAGCTTAACGCAATTAGTGGAAGGCAGCGTAAAACTGCCTGTGCTCAGACAGCTCACCCTTACTCACACGGATAATCACACAGGCAGGACCGGGAGAACCACAGCCAGCATGCCTACTGCCGATAAACGTCTCCTGAGACCCAAAGCAGCTCAGCACCGTGTCCTAACTTGCAGCCCAGATCACTGACTGAAGATGTCCCAGCATGGTGGGACATCACAGATTCACCGAATGTGTTCGGTTGGAAGGCACCTCTAAAAGTCCACCTAGTTCCAATCCCCTGCCATGGGCAGGGACACTTCTCACCAGCCCAGGGTGCCCAAAGCCCCATCTAACCCATCCTTGAACACTTCCAAGGATCCAGGGGCTCCCACAGCCTCTCTGGGCACCCTGTGCCAGGGCCTCACCACCCTCACAATAAAGAATTTCTCCCTAACGTCTCACCTAACCCTGCCCTCTTCCAGCTTGCAGTCACTGTCCCTTGTCCCATCTCTGTACCCCTTGGTGACCAGTCCCTCTCCCACTTTCCTGTAGGACCCATTTAACTACTGGTATGCTGAAATTAGGTCTCCCCAGAGCATTCTCTTCTGTGGACTGACACCCCGATTGTTTCAGTTGCTCCCTCTGAGCAAGAGGTTGGCCTCTGGCAGGAGACCAGAGCTTCAAAGAAGTTGTAACGATACAGAAGTAAAACACTAGCATCAACACTGAGAACTTAATGCTGGACAAGACCCCCCAAAAGCCTCCAAGAAGATCTTCTCAGCACCCCCTCATCTTCCAAGCTTAAAGGCATGACCCAGTAAGCACTTTCAGATGTGTTATGTATCACCCTCACCTAGCAGGAGGGAGGTTGGGGTTTTGGTGAAAATACTGGGGGTTAGGCAAAAATAGTAGGGTTCAGGACAAGAGGTGATGGGCAAAAACTGGAGTAGAGGAGGGAGGCAGAGCCCTGGGCCAGGCTGCCCAGAGAGGTTGGGGAGTCTCCATCTCTAGAGACATTTCAACCCCGTGATGCTGTCCTGTGCAGCCTGCTCGAGGGGACTCTGCACTGTGTGGGACTGTGGGATCTCCAAAGGTCCCTGCTGACCTGGACCAGTCTGTGATTCTGGCAAATCATCTGGCACCTGCTTTGACAAAATTCTTCAGTTTTGGGGATTACATCAGGTGTTTTAAAAGATCTGGATCTCAGATTCTATAAAAACAAAGGACAATCGTAGGTCGTGATCAACTTGCCAAGACACGTACGCATCAAATCAATCTCTGAAAATCCATCAGCATACAGGTGGAAGCAAAGCATGGATTCTGAGGAGAACTGTTGGTTGGAGTTATTTCAGAGCCATCTCAACGCTGGTCATTCCTTTGGCTGGACTCCCTGCTCCATGTTCTCCCCACCCTGTTCCCTGAAGTCTCAGGTTGTGGCTCCAGTTTCAGGACTTGCTCTCCTGGCTCCGTCACGGCGTGTTTTCATTCCAGGAGGTATGGCAGATATCTCCTGGGGCACTGGAGGTTAGCCAGAATTAGCTATAGACAGGGGAGGGAGGGGAAAAGTTGTGGTTTCCAATAGAAGCCAAGACCCAAAAGTCTGAAAGCACAGCTCAGAAGATGAGACATAATCCTCTCGGTTAGACGTATCCTATTGAGAACATCTGGTGCTCAAGTTCCTGAGGCTCAAATGTTTCCAGGAAAGGGAAGAATGGTTACCTTCCTGGATTGCCAGCTGTAGGTGAAGAGATCCCATGTTATTAGTCTGGCACCTTGTATATAGATACATAATGTTATAGCCCCGTGTCCTTTCCGTGCCACCTCTCCTCAAAGGCTGAAAGCTCATGCAGCAGCTTTGTCCCTCTGAGCCCTGAACACCCACAAAGGAATAGCGGTGGGAGTGTATCAGTATGTGCCTTTCGCTCCCCAACTGCTGCTCCAACTAGTTGTTACTAGAAGGAACATAGTTCCTTCTTCTGTTTTCCCCTCCAGGGGTGAGGAAAACTCCGTTGCACTCGCCTCTGCTGTGCTTTGCGTGGTCATTACGGGAGCGGAGGATGAATCCGTACACCTTGCACCAGGAGCAGGGAATATCCATCTGATCCTGGATGGCACCAAGGAACCCCCGTAAATCAAAGAACCATACACACTGGCCCAGAAGGAAAGAGACCCAAATGTTTAATGCTAGATGAGACTTGGTCACACTGCAAGTGATGAGACCTCAAGTCCTCAGAGGAGCAGTTACATCCTCTGTGAACTGTTTCAGGGCACAAAGAGGGCAAGAGTGGGGTGTTAAACTAAAATAATTATCTGGAGATGTAGGATGGAGATCCTGTAATGGCAGGAGCCAGAGGAGCAACCAATGGGGTTCAATCATTTTAAAGAAGGAAATGGGAATAAAGAAAAGCAGGAATGTGGCTGTGCCCACTGATCCACTATTCCTGGTCACTGCTGAAGGAAGAAGGACCAATGCAGAGACCTGGCTGGGATGGGAGACCTCGCTGGAATCTTACTGATGGGCTTCACAAGCAACAGAGGAAAAGAAAAACAAGAAAAAGAGGGTGGGGGGAGGCAGTGAGACCAGAGATTTTGGGCTCAGCTCTGTGTGATGGCAGAAGGACATGGAGATGAAGATGGATGCCAAGTGCTACTCCTCACCTGACAATGGGCCCCAGCGTGGTGCAGAGGAGGCTGCATGCTGAAAACGTGCCCTTTTGATGGTACCATCCCAGCAAGGCAAACGCCAAACACATACCACTTTTACACACTGCCACCAGTTAAAGCAGAAGCTTCAAGGTGATTAATCCAGTGGCGTCACTGGTGGTGTGTGAACACCAGTGCAACTTGTCGGTGATGGTGGATGTTAACAGGGCAATATTCTGTGTGTAACGGCAGGATTTACTTGGGTATCACTTACCTTGTGCTCCCTTTGATGACTTTATCGAATTCAAAAAGGAAATTGGAGTTGATAGGACAAGGGGAAGCAGCCTGAAGCTGCGTCAGGGGAAGGTTCGGTTGGGTGTTAGGGAACATTTCTTCACTGAAAGGGCTGTCAGGTAGTGAGCCAGGCTGCCCAGGGAGGGTGTTGGGGCACCATCCCTGGAGGGGTTTAAAAGAAGAGGAGATGCTGTGCTTGGTGACATGGTCTGGTGTTGGATCTAGTGGGGCTGGATAGACAGTTGAACTCGAATATCTTGAAGGTCTTTTCCAACCAAAACCATTCTATGCTTCTATGATTTTATGATTCCAGAAGTCAGGGGTGTGAAGTGCAAAATACTCCTTCATCTGCTCTTTAATTTGAAATTCCAAGCTGAAAAGAGACCGTAAGGCTTCTGGCTTTAAGAAAAAAATGAAAATATCCCTGTGGATCCCCTCCCCCATTTTACTGGGAGTCATGCTGTAAAGGATGAAGGAATAGGAACTGGGCCACTCACAAAGCTGTCTGGACTCAAGAGAAAAAGTGAACATGTGCCACCAAAAAAAGAGAACAAGATCCTTTGTCAGGCAGCAAACCCTGCCGCTTCTGCCCCCATGTCAGACAGCCTGCAGAATACCCCAAAGTCAGCCTAAGCCATGTCCAACTGCAGGAGGTCAAGTAACAGGAAAAATGCCTCTGAATCCCTCTTCAGCTTCCTCAAAAGAACGTGGAGCAGCTGAGCTCAGGGAGTGCCAGGCTTCTCCTCGTCCACCACCAATGGGTCAGAAAATCTCTGTACTCCTCAGGAAAGCTGTGAACCTCAAAGCAATGATGGCTGAGAAGTAGTGGACAAGTAGAGGACAAGATGGGCTGAAGCCTTCATGGGCACCACTAAGGATTCACAGGACCAAGGCCACCCCATTCACAGACTTCTATGAGATCGGTGACTTCACTTTTGACTGAGGTTTTTTGCATCATCTCAAAGATGGAAAAAAGAAGTAATTCATGATCTGGAGTTCTCATTCCAGTCCTTCCATCCAAACTGTGGCCCATCCCAGAAATTGCCAAGAGGAAACGTGCTGCTTTTACCAGTTTCACAGCAGGTCTGTGAGGACCAGTGCAGACAACCTTCCTGGCTGAGCAATCCAGCTTCAGTCCAGAAACCACCAAGGAAAATTCCCAGATTAACCCTGTCAGATGTATGACTTCTCCCAGGTAATAAGCAAAAGGATGAGAGGAAATGACCTCGAGTTGGGCCAGGGGAGGTTTAGATTGGATAGAAGGGAAAATTTCCTCACTGAAAGAGTGGTCAGGCATTGGATGAGGCATTGGTGAAGTCACCATCCCTGAAGGTGTTCAAAACACACATAAGACATGGCACTCCAGGACATGGGTTAGTTGACACAGTGGTGTTGGATGATGTGATCACCTTAGAGGTTTTTTCCAGCCTGAAAGATGTGACTTTTTCAACTGAGATGGGGCTTACAGGTGCCCAGGCTGCTCTGTGAATTCATTGACATGACCCACGCCTCTGCATGCAGATTTGGGCTTTTCCTTCTCGGAAAAGACCCTGACTATGAGCATGAGGAAAGCCATCTCCTCCCAGCTTTCAGAGAGCACAACTGCTCTGACCTTGCAAAAACCTGCCCCAGGGTTACTTCCATAGGTAGTTCAGGTTTGCTGGATCTGGGTCTGGGCCTCAGAGCCAGCTCTGTGTACCAGAAAAACCACAGAATCACTGGGGTTGGAAGGGACCTCGATACATCATCAGGTCCAACCCCCTGCCAAAGCAGCTCCCCAGCTCATATTGCACAGGTCGGTGTCCAGACAGGGCTGGAATCTCTCCAGAGAAGGAGACTCCACACCCCCTGGGCAGCCTGGCCCAGGGCTCCCTCACCCTCACTGGGGAAAAGTTCTTCCCCAGGTTGGTGTGGAACTTCCTATGCTCCAACTTGCAGCCATTGCCCCTTGTCCTGTCTCCACAGACACTGAAAAGGGGCCGCCCATGTCCCCTTGCATCCCATCCTTAAGATAATTATAAACATTAATCAGGTCCCCCCTTAGTCTTCTTATCTCCAGGTTGAACAGCCCCAGCTCCCTCAGCCTTTCCTCACAGGGGAGATGCTCCAGGCCCTTAATCATCCCCGCAGCCTCCTATGGACTCTCTCCAGGAGATCCCTGTCTGTTTGATCCCAGGGAGCCCAGCACTGGACAGAATCCTCCAGGTGAGGCCTGAGCAGGGCAGAGTAGAGAGAAAGGATCCCCTCCTGTGACCTGCTGCCCACACTCCTCTTAATGCCCCCAGGATCCCATTGTCTCTCTCAGCCCCCAGGGCACACTGCTGGCTGAGGCAAGGTCACCAAAAAAAGAACAGGAAGCGGCCTAGAACAGCCAGAGAGCCTGGTACAGCGCATTCGAGAAGTAACGAGGCACAGAATGTTCAGTCTGGCTGCTACCACTGCCTGTGCCCAGCTGCAGTTTCTCCAGATGAGTAATCCCATAGGGTCAGAACACAGAGGCAGGCACCTGGTATCTCCTGGAACACGAAGCAGGCTGTGAGGAACGGACGGCTCTGCAGAAGAAAGGCATAAAACCAAGAAGAGGGGACAGACCCACTTAGTGATGGGAGTCAGCATACAGGGGGGTTAAAGTGGAAAGGGGATGCTTTGCAGGGGGGAAAGGGGATGCTTTGCAGGAACCCAGATGCCACCTTCAGTATCCCCAGCCCAGGGACACGGAGAAAGTGCCACCCAGCAGAGCTGCAAAGGAGAAGCAGATGCCACCAAGGCCCATCAGCAGATCTGAAAAAAGCCTGTTTTGTACTGATAGGTAGAAACGGACACAGAGAGGGCATGACAAAGAGGTTGTGGGCATGGTGAGGGCTGTGCTGAGAGCAGCAGCGCTAGAAGTGTGCTCTTGCAGCTCATAAAGCCAATGGGATCCTGGGCTCCATCAACAGAGGGGTGGCAGCAGGGACAGGGAGGGGATTGTCCCTCTCTGTTCTGCTCTAGTAAGGCCGTATCTGGAGTCCTGTGTCCAGAGTTGGGGCCCCCAATACAAGAAAGATGTGAGACTGCTGGAGAGGGGTCAGAGGAGGCCACAAAGATGATTAGAGGGCTGGAGCAGCTCCCCTACAGAGAGAGGCTGAGGGAGCTGGGCTGGGTCAGCCTGGAGAAGAGAAGGCTGTGGGGGGACCTCACTGCAGCCTGCCAGCCCCTGAAGGGAGCAGAGACACAGGAGGGGAATCAACTTTTAAAAAGGGTAGACACTGGCAGGACAAGGGGGAATGGATTAAAGCTAAAGGAGGGAAGGGTTAGATGAGAGATTAGGGGGAAGTTCTTTCCAAAGAGAGTGGTGAGGGGCTGGCAGGGGCTGCCCAGAGAGGGGGTGGGTGCCCTGTCCTTGGGGGTGTTGAAGGCAAGGTTGGCTGGGGCCCTGGGCAACCTTGTGTAGCTCCAGGCCTGGAGGTTGGTGTCCCTGCCTGTGACAGGGGGGTTGGAACTCCATGATCTTTGGGGTCCCTTCCAACCCAGACCAGTCTATGATTCTATGAAAAGGTGACGTGGTTAGTGCTCAACGGACTATGCTACAGGCAAACCTGCCATTCTAAAGGAAAGTGTCTCACGTGACACCTAGTCCAGATACCTTTGGTAAAAAATTTAGATTGTCCATACAGCACTGCAAAATCTGCCAGAAAGATTCCCTGAAATACTTCTCCTCTCCAAAACAAAATTATGGGAGTTCCACCTGCTGTGTGTCTCAACACCTCGGATGTATTGCCACCTCTCAACCAGGGCTCGGAAGCCACGCTGATGGAAAAAGTCACATGAAACCAGCGAAAACGAGCAAAAGCATCTCCTCAGGCTTCCCCCAAATGTTGCTCTCTGTCTATGTATATGGAAAGCCAACGTCTGACAACATCCCATGTATTTTTATTTATTGGCACAAAGCCACTGCGACGCACAGCACACTGCGAAACGCAGGGATCGCTGCGTTAATGAAGACAGAACAAGTTCAGAATCGCTCCTCAGCACACAGTGGAACAACGTGCTGCTCACTGCCAACCCGTGACTCCTCCAACCATCCTTTACCTGCCCAGCCTTGTGCCGCCACTGCTACCGGAGCACCCGAGCAGCCTTTTCTCAGACAACAGGAGAACCAGGAATAGCACTGCATGAAGGAATCAACATCCCTGCATGGTTCAGAATTCAGATCCTCAAGAAGCTGTGAGGCTCAGCTGCTTGCCTGCACTATCCCATCGCCATCAGGACCCATCTGCTGTCATGTGCTAATGCTGACGTGTGTCAGCATCCCAAATAAGTTCCCTGCTTTAGCTATAAACCAGCCAGGGCTGGGAAAAGTCCTGCTCCAAGCTCGGGTGGCACAGAGATGGAAGAGATTAAACCACATTCACAACTGTATCCTTCACTTCCCTGCTGAGCTCACAGTGCCCGGGGTGCCACTCACCCTGCCAAAACCTGGATCTTGCCCCTCTTCCATCATCTCGCTTCAGCCCCTTGACCAAATGGAAAAGCTTTTGGTACCTTCCCAGCTGATCTTGGCTGGGAAGGAGTGACTCACAAAGGAAAAAATTCCCTGCCGATTCCCCTGCAATCAAAGGTCAAGAGAAAAGCTCATCCTGGACCTGCAGAGCAGCCTGCCACAGTCTTACCGGCAACGACCTGGGCACCAGGCTCCTTGTTCCACCCTTGGTTTTGTTTAGGAAGGCAGATCCAAAGGCTATAAATACTGCCACACATCTGGCGAGGCACGCCGGAGTGGAAAATCCATCTCGCTGAAGGTAAGAAGCTCCAGGAGAGAGGAGCCATCGCTGCCACCCCGGGCTGGCCTGTGGCAGGATCCGGTGTTCACCAGCCCCGGCTCCCTTTCCTGCTCTGCTTTCGGGTGTCAGGCCTCACAATCTGCAAAGCTGCGCTGTAGTTGTGAAAGACAGTTTTCTCTATTTCCATATGGTGTGAAGCCTTCATAAGGCTCAGCTTATTTTCCCTAAACATGTCAGGGCTTTCCCGTTACTCCCCGCATGCAGTGATCCCGCTTCCCCTGTGTGCCGAGCAATGTGTCCATTATACTTCCCTTTCACAAATATTATTCCACTCGTGGCCCGGCTTCTCCAAATCACACCATCTCCTGGCATTTGCTGCCTTAATGTGGAGGTCATTCCTTCCAAAATACAATGCCCATGAATGCAAGGACTGCTCCAGGAGAAACAAGAGAAGGCAGTGGGACTGGGTCCGCCCTGTTGCCTTCTCCTGCACTACAGTGGATGCTTACAACGGCACTGCTGGAGTAAAATGAAGTTGTGGAAAACACCAAAATTTCAGATTCCAACAGGAAGACGTTATCTCCTTGATAACAAGACAGATGTGCCACCATTCTTCAAGCCAAATTTCATTTACTTAAGACCCTCAGATGCGTTCTTCTTACAGTAGTGCTTCATCAGGGGGGCAGGAGGAACTGGCTCTCCCCCTGCTCTAAGCACACCTCAGGTCAGAACAGCTCCTCTGCTCACACCAGCACCAAAGCAGTAAGGGAGACCACCAAACCCGATTCCTGTTGTATCAGCTAAGGGTTTACCATTTAAAAAGAGTAAGCTCTGCAAAACCTTCCCAGTGCCGTTTGCTGTACCTCAGCAGTGCAGCGCTCCGTGTGCCTGTCCAACAAGCCACAAACACACCGAAATCACATTGCTTTTTTAAATCTTCACAGCAGGTGCTCAGCCACTGAATTCCTGCCAAACAAAACCATTCAACATCTGTAAGTGGAAGAGTGCAAAGGCACCTGAACATCTTGCCAAAAAGAGGGAGGTGGTGCAACAGTCGCTCTGCATACACCACTGTACCAGGACTGCTGGTCTGCTCCCTTGGGACTCCACTGTCAGCCTGGGAACTGTAAGCAAAAGGGTTCAGAAACACGCACACATCTGGGGAAAGCATGGAGATTGCTGCTCAAGCACCCAAAGAGGGGAACAAGCAAATGCTCTGCACTTGATTATGTTGATGACTTACTGTGTCCAGTTCTGGGCTCCCTGGGATCAAACAGACAGGGATCTCCTGGAGAGAGTCCAGAGGAGGCTACTAAAGGCCTGGAGCATCTCCCCTGTGAGGAAAGGCTGAGGGAGCTGGGGCTGTTCAGTCTTAAGAAGAGAAGACTGAGAGGGGATCGATCAATGGTTATCAATAGCTGAAGGATGGGACGCAGGGGGACATGGGCAGCCTCTTCTCAGTGTCTGTGGGGACAGGACAAGGGGCGATGGGCTCAAGTTGGAGCACAGGGAGTTCCCCCCCAATCTGGGGAAGAACTTCTTCCCAGTGAGGGTGAGGGAGCCCTGGGACAGGCTGCCCAGGGGGTTGTGGAGTCTCCTTCTCTTGAGAGATTCCAGCCCCGTCTGGACGCCAACCTGTGCGACCTGTCCTAGGGAACCTGTTTTGGCAGGGGGGTTGGTCTCTGAAGGTATGTGAATCTGTGATTAAAACACATATGAAGAGGTTGAAATTCTTTTACAGAGAGTTTGCAGAGAAAGAGTAGAATTTAATACTCCAGCTATCGAGGGCCCTGATCAGGCCAAGGAAACATGCATTGGGGTGAACGTCAAAGCCCTGCCCGTGTTGTTTGACAACGTTCAGGGGCTGGGATGTTTGCATTTCACATTTCCTGTTTGTTCTGTCACATCTTGAGTTTGTTCCAATGCTGAAAAACCTGACAGAATGGCAAAAACCTCGACAGTTTTGGAAAGGAAGCTTGCTCGACGCACAACCTCCTCGTGAGTGCTGCTGAAAGGTTGCTTTCTGGATCAAAAAACCAACCACAGCCGTCAGGGAAGACACTGAAGATGTCCAAGAATCACAGAATCACAAGGTTGGAAAAGACCTTTAAGATCATCAAGTCCAACCAATCCCATCCTAAGGTAAACCATACCCCCAAGTACCTCATCTACCCTTTTTTTAAGGGAAGGTGACTCAGCCCCTCCCTGGGCAGCCTGTTCCACAGCCCCACAAGTCTTTCAGTAAAAATTTTGTTTCTAATATCTAATCTGACCCTGCCCTGGCACAGCTTGAGGCCATTTCCCCTTGGTCCTGTCACCTGACCCCTGGCTGAAGAGACCATTGCCCACCTCTCTACAACCTCCCTTCAGGTAGTTGTAGGTGGTGAACCAAACCTTGTGCAGTGGCAAGGCACGTTGTAAGCTCGCTCCAGCCACTGGTTGTTACATACAGTCTTTATCTGCAGAAATCACAGCAAGTTTAGGTTCCCAAGCTTTTTCTCACCTGCAGTGAGACTTCCTCTCCACCTGAGGAAGAAACTCAGGAATTATGTTCATGGAAATGAGGAACGCACAGCACCTCCATTCCAATATTGTAAGCTCAGGCTGCAAAACACTTTAAGCTGAAGAATCTCACAACTACATCGCTCAATCTAAACTCCTTCTGCATATTGAACAGTTCCCTTCAGAGACAGGAGACTAATGAAATCCTTAATCTCATCAGCGACGCTATAAGCGATCATCAAATGAAGCTAACATCTTCTGAGCTCCCAAAGAGGATGTCACAAATTTGCTGCTTCCTTCACGTACTCAGACTAAAGATGCAGTATTTGAGTAACCAGAAGAGACGACCAACGTACCCCCAAGACCAGTAGTACCATGCCTGCTCAGGTCTGTCACATTTACCAAGATCACTTGAATTCCTCCAAAAAGAGCTCTGCTCCTTAGTTCTGGACTCTTTCCATACCAGATTTCACAGTTCAAACCCTGACGCTTGCCCTCGTGAGGCCTCAGCTGGAGTCCTGTGTCCAGAGCTGGGGCTCACAATACAAGAAAAATGTAGAACTGTTGGAGAGGGTTCAAAGGAGGCCACAATGATGATTAGAGGGCTGGATCACCTCTACAGAGAGAGTTTGAGGGAACTGGGCTTGTTCAGCCTGGAGAAGAGAAGGCTGTGGGGGGACCTCATTGCAGCCTGCCAGTCCCTGAAGGGAGCAGAGACACAGGAGGGGAACCAGCTTGTTAAAAGAGTAGGCAATGGCAGGACAAGGGGGATGGATTAAAGCTAAAGGAAGGAAGGTTTAAATTAGATATTCAGGGGAAGTTCTCTCCAGAGAGAGTGGTGAGGGGCTGGAACAGGCTGCCCAGAGAGGGGGTGGGTGCCCCGTCCCTGGGGGTGTTGAAGGCCAGGTTGGCTGGGGCCCTGGGCAACCTTGTGTAGCTCCAGGCCTGGAGGTTGGTGTCCCTGCCTGTGGCAGGGGGGTTGGAACTCTCTGATCTTTGGGGTCCCTTCCAACCCATGCCATTCTATGATTCTATGCTTCACTTGCATGGGATAAAAGGGGTTTATTTGCTTTAATATTCCCCCTACTTCTCTTGCCAGCTTTGACAGGGCTCAACAGCTCCAAGTCCAAGAGTCCAAATTCGAAGTTAGAAATTTTACTCGGTCACGTACTGAATGTTGCTTTAATCCAAGAGTCACTTAAATATGGGCTGACTTATGAACAGAACTGCAAGTAGTATGTCTTCCCCTCCAAAAAAAGCATCATGATACGTTAGCACATAGTTTGGGGTTTATTCTATGTGTGAGAGACTGTTTGTATTTTTTATTTATTTTTAAAGCCATTCTGGACACAATGACACAGTGACAGTGATGGGTGATCACCCTGCAGGTGCTTTTTCACACAGGTTTGTAGCACTCCTATTTTCAGTTTTCCATCCAGCCAAGCTTACACACTGGAGGAAGAACTTCACTATCTAATGGTCTAGATAGACTGCACTAATCGGCTTCTCCAAATCCAATCCCAAGCTCCTTCTCACACAGACTTTTACTGGCATCAGCCACAGCTTTAACATACATGACAGTAAGTATGGTCCTATCATCAGCGCTGACGGCGGGCCCATTACACCCGAGCCACCCTTTCTTCTTTTCAGCAGACACATGTAATTGTGAGGAAATAAGGGAAAGGCATTGCCTGTCCTTCCCTCTTGAGCGTCCTACATGAACCGCGGGCACCATAGCTGCTCTGTGCTATCCATGCACCAAACACGTATGTGCATAAAGGAGACCAGGGAAAATGGAAAGGAGACTGAGGGGAGAGCTCATCGCTCCCTACAGCTACCTAAAAGGGGCTTGTAGTGAGGTGGGGTCAGTCTCTTCTCCCTGGTAGCCAGGGACAGGGCAAGGGGAAGCGGCCTGAAGCTGCGTCAGGGGAAGGTTTGGTTGGGTGTTAGGGAACATTTCTTCACTGAAAGGGCTGTCAGGTAGTGAGCCTGGCTGCCCAGGGAGGGGGTTGGGGCACCATCCCTGGGGTGGTTTAAAAGAAGAGGAGATGCTGTACTTGGTGATATGGTCTGGTGTTGGACCTAGTGGGGCTGGACAGACAATTGGACTCAATGATCTTGAAAGTCTTTTCCAACAGAAACCATTCCATGATTCTATAACTACATACATATATGCCTGTATCCACACTTTGTAGGCATATGTATAGAAATGTATTTACATGCACGCACCTCCCCATGTCTCTGTCCTAAGGAGAACACAGGGGACCCACTATGGACAAAGGCATTTGCTCCTCACCAGTCTTCAAACAGCAACCATACTTACAAAGCCAGGCTCCCACCCATGTTTGAGAAGCCTGTAACACCCCATCAACTCCAAATCCCTGACATGGATTATATATTAAAATGGAAGCTATATAAAGTTAGCTTGAGGTAGCTTTTTAATATTCCATTAGCGCTGTTTACCATGTGCAGGGCTAATCCTGCTCTGGAAGAAAAGCCCATCAGTGATTCTGAAAGCTTACAGTACCAGCCCGACAGTCTCTTGCTCTGAAATGTTTCTATAACATCTGAAGTTCTCCCCACACAACAGCCCTCTCCTGAACCGCACTTCCTACTCACCCCATGCATTCCATTTCCCCTCCATCCTGTGCGACAGAGCAGGACAAAGCACCGGCCAGAGCTGAACTTTCACCGCGTGACTCCAAAACCCTCACGGGCGTGCAGACCTACCAGCACCCACTCATTCATGTTTCCTATTCCCAAGTAGGCACGGAGGCCCAAAGGTCTGTTTGCATCCAGTGAGCAGTTTCCAGGCTGTTCCAGTCCGAAACATGTGATACTAGCATCAGGTAACCCAAAAACCCTCCTACTGGGTTAAACTCTGCCAAAATATCTCAAATCCAGGGACAGCAAGGCATCCGCTAGCTGTGGGGCACAGGGCTTCTGAACACACGCAGATGGGCACACAATGTTTAACGTGACACGAGCTGACTTTGCATCCTCTCCTCCACCCCACCCCCCCTTTCAAGCCTTGGTGCTCACATCCCTGCAGAAAATTCTCTAAATGGGGGTTATGAACCCCACCACGATATCTCCACCCTCAAAATAAAGTAGTGTGCGCATCTCCTCCTGGCCTGGGAATGCTTCTGCACGCCGCCCAACACAGGGCTGCCCAGCACTTACTTTGATGTGCTCGTGGAGCTGAGCCTCGTGCTGCCGGGAGAGCTGCTCGTGCTGCCGCTGGAACTCGGCGATGAGGATCTGTCGCTGGATCTGCTGTTTCTGCTTGAGTGCCAGGAGCTCCTGCTGAAGCTGCTGTTCCCGCAGCGTCGGCTCTGTCACGGGCATGGAAAACTGGTGGTCCAAGCGCAGGTCCATTGGGACTGAAGTGGGTGCAACTTGCAAGGGCAGTGCTGTGGTCACATCAACTATGAGAAAACACAACGGAAGAGATGAGCGTACGTCCCACTCACACAGGTCCTAGTCCTCCTCTCATTCAGAAAAGACCTTGAGGAACTAGGGACTGAACTGAGGACAGGACCTGTTAAACTCACACCATTTTGAAATGGTAAGGAAAGTACTACAGGAATTCAGAGATTTCCTCCAGCCACCTCCTCCTACAAACACACAGGTTTTCAAAAAGCAAAGGACATCAATGCACCGTGCTTGACCCGTCCTGATACCACTCTACATCTGTGCATCCACAATGCGCGCCTCCCTTCCACTCTTCTAGCATCACTTGAAAGATGAAGAATAAAGATCAACCTAAGACTTCACAGAAAGGATCAAGCTTGACTCGCAAGCAGTCAGCTGATGGCCAGGAACACAAGGGTCCCACTTTAAGGAGCTTATGCAAGAAACCACTGGGTGCTGTAACCTTTGTAACTGGTTTTGGGAAGGAGCTTAGCCAAAAGCGAACAGGTAACGAAGCATCTTGGGAACATCAGGCAGCAAGACGGAGCAGGTGCCCACACGGTGACAATGCAAAGGCTTGCCTCTGTCCTTCCAAGTGGGAATAACCCAAACCACAACTAAGACTAAGGTAGGGCACAGTAATGAGTACCAAGAGGGGGTCTTCTCCAACCAAAACGAATCCTGTGATTCTGTTAAGGATGGGAAAGCTATCACCTCAATGATCTTAAGGGCCTGGAGCATCTCCCCTATGAGGAAAGGCTGAGTGAGCTGGGACTGTTCAGCCTGGAGAGAAGACTAAGGGGGCACCTGATTAATGTTTATCAATATCTGAAGGATGGGATGCAGGGGGAAATGGCCAGCCCCTTTTCAGTGTCTGTGGAGACAGGACAAGGGGCAATGGCTGCAAGTTAGAGCAGAGGAAGTTCCACACCAACATGGGGAAGAACTTTTCCCCAGTGAGGGTGAGGGAGCCCTGGGACAGGCTGCCCAGGGAGGTTGTGGAGTCTCATTCTCTGGAGATATTCCAGCCCCGTCTGGACACCGACCTGTGCAACACGATCTAGGGAGCTGCTTTGGCAGGGGGTTGGACCCGATGATCTCTTGAGGTCCCTTCCAACCCCTGTGATTCTGTGATCTGTGCAGCAAAGATACATTCTGTGCTTCCACAAGAAGCATCTCCCTGAAGACAAGGGGCTTGTAAAAAAAGTCAGCGACAGACATCTACAAAAAGTTCCCTTTGTGAGAGCTGAACTTGGTTTGTATCGAGAAAAATCACCAGCATCCCATGAGCGACCCAATATATCGAAGTTCCTCCTGACTGCATTCCACGTGTGCTCCCTGCACTTGCCACATTTAATACCTCTCTCTCTGTAGGGAAATCCCTCAATACTTCTTCTGATACCCTTGAATGAACATCACCTGCAGAATAAGAGGCTAACCCACCAAAACCATCACTGTCCAGTTTCGCTGTAGCTCCAAGGGAGCCTTGGTGGGTTGAGCTTTCTTCTTTACCTTCCCTATTGCTTTTGTACTTAATATTTACGATGTATCTGTGCACAGTTGGGTGAGAGCATCAGCAGCATCCCTGAAGTGGATCAGTCACACATCTGCTGAGTCACCTACTCCATGGCAAAGGGCAGCTCTTAGGAGAAGGACTTGGAGGTGTTGGTTGATGCAAAGCTCAACGTGATCCAGCAACACGAGCTTGCAGCCTGGAAAGCCACCCATGCCCTGGGCTGCATCCTCAGCAGCGTGACTGGTAGGTCGAGGGAGGGGATTCTACCTGTCTACAGTCCTGTGTCCAGCTTAGGGGTCCCCAAGACAAGGAGGATATGGAGCTGTTAGAGTGAGTCCTGAGGAGGCCATGGAGATGATGGGAGGGCTGGAGCCCTTCTGCTCTGGAGCAAGGCTGGGAGAGCTGGGCTGGCTTAGCCTGGAGAAGAGGCTGCTTCTGGAGAGAGCTCCAAGCCCCTTCCCGTCCCTTAAGGGGCTCCAGGAGAGCTGGAGAGGGGCTGGTGCTGAGGGCAGGGAGGGTCAGGCCCAGGGGAATGGCCTTCAGCTGCAGGAGGGCAGCTGGAGTGGGGCTGGGAGGTAGAAATCCTTCCCAGGGAAGGGGGAGCCCTGGCACAGAGTGCCCAGAGAAGCTAGAGCTGCCCTGGCTCCCTGGCAGGGTTCAAGGCTGGGTTGGATGGGGCACCCTGGGCTGGTGGGGGTGTCCCTGCCCATGGTGGTGGGTACAACTTGGGGGGGGGTGTCTGAGGTCCCTTCCCACCCAAGCCAGTCTGCAATTCTGTAAGAAGAGGGGCCGTAGATTTGTGTCCTCACAGCAGGTTGTCTCTCCAGAAACCCCAGTGCCCAGGCTCTCCGAGGCTGGGAAAGCCATGCTATCCCCTCCCACAGAGCCCAGGGCAGCAGCAAACACTTGGTACCCCACTGTGCCATCCCTCCTACCCAGCACCCTGAGGCAGGTCCTGCCTGCAGTGCCAGGGCACAGGGGCTGCCTCACACATCATCCCCCATCCCAGAGTCGGCTGTTGGAGCTCGGCGTGTGTGGAGGGGCAGCATGCACCCCCCCCTCCCCGCCGCACCCAGCTTGTGCTGGGGAGGAGACAACTCTTCTACGTCTTTTCGGATGGAAACGTTTTCTATGAAAGGTCACTTTACTGGAAGTGCTGCTATTTTTCAACCCACAAGCTCTTCCCTCTGCTTCCCCATTGTTTTCCTCCCTGTGGCCTTTTCCCTGCTCCCTTCTCTCCCCGGCAGGACTGGAGCTGGGATTCCTCACCACTGGTCAGTGAGCCACAGCCATGGATTCTGGAGAGATTGCCTGTAGATAACCATTCAAACCCACCTAAACAATGCATGCCCTCCTCGGGTTCAGCCAATGCTCTCCTCCCTGGCTAGTACTGTGGTCAGCCTCTTCCCATTCCTGCCCACAGAGCATCCCTATGGCAACTGCTGCAGCCACTCTCACAGGAAAAAACCCCTTCATCCGTTTTCCCCACACACGAGTGGGAGCTGACAGCTCAAAACCAGCCCTGCGGAGGCTATCTCGTTTCAGGCTATGCTTCAGACACTTCCCAGCTCAGACTTCCAATGAAATCCAGGTTTGCCAGGACTTCAGAGGGATGGGAGAATGTTTTTGGTTCCACTGGCACAGCTCGAGCACAGGCAATCCCTGTACTGGCCCCATTATCTGTACAGTACCTGAAGGAAACGGGATGTGTTCTGGGAAAGCAAGGTAAAGTTTCCATGCCAGCAGAAATTCCACATTGTGTCAGAGAAGGAAAATGGGGAGAGACCAACCAAAAAAGTCCTAACACAAATTGACATCTACACCACAAAACCCAAAAAGCCCCCCAAAAGCAACCTGCCTCAGAGACCATGCTGTGCCACGGCGCTCAGAAACCCGTTTTAGCTGTGTGCATGTGGCCACAGCACCCGAGCATCACTGGTGTGACTCCTGCACATCACAGAAGGTGTCTGGTACCTGTTCCTGTCAAGGCAGCAGCTTCATCAGGTGGCAAATTCCAGGGGAGGAACTCCACGGGACACCCTTTCACCAGGGCAGCCGCCTTCCAGCGCCATTCAGACCCACGTTTAGAGATGCCGGAACAGAACTGTGCAATTCAGCCCTCCCTTGCCCCACCAAACCAAACCTGTGGCTGTGGCAAAGCAACACCCCAACCTAAGAGTACAGACTCCCCAAAGATTTGACTTAATGCCGCTTTATAGCCCCCAAGGTTGCAGGAGAGCTCAAACAGTTAACCCTCAAGGCTGGAACCCGGTGACTCAGTAAGCCAAACAGTGCAGCGGGCTCTGTGACTCACAAACCTTTGCAACGCATCGGCTATTTTTACATCCAGACGAAAGTTTCAGAGCACCTGGCAGTAACGCGTGGAGTAAAGGCCAGTGTCACTAACACAGGGGGAGGGGGCAGTCACTGGCTCCTGTGAACCCCAGGCTCAATGTAAATCCGTGTTCCTTCACTCCAGCTCTCCGACTCTGTCAGCGGGGTGCAGGCTAAGTGCAATTTCCCTTGAAACCCGCGTGCGTTTGCCGACACACGCCTTTATGATCCAAACACCACATTCCCTGAAAGCAGCAAAGAAAAGCTTTCAGCGCATTTCAAAGAACCCAGCTCCAGCCTCTGATTGTGCCTTGTGCTAAATGGCTCCTAATTTACTCCTGAGGAAGAGCCTTAACCTGTGTCCTGCTGGATAACAGCCCCAGAAAAAAATAAATTGATGAACCTCCTGTTTCCCATCCAAAGGGTTTCACCCACCCCCCCCAAAAAAAAACCTCCCGACATGCCAGCTGTGGAGATGGCAACCACAATTCCCATTCAGAGTCCCAGCAGAGGCTGCGTCATCCCTGACTCTTTCCTATTTCAGTCTCAAAACCCCCCTATTTGAAATGCCCCGAGCTCCCCACAGAAGCGGCGAGAACTTCTGACCCAGAGAGCCCTCCCCAAAACAACAAAACCTCCTCTGCCTGACGAACACGGCATCAAAACAAAAAAGCCTGTATTCTTATGAATATTTTATGGCAGACTAGAAAATTGCTTTTATAGGTTCTGCCTTGAGAACATATTAATACAATTGGATTCGTGACGTTAGCGAAAGCACAAAGACTATATTCAGAGTTTGAATGAGAAATGCCAAAGCCATGAATGAGAAGACAAGATTGTCATTATGAATAATAAACCATCTCATGTTCTGCCTGCCTTTTCCTTCCCCGTAGGAACAGAAGGAAAAAAAACAAGGGGAATTTTTTTTATATATATATATATACACACACATAAATAGATATTTATTGGGCTTTTTTTAAACTAGGCACGTAGGGATTTTTTTCACGGTGAACTTACCAGTATTTTTATACCAAGCTAGAAACGCTTCACGGGGTCTTCCCCCTCCCCAAATAATAAGGGCTACGCAGCAAAGACTGCACAGTAATTAAGACCTAAAGCACTCTAGTCCCCATCAATTGCCGGCGCGGATTGGGACATCCTGCAGCTTGGCTGTAACCCCGCCAAGCAGAACTCATCTTAAATACACCGAGGTCACCAAATGTGCTCGCTGCAAACAAACGGATGGGCTCGGACCTCGAAGGAAGGGTTCTGCGCTTGCTACGGAAGGTGTTGGGACACCACGTCGCAGACAGGCTGTGGAGAAACATGTCACGGTCAGAGTCGTGATGTTGAATTTCTTCCATGCTCCAAAGTGGAAAAAGAACTTTTCTGCAAGTCCTGAGCAGGCTGGGAGGGGTCTGGGGAAGGTGACGCTGCCCAAACATCTGCAGACCGGTGCGAATAAAGCTAAGTGATACCTGTATGTTCTTTCCCTACTTCTGAGACAGCTTTTTTATGCAAGTCTTTAGAGGACTAAAATATAGAAAGATTTGGTCCTGGAAATCCACCGAGATGTATCTTAACACACAATTTCAGTATGAGACTGACACAGGGTATTTGAAGCAAGGATTTAAAGTCCAGTCTCGTTTCAACATAACCTTTACTTAAGCTGAGCTTTACAGAGATTTCCCTCCTAAGTTTTCTTTTAAAAAAAAATATCAAATGCTGTTGCCAGAAAGACTATTTTCTGTTCTACTCCCTCCCCACCCCCCATTTAAGCAGGACAGAGAACCACTGCTCTCACATTTTAAATGCACCATCACCTTCAAATGAAAAGCACATGAAACATCTTCTCTGAGAACTCCCTCCCTCTGCCCAGCACGGAGAGGGTCCCATAGAACTTGGCCAGCTCTTTCCCAGCACCCCTGCTCCTCTTTACTCAGCAATCCCCTTCACCCTAAGGGCAAAAATGGCATCAATCTTCCCAATTTGCTCCAGAATTTCTGGGGAAGAGTGCCTGGCTGAGGCTGGAGGAAGAATGCCAGCATCCCCCAGCATCCCACACACCATAGAGACACACCACCACATGCCTGTGAGAGCAGCATTAGGAGACAGAGTGCACAAAGCCCCAGTCAAGGAGCACTATGGTCCCTATGGTGCCTATCCAAATGGAGGGGATGGGATCGGTCACTCCTCTGCTCAGCCACGGCTGAACATCCCAGACAGCACTTCCCAGAAACCATCGACTCAGCTCCCCCCAACTCTCATCTCCCACCTTCCCTGGACTTGAGCTTTTTCCCTAAAAGTGAGTTCACTTTCTAATTACAGGCATGCAAGCCTTGCCCTCCAGACAGAGTCTGCCAATAGCAGCGCATCAGACTTTCAGCACCCACAGAAATCACAGAAGAGCAAGAGCCAGTGCTCAGCATCCCCAAGCTCTCAGCTGCTGTTGTCAGAGATGGCCCCATCCCACCCCACTGAATCGGCATCCCGGTTTGGTATCAGGCGCAGCCTGAGTCGTGGGACCTCCCCTTCCAAGATTTATTTTCATCCCTGGGTAGAAGTGAAAAATCACATGCCTGTTCCACCACCTTTATTTCCTGGGGCTGCCCTTGTTGTCTGACAACAGCTTCTGATGTAAAAAAAAAAAAAAAGAAGGAAAAAAGGATTCCTCTATTCCACAAAGCCTCCGAATGCTGGGCTGCTGCCGGCAGAAACGACTCAGGCGCGTCAGGAGCAGGTTTCAAAGCTAGGAAATGCTGTTCCCTAAACCCACCGCCTTCCTCGTGCTTGAGATCAGCTGGGAAGCGAGGCAAGGAGCGACGGTTCACCGCGAGCGCAGCAGACGGAACATTTGCCATGGTTTATTCTGGAAGGAAGACTTGTGCTATTTGAGTGGTGCGATATTATTATGATTTAAGTCATGTTGTTCCCCCCACCTCACCACCCTCCCACCGGGGCTGGTAACTGCCTTACTCTGCCTGCACGGTGCTGGCAGCCCCTTGGCCAGCCAGAGCTGTGGCCGGGAAGCCAAGAGCCCTGTTTTTCCTGCGTGGCTTCTACTTCCGAAAAATGTTAAAACTCACCGAAATGCTGAGAGATGGTGAGATCAGAGCTATTAATAGAAACAAGCTACTGCAGTATCTGACTGCAGTGCTGGGATAAAAGCAGCAGATTTTTGCGCGTGAAGCGGAATGATGCGGAGGAAGACACAGTGTGGCACCCTCAGAGTGCCTGAGATTTAGTAGGATTTAACCTATAGCATGCTAACCACCCCCAAACTAAGCAGAGATTAATAAGTACGGGGGAGGAAAGGAAATAGCCCCACTCCACATCACCAGTAATAGTCAGCTTTTTCTCTTGAGGGGATTGCACCAGGAAATCTAGGGGAGCCCTAAATCTTCCCCAGGACCCCATGCCAGTGCGGGGAGCAGGAGCTGGCAGTGGAGCAGCACCCAGGACACTGACATCCTCCGCAGCACATGATGAGCATCATGGGGGCAGGATGAAGGCACAGCCCTGTGACACTCATCCCTGAGCATGTACCACACCACAGGACCAACTAAAGGCCTACATTGGAGGCTGGGACAGAGCAGCAGGGAGAAGTGCTTCATTACTGTACTTAATTCTTACCTCTCCCAGAGACAAGGACTGGGATCCCAGAGAGGTTTACTTTGGGCTAGAATTACAGCACAGGCTTAAACATCACGGCGGAGTTAGCGAGATGGAGAAGTCAGCACCCTGTTTCACCCACAGAGCAGCCCCCTCACCCACGGGGCTAGGGCAGGCCTCCATTCACAAGGGGTCCGTGGAGGAAAGCAGGCTGCAGCAGCAGCAGCACTGGCGACGGAGCTGTCCCCCAAAAGCACGCATGTGGGCGCACCACAGCCAGAGGGCTTTTTCCACAGCTAGCCACGGAGCTGCGTGGGTGAACACGAATGCAGCCCGGATCCTTTCTCAGCACACAAGCTAAGGAGTAAACAGCAGCTGAGGTTTCCCACCGGCACCATGCACGCTGCAGTTCAGCACGGGCTGGGTAACATTTCACGCGGCATGAATGGGAACCAAAATTAATCATTCCGTCACCCATTGAAACCCGCAGTGAGGCACCGCACCATAGGCAACAGATGGAGCTTTAAATGTCACTCACTCATTCAACTTTCTGCTGATTACTACAGAGACCTGAAGACATAATAAGGGCGCAGCGATTCTGGATTGCTCTAATCAGCTTTTTTGATCCTAATACCTTTCCCAAAAAGATCTCATTAGCATTTATTCAAAACCTACGAGAGATTTACATACAAATTCTATTCGTGACAATAAGAAAAGCCAAACTGGGAGGCAGAGCCCTTACCCTACTTCCCCCGCCTCGGTTCTAGAACATTAAAAGAAGCCTCCCTACTGGAAAGAAAAGAAAAAACCCAAATTCCAGCAATGACAGACAGAAACCAACATTCTGAAGCGTCTTCCTGAGTGCAGCCTCGAGTCGCTGCATCCGAGTCTGGAAAAACACAAACTCTCACGGCTAAATACCTGGACCTTGCAAGGTCAGCTACGATTCAATGGTCCCACCTAAAGTACTGCAGAAGGCTTCAGTGCTCTCGAGTAGGGGCTGCAGCACCACCCTGATCTCTTGAGCACCTTGAGCATTGTGTCCCACTGCAGTGGGACAACCCAACACCTCATGAATAAAACAAGGCACTTGCCAGACACACAACGTGTGATCACAGAATCACAGAATCATAGGGGTTGGAAGGGACCTCTAGACATCATCGTGTCCAACCCCCTGCCAAAGCAGCTCCCCAGCTCATATTGCACAGGTCGGCATCCAGACAGGGCTGGAATCTCTCCAGAGAAGGAGACTCCACACCCCTCTGGGCAGCCTGTCCCAGGGCTCCCTCACCCTCACTGGGTAGAAGTTCTTCCCCATGTTGGTGTGGAACTTTCTATGCTCCAACTTGCAGTCATTGCCCCTTTTCCTGTCCCCACAGACACTGAAAAGGAGCTGGCCATTTCCCCCTGCATCCCATCCTTCAGATACTGATAAACATTAATAAGGTCCCTCCCTTAGTCTTCTTTTCTCCAGGCTGAACAGCTCCAGGTCACTCAGCCTTTCCTCATGGGGGAGATAGATGCTCCAGGCCTTTAACCATCTCTGCAGCCTCCTCTGGACTCTTCCCAGGACATCCCTGTCTTTTTTATACCAGGGAGCCCAGGTATAAAAAGCCTCAGTCTCTTAAGGAGAATGTGAAGAGTTGACACCACAGTGCTTGCACGAGAAGGCCAGGTATAAAAGCCTCCATCACCCAGAGGTCTCCAACAGATGAGCCTGTGCAGGATGGAGAAAATCCAAATGGAGACACTCAAATTTCACTGTCTAATTTTCAAGCATTGCCCATTGTGTTGGTTTGGCCAATGACATCTTTAACAAATAAGCATCGTGGACGATGTCGGTGCTTTTACTGAAATTAAGGAGAAAGGAACCGCAAGAGTCAGCTCGGCCTATTTCTTACTTTAGACTCCATACAGTCGTGGTAAGCCTTTCCTCGCACGCTGAGGGGTAGACAACCAAAACCCGCCTGAGCTGCCATGGGAAAGAATTACCTAGATAAATAACAATAAAACCCAGAAAATAAAACAAAACCACACATCCCTTCTTAAAAAGCATTCCTGGAAACATAATTTCACCTTCCCTCTCCTTTCAAGCTTTACCCAGCAGCGGAATCTCTTTGATCCATCTGTCTCACTGTTGGTACATGAAACTGCTCACCTTACCAGATACCCACGACAAAAAGGCAGGCTGAAGGAAGATCTGATAGACTTCTGAAGATACAAACCCACGCGCATTTCTCATATGTTTCCCTCTAATCTCACCATGAACTTCCTTCAAGGGAAAGCGATACTTTAGAAAAGAGAATTAAACATGGAGGAGATGGAGCAGGAGCCTGCAAGTCTCATCCTGAGATCATATGTGAAAAATAATGTGGAGGGGGGGAAGAAATCTACCCCTAGGGATGAGGGATATGCTGCAAGGTGGGGTTACACAAACGTCTGGACCTTCTCGTGGGGTCTGTCTGGAGCCTGCGAAGCGGTGACCTCTGCATCCGCAAAAGTAAAAGCCAACGGATGAAGCAGCACCAAGAGTTAACAGTGAACTTCCAGGAGGACAGCAGCCACCTCCTCGTTTGGATGCCTCAAGGAAGAATTAAATCAAGGAAGAATTGTTTTCCCATGATAACTCCTGTCGAAGCACAGTGGGGCCATTCACGGAGGGGATCCTGGGGCAGCGTGGGCAAGATGACGTGATGAGAACTGAAGCGAAGTTTCATTTGCGTGTTGGGGTGGTGCCAGCTGGTACCCGGCCAGGCCGTTTGAAAGAGAGCCCTGCGATAAAAGCAGTTATGGCTACGAGGAAATGCTCTCAGCTTCCTGAAGGCACAGAGAGGAGCTGGGAGATCAAAGTCACCTATCTGCTGTTGAGAAGGAAGGCTGGTCCTCTGCCAAAACCAAGCGGAGAACCTGCGGCCAGCCTCTGCTCTCCCGCACATCCCACCGGCTTGTGCGGGAAGGGAATCGTGATTGTTAAGAGGGAAAGCAGCAGCACGAAGGATGCTGAAGGCACGTCTGGGCATCAGCAAGGAAGATGGCACGGTGGAGCAGAAGCAACACAGCGGTTGCTGGGATCGGCAGCTGGGGACTCCACAAGAGCGTGAGCTTTAACAGCTACAGATCTCATGTGCTCATTCATATAGAAATTAAGCCATGGGATGTTAACTCCCTCAGATGAAAAGAGAAGGTGAAGCAAAAATTCTTGGGGATGCTGTAACTTCACTAAAAAGACATGTTCTGGCCATTTGAAACAGCAAATCAATGCCCAGTTATTAACAACAGGCTACTCAACTCATTCCTGTCACCAGTCAAGCCCCAAAATGTACAACCCGATCTCCTCAGACATGAAAAAAACCGCACTGATATATAAATGCAAGCAGGAAAGCCAGCAGCTAAAGAGCGAACTGCGATGCAGAAGCGTTCAGCAGCTCTCAGAACATCTCATGGATTGCTCAGAGGCTCCAGTGTTTTCAGCAGCTTATTAGAAACCGGGAGCCTGGTCCAACAGGAGAACGATACGTTCAAATGGGCAAGTAGCCAGCAGCTTTGTGTAGCATCCCTTCCCTCCCTCCCTCTCAACACCACAGCTTTTGTTTCTAAAACTCAGGAAACGTTAAGTCAGGAACAACTTCTCTCGTTTAGAATAAATATTTTATAAAATTACTTCCCCTTAACATGGGAAGGCATTTAAAGGCATTCGGAACGTAAGGTATTATTTTTCCCTATAGAGCACAGAATTCACCCAATAAAACACACCCAAAAAGATCGCAGAAACAAGTCATCCTTGCAAGTCATACCATTTGAAACACTCACAAAACCCGACAGCATGTGTGGAAACGAGTGGCTGAGCTCTCTTCAGAGCATCCACTGAAAAAAGAATTCTTGCTCAAAACACCTAAAAACAGACAGAAGGGCTTCCAGGAAAGTTTGGTTTTAAAGAGTACTGAGAAAAACTTGGGGTTCCATTACCTGGTTTCTAAGATGCATGATGAAGAACTGGGACAAGGGCAGAGAAAAGACCACAGTGGCTGGAAGACGGCAGGGAATACCCCACACCAAGGAGGTCGACTGGACAAGTCCACCAAAGCCGATAGGTTACAAGAGGCAAGCACAAGGTAAGACCAAACATCAGGGGCTCGTGGGCTGTGAGGAGCAAGTTGTAATTGTCAAGATGATTAAGTAACTAGCAGTAACTACCAGGAGAAGTGGCGGATCTTCCCCCTCTCAGCTCACAACCCCCATCTCGCCAGGCAACGAGCTTTGGCTAAACACAAGCTACTGACCTACATGCTTCTGGGTGGCATTTAACCTAAGGCATAGTGGAGAGCCAGGCAAGGTGACCTAACGGCTTGTGAGAGGAGGCTTGGGTATATTCCTAGCTGCTGGATGGATCCCAGACCACGTGTCTCCTAATGTGCCAGGAGCCTGCATGAAACTTCCGTGTCCCACCGGACGCGAAGGCCCTTAGCATCTCCAAAACAGCATGGGTAGCGTGTTTTTACCTACAGAAAGGCTTAGAAAGAGACAGATTCCTGTGTTTGCCTGTGTGTCGGACCACCCATCTGCTGGAGACAAGGAGCAGAACTTAAAGTACGTTAAGCCCTGCGTCAGCGTCTCCGTACTGAAATGAAGGTGTCGTAAAGTGCTGCAGCCTAATCCTGCTGTCACTTGGCCAGCTTTAATTGGCGTGCCACCACTTCCCAGCTGGTTTGCCTCAAGTTTGCTTTGCTCAAGGTACTGAAGGGCCGTAGCTGCGGGGCCCTGCTTTGATGGAACAGAGCACTGGAACAGGCTGCCCAAGGAGGTTGTGGAGTCTCCTTCTCTGGAGATATTCCAGACCTGTCTGGACGCCGACCTGTGCAATATGAGCTGGGGAGTTGCTTTGGTAGGGGGTTGGACCCAATGATCTCTCGAGGTCCCTTCCAACCCCTGTGATTCTGTGAACCCTCAAAAAAGAAAAGCTCATTATTTGTGTCATTTAGAAATGAAGTGCTTGGGCCCTGTTTTCAGAGAAAAAGGCTACAACCAGTACGAACTAGGGCTGTCTGCCACAAGACACTGTGCTCTTCACTGGTTTAGGAGGTTTGCTGTAATAACTTGGCCTCAGATAGAATAGGATAAACCAAATCAAACAGAGTCACGGGGAGGAAGAAACCCAAGGCTGAACTACCTCACTGGCAGTTTGATACCCGTGTGTGTTTAGAGGATGCAAAATTCCTTCTCGGCCTTACACAAACTTTGACTTTCTTATACTATCATCACTTTGTCAGAAATGCCATCTCAGGATTTTTGGGTGACAGTACATTTGTTGGTACTGTACATTCCTGGTGAGTGAGCTTGTTATGTTTTGTAGGTCACTTGCTTTTACCATCTGCCTTGATTTCTGCTTAAGAGAACTGTTGTTTCTGACATCCCTGGTGTCATACGCAATCATGAAGATGAGGAAACCAGCAGCAGTTTGATTTTGTATCATCCCAGTGTAAATATTCATGATTAATGGAAGAAAAAAGAAAAAAAAGTACCACCTAAAGCTTGCACCAGAGCTGTGCAAAGGTATTTAGTGGTGTCTGTCCTCATTCCCTGGTTGGAGATGGATTATTACCCCCCCTGGAAAAGCTGGCATGGGACCGCCAATGCCCAATGCATCGCTACCATACCCATCCCCGGAGAATCATAGAATCCCAGACTGGTCTGGGTTGGAAGGGACCCCAAGGATCCCACAGCTCCAACCCCCCTGCCACAGGCAGGGACACCAACCTCCAGGCCTGGAGCTACACAAGGTTGCCCAGGGCCCCATCTAACCTGGCCCCAGGGATGGAGTATCCACCCCTTCTCTGGGCAGCCTGTTCCAGCCTCTCACCATTCTCTGTGAAAAACTTCCCCACAATATACAATTTAAACCTTCCTTCCTTTACCTTTAATCCATCCCCCTTGTCCTGCCATTGTCTACCCTTTTAAAAAGTTGATTCCTCCCAAGCGGGCACACAGGCAGATTGTCTATCACTGCATTCAAATGAAATCACAAATTTTATCTTTTCTCACAGAAAATAGTTTCAGGGTTTGCTCAGCGTTCCACAGGCAATATTCTGCAGCAGATTTTCCACTCATGGCACCCAAATCTTCAATAAAGACAGGCTTTAAAACCTCAGCCTCACAGCATGCTGAAAGTATCAGTCCTAGGCTATGAACACAACCGGACCCTAGTGCTGCTCACTCAAGGGCTCTGCAGAGTGCAGGCAGCAATGCACAGTGATGTACCCCATCCTCTGCTTCCCAAGAGGGCCCAGAGATCGATCTGGGCAAAGTCTATGCCAACAATTTTGCAAACTGCTACAATCACTTAAAAGAAAGGGACAAAAGCTTATTTAGAAATTAAAATATCTTTTAACTTTTCCAACTAGACTCCTGCATTTGCCTCCAGTTACACCAGTCTCCTTCCCCCAGACCCATATGACAACAACCAGAGGTACCATTACAGCCCTTTTAAGTCCCATTTTCACATCAGCCCACCAGAGCCTGCGCAGCCTCCTGCCATCACACGATACGGAACTGGACCTGTGGCGGGAGATACCCTTCACCGCAAGGCTCCTCCTCTCGCGGGGAGCCCACCTCAGGCACTCGAAGCAGCTTTGTCCGGCCATATTGACAGTAACCAAAAAGGCAGCACTACAACAACTAGCTGGTTCACAACATAATTCAGTAAGGTCTTGAAATTTTATAGCTGGTGTGTCCTTGTTTGGACCATAATCTCACGAGCGATGCTAGCGGCAAACCCATCTGGCGTGCGCAAGACGAAGTATCTGCTGCTTGGGAAAACGGACATCTTAAAATTAGCATATGTGTTAGGAGCTGGTTTGTGATTTCCTAAAGTACAAAGAAGTTCAGTTTCATTTCAAACCCTCTGCTCCTCCAAGGCCGCTCTCCCAAGGAACCCAAAGGACGCTTCTCAAATCGCAGTGAGGTTTGTAAGGACCCTCCTTCTCTCAGGGCAGTGGCACAACAGCTTCAATCCTGCCACCACAGGGCTCTGTAAGCCAAAAGTAATCACAAGAAGATGCACAGCACCCCTGTCATAGTGGCAACAAGCCCCAGCTGCAGAGACCTGACTGTCTCACATAGGCCGCCCCAGAACACTGACAGCTTGTCATAGGAAACGTAAGGAACACTATGGGAAGCAAACTCTTCCCACTGCAAACCCCTGCCCAAGGCACCACCCCAGGCAATGCTGCTGGCAGGCACAAGGCCACGCTCTCTGCCACAGCCAAAGAGCAAACTTCCCATTTGACCTAACTATGCAGTCCCCACTACTGAGCACACCTTTCTGTAATTAACAGTTCCCCAAACCCCAGCGTGTGAAGGTCCCTGATGGATGTCCCGGCATGACGCCGTGAGCGAGCAGTCATCAGGCTCTAAGGTACATGAACCACGGGTAAACCCTCTGCTGCCTTCCACAGCATCCTTCAGGATGTACTAGAGGGAGTGTGGGGAATTCCTAGTTCACACAGAATTACGTTTACATACCTGAAGAGAAACAAAGTCGCCCTGCTCCAGTCCTATGGATTTGCTCTCCGCGTTGGCTGCGCACCCTCATCACCCTGTCTCAACAGAGCAGCTTCAAGTCACAGTATGTTCCCCTCATCCCTGAGCCCAAAACATGAGATGCATGTACCAGGTACCCAGCAACAAGGGCTTCTCTGCCTAGAAAATGCCAACAGCCCAGAGGATGGCACATAAAGGCCCTGTCACAAAGGATACGTCACGTTCATTCACGCTCCATGGAAGTTCAGGCTTACCATAGGCCAGTCCATCAGGGTTTTTCCTCCATGAGACCACTGAGAAGCTGTTTTGGGGCTCAGCCACTCCAGTAGCTTGGGCCAAGGTAGGAAAACATCTTTATGGTGTATCGCCCACATCATGCAAGACACGATTCTCCTGCTTCCTTTGGTTTGCGTTCACACTAAGACATGCCTGACCCAGCCCCAACTCAGTCCTCTTCCCCTCCAGCTTTTCCTTCTGGCTTCTTCCAAGAAATACCTTCTACCTCCCCAGTTCCTAGGGATTTTTAACTCCTGAGCCTGAAAACACAGCCAGGGATGGCAAACAGGGATCTACATTTTCTTTAGCACTGCTTCCAAACATCATGAATCCCCACCATAGGGATTTACATGTAACTAGAAAGGAACTGCGCCTCTTCTCTGGCTCAATAAATGTAGGGTTGGGGGTATTTTTTTGCTAATGCTCTGCTTGCTTACTGGACCAAACAGCCCATCAAAGGTGGGAAAGGCAGAAGAGGAGCCATTCTCTCCAACCATCTTTGCTGGCTTTAAAATCCAAACCACCACCCATGGGGGTAAACGCCCTCCCAGACACGCTTCCAGCAGAGGGGATGCCTGAACCCCAGGATCTGCTTGAGTTTCTGGGGCAGAGCTGGGCATTCCCGCTACTACGCTGGTCCTGCTCATCATCTACAATGATACCTTTCCCTCAAAAACACAATACAAGTCCGCTCAAGCAAATATTGTAAGGAAATTGACTTGAGAGCAGAACTCCTGAAGCAGCTTGTTTTATTCCTGTTGGAAGCGCTTCCGGCTTGGGCTGTGTCTCGGCATGGGGACACAAGCACACAACCCTGCTGAGACGGGGATGTTTCACTGATGCTTTTAGGCATCTGCTGCTTGCACAACCACGCTCTTCTTCTTAGTATTTGGAGGTATTAAATCAACCCCAGGCCACAGGACCGAGGGATGCTGTGCTTGAGAGAATAACAGGTTGGAGTGAGCGCTGCAGCACATGATGTGAAGGGAATTACTGTCGCTTGCCGAGCTGGGTTTTATCAGCACAACTTTACTGTGTGGTTAAGCAAAATCCCTCGTCATCTAACTTGAGCTCAGACAGCTGGGGCAGGTCTAATACCATCTTAAGAAATTTCCAATGGAAATGAAAAGCGCGCCGGCTCCCCGGCTTACTGTCAGAAGAGCAGGAATTAGCTGTGCTCGCTTTTCCCTCTCAGTGCATCACAGACACCTCCACGAAGCCATCGTTGATCCCAAGACCTCAAATCACTACCTCTCACTGACAGAAAACAAACAGAAACCCCACTGCTCATCAGAGAACCATTTCAGAAACGGCCAGATCTGTATCTCCAGCACTGGAGTCCTGACGCTCTCCAGGCAAAAGCAGAAGCAATAATTTGTCTGCTGTGATACCAGTCCTGGCGAGACAAAGCTGTGTTATGTGATGACAAGACACTGTCTCCTCCTGAAAGGAGATGTCTGCTCAGAATAAGAGTAAAGGACCATACTGGCTCCAAGCTCCCATCCTACAAGCCTGACAGTATCAGTGGGACATTTGGCGGGGTCCTGCTTCACCCTCATCCTCTTTTCTACCAGTGAAAGATATCTTACAGATTAAAAAATGACTTTGATGATACCTGCACTAATCACTCTCCCCTAAATTTCTGAGGGTTACTATTGCAACTTGGCCACTCTTCCCTCCATGCCTAAGGAGTGCAAGAAAAGCATCCCTTTAAAGGATGCACAAGGGAGTAAAATCCAGGGCCTTCACTTTCAGGTGTGGCAGCTTAGCCAGGTTCAAAGAGAACAAGAACATCCTTCATGACCAGGAGGATTAAGGAATGCTTTCTTTCCAACTGCGCCACCACAATAAAACCCATAGAATAAAAGCACCTGGGTGTTACAAACATTTACCCTGGATGCAGGGAGCGAAGGGCGATCAAGCAGACAGGACTTCACAGGGTCACAGGATCGTAGGGGTTGGAAGGGACCTCCAGAGATCACTGAGTCCAACTTCTGACTCGCGACTCTTGGCTTTCTCGTGTCTCTCAAGAGCAGTACATAGGAGGGACAGCCACTCTGCTGACCCCCCATGCCCAAGGCTATGCTCGGGGAGCAAGAAGAGATGATGGCATGTTGCCCCTGTGGACCCCTGAGACCCCTGGACACCACGCACACACATCCGACGCCTGCAAAAGGAAAATGCTAGCTACTGTTGGTCAACCCTGGGGCACTGGAAGAGAATTCAGACAGCAGGAACTGCACTATGATTGATCAGCAGTGAGATGCAAAGCTTCCACCTCCTCCCAAGCAGCCAAAGCAGGGTAAGAGCAGGGTATTTCGCTCTAGTCTCTCCCAAGGGCCCCCATGGGGTTACGGCTCTTTCAATTAAGGACAGCAACTCCTCAGAAGTCCCAGCAAAGCCTTGTGAGTTCAAAGAGAGTACAGGAACAGAGAATCCAGACAGCCTGTACTGAAAGGAGGAAAAAACCCAAACCCCAACAACCCACTCCAACAAAACATGCCACCAAAGCGCAGGAAACTGCTACCGCTTCTCCTTCGCCTCTGCTACTTCAACTCTTCCCCATGTAAAACTCCCACGGTGCTGATTTTGCACTGAGGATATTCTACACGTCATCCAAACACTGCCAGGGCTTGCATCCATCCCCATGGAAAAGGTTTGGGGTTTGAGTGGGTTTTTTTTTTCCCCAGTTCTTGTCATTCTCCCACTCTCTGGTATTTCCAGCGTTTCTGAAGTCAGATTATTTCCTCCATGTTCTTTTTGACTCTGCCCAGCTCGTTCACGCTCAAAACACATTATTTGCTCAACAGGAAATCATTGCATAGGTACAAATACAGCTGCATGAGGAATTAGTATGTAAATTTACCAGAAGCTGTACTAAATTAAAGCAAAAGCCTGGGGAAAAAAAAAAAACAAAACAAAAAGCCAGGAAAATGCCCTTACATTTGCTGCACCGGAGCCCTGATTTTCGTATGAGGCTCAATAAGGAATACCTTCTCTCAGACAACCAACAATTTTTGCTTTGTAATTGTAATCTGGATATTGAGTTTTCATGGACAGAAAACAGACTGACATCTGCCAACACCTCTTCGAGCCCGAAGTCATCAAGGGATGAGGCTGTCTCTCCAGGACATGACTAGGACCTTATTTTATCGAATTCATTTGAATTTCCCATTACCTCCTGTAGGTATTACACAGGTAACCACTATGACACAGCACTGTGAGGATGGGCCATCAGTTCTGACCTGGTTTTAAAAGGCGGCAGAGAAGAACAGCCAACCAGTTGGACAAAGGTCAGAGAGTAAGTTGGCAGGAGCAGCAGAGCCTCCTCATTCCAGAGACAGGAGCCACAGAGATGAATCACAGGTATCTCCCAAGTCAGGTGAGGAACTGTCCATGTTCATTCAGAAATGCCTTTTCCAATGGAAATGCCACAAAACGCCGTTCAAACATGCGCAGCTCCATCTCAGAGACCATGGGCCAAGCCCCAAGGGAGCCTCATTAAACCCTTTCAAAGCATGGCTTGCAAGGGTTAGGCTTCCATTTGCAATACCTGCATATTTCTTTTCCCTGTGGATGGGAATAAGTGTTTACAGCAGTGATGAATCGAGTACAAAGCAACCCCAAACCCCAGCTGGTTGCAGAAAACCTTCCCACACTCCAGCTCATGGAGCTACACCTCCAAACTCATCTTTACTGATGCAAACCATGCCATCCTACCTCCTAAACAACTGTGCTAGAAAGCCCTCTTCATCCCTGTGAGCACTGGCACACCTGGAGACTGGGTCTGATCTTCACCCAGATGTACCAGGAAAGACTTCTGTCTGTCCTCTGTCCACTCCCAGGCTGGCAAGAGCTGGAGGGACCTCTCGAAATTATCCAGTCCAAGCTCCCCCACTAAAGCAGGACCACCTACAGGACTGTGTCCAGGACCACAGGTTTGGGATCTCTCTGGAGAAGGAGACTCTCCAACGCCTCTGGGCAGCCTGCCCTTGGGCTCGGACACCTGCAGAGTGAAGAAGTTGTTCCTCACGTACGGATGGACAGACCTTCCTGTGTTGGGAGTTTGTGCCCGTTGCCCCTTACCCTGTTGCTGGGCACCACTGAGAAGTGTCTGGCCCAGACACTTCTCCAGGCTAACCAGCCCTAGCTCCCTCAGCCCTTCCTCACACTACTCCAGGCCCCTCATCATCCTCAATACCCTCCACTGGACTCTAACCAGTCATTCCCTGTCTGTCCTGAACCAGGGAGCCAAGCCCTGGACACAGATCCCCAGAAAAAGGTTGTGTTAGACACAGACCATCTCATTTCTCTCAAGGTTTGTTTATGTTCATGACAAAAAGTAGCTGCTCCTTCAGGAGCTCCCTGCTCTGTTCAGTTGACTGATCCTACAGCTGCTGTCCTGATCTGGGTGACACACTTGCCACAGAGCCCCAACCCGGCCCCGGAGTCATGCAAAAGCACAGTCACTACGCCAGGTGCTTGTCTACTCACAGAATCACAAGGTTGGAAAAGACCAGCCATTCCCATCCTAAGTTAAACCATATCCCTAAGTACCTCATCTACCCTTTTTTTAAACACACCCAGGGAAGGTGACTCAGCCCCTCCCTGGGCAGCCTGGGCCAGGCCCTGACAACTCTTTCAGTAAATTTTTTTTCCTAATATCTAATCTGACCCTGCTCTGGCACAGCTTGAGCCCACTGCCCCTTGTCCCATCTCCTGTCCCCTGGCTGAAGAGACCAGCGCTCACCTCGCTACAACCTCCCTTAAGGTAGTTGTAGGCAGGGATAAGGTCTCCCCTCAGCCTCCTCTTCTCCAGCCTCAACACCCCCAGCTCCCTCAGCTGCTCCTCACAGGATTCGCCCTCCAGCCCCTTCCCCAGCCTGGCTGCCCTTTTTAAACAAATCTACCCTGCACAATTCACCCACGGGAACAGGAACAGCAAAGCACCACTGCAAGGCGCGATACGCTTGTACCGTATGCAGTGACTACGGTTCCAAGTCAATGATTCCAAAGCCTTTTATTAGATCATAAAAACTTAAGACCAGCTTATAATGAAATCTCCAATCAGATAGGAATGAATCATCCGATATGACACAATTTTGTGAATGAAAAACAGATGGAAAAGTAGTAACAATCGAGTGGGTTAAATCACAAGTATTAGTTAAGCCAAAGGAGTAGATACAGAACCACGATCACTTGTTTCAAGGCAGGGGAGACACTGGCTTGAGGCAGAGCTCAAAGCAAGCCATTTTTTGGAGGGCAAATGCCAAGCCAGACCCAACCACAACTGGAAATGACACAGCTTCAGCATGAACGAACTTACTACTGTGTCAGAAAACGTCCAGTCACGTTTGCTTGGCAGCAAGGGGAACCAGGCAAGGAGGGAGGAGGCCATTCCCACAGGGTGCTCCTTCAGAAGCCCAGAGTCTTCATCATTTAAGAAAGCACGGGCAGGACGAAGGGAGCTGTGCTGGTAAAGCTGAAGCGCTTGCATTGCAATCCAGCTCTCAAAGGACCCTGTTTGCTGAAGGCAACGTCCCGTCTTTCAAGGCCTAAATGACCAAGAAGTGAACATAAAGCAAAGCCATCACATGCTGGCAGCTCTCTGGCATTAGCTCAGTGCGGTGCCAGGGCCCCGCCGTTACAGTTTCTGTTTGTAAACTCGTTGAATTGCGTCTCAGCTCTGAGCACTTCTGGGTTTGGAGCGAGCTTTTGGGGGGTCAGAGGAGGGGAGCAGGGGGAAAAACGAGGAAAGGGGAGAGGAAAGGTCTAGTTCATCACCCAACAGCATCTCTCCTAGTCAGCATCTGCAGGCAGTTACACCATCTTAGGCATCATTGCATAAGCCATCCACCTGACACTCCTTTCACTGCTCAAAGACAGAGCAGAGCCAAATATAGTCTTGGAAATCAATACATGCTGGGGACAAGCCTCTAAGATCTCGATACACTCATCCTGAGTGAAAAGAGGAACTCCTAAAATACTGGGAACAGAGGCAGCTGCTGGGCACAGACCTGTGGCATCCATTTCCCCTTCAGCAATGAAGCACCCCGAGTTCATTTTGGCACAGAGCACCCCAGAGAGCTCTGCAGTGCAGAGCACACCAAAGAAACGGTAACACGGATCAAAAGCAAACCTTGGGGTCCCTTCCAACCCAGACCAGTCTGTGATGGTTCTAACAAAACAGTTCTCAGCAACTCCTCCAGCTTGGGCTCACACCCATCTAGTGGGAGTCAGGAGAAGCTGACGGGGAAAAGAAATCAAGTACATGGTGCATTTGACCACTCCAGCTACGGAACAAGGGAATTAACAACACAGTAAAACCAAAACACCAAAAGATTTCTGGGAGCTCTCCAGTGTTGCAGATCCAGGTAGGACAAGCAGAGAGCAAAGGCAGGACCAACAGGACAGGCCGCAGCAGGTAACAGATTGCCTCAGAGACACGCACGAGTTTTTCACCGAGAAAAAGCTTCAACCGTTGATCAACTTTCCATGAAATATGTATCACTTCTCATTCACTGCACGGCACTGTTATTTTTAGAAGAGCCAGAGGCGATGGGAATAGATTCCTGATGAACGATTCAAGGGAGCCATTAAATGCCTGCTCCTAGTGCCTTCTCCTCCGGCCTCAGAAGCCAGGGTGTTTAATGTAAATACTGCCGAGCGTGCAAAGGCTTTTCCCTCCACCAGCTCCTTTCGGGGAAAAGCAGAGAAGGCTGTGGGGGGACCTCATTGCAGCCTTCCAGTCCCTGAAGGGAGCAGAGGAACAGGAGGGGAATCAACTTTTAGAAGGGTAGACAATGGCAGGAACAAGGGGGATGGATTAAAACTAAAGGAAGGAAGGTTTAAATTGGATATTATGGGGAAGTTTTTTACAGAGAGAGTGTTGAAGGGCTGGAACAGGCTGCCCAGAGAGGGGGTGGATGCCCCATCCCTGAGGTGTTCAAGGCCAGGTTGGCTGGGGCCCTGGGCAACCTTGAGTAGCTCCAGGCCTGGAGGTTGGTGTCCCTGCCTGTGGCAGGGGATTGGAGCTCTGTGATCCTTGGGGTCCCTTCCAACCCAGACCATTCTATGATTCTATGAAAAGCAAAAGCACCGCCCCCCCGCCCTTTCCTTTGGGAGGAAAAGCAGTGAGAGTTATTGCTTTGGAAAATAACACTTTGCCAACAGGCAGCACCGAGCAAATCCAGGGAAATCTATAGCTGTTCAGTGTGAATTAATAAACTAAACAAGGTGAGGGAAGAATAAAGAAAAATCTCGGGTTGGGTCTTGCAGTAAAGCAAACTTTCCTGCCAGTCACCTTTCATCTAAGAAAACAGCTCTGTAGTCAAGCGCTTAAGATTTAACGAGCTGCTTTCAGCTTTTAAAAGAGGAACAAGCCGTTAATAATTCATCCCAACTCCTCCGTTTGATAACCCTTTCCTTCCTGGTGGGTAAGAAAAGAGCTGACAGTTAAAGAGTCGTTTTTTCTGAGACAAAACACACTAAAAGAGCGTTTCAGAGCTGTGGGCTCCTGTTCTTCCCACCCACCACGGTTCAGGATATTAATGGAGCACAGGCTGGGTGGACAGCAAAGCAACTCCCGCTCTACAAAACCCAAGTTGACTGGAGAAGTGGTTTAGGATGACAGAATCACCAAGGTCGGAAACGACCTTCAAGATCATCAAGTCCAACCATTAGCCCTACACCACGGTAACCACTAAACCACCTCCTGAAGCCTCACATCTACCTGTTTTTTGAACAGCAACTCCACCACCTCCCTGCGCAGTCTGTTCCAATGCTTCACTGCTCTTTTGGTGAAGAATTTCTTCCTAACATCCCATCTGAATCTCCCCTGGTGCAACTCCTCCTTGCAGCTCACCCCTCCTGCATACATCCTTTTGGAGGCATGCAGCCCTGCAACAGACACCGTCTGGAAGTCGTTACTTTATCCTAACAACTGACCAAATGCAATTTTGGGTGCAGTATTAGCCCACCAAGGAGGTAATGAAGCTGCCTGGAGTCTCTAGATGTGGCAGTTCCCTCCTGCCTGGCATAAATAACCCCAAACTCGCTGGCCACATTGTTGTGGGCTAGCAACAAAGCACTCCACCATGGAGAATCATCCATGGAGAACCAGGAGATGGCTGAAGCATGAGGCGAGGCTTTCCTCACTGAGCAACGTGCCATAAAAAGCGAGCTTTACCAGTACCTCCAGCTGGTAAAATGCTTCTGTTAACATCACTGCATGTCAGAGAAATCCCAGACATATATACAGGCTGAGAGAAAAGCTTCTTGAGAATAGCTCTGCTGAGAAGGACCCATGTGTCATGGGTAATGAGAAACTTAACACGAGCCAGCAGTGGCTCTTGCATCTCAGAAGGGCAATGGGATCCTGGACTGCATCAGCAGAGGGGTGGCAGCAGGGACAAGGAGGGAATTATCCCTCTCTGCTCTGCCCTGGGGAGGCCCCAGCTGGAGTCCTGTGTCCAGAGCTGGGGCCCCAGGACAAGGAAGATGTAGAACTGTTGGGGAGGGTTCAGAGGAGCCACGAAGGTGATCAGAGGGCTGGAGCAGCTCCCCTGTGGAGAGAGGCTGAGGAGCTGGGCTGGGTCAGCCTGGAGAAGAGAAGGCTGTGGGGGGACCTCATTGCAGCCTTCCCATCCTTGAAGGGAGCAGACAAACAGGAGGGGAATCAGCTTGTTCAAGGGCAGAGCCTGGCAGGACAAGGGGGATGGACTGAAGCTGAAGGAAGGAAGGTTTAAATTAGATCTTAGGGGGAAGTTCTTTGCAGAGAGAGTGGTGAGGGGCTGGCAGGGGCTGCCCAGAGAGGGGGTGGGTGCCCCATCCCTGGGGGTGTTCAAGGCCAGGTTGGCTGGGGCCCTGGGCACCCTTGTGTAGCTCCAGGCCTGAAGGTTGATGTCCCTGCCTGTGGCAGGGGGGTTGGAGCTCTGTGACCCTTGGGGTCCCTTCTAACCCAGACCAGTCTGTGATTCTCTGGGCTGCAGTCCTTACGTTGAGCCTGGCTGGGAAATAACGCCTGCTGCAGGAATCACGGGGTTAACTTGGCTTTACCTGTGGAGGAGCTAAGCTGCACTGGCCCCCAGGTTCTCTGCCATCTTATGCCAGAGCATCCAAACGGGGCCAAATTAACACACTGAGCCGCACGTGAATCGCTGCGGGTTGTAAATAAGCCGACAGGAAGGCGAGAAGCGAGCAGTGATCTCACCTGCTGTGGGGATGGTCTGAGATCCCCGTGATCTCTCAAGGACTCACTTCTCATTATAATTTGGGGTGGGGTTTTTTTTAGGTGGGTCCCCTCCCCCTGGACTCCACAGAGGACAGATAAGGATATTGTTAACATTGAAGGACCAGGTTTCTGCGTGTGCCCCACGCTTCTGGGGCACGATAAAACCATACTCCGTCCCCATACTGACACATCCCGGTGCCAACAAGGATGAATGGGCTGTGGAGGTGAGGGGTTGTTGGGAGCCCTGGCTCCCAGCCGGTCGGCAAGCTGTCTGAACCCACTTCAAAGCCCCCCTGCACCATGCTGGGTTGGTACCTTGGTGAAGGAGCTTTTGAAGCAGACATGCTACAGAAAGCAGCTATCTGCAAACATGGGGCAGAGAGAGGGCATCCCCTCCTAAAGGGATAAACAAAGGCTCTGCATTTGGCTCTGTCAGACCAACTGGACTACCAGTCCTTCTTCTTGGAGAGAGGGATTGATTTCCGATTTCAAAAGCCTGTGAAATCACGTAGCAATGTTAGTCCAGAGGCTTTTGCAAACCATTTAGTCATATATACATCAACATTTTTTGGTTTGGTTTTGGGTTTGTTTTTTTTTAAAATGAATGTGGAAGTGAGACTGGGTAATTAGGTCCAGGAAGAAGAAAAGGCATGGAGATGGAATGTCAGCATAATCCCTCAGCTGGCCCTGCCACACAATTTAACTAATTCTCAATGATTTGCAGTAGACTACTACTAAAACTCATAGGAACAGCTACTGATGATAACTTCTCAAATGTGCACAATGGCATCACAGACCATTGGTGCTTTGTAGATGATGGATGGAGAACCACCCCAAGAAGCCACGCAGCATCTTTACATCCAATATGCAACAGCAGCTGAAGAGACATCTTCACCTCAGGGGCAAGCAGCCCAGTGCCTAGCCCCTCCATACACCTGTATTGTGCAACAGGGATGTTCCAATGCAAACACTCCACCAGCTGCACTCAACCAGAGCAAGGAGTTCTGATTTCACTATTATTTTTGTCACAACTTGGGAATGCATCTCTGAAAAGCCAATGGAAATGCCATGGGAAGGGGGATTTCATTCCTAATTCAGGAACTATCATGTGTGGTGCTGTGCTCCCCAGGTCAGGAAGGCTACTGGAGAGGGGACAGCAAAGGGGCTATGGAGATGCTGGGGGAACTAGAACATCTCTCTGATGCAGAAAGGCTGAGGGACTCCGGGCTTTTCAGCCGAGAGAAGAGAAGACTGAGGGGGGATCTTATCAATGCTGATAAATCCTTGAGGGGTGGGCTCAGGAGGATGGGTCAGTCTGTGCTCAGGGGTGCCCAGGGAAAAGACATGGGGCCATGGGCACAAACTGGAGCAGAGGAAATTTCACCTAACCCTGAGGAGGAACTTCTTTGCTGGGAGGGTGGCAGAGCCCTGGGCCAGGCTGCCCAGAGAGGTTGGGGAGTCTCCATCTCTGGGGACATTCCAACCCTGTGATCCTGGATGCTGTCCTGTGCAGCCTGCTCGAGGGGACCCTGGAGCAGGGGTGGGACTGGGGGATCTCCAGAGGTCCTGCCAACCCTGATCAGTCTGTGAGCCTGTGAACCATGCTGCACATGAACCATGCTGCACATAGACATCTCCAGAACTTCAACTCAGGCCATGAGCAACATACTGGGGAAACACAGCTGATGGGCTGAGGCTGCTCACCCCAACCTGCAGTTTTATGGCTTCTTGGAAAGCTTTTTAGTGTAAAAAGGACTCGCTTCCCTCTTCCTGAATTCTAGCATTTTACTCATGAATCAGAGTGATCAAGCTGTTGTCATTTCTCTGGTATGAATGGCATCACTTGAGACTGCAGAGTAGAAACAGCACGACTGTGCCTGGAAAGCTCCAGGCCTTCCAGGAGGCAGGCAGCTGAAGGCCTGTGTCACGGCCTCACAAATCAAGGAAACTCAGCCTGCAAAGTGTGCTGAGCGAAGATTGAGTTGCTAAACCTCAAGGATGGTATCAGCAGTCCACAAGAGACATTTTTAAGAGGAATATCTACAGATATATATACAGATATACAGATATATGGTGGCTAAGAGAACCAAAGGGATCCTGGGGAGCATCAAGAGGAGTGTGGGCAGCAGGTCACAGGAGGGGATCCTCCCCCTCTGCTCTGCCCTGCTCAGGCCCCACCTGCAGTGTTGTGTCCAGTGCTGGGCTCCCTGGGATCAAACAGACAGGGATCTCCTGGAGAGAGGCCAGAGGAGGCTGTGGAGATGCTGAAGGGCCTGGAGCATCTCCCCTGTGAGGAAAGGATGAGTGACCTGGGGCTGTTCAGCCTGGAGAAAAGAAGACTAAGGGGGTACCTGGTTAATGTTTATCAGTATCTGAAGGATGGGATGCAGGGGGAAATGGCCAGCCCCTTCTCAGTGTCTGTGGAGACAGGACAAGGGGCAATGGCTGCAAGTTGGAGCATAGGAAGTTCCACACCAACCTGGGGAAGAACTTTTCCCCAGTGAGGGTGAGGGAGCCCTGGGACAGGCTGCCCAGGGGGTGTGGAGTCTCCATCTCTGGAGAGTTTCCAGCCCCATCTGGACACCGCTCTGTGCACCATGAGCTGGGGAGCTGCTTTGTCAGGGGGTTGGACCTGATGATCTCTGGAGGTCCCTTCCAAACCCTATGATTCTGTGATACATATGGTCTTTCAGAGGCCTGTCAGACCACCCCCCAACACCCCCAGCTTCACAGCATGGAAAAGGCATACAGCATTGCTCAGTATGAAAGTCTGGGATGGAGAAGTCGGAGGACAAGAGTGCTCTGCCCCTCTGGACAAACAGATGAATCAGTACTCTTATGCAGATTGCAGCTAAGCTCACTGCAAAGAAAAATACTGTAAAACACAGAAAAAAAGCCTTAAAGCCAGGATGGTAACTTGGAGGACAATTCCTGGAGCTTTCTGCAAGCCAGTAGCTGCCACTCATCAAAACCTGGCAGTGTCCAGGTAGCCAAGAAAACCTCTCCCCCATTAATCAGCACAAGGGTTTTGTTTTTTTTTTTCCCCATGTAACAAACTCAAATAATCTGTGTGGTCGTTGCCCCAAAGATCCCCGAATTCCCCAAGTCAAGGTAAGGAATAGCAAAGTTGCCCCTTCCCCCCCAGGCCAAAGATGCCGAACAAGAGAAAGGCGCATTATCAAACAGATTATTGCATTCCTGGGCAAGCTGTGGGCTGTGGTGGCTTTGCCTTGTTTTACTTTTCCAAGCAAATAAAATCCAGAAACAGCAATTAGGGGTGATACATTTTTCAAAAGAGAAAAATTTCCCTCCCTCAAATGAATCCTTAATTTATGCGAGAGAGAGAGAGAGAGAGAGAGAAATAATTTTCCTAAAACCACACTGTGCTGATGACTGAACTTCATTCTACTCAACCCAATTTGCTCCTAAAACTGCTCAAAGCATTTTGCTTTCCTACTTGAGATGCCTCTGCAGACCAGAGGACACTCTGGTCTCCGCTTTTTATAAAAAAAGACAGGGATCTTCTGGAGAGAGTCCAGAGGAGGCTCTGGAGATGATGAAGGGCCTGGAGCATCTCCCCTGTGAGGAAAGGCTGAGGGAGCTGGGGCTGTTCAGCCTGGAGAGAAGAAGACTAAGGGGGGACCTTATTAATGTTTATCAGTATCTGAAGTATGGGATGCAGGGGAAATGGGCAGCCTCTTCTCAGTGTCTGTGGGGACAGGACAAGGGGCAATGGCTGCAAGTTGGAGCATAGGAAGTTCCACACCAACATGGGGAAGAACCTTTCCCCAGTGAGGGTGAGGGAGCCCTGGGCCAGGCTGCCCAGGGGGTGTGGAGTCTCCTTCTCTGGAGAGATTCCAGCCCCGTCTGGACACCGCCCTGTGTGCCCTGTCCTAGGGACCCTGCTTTGGCAGGGGGTTGGACCCGATGATCTCTCAAGTTCCCTTCCAACCCCTGTGATTCTGTGAGTCTGTGACCTGGGTATCGCACATCCCTTTCGCCCCCCCTTGACCACCAGAGACCAACCAACAAGGATCAAACTTCTCCTTTGCTCGGTTCACAATGCAGAGGAAAAATCTGGGTTTCCCACAAGTCCACCACAGTGATTTTATCTTAACTGGAAGCTTCGTGCTAGGGACAGACGCTCACCGCCCACTCGAGTTTATTCAGTGAGAGGGCTACAAACCAGTCACCGTGCTACAACCAGGACAGGATATGGTGTTAAATGGAATATCCCAGGACACAATTAAGCAAATTTTTTCCCCCCTTAAAGTCATTTTTCAACGCCATTGTTTCAGCTGTGCCTATTCATAGAATCATAGAATGATCTGGGTTGGAAGGGACCCCAAGGATCAGAGAGTTCCAACCCCCCTGCCACAGGCAGGGACACCAACCTCCAGGCCTGGAGCTACACAAGGTTGCCCAGGGCCCCAGCCAACCTGGCCTTGGACACCCCCAGGGACGGGGCAACAACCCCCTCTCTGGGCAGCCTGTTCCAGCCCCTCACCACTCTCTCTGGAAAGAACTTCCCCCTAATATCTTATCTAACCCTTCCCTCCTTTAGCTTTAATCCATCCCCCTTGTCCTGCCAGTGTCTATCCTTTTTAAAAGCTGATTCCCCTCCTGTTCCTCTGCTCCCTTCAGGGACAGGCAGGCTGCAATGAGGTCCCCCCACAGCCTTCTCTTCTCCAGGCTGACCCAGCACAGCTCCCTCAGCCTCTCTCCATAGGGGAGCTGCTCCAGCCCTCTAATCATCTTTGTGGCCTCCTCTGAACCCTCTCTAACAGCCCCACATCTTCCTTATGTTGGGGCCCCAACTCTGGACACAGGACTCCAGCTGGGGCCTCCTGAGGGCAGAGTAGGGAGGGCAATCAGAACATCCTCTCAAATCCACGCAGAACTTGTTTTTCCAGGGCAACACTTGCTACTCCTTCTCTTTTCTTCCTGCAGAAGGATCTGTGGCAAACTCCTACGAGTAATAACAATACAAAAACCAGGCAGGACAATAGTTTTCCCAGGTAGGTAAGTCCCTCCATTTCAGAGCATATTCTAAGAGCAATTTTAAAACCCCAACCGGATACAGAAGTGTAGGCAGACACCCTGCTCGCGAACCACCTGGTGAGCCACTTCCAACACCGATGGAATTTGCTGGCATTTACAAACATACCAAAACACCTTTTTGCTTCCTAACACTGCGCTTCCAGGGTTTAATTCCCGTTTCTCCAAATCCCAATGTAAGATCGACAGTTCCAGCCCGTGCCTGCGCTGCGGGGCTGAAACGACTTCTCCAAGATTCAACAGAAGCTGCAAGCCTCAACTGACAAGCACCAAGGGACCTCTGTCCAGAGCCAGTGCTGCTTCTGCTGTCATGTCAGGTTTCCATTCCTGGTCCGTCCTACACTTCACCCATTATGGGCAGGACCAGCTGGAGCTTTTCCAGCCCAAGAGTGGAATTCCAACTGCTGAAGTTCTGGTAGGAGTCATTCAGAAAGAGGCATCGTTGCCCAGCTCCCATCACTCCCAGTTAGTAGGAGCCCAGCTCCACAATCACAGCTCCCTGTTTTATTTTTTACGTTGGCATACAGGTGAGCTCTTACAAACACTGAAAGCAGAGCTCCACCAGTAAGAAATCCATCAGTCCTTTATGAGCCCTTAACAACAGGGGGAAAAAAGCTCCATCTGTGGAAAAATACGCTGAGCACAGTGAGGTCTGCACTGGCAGGTTAACCGAGTGATTAACCAGCATCAGCCTTTGTCCCAGAACATCTCAAAAGGAAACACAAAACAAAACCAGCAGTAAAAGCAATTGAAAAAACTAAAAAAGGGTGGTGGAAGGAAAGTAGATAACCAAAACCCATCACATTCATAATAACAGCCAGAGATCTACTGACAGGAGAGGGGACTGGGACTCCTCAGTGTTCTTAACCAGAGACCTAAACTCCAGTCTACTGCGTGGGTACGAAATAGGGAGGCAAACCTTTGAGCTGACCTGTGTTACCACGGTAGTCTTAAACCACGAATCTCTCTCAGGGTTAGGAAAACATCACCTCCCTTACCTGACAGACAAGTTTTGGAGCAGACGGAGGGAAGAGACTTCTCGGGATCTGAAGCCAAGCGCTTGTACTTGGTAAATGAGGATCTCTTCCTTTTTTTCTCAACCCAACAGCTCTACCTCCTTGAAAGTTTCCTTCCCCAGCTATGGGTTTAAGTCCACAAAACCCTCAGTTGGGTCACAGCCCATTCCCCCCCCCCCCCCCCCCCCCAATCTGCTGAAGCTGTTTTGAATAAGCTTCGTTTACATGCTTCCAACTTGCATTACCAGGAGCGCTCAGATCTTCTGTGCGATCTCTTCCTTAATATGAAAGGACCTAAAGGCATTTTGGAAGGCAGCAGAGAAGGGAAAGTTGGCTTTCTGGAAAACCTGAGCTCCTACCTGGAAAGCAGGTAACACTTCATACACCCTGTTGTACCCAGCCCAAATACCTGAACTGTCTGCAGCCAGGCACAAACCACTTTTGGAAGGGGGAAACACAGAAGACAGCGGCAGGCTGATTTCCACAGCATTTCACATGCTGTGACCACGATGAGTTCTGTCACTTCCAGTGCTGAAATAGCGAGTGTGAGAGGTCTCAGTTCAGCCCTGCGAGGTGCAGAGTCTCCAGGATGAACTCTGGTTGCCAGGCTTGCTTCACGCCAGAAGGGCGAGACCCAAGAGATGCCGCAGCAGGATCAGAAGAGGAGAGACAAGCAAAGAGCCCAGAGCCTGGCCTGACCTGCTTCAATCAGCCTGCGTTTTGCTCCTCATTTCACCACGAGGAGACTTCTCCTTAACGGAAGCAGCAACTCAAGCACCTACTTTGCTCTGCAGGGCTCCTTCCGGGCTGTGAAGAGACTTGGAAGGCGCTGCCTTTGTTCCGCTGTCCTCTCCTCTCTCAGCAAAGCCAAGCAGCTCCAGCTAGGTTAGGCTCTCCTTAGCCCCTGCCAGCACTCCAGCCTCCCTCCACTCCCAAATCCCACTCACCCAGCCTGGGAAAGTAGATGCGTGCAAGTCCTAACAAACCTTGTTCCAGCATTTTACATTTGCATTCTGCTCTCCCACTTGCAAGATAGAGCTGCAGAATATCTTACCGCATTCCCAGAATAGGAACAACATTTAATAAAAGTTTCTTCTTACCAGAGCTCGGCATGTGGTTCACTCTGGGTGGATTCAGCAGCTCTACTGGCTGGTCTCTGCCAGAAAGCCCATCTGGAAAGAGGGGAAAAAAAGGAAAATAAATTAAAATCTTATCGACTCCTCAATTAGCTGTGCTATTTTAGACAGCCAAACAGGGAAAAAAATAATAAAATATCACTAACCAGTTAACAATGTAAAACAGGAGCACACAACTCCACAGAAACAAGAACCCTAAGAGGACAGCTGCCCAACAACTCCTTACACTAAAGCACAAAATACAAGATGCTGTAGCCCCAGCTGCACTCAGGTTTCCCCGGTCTTTAAATCCACAATTGGTACTGATTCCAACCCAAGGCAACAGGCACACCGGCTCCTAAGCCTTACCAGTACCTAAACTGCAGCTCCCTCCTTGCTGGGAGACATGAGTTCAGACAGAGAGGCAGCCCTGTGAGGCCAGGTTAAAGAAGAATAGCTGGAATATGTCAGGGAGATGCTAAGGAGAACCGACAAATCACTGCAGGAGATTAAGATGCATAGACATGCATAACGAGCCCCATTTTGCATAAGTTTGGATTTCAGAAAGGCATTAAAAACATACTTTGTAAATGATATGCAGAAATCCATCTTGCTGAAGCAGTTCTCTGTTTAAAATATTTCAAAGATCCTATCTGGCGTTCAGGTAGAGTTAACACAGAAGAACACGATACCTACTGCTGCCGACTGCCAGACCAGATTTTCTAGTCACATTCCCCCTCCCCATCTGCCCTCTCCCCCCACTGAGAAAAACAGGAAGCAGAAAATGCTAAATTTTTTTTTTTTTTTTTTTTCAGTGCTTAGATTCTGAACACTTGAATATAGGAAACTTCTCCAAGCTGTTTGTTGGGCTGTAGGTACCTTCACCTTTGCCAGCGCTGTCTCGCTCCTGCTCTGGCACCTTTCTGCGCCCTGCCGCAGCGCAGATACGATCGAGCCAAACCCTGTCTGGAGACATCAAAGCAGCCACCCCACGGCTCGCAGGCAGAGCAAAAAGTACAGGCTTAGAGGAGGAGTGGGGTGGTAGTGGAAAGCGTGAAAGAAATATATCACAGAATCAAAATAATAAGAAGAAATAAATGATGCCGTATTTTCTTCTTGCATTTTCTCCAGCCCAGGTTTCTGGAGAAGAAGTTGAGTTGGGTCTTCTCCATCGTCTCCCAGGGTTTGGCTCCAGTGACCGTGCCCTAGGATTAGTGCTGCCTCAGGCAAGGCTCAAGGGAACTAAACTATAACCCTGCTGAGTTCTCCCTCTCAAACAAGTTCTACAGATAGCTCACAACGTAAATGTGTTCGTTTATGGCTTCTTTCTAGAGCTGAGGCTGTGGCTGTGCTGGAGGGTACCTACAGCGTGACCATGCTTGGTCAGTTGAGCACCACCTGCACAAGCAGCAGGGGACATTGATTAACAGGGCAACAGCAGGACCGATGTGGGTGAAACATTGCTATTTTAATTAGTGTCCAGCCATCAGCCTCTCCAGACCCTGCGGCCACTGCAGAGCAGACAGGCAATAAAAAAGATAAGTATGATCCTCCCTGGTTACTCAAACATCGGGGTTTGATGAGAAAACAGCCTTGGGTTTGCCAATACAACCAGCATTTGCTCCCTCAGCCCTCATTAGCAACTTCTTAACTCACTGGTGAGCCGCAGCCCTTACTTGCTGCTGAAGCATTCACTAGGTTGCTGCGCCGAACACAGCAGCATCACCCAGGGACCACAAGCAGCCCCTAAAACTCACCTCTTCAGCCTGCCGTGGCTTAGGGTGGGGAAAAGAATTTTAAAATTAAGAATTTTGTATCTCTATCTATCTATGTTGGTATAAAACCATGACTTTGCTGGACTCTCCTAGCAACAAAGCTGCAGCCGCCCCAGCAGCCAGCCAGCACAGCACACATACCCACTCTGGCTCAGCCAGAGAGAGCATCCAGGAAAAGGGAATGTGCAGTGGGGGAGAGGCCCGGGGAGCCCCTGCGTTTTCCCAGGGAGCGCAGTAATTCTGGCTTCTCCACTGAGCTAGTTCAGCTGAAGACATGCCTCTTTCAGAGCAGAAGGTCCCACGTGCACACCAGAGCTGTGTACCAGCAGCCCAGGAGCTCTGTGAGATGAACCCACATCGATTTTAACACAAACCCCCTCTGCGGTGAGGCTGCAGGAGCCCAAGTGCCGGTTCTCAAATGAAACCTGGCAATGCTGAACAAGCAGTGTACTAAAGAAGACTAAGGGGGGACCTGATTAATATTTATAAATATCTTAAGGGGGAATGGCCAGCCCCTTCTCAGTGTCTGTGGGGACAGGACAAGGGGCAATGGCTGCAAGTTGGAGCATAGGAAGTTCTGCACCAACATGGGGAAGAACTTTTCCCCAGTGAGGGTGAGGGAGCCCTGGGACAGGCTGCCCAGGGGGTGTGGAGTCTCCTTCTCTGGAGAGATTCCAGCCTCATCTGGACACCGACCTGTGCAATATGAGCTGGGGAGCTGCTTTGGCAGGGGGTTGGACCCGATGATCTCTGGAGGTCCCTTCCAACCCCTTCGGTTCTGTGATTCTAACCCTGCACCTCCACCGGCACAGAACCACTGACCAGCACCCCCCTATTCCTAGCACAGCACCCGGTATTTTGGCAGGCTGACCCATCTGCATGAAGCAACCTGCTGCCAAGCCCAGCAAACCCAAACCAGCTCCTCACTGTCCTGTCCATGGGCAGCTTCTCCCACTGCTTGGATTTCTCAGGTGCCCCCCGCCCCCGTGCACCAGAGATCACTACAGTGATGGTTAGCAGGAATCTTTAAACTACTTTTTTGTTTGTTTGGGGTTTTTTTATTTTATTTTAATTCTAGGAAATAAAGTACTGACGTTTTCCAACCAATTTAAAAAACCCCAACGTGAACAGAAACCCGCAGACCGCCCCAGGCCAGCAGGCATCAATCTTGGTTTCAAAATGAGCAAGGGACTCGGCATAGAACACTTAAGAACATCTTTCACAGCGCTGACACCTTAAGCACTGGAAACGAAACCGAGCTATGTAAGACTGAGGTTCTGTATTTGCCAGATTGAAAAGAACTGACCTAACTGGAGGAATCCCAGACACAGACACAGACTGGGAAAAGAGCTCCTGGAGAGTAGTTCTGAGGAGAAGGACCTGGGGTGCTGGTGGGTGAGAAGCTTCCCCTGAGCCAGTAGTGGCTCTGGCAGCTGGGAAGGGCGATGGGATCCTGGGCTCCATCAGCAGAGGGGTGGCAGCAGGGACAGGGAGGGGATTGTCCCTCTCTGCTCTGCCCTGGAGAGGCCCCAGCTGGAGTCCCGTGTCCAGACCTGGGGCCCCCAATACAAGAAAGATGTAGAACTGTTGGAGAGGGTTCAGAGGAGCCACAAGGATGATTAGAGGGCTGGAACACCTCCCCTATGAGGAGAGGCTGAGGGAGCTGGGCTGGTTCAGCCTGGAGAAGAGAAGGCTGTGGGGGGACCTCATTGCAGCCTGCCAGTCCCTGAAGGGAGCAGAGACACAGGAGGGGAATCAACTTTTAAAAAGTGTAGAAAATGGCAGGACAAGGGGGAATGGACTAAAGCTAAAGGAGGGAAGGTTCAGATTTTATATTAGGGGGAAGGTTTTCACAGAGAGAATGGTGAGGGGCTGGAACAGGCTGCCCAGAGAGGGTGTGGATGCCCCATCCCTGGGGTGTTCAAGGCCAGGTCAGATGGGGCCCTGGGCAACCTTGTGTAGCTGGAGGCCTGTGGCAGGGCGTTGGAGATCTATGATCCTTGGGGCCCCTCCCAACCCAGACCAGTCTGTGATTCTGTGAAACATAAAAAATTCTATTTCCAAGTCAAATAATTATTTTTTTAAAAACATAAAGTAGCTTTGAGCTTTGTGTAAGGCCCCTCTTTCCTTGTGTGGGTAAAACCTAGCTACTAGTATGGATAAAAAAGGTTAAAATAAGATGCAGACACGTGGGCTGGCACCTCACTGGTGGGTAAAAGCCATCTCACACCCTGAGCATGCCACCCACAGGCAGCCTGCACCCCCAACACCACAAACCTGCTGTCTGCACACGCTGAGCACTGCATTGTCACTCCTGCAAACCCCTCTGGGTTGGCACATCCAGAGCATCACAGTGTCGCCCTACCACCTCCTTTCCCAGCCCTCTGTATCCTCCCCCTCTCTTGTGCGACTCGTTTTTACACAGGCCCTGCAGCTCACTGCAGAAGCAGCAGGTACTTATGAGAAGCCCATGCTCTGGAACCAAACTTCCCAAGCTGGAACTCAATTTGTGTCCTTTTCCCAGCAGCATCCCAACAGCTGTAGCCCAAAACCAAACACCGGTGGTCCAGTGCAGAGTCTATCTGGCTTCAGACATCGCTTCCTGTCACGATACTGCAGGAGATTCCCCAAAATCACAGTCCTACATCAGGTCAGCCACTTAGGATGGGAAATACTCTTTTTGCTCTGGATTGTGGTGTTTGCCTGGTATCTCAACGAGCCAAAGGTCTGATAATTCACACCCACAATAAGCTTTGCATGATAATCCCCAAGCATCTTAGACTCAAACCCTTGTCACGTGCAGATGTGGCTCCTGAGCCTCAAAGTGAAGAGGAAAAAAAAAAACAACAATCCAGAATGCAATGCCTCACGTCTGGAAGGAGGTAAACATTCCCATTCCTACAACTATCCAAAGATGCTCCAAGAAGGACAGAAATCCTTTAATCTCCAGAGCCTGGGTGATCCGTTTATTGGGAGTTGAAATACCACTGCGTTTAATGAATCACTGTATCTACTGCCAACACAGTAGTGACCTCAAAACCCCCCGAAACGACCCCAAACTGATCAAAACCCAGCAGCACTGGAACGAAGGCTTTACAGTCTGAACTGTGCTCCATCCAGTTTTGAGCCAGTACTAACACCACCTGCGTGACATGCCAGGATCCTGCTGCCCACCGAAGCACTTGCTTTGATCAATTCCTCCTCTCCAACCCAAGAGCAATGTTAAACTTTTAAAGAATTACTTTGTTTAAAAAAGCCAAAAGCAAACCTGAGAACCAAGGACTGAAGGATGTTTGGAGTCCCAGGCTGTGATTAAGTGTTCTGAGCAGTTTAAGGAGAGGAAAACAATCCATCCCTGCTTGGCATGTCCCAGCCCTTTGCTTCACAGCCCCCGCTGCACCATCACACCGAAGACAAACATGTCACACCTTGGGGGGACTGAAGCCTCAAGAAAAGTCTCTTTGCTGCTGCTGTTGTGCTGGGCTTTCTTCTTACCACTCTTGCTGCAGACTCCTTCCTAAATCAATCGCTGTGTCACTGACCTCCATGCGACCAGGGAAAAGCACAATGGTTTATGCCAGCGCTGAGAAAGCACTAAGAGTGGTCTGGGTCTGTAAATGCCAAGACAGACACCACCCGTTTCCATTCCCAAATGGCTCTACCCCCTCCTCCTCCCTTTACAAAGCATTCCACGCAGATCCTTTCCACCTTCACCGCTGATCTACAGAGAAAGCTTTGGCAACTGCAAAATTAGGAAAAGGCAACAAACAACACAGAAGGTGCTAAATTTATCTGTGCCACCCACGCCCTACGAAACTCCCAGCGTTCTACCCCTGTTACTGCCTAGCAGGGATCACGGGGGTGCTTCTGTGGTCCCTGAAAAACAGTCAGGGATGGGAAGCAGTTTCTCTTACCACCATGGACAGGCAAAGGGAGCTCAAAGAGGTCAAGCCATGCCATCGACTCTTAGGAGACACAAACCCTGCTTTGAACAGTACCAACACAAACCAGTTCACTGATGAACTATTGCCAAGCTCTCTCCAAGACACGTTTCCCCTACGCTACCAAAAAACAATCATCAAGAAAGTGCCCTCTTGAATGGGTTCCACGTGAATTGAGCTAACGACGTCACCGAAACCAGTCAAAAAGGGCAAGCCTGAGTTGCCCCAGCTGTACCAGTGAGGTTGAACTGGGCAGGCCAGTCCCAGGCAGAGACGACACAATGCCTTGCAGACCATCCATCGCGAAGGAAGAACAACGTGCACCCGCCGCCGAGCCTGGAAGGAGGCAGACACCAGCCTGTCTGATTTATAGCTGGAGTTGGAGAACATTTAGTGTAGCTTAATTTCCAGATGGGTATTTCTACTCATTAATTAATTAGATGAAGCCATTATTCATTGACGGGAACACTTCATTTTTATTCTAGTCCATTTCCAATGAGTTGTTTAAGCTACTTTAAAAACATAGCCAGGCCAGGTTTGGAAGGAGCTGGGTTTAGCGTGTTTTAAGCATGTTGAAAAGAGTAAAACAAAGAGAAGATGGATACAGCATGCTCCAGAGTCACGTAGAAATGTGCCTGGATGCTTCATCTCAGAGAAGATGAAGCAGCAAAACAAACAACAACATCCAAGGTAAAAACCAAGAGGGATGAGGACAGGGCAGCACAGCTTTATTACTTTAAAAGTAAATAATTAATAAAATGAGCAGAACCTGAAGGCTGAAGCAGCAAAACTGGAAGCAGCCTTGCTATAATTAACTCTGATGAGTTTAAACACAGGGCAGAAATGGGAACGAAGAAGAGGTTAGTTGAATAGTTTTCACTGTATTCAGATCTTTCAACGTGATGGAAATCACCCCGGCCTACTCAAACACATCGAGCAGAGTGAGGAACAGCCAACGATCACTTCTGAAAGACACCAAGAGTAGAAAGGGAGTCCTACAGAGCCACACAAATCAAGTTTTGAGAGCTGGTAGAAAAAGGCAGGAGGAAGAGGCACAGAACTTTGGCTCTGCTGAGTAGGGTTTCATTCCCCAAAAGACAGGATGGTTTCAAGAGGCAGAACAAAAAAAAAACAATCAGGTAAGAGGAAAAGCAAGACAGACGGATCAAGGCGAAGCTGAAGGCAGGCAAAAGATTTGTTTCTCTGTCAGGATGCCTGGCTGGCAAACTGGCCAAGAAAGTTCTGATTTTTCTCAAGATTCATTAAAGGAATCCAACAACTAAACAAATAAGCCTCCCCTAAAAACACAGCCAAGAACCCACCACCCACCCTGGGCAGCTACGCGAGGCACATCAGCAGGAACATCAGCACGAGGAACCCTGAAGCCAGCACAGCCCCCGCCCACGCAGCGATCCATCCCCTACCCCGGATCTGTGACACCCGGCGTAGCGCAGTAGCTCTCCGTTCACCAGGAAGACACAGGAGAGACGTGTTGACAACTCACACCACAGAGATCTACCTTTGGAGCACGAGAGGCCGAGTTCAACAACGGGATGGAAAATGGATGGACGCAAGGTTCAATGACAAACTGATCAAACCCTACCCACCTCAGTGATGGCGACAGCAATCATAACGGTCAGAAGTCCTATTACAAGATGAGAAATACCTGGCAAAGCAAGGACACAGCAAAGAAAAGCCAAAGTTCTTCACAAAACCCAGCGTCCACCATTTGGCAATGATGTAGAACACCCAGGATGCATCAGCAGGCACATACGCAAGGCAGGGGAAGTCATTACTCAGGGACGTGATGGTCTCCAGGGCCTCAATTTCAGAGTCAACACCAGAAGATGAATTGCAAGCAATCAAGGAGAAACCTCCGAGAGGAGATTTTCTTTAAAAGTGGGATGGATGCTCTGTACAACTCAGTAGTTCTCCCAATATTAGCCTGTTCTGAGCTGAGGAAGGATGATACAGTGGCCCCAGCCTTTGTCAGGATGAGCAGCTACCTGCTCACACAGGCAATCTGAGACCTCTAGACCAGACACATCTCCGGTCTTCTTTAGTTGTATACCTTCCAGACAGCGTTTCACTATGTAGCAGTAGCTGGGTATTTCTGGGAAGGCTGGGAATCTCCTGCACATCCTAAAACCCAAGACCTTGCCATGAAACTGCCAGCCTGTGTCCTCCACACCAGCAGCTACCACGGCATGCTGCTCATGGCTGCTTTCCAAGCCGGCATTGGGGTGTGCTTGGCACACAAAACACAAAGCCTCCGACAGATTCTGCCATTCCCAGGAATACAGTAGGAACCTGAGGGTTTTATTTACACATTCCACTTCCTAGGTAAGAAAAAAGAGTGCAGAGGGAAACTGCTGAGCAGTAAGACATCCCAAAAAGCCACCCACACTGGTCTGAGTGATGAATTCAATAAGGGGTTCTTCAAAAGCCACTCATGAGAGAGTTACCAGGTTATCCTGGGTAGTGTTTCCATGCAGGAAGGTGCCCCTCAGAAGCTTGCCCCGTGCCTTCCAAGCCAAAATAGAAGGAAACTGTTATTTCTCAGCGCCCAATCAATAAAAAGCTTCAGGCAAAACAAGGGGGCTGACAGTAAGCCCAGGATAAATGGCCATCAGTTGGTATCCCAGAGACCACCCCAGCCACATCCTTTTAGGAGCGGGCTTCCACTTTTAAATTAAGCTGAAGACAGGAAGAAAGGGGATGTTTCTGGATCAATGACTCCTGAATGTGTATTGTCTATGAAGCAAACAATTACCTTGTTACCTTGTTCTCTTCCCTGCTTTCTAGTAAAGTCACTGTGAACTTGTCTCACAAGGAAAAGGGGGAGGGATTCACTCCCCTCCTCTCCAACCACCTCACCTTCCCAGCTACAACCAAAAGATGCCTGAACACAACAACACTGTGTTTGACTCCATGCTCTAAGATGCAATCACCCTCATGGTCATCTTGACTCAGGAGATGAGCTTCAAAACCCTCAGGTGGAGAGGAGTGGTGACAAGGTGTATCTACATCAACTTTACACCCCGAGCGGGCTCTTGGGGCAGGCCCTGGCTGCTCTGCTTCCCATCCTTTCCACATCCTGCATTTTTGGGCTGTGTCACAGAGCACTCTGAGCTCTCACACTAGATTGTTGTGGGAAGAACACCTCGAATTTAACCCCAAAACACCTCCCTGGGCCTCACATTGAGGGGAGCATGCCAAATACAGTCCTAACACAAAGAAACAACCTTGTGTGAGGATGTTACAACTTTCGAGACAACCCCACACAGCCCTCATGCCTCACCGGCATCACCAGCTACACTCCACAGAGCTGACCCTCTGCACAGGACTCACCAACACCGTCACGAGCTGCTGCTGGTCCTGGCTCCTTCCCTCCAATCAGGGCTGCCTGGTGCTCTACAAGCCAGCACCAGTCCCAGCCCTCCACGTCAGGCGGCTGGTGGCGTATGAGGAGGTATGTGCCGTGAGAAGCCAAGCTCCATGCTCATACTGGCACTGCCTCTGTAACACGTGTGAGCCCACAGCAACTTCAGGGATCTCTTCCAGGCCTGGGAACACCGTGTTCTTCCCCACTATCAGTATGGAACTACCACAGGCGTGGTATAAAAAGGGGGCTGTGTTTGGTGTGGGAGTCGGGATGCTGAACATCAGGCAAATGGCGTTTGTCTGCTTTACTCCTTATGGGGGGGCCGTGGGGGGGGGGTGAGTGGGTGGGTTCGGGTCAACTCCACTGCTGGATTTCAAAAACCAGCTACCAGACCTCGTAGCCTTGGGATACCAGGCAGATAAACCAGGATCGCTGAGGAATAAAAGTCTCTGTCCCTCACCGTTACACACAGTCCACTAAAGCATCCTGACTTGCATATTAACAGCTATGGCATGTAACCAGAAGTTAAAATACTAGTAATGAGAACAGTAATTATCACAGACTATTATTTATTTGTCTACTCATTTGAAATTTGGGAGAGGGGGAAGTCTTCAACATTTACAAGAAAGCAATTAAGGCAGCAAATGGATTATTTCTCTTTAAACCTATGAGAAAATGCTCAGTGCATATTTCCTCTCTAATTTGTCTGCACTCAAGAATCTATTTTTGGAAGTCTCCCTAGACTGTATTGTAGCACCACATGTACTGTAATGGCATTTTAATTAGCCCAGAGAGCTGAAAGATGCACTATGCATCCAAAAGAGAAGCAGCCTAACAAAATGAGAGCATCCTTCTCTCCCCTTCCTCAAGATTTACAGCAGCTATCAAGCCCAAATACCAATTATGGTCTCAACTGGAATCAACTGCGACTGCTATAAAAAAATCCCATGCATTGCAACAGCCTATGAAGCTCAACACAAACAAACCTCGTATTTAAGCACTATTTACTCATACGTTAAAGGTGGATGGTAAAAATAAAATGCTGCAGACGTTCACAGGCAGAACAGGGGAGAGGAGACTATATATTTATTTATTTGTTTGTTTTAATACAGAATCACAGAATGGTTTTGGTTGGAAAAGACCTTCAAGATCATCGAGTCCAACCATCCATCCAGCCTCACCAAGTCCAACACCAGACCATATCACCAAGTACAGCATCTCCTCTTCTTTTAAACCACCCCAGGGATGGTGCCCCAACCCCCTCCCTGGGCAGCCTGGCTCACTACCTGACAGCCCTTTCAGTGAAGAAATGTTCCCTAACACCCAACCAAACCTTCCCCTGACGCAGCTTCAGGCCGCTTCCCCTTGCCCTGTCCCAGGGAGAAGAGACTGACCCCACCTCACTACAAGCCCCTTTTAGGTAGCTGTAGGGAGCGATGAGCTCTCCCCCCAGTCTCCTTTTCTCCAGGCTAAACACCTCCAGCTCCCTCAGCCGCCCCTCATCAGACTTGTCTTCCAAACCCTTCCCCAGCCTGGTTGCCCTTCTCTGGCCACACTCGAGCATCTCATGTCCTTGTAGTGAAGGGCCCAAAACTGAACACAGAACAATATATATATATGTATTAGAGTATATTTTATTTATATATAGATCTGGCAGAGCAGGACTTCGAATTTGTTGGGTTTTGTCCTGCAAGTACAAGCAAGAAAACATCCACTCAGCTGCAAGCTAGTCCCCTCCCGTTTGCACAGGGCTGTTGGGGATTATGCTGATTGTGATTATCACTAACACTACACCTTATGCCCCAAGTTAGCCACCTCGCACTGCCAGTGAGACACCCAGTGCGTAACGCCCACCAGCATGGTCTCATATAGCTTTGATTCACCGCAGTTCTGACTTCTTAACTTTCAATGCGTCAGAAACTAGGCCAGGCTCATGACCGTCTCAGTGACAGAAGAGGCTGACATACCTGGAATTGTAAACCTCCTTCATGCCCTTGACAATACTGATTACTCCAGAGATACTCATAGGTCCAGATGTCAGGTGGAGTATGCACAACATTCCCCTGAAGCCAGCAGCAGACCACAGTGCTCGGCACCTCGCAAGCAAGGACTATGATGGATTTTAAGCTTTCTTTTGCATAATAATCCTCATGAATATTTCACATGAGTCAGAAGATAATGTCTACAAGAAGGTTGTGCTGCTTTCCTACCCAGAACCTAGCAAAGACAAGTCCAACAGACCCCACTTTGGTTAACATCAAGGTAAAAGAAACACTCAGCAAGAGGTAAGAGGAAAAGCAGCCTCCAATACACAAGTAGGAAGTTATCCTGGAAACCGAATACCTAAGGTGCGCTAAACCAAGCCACGCCGTGGTCCTCGAGGTGTTCACAGACTACTCTCCATCCACATGATGACACACAGCTTTTTAAAGGCTAAAAATCCAGAACAAACATTGTGCCCTGCTTCCTTCACCCCTGTTCCCCTTAATTCTGTGCAGCGGGAGGATAATGTAGGTCCCACCACACGTGCCAATCTCCAGTCTCTTCAACAGAACCCCATGACTTCTCACCTGTGCAACAATTGGGAAGAGATGTCCCTTTGGAAGTCTGTGGTAATAAAAGAATCCTTTTACACGTGAAGGTGAGAGATCTGAGGGCTGTGGTAAGCCAGTCATTGGATGAGAGAGAGAAACGCTCGCTGAAAGCAGCCTGACAGAATTACAGCACAAAGGGACATCCAGCCGTTGCAGGAGACCTGTGTCCTTTCAGGGGGGAGCTGGGAAGCCTGAACCCCCCTCCAGCCAACCTTGCGACCAGCCCCCCAGACATATGCACAATCAAGCCAGGAAAAAAACCCCAAGATTTAAAGGAAAGAATGGCAACATGACAGAAACAGCATGTGTAAGTACACGTTTGATGTGTGTTTTTCCTTGTAAGCCAGAAATATCCATATTTAACGCTGGTTTTCATTCCATTCTTCTCTAACAACTCTCAAAATCAGCTCATTTGGCATACCCAGAAAACAACCGTAAAGTCCAATCATGGGCAAGCTCGAGCACGCACTTGCAGCAGAAGCAGAACAAGTATCCTACGTCCTCATCACTTGTCGTACCTTGGTCGGCTGAGAGATTACTCAGCCTTACTCAAGGCAGGATGGAAAATCTCCGTGTTCACCTGCTCCCATTTGGTGCCAAACATCTACCTAGAAGATGGAGCATACCAAAAAGGGATAGGTAGACCCAAGCATACCTCTGGCTCCTAAGGTAGGGGTCGTCTCAGGCTCCATTCAACAGCTTCACCACCTCCCATGGACCATCTCCACCTGGACATAGCCGCCAATCCGGCGCCAATCAGCTGCTGTAGTCAAAAGACTACATTTTCAAGTGTTTAAAAGTAGGCTCCTCTTCCACCAGCCTGATGGAACAGCAATGTCCCGCTCGCCTTGAAGGAGCCGAGACTACGCTGCTTATCGCTATAAATATATTCATAGATATTTTCCCTGGCACAAAGCACTTCCATGTTAAAGGCAAGAGATTCATCAGCTCGTAGGGACAGCTCCATCCTTACCACTTTCGTTCTGCCAGCACACTCCTGGCACGGGGGGAGGAGGGTACAATCTGCCACCATCTGTGGGGTGCTATCCATCTGAGAGGGGACCGGCCTCAAGAAATTAGCATAGTCCAAGCATTAAACTCAACTCCAGAATGTTATGTACAACCCAGAGGCTGGATTCCAAGAGCAAAGCGTTCCTGATCCCTGCTGACCGCACCTTGGCGGGGTGTTTGGGTTCTTGACAGTTTTAATGTAGCCTTTTACCAAAAGGGAATAAAACTTTACATGCTTCTAGGCGCGTGTGTGGGGTAAAGGCAATATCCCGCTGTGAGTGCTCCTACAGGAGGGCAGCACTACCATCACAAGGAGCTTCATCTGCTGAGACAGATCCCAGGGACACCAGCATGCTGGGGGAAAAGCAAACTCCACAGGCCCGCCTGGGCGTTCAGCGGGAGAGGTGCCGCTGGCACCCAGCCACTTCACAATCACGGCCATTTAAACACATGAATTCCCGTTTGAGAGCCACAAATTCACAGATACAATGCCACTTTGATCAAAGCTAATATCCCAGCAGGTTTCAAAAGCTGATTGGTGATACAAAAAATGAAGTGAGGAAAGAAAAAAAAAACCCACAAAACCCCACTGACAAAACCCCCTTGGAACAATGCGCCATTGCCAGTGAATCACCAGCAGAAGGAGGCCTGGGAAACACACTTTACAGGCAGGAGGGAAGGTTGAAGAACCTGCTTAATTTTCCCTTCTCTCCAGTTGAATAAACTGTCAGGAAGAAATCCAGCTGAAAGACAGCTTGGCTCTTCCATGGCTTCCAATCTACAACGGCGCTTCCAGCTCCTGCCCACACACTCGCAGGACGCTGTGGTCTTGCTAACGAGATACCGAGCAGGAAAAAAAACAAACACTAACAAAACACAGGAAGGTTTGCCTTGTTAAAGAGGGAAGGACCTGGACAGCATGGAAACCCCACGGCACAGGAACCCCACGGCACAGCTTTCCTGCCTCTCCCCAGCTCCATGTTTTGCTGGCGCACACACCGTAAATGAAACTCGCCCACAAAACCATCCCCCACCCAGGCAGGCTGCACCCAAGGGCTCCGGTCCTTTCGGCAGCAGAAAAAGGAAGTGATGATCATTACTCAGCAACACAGGGCACTGAAGCTTTCAGAAAGCAGGCTAACCCAGGGAAGATTCCTGGATGAAGCAGCAGGCAGGGAGAAAAGAGGCAAAGGAAAGTAATGGTCTGCCCCATCCCTGCACGTTGCTGGCAAGAGGAGCCATCTACCGTGTCGCTACTCACTGAATGCCTTCTCACCTTCCACGCTGCAGCTTCTTGAGTGGACGGCAGAATTGGAAAGCGTAGAGGAAAGATATGGTAAACACTTTGCTAGGGAAAAGAAATACAGAGAGGTGGAAACAGGACCATCACCAAACAGCAGGACCTGGGTTTGATGGAGCTGATGGATGTCTGTCAGGGGGCAAGCCGTCCAGTTTCAACCTTTCAAAGGGTTCCAGCAAGCCCCTCTCCTCCCAAACAAGAGCTGAAACCCTGGGGAAAGGTCCCGAGGGGGCTCTTCTCACCTCCCTGCTGCCACATCGACATCAGTCAACACACAGCTGGACAAACAGATGCAGGAACAACAGCAGCTCCACCTGTGCCAGTGCCTCGCATCTTAATCACCCAGGTATGGCAGTAACCACAGCTCCCCTCTCACCTAGGCTTGGATTAGGTAGAGCAGCATGAATTGTTTAAATCCCAGCTTACTCTGCTTTCACATGCATCCACCAAACAGGCAGAATCCCTAACTCACCCGTCCGGAGTAGGGTCAGCCTGCTCCCCACCTATCCACGCAGGGCTAGCTCCTTTGGGACCGAAAGCAGATGCCTTCTTCATCCTACCTGTTGCATCTGTTAGGTCAAATCCTCCACCCAAAGAGCCTGTAGTTAAAGGTAACGTTTGAGCTACAGCAGGCAGGGACTCGCTTGAGCTGGCAGCACTGTTCTGGGGTAAGAGCCCACAGCCAGGTGGTGGGCTGGCCATAGCCAGCCTGCTAACTCACCTTCCCAAAAACTCATCCCCACGTGAGGTACATTCAGGCTGGTTATACTGTAACAGCACAAAACAGCTTACTGGTGAAAAAACCCTTCTCATCAAACATTTTCAGGATCAGAGACAAGCCAACTGTGCTCAGGTCAGCCTGAAGGGCAGCTCACTCTAAGCCCACTGAAGACGGCAGTATCATGTTTAAAATGCCATCGTCTCCCTGGAAAAGGGAAAAAGAGCAGCTTGCTTTCCTTGCTTTGCTCCTGTCTCGAGTAGGTGCAGATAAAAACGCAAGCAATCAGTAGACAAAGTCCTCTAACAGACCACGGAGTCAAAGCAGCCGCCGCCGGCACTACTCCAGAGAGGAAGAGCTGCAGCTTCGTTAGCGTGCAGAGGGAACGTCCATGTGGAACGCGGGAGCACCCACCTCCCGGCCTGCACGTACCAAATTCACAGTCCTGCCCAACACCCTAAAAATCACCAACACCCAGAGACAAACATCCTCTCCCAAGGTGCTGAGGGAGCCGAGGACAAAACAGCCAAGAGAGCGAGCACCCAGCAAAGGGCGACTGTTTAATCACAGCCATAGAATCCCAGACTGGGCTAGGCTGAGAAGGACCCCAAGGGTCACAGAGCTCCAACCCCCTGCGCCACAGGCAGGGACACCAACCTCCAGGCCTGGAGCTACACAAGGTTGCCCAGGGCCCCAGCCAACCTGGTCTTCAACACCCCCAGGGATGGGGCACCCACCCCCTCTCTGGGCAGCCCCTTCCAGCCCCTCACCATTCTCTCTGTGAAAACCTTCCCCCTAATATCAAATCTGAACCTTCCCTCCTTTAGCTTTAGTCCATTCCCCCTTGTCCTGCCATTTTCTACCCTTTTAAAAAGTTGATTGCCCTCCTGTTTGTGTGCTCCCTTCAGGGATGGGAAGGCTGCAATGAGGTCTCCCTGCAGCCTTAAAGCCATCGGTGAAAGTGATGCACGTGACTACACCACAATTAAAAGGCGCGTGCAAACCACAACACTGTCCCCATATGCCGAACATCAAGGCTGGCCCTTCACCCCCAAAAACACCCCTCCACCCACCCCTGCAAGCACTGGAGCCAGAGGCTCATTTGTAACTAACATGGAGATGTTCAAGGCACTCTTTTTTTTTTACTTTAAAACACTCAATCTGAGTATTTTATTTCTGTGGGAATCGCCGTGTTTGTCTTAGAGCTGGCACGATGAAACACGCTCTGCAGAGAGCACCAGATGGAGACCACAAAAGCAAGTGAGATAGGTAGGGGTGTACCTGCCTGCACTCACATGAGAGGAGAACAGCAGAGGACACAAGACCAAGGACAGTGAGCATGGGCCCTTTGCTGCTCCTCAGAATGGAGGAAATCCCATTCACGTACTTTCTGAACTGCTCATGACTCCATCTTGTTAGCGGTCCTTCAACAGAGTTGATCAAGGAGCTCTTCCCAGCTCACTCCAGAGCTGAGGTCGATCTTTCAGGGAGTATGGAGGCTCTTGCTTTGGTGCTCAGCAACACAGACCTTCAAGAAAAGTATTTCAGGTTTCCTTTTACTTCATTAAGCACCAGCACATGCATCATTTCCAGCGCCATCAACTCTGAGCGTGGTCCTCCAGCAGGTAAGGAACGCAAGCATCATCACCCTGGTGCTCTTGGAAAACTTCACTGACCAACAGGAAAACTTACTGGCCAACTGGCAACTTGTACATACTTGGTATGCACCCACACCCACTGAAAGCTGAGAAGGTTCCTGAGTACCCAACCTTCTTTTTGAAGATGGCTCATGCCCCAAGCCCAGGTGGCTCCCCCGGTTGATACCTGATCCCAAAGGCAGGCTTCCTCAAATGAAGCTCTCCAGCTTGCTTCCAGATTTTCTTCTCAGAATAGAACACACTGTTTTAACTGTTATAGCTTTGTAGCAGGACATCAGAAAAGGCGTTAATGGTTACTCAAAACCAGATAGCTTGTGGGAAGGAAAGCAGAATGATACTAACAGGCAGCTGAAAAGGCAGAACGGTCTCAAGCCACGTCAGGAAAGGTTTAGATTGGGTATTAAGAACAATTTCTTCGCCAAAAGAGAGGTCAGGCAAGGGACCAGGCTGCCCTGAGAGGTGGTGGAGTCACCATCCCTGGAGGGGTTCAAAAATTCTATAGACACAGCACTCCAGGACTTGGGTTAGTTGACATGGGTGTGTTAGACAGGCAGTTGGACTTGATGACCTCAGAAGTCTTTTCCAACTTTAAATATTCAATGATTCCAAGACCTCAGAGGCACAAAGAGATGCTCTGCAGGACACCACAAGCAGCATGGCCACCTCTGTTATTCACTAACCCTAAGTACCTCGTCCAACCTTTCCTTGAACACCCTAAGGGATGGGAACTCCCTGGGCAACCCGTTCCAATGCCCAACTGCTCCTCCTGAGCAGAAATGTCTCCTCATTTCTAACCTGACCCTCCCCTGGTGCAACTTGCAGCCATTCCCTCCTGTCCTGTCACTGGTTATCTGTGAGAAGAGGCTGAACCCCAGCTCCTCACAACCTCCTTCCAGGAAGCTGGAGAGAGCAGTAAGGTCTCCCCTCAGCCTCCTCTTCTCCAGGCTAAAAATCCCCAGTTCCTGCAGCCGCTCTTCATCACACTTGTGTCCTAGCCCCTTCCCCAGCCTGGTTGCCCTTCTCTGGACACGCTCCAGGACTTCGATGTCCTTCTTGTTGTGAGGTGCCCAAACCTGAACCCAGTACTTGAGGTGAGGCCTCAGCAGAGCTGAGTGCAGGTGGACGATCACCCCCTTGGTCCTGATGGCCACACTGTTCCTGACTCAAGCCAGAATGCCCCTGGCCTTCTCAGCCACCTGTGTGCATTTAAAACAGGACAAAATCTTCATCCTCAAACTGTTGTGTTTCTTCTAAACCACAGGGTTCCCTGGATATCGTTTCTTCTCCAGGAGAACCCCAGGCTGGTCTGCACCTTGCCAGCAGTCCCTGCTGTTGAAAGTAAAAGTATAATAAGCTCATGAAAATCAGACTGCTCCAGACTGCACCTCAGGGCGGAGAGAGCCTGACTAACGTAGAAGTCAGCTCCCAGCACCTAAACCTCAGCACCTGCTCTGAGGGGAAGGCCTGGAAAGCCCTGGCAGAGGAAAACCTCGCCACAAGCACCACCCAGGGAACCGTGCAGCCCGCAGCCCCTTCACACTCAGGATTTCTTTTTCCCTGTTCTGCTGCAAGGAGAGGGTGACGACAGTCTGAAACGCTCAGGGAACAAGTGACTGGTTTTGTTACAGCTTCACCCCGATGGGTCATTATTCCATGGCCATCTAGTGTGGTAACATTGGATAAAATCAGTCACACTGAATTTGCTATGGCAAAAGTGTTTTCACTAAGCAAAACAACATGGGAACAGTGCACTTCAAAAGAGAAATTTCTAATTCCTGCTCTGTTGAGGCACATCTCCTGTTCCCAAGCCAAGAAGTGGGTCCCATCTTACCAGGGGGCCAACCCAAAATCATACAATCACAGGATGCCTTGGGTTGGAAGGCACCTCTAAAGGCCATCCAGTCCCACCCTGCACTGAGCAGGGACACCTTTAACTGGAGAAAGTTGCTCAGAGCTTCATCCACCCTGCCCTTGAATGTCTCCTGACTTCTCTGGGCAACCTGTGCCAGGGTCTCAGCATCCTCAGAGGAAAGAGCTTCTTCCTCATGCCTCACCTGAATTTGCCCTGCTCTAGTTTAACCCATCTCCCCTCGTCCCATCGCTCCCTGCCCTTACACACAGCCCTGTCCAGCTTTCCTGTAGTCCCCCTCAAGGACTAGACTTTGCATACATTTGCAGCATTGGGAGGTCCAAAAATATTGCCCACCATCCTCCCTCCCTTTTTCACCTCAAGGTCAATATTGCTCAGCAGCTGCATGCAGCCAAATCGCCCCACACCACGCTGCTGTGGTGAAGTTACGAATGTCTACTCCTTATGCCACCAGGAGAGAGTCCTGTCACCCCAAAGGGGTGAGTCTTAAGTACCTCACGAGCTAAGTGATGGCACCAAGCAGCTCCAAATGAAACAGCGTGCTACCTTTGACCACAAAACACATCGAAAGGAACCCCCAACTCTACCCTGTGCCCAAGTTCCCCTGACAAGTTGGATGAAGGCAATGAAAAGGTTAACCAGCATCACTTGTGGGTTGAGCACCTGAGCTTTCACCTGCCTCATGAGGTCTCACAGGGGACTAAAGAGCACCAAACCCCCGCCACGGGGCTGCAGCCACCCGGATACACACCGTGCGCATCACCATCCGGAGATGGCATTAACTCACGGTAAGAAACCTCAGGGGTTTTAACACCTAGGTGAGGTCTGAAGCCCATGAGGGTTCCTCTGCATGATGAAATGTTTTCAAGTGTTACAAAAGAATGAAAAAAACCAAATCACCATTCTAGAAAATATTCCGTAGTGGTCTCCAACTCTTACAGTGGGTAGAAGGTTTGCTCTCCCGACCAAAGGCACTAGAATCATAGCGTGGTTATGGTTGGAAGGGACCTTAAAGATCATCAAGCTTGCCCCAACGCAGCTGCTGGCTTTCACCTTCATTAGCAAGGATATTATGTACATGAACAGCAAGCAACAGACCGTGAACCAGCTGAACATCATGGAACCAAAGATGTGCTGGCCCAACAGGGAAGTCCCTGAGCCCGGCACTGGGAAGTCAGGAAAACCATCTGCAGCGTCACAGAATCACTTAGGTTGGAAGAGGCATCAAGTCCAACTGTACCTATCCTCTACTAAACCCTATCTCTAAGTACCTCAGAAGAGGTGTCCATCAGAAGACTTCTTAGGTTGCCCTAGGGATTTTCCCCATGCTCTTCTCCTTAACCTCCAAAAACCACACCGAATCCTATTCCCAAAATGAAATGAATATCCTGGTTTCAAACCCAGATTGCCCCAAAGAGCATGGAGCAGAGCAGGAACACAGTTCCCATGCAGATGTCGCTCCCGAGCTCAAGCCAATCCAGAGTCCTGTTTTACTGCCACTACAAACACCGGGCTTGAGGTGGCACCGGAGCTGATGGGAGCTGCTGTGGGTTATGCCGTCAGTCGCACAGCCCGCGAGCGAGCCGGAGCTGCGAGCGGAAAGGCAAAGCCCTGCGACGCGCGCTCCACAGACACGTACCCGCCGCAAGCAGGAAACGAGAAACCACAGCTAACGAGAAGGAAGGCCGAGAGCGGCAAGCCAGGCTGAGAGTGGCAAGCCAGGCCGAGAGCGGCAAGCCAGGCTGAGAGTGGCAAGCCAGGCCGAGAGCGGCAAGGCAGGCGAGGGGCCGGCCTGTGACTGCAGCGATGCCAAGAAGCGCCGTCGTTCTGAGTAATCAAAAACTACCTGGGAAATAAAAATAAGTAGAAATACCAAGGAGACGGTTTTTTTTTTTTTTTTTTTTTTTAAGCCATCCCTGGTTTGTCACATGGGCTTTTGTTTGGGGGGTTGTCCTGGTTTCAGTCAGGATAGAGTTAACTCCATGTGTAGCAGCGGATGGGATGCTGTGTTTGGGAGTTACAATGAAAGCAGTGCTGAGAACACCCTGATGTTGCTAGTTGCAGTCAGACAGTCAAAGCCAGGACAGGTGACCCAGATGGGCCAAAGAGAGTATTCCATGCCAATTACGTCCTGCCCAGGACAAAGGGGGGCTGATGGGAGGAAGAAGGGGGGCGGTTCCGGGACGCGAGGGTCTTGGGGGACGGTCGGGTTCCGGGATGGCTCTGGGTGGTGCAGCCTGAGTTGTGTGGTTGGGTGAGAAACTGCATTGGGTATCAATAGTTTCATATTCTTTTGCTCTAAAGCCCTGTCAGCATTGTTATATTTGATCTTTCTGTTCTCTTAGTAAACTATCCTTATCCCAACCCACGGGCCTCTTAGTTTCTTGGTTTTGGAGTTATTTGCCCCTTCCTTTTCCCTTCCCTTGTTTCCCCCCCTTTCCCTTTTCTCCTGCTCTTTTACTTTAAGGAGCAGGCCGCTGCGTGGAGCTCGGCCCACAGCTGGGGGGAAACCACGACAGGGGTGTGCCTAGAAAAGTGCAAATTAAGATGGTTTTACTACTTCAGATATGCCTCTTAAGCCACTGTTTTCCTGGCAGTCATTAGAAAAGTTTTTGTTAAACAAGCTAAGATTTCAGGGTCAGTTTAATAGATTTTTGGGATGGATTCTGGGATAGCTGGCTTTGTGTTTTGGGTTTCATTTGCTTTTTCTTTTTTCCATCTGAAGTTATCAATCTCCCATTTCTCACCTTAAAGCCAAGCATCCCACAGTTTTCTGTGTGCCCCCACCAAAAGCCAAGCCCCCCAGAGCTCTGCCCAGCCGAGGGGGTCTCTCTTCCCAGGGACTGGGAGAAACACTGAAAAAAATGCTATCAGCAAACAGGGGAGGGAGAGCTAAAGGCAAACACGGCCAGGCATTAACCCATTCCCAGCACAGCAGGCATCCTGTGCCTTTGCCACCACAGAGCATCCCACCGCTCCAACCCTGGCCCACAGCCCTGCAGACACACAAAGGTTCAGAGAGTGATTTTATATTTAGGAAAGCCACAAAACAAACTTCAAGACTTCGTGGGCAGGAGGGAAGTGCTTAGGCAGATGACAGCTTGAGATCAACCAATTATTAATTAGGAGCTGCTAGAAAAAGCATCCAGAAACCCCACGCTGGTGCAACACTCCACGTCAAGTTGAGCGCTCACTCCTCTCCTGTGCTGCTGGTGAGAGATTTTTGGGGTTGTTTTGTTTTTCCCCACTGCTATCGGTCTCCTGGCTGCACTTCTGGCTCTGTGGAAGAGCCCTAAGGATGAAAAGGCTCCGAACTCAAGCAGATTGCACACAATAACTCAGGTCTTCTTCCAGTCAGTGATGTTCCCCCTTCACAAGCGATGGGGCTCTCCGGCAAGGAGCCACGTGCTGCCTGGAGTTAGGAACTGATCTCTCTAAAGAGTATTTTTGCTTAATGCATGATGGGCCTTGAACTCACTCCTGCTCTTTAAATAAATTTCAAAGCAATGTCTTCTCCTTCATGACACTTTCCCACATCCCCATCAGGTATGCTGAAGATCTTAGAAGATGGCGTTAGGGCATCGTTTCTACAAAGGCAGCTATACCTAGAGATTACATAGGGTACATGTAATTATTGTCCCAAACCAGTGATACATTCCATTAGTTTACAGGGAGAGTGACAGCACCTTCAGTGCACACACCACACACTGAAAACCAGTGAGAAAATGGAAAAGTCATATAACATGGACCTGAAGTTATGTGGAGATATTTTGTAAACCTCTCAGGTTTTATCCTCCCCTCCTTTGGAGTGGGAGAGAGTTAATGAGAACTGGAAGTTTCCTTGGATGGTGGGTTACTGGTTTCTTACTACAAAACCACCTCCCCAGCTTACTGGTCAACACTGGTGGTCCACAGGAACTGCTTCTCCCTGCTGCATAACAGCAATGTCCTTTTGGTGGGCACCAGAGACACCAGCCCTCACCCAGCCCAGCTATGAATCAAAGCCGAGGCAGAGGAAGAGGAGTACGGGGCTTGCTCTCCCATCATGTTTGGGGAGTGCACCCATCCCTCTGCCCAGCTCAGGGACTCCCACACACAACCCACAGTCCAAAGAGGCACAGCTCCGGTTAGTCACAGCACTCCCAGCAACTTTCACCCTTTGCTTCAGCTTAGGTCAATCCCTGAAATGATTTAAACACCTCAAGCACAAGACTTTTCTCCTGGTGCCAAGGCATTTCATGACATGACCAGCAAGGTGGGATCTCACGGTGACACTGGAGAAGCAGAGTCTGATGGCATTTCCCATGCTTCAGCTACTCACTGCCAGCAAAACATTCACCTGCTCGGTTTTGGGACTGAGGACCAGCACACACCCTTCTCCTGAGAACATCACCTGAGCAACATGTCAAGTAAAATGAAAAAACCCCAATATAAACCCATGCTGTGCTAAACAACGAATGACATCAGCTTTGGCTGCATCTTCCAGTGCTAAATGCCTTTTTTTGCTCTCCTTTCCTCCAGCCAGTGAGGACGGAGCGTCCAGCCCGGCGCATCCTTATGCTTTGCCCTGGGCCAGCCCAGCAGCATCCAGATGCAGTGCCACAGCGAGCCCACCAACCAGGCGGGGCTGCTACATGCCTCCCCACCCCCAAAAAAAATCTGTTCTGACCCACATTTCAGTATGCTGAACACTCAGCTAGCAGGAGCTGTCCATCCTTTATATACTGTGCCATGGAAAAGCTGAAAGCATTTAGTAGTTGCCTGTGCTGTTACTCCAGATGAGGTCCCCCCCACGCTACACAGGGGCTTTCGCTTCTCGAATTGGGAATGCATCGAGGCAAAGCTGATCCCACGGCTACAGAAGCTGAAGGGCAGCCTGTGGAGGGGCTGCTAGCACAAAGCCAGCAGGTCACAGGATGGGATCCTCCCCCTCTGCTCTGCCCTGCTCAGGCCCCACCTGCAGTGTTGTGTCCAGTGCTGGGCTCCCTGGGATCAAACAGACAGGGATCTCCTGGAGAGAGTCCAGAGGAGGCTGTGGAGATGCTGAAGGGCCTGGAGCATCTCCTGTGAGGAAAGGCTGAGGGAGCTGGGGCTGTTCAGCCTGGAGAAAAGATTAAGGGGGTACCTGGTTAATGTTTATCAATATCTGAAGGATGGGATGCAGGGAGAATGGCCAGACCCTCAGTGTCTGTGGAGACAGGACAAGGGGCAATGGCTGCAAGTTAGAGCATAGGAAGTTCCACCCCAACATGGGGAAGAACTTTTCCCAGTGAGGGTGAGGGAGCCCTGGGACAGGCTGCCCAGGGGGTGTGGAGTCTCCTTCTCTGGAGAGATCCCAGCCCTGTCTGGACACCGCCCTGTGCAATATGAGCTGGGGAGCTGCTTTGGCAGGGGGTTGGACCCGATGATCTCTCAAGGTTCCTTCCAGCCCCTGTGATTCTTTGATACAGGTTGCACACACTACCTGCATCATACAGGTGAATGGTCCCACAGAACAACACACTAAACACACCTGTGGCCAATGTGAAAGTCCCTCAATGTGCCACTTCCCTGGGCACGGCTCTGGCACTGGGATCCAGAAAGCAAAGCAAGCAGAAGCAAAGAACAAGTCCTACCCTTTCCCAGCCACAAACCCCGTGGTTTGATCCCTCCCTGCTCTACACTAAGCAGTAATGTGAGAGAAGCCCTGGCTGCTTTGCCTCGAATTCCTCCTCAGGGCCCCAGGTGTACTCAGACAACTCACTATGAACATACTGCTCTCAATCCACAGCTTAAAATTCATCTGTGCCCCTGCACCGCTGTCACCCTGAACCCCTGTCTGACATACATGAGGCCTGACCTTTTCAGCCTTACTGTTTTCAGCCTCTGTGAGTTTTGTTGCAGAGGGAAAAAAAAAAAATGAAGGGAAAGGAATTTCTGGAATGGTGACCAGACTACTGATGTGTCCTAGGGCAAAACACACGCTGCTTGGATTCCACTTCCTAATACCCTCCTAAACAAGAGAAAATTAAATGGCAAAAGCAACCAAAACTAGCTGGAATCTTCCAAAAGATGGAAAACAGACTTGCAGGGCTGCCCCCGGAACCGGAGATGCTTTGGCTGTGAGCGTTCAAGGGTGGCACGCACACGCGAGAAGGCGGCAGGACAAAAATAGAGCCAGCAACTGTGTTCCCAAGAGGAGAAAAGCCTGGCACTCACCTCCAGAAGTGTCCCACCACGGCTCCAGCTACATGGGTCTTCGTTTCCTTTGCACTGGAGACGTCATGTTTATTTCTACAGTCTAATTAGTTGACATCACTACCTGCCACGCAGTACCCACAGTAGCACACCGAGCCAGGGCCACCCAGACCACCCCAGCCCAGAGCAGACCTTCCCCTCCACTGCAAGCCCAAAAAGGGAGGCACACACACTCTTCCTAAAACGCCAACGGCTTGGGATACATGCTGGGACCCCAAGCCCCTGGATGTACCACCACTCCCACCCTGAGTGACCACACTGGTACAGTCGCACTGGAGTGTGAGCCCAGGCTCCTGGAAAAGGATGAGCAGCTCCTGGGTAGCGATGGTCCTTCTTATATGCATGTTACCTCTGGGCCCCCAAAATCGGACCTCCTCCCTCCTAAATGCTCCTAAAAGCACAGGTAAGCACACAAACCAGAAGACATTGCCAGCATTGAGCCAGGTTTTACCCACTCCTTTGGAAATAAAGAGCATGAAGGGGAAGAGACACCTTCAAGGAACAGCAGCATCCCCCACAGCCATCTTCTCCAGGTTCCCTGCCCCCTTTAGCTGCCACCTCACTTTGCAGCAAGCCACCCCACAAGTCATCAGCCCCGTTCGGTTTCGAAATAATTCCCCCTCAAAACCAACGCATCCGCCACGTGTAACGAATCCCTTATTACCAGAAAAATATCTCCTATTTCCTCACCTGCTGCTGCTCCCAGCACTGAACACCTGGCAACGTGAAGGTGCACGTACAACGCTGTTACACATCAGCACCTCTTGCTTCTGCCTCCAGCTCAGCACTGGTGGGGCCGCACCTGGAGCACTGTGCTGGGTTCTGGGCCCTTCACTACAAGGACATGAGGATGCTCGAGCGTGGCCAGAGAAGGGCAACCAGGCTGGGGAAGGGTTTGGAAGACAAGTCTGATGAGGGGAGGCTGAGAGAGCTGGGGGTGTTTAGCCTGGGGAAAAGGAGACTGGGGGGAGAGCTCATCGCTCCCTACAGCTACCTAAAAGGGGCTTGAGCGAGGTGGGGTCAGTCTCTTCTCCCTGGTAGCCAGGGACAGGGCAAGGGGAAGCAGCCTGAAGCTGCGTCAGGGGAAGGTTTGGTTGGGTGTTAGGGAACATTTCTTCACTGAAAGGGCTGTCAGGTATTGGCCCAGCCCAGCGAGGTGGAGAGTGGGGCTGCTGCACATGAACTGCATTAGCTGCATCAGGGGAGAGGAAAAACTCCCCAGTTTCTTTCTCTGGGACAGCCCATGGCACACCCATGCCCAGCAGCCCCACGCCTCACTTGGGCAGGAGGGGAAAGCCAAAGCAAAGAAGCAGCAGGAGGACACACAAGCAGGGCAGCAGGAGGGCACATGAGCAGGGGGTCCCCAGCACAGGGCTCACTCCAAGAACCCGCGAGCCTCGCTCCAGACTTGCTTCCCCACCATCTGAGGCACGAGCACAGAGTGGATGGGGTAAACACTGGGTAATTACTGCAAGTCAGTTTGGGTTCCACACTGCTGGGGGGAATCATACAGTTAAAGAATCATAGGTTAGATTGGCAGAGACCTTCAGAGGCTACCTAGTCCCACCCCTGCAGCGAGCAAGGACATCTTCACTAGATCAGATCACGCAGAGCCCCATCAAGCCTGACTCTGAATGTCTCCAGGGATGGGGCCTCCCCCACCTCTCTGGGCAGCCTGTGCCAGGGTCTCACCACCCTCATATTGAAGAACTTCTTCCTAATATCCAACCTAAACCTCCCCTTTTCTAGTTTAAAACCGTCACCCCTCGTCCCATCGCTCCACGCCCTGGGGAACAGTTCTTCCCCAGCTCCCTACAGGCACCTTCAGGGACTGGAAGGGGCTATCAGGTCCCCCAGAGCCTTCTCTTCTTCAGGCTGAACCAGCCCAACTCTCTCAGCCTGGCTTCACAGGAGAGGGGCTCCAGCTTTATAGTCATTTTTGTGGCCTCCTCTGGACACCCTCCAACAGGTCCATGTCCTTCTTGTGCTGGTCCTTGTCCTTGTTGTGCTGAGGGCTCCAGAGCTGGACCCAGCACTGCAGGTGAGGTCTCCCCAGAGCAGAGCAGAGGGGCAGGATCCCCTCTCTCCACCTGCTGCCCACACTCCTTGTGACACAGCCCAGGATGGGGTTGGCCTTCTGGGCTGCAGATGCACATTGGTGCCTCATGCCCAGCTTCTCACCCAAGAGTCCCCCCAAGTCCTGGTCCTCAGGGCTGCTTTCTAGCACATCATCTCCTGACCTGTATGGGTAAACAGGGATTGTCCTGACCCACATGCAGGACCCTGCAGAAGTGAGAAGAGGGTTCCTCAAGCATAGCTTTGGTGCCTCTCAGAGGTGTGAAGCACTGCCAGCCTTCACCCTGGGGAAGGGCAGTCCGTCTGCTCCTGCTACGCTGGCAGTGCCTTACGCCACGATCCCTGAACACCCATCAAATGATTAATAAAACCACAAATGGCAGAGCTATTTTTCCTCCTGCAGACACCATCAGAGAGGCCAGCTACCCCTTGGAACACAGTGGGGTCTACTGTGCACATAAAATAATTATCTGTCCTCGAAAGTGGATGCTATATATAAAATTCAGCAAAAAGGACCTTGAACACCCCATTTAGAAACACACAGATCGATGGGGCTCTTGTTTACCTGCAGTTTAGGCATTGCCCCTCTCAAGGAGGCACTGCACTGCCCTGGAGCCTGGCCTTACAGGGCTGAGCTGCTCTGTCTGCTCTGGCAGGCAGCACCCAGCACTGCGCCTCCGAACAGAGCAGCACATGCTTGCTACACAGCCCTGTGCTGCTGCATGTGTGTGTGTGTACGTGTATATATGTGTCTGTCTATCTCCCCACACATGCATATGCATGAGGCAGTGCTGCTGCAATGTGTACAGGCACGTGCACAACACAAGATGCAATTACTTAAGGCTGACCACCCCCCCCCCCCCCCCCCCAAAAATAAATTCACTCCCCCAGCCAAGCAGCCCCTAACAGAAGATCCGTGGCCACGTGTTCAGTTTGCTGCAGAGACCAATGTCTGCTTTGAAAAAGTAGCATGGCAGAGTAAGGGACACGCAGCAGGCACATCTTCAAACAGAATCACTGGGTTGGAAAAGACCTTTAAGGTCACTGAGTCCAACCGTCCCTGTCCTGTGCTGCCCCAGATCCCTGAGCACCTCATCTCCCCTCTGTTCTACACCCCCAGGGGCAGGGACTCAGCCCCTCCCTGGGCAGCCTGGGCCAGGCCCTGACAACTCTGCCAGGGAAGAACTTTGCCCTCCCAGCTGAGCTGACCCTGCCCTGGCCCAGCTTGAGCCCACTGCCCCTTGTCCCAGCTCCTGTCCCCTGGCTGAAGAGAGCAGCGCCCACCTCTCTGCACCCTCCTGGCAGGGCAGGGGAGGTGGGAAGAAGGTCTCCCCTCAGCCTCCTCTTCTCCAGCCTCAACACCCCCAGCTCCCTCAGCTGCTCCTCACAGGATTTGCCCTCCAGCCCCTTCCCCAGCCTGGTTGCCCTTCTCTAGATGAGCTCCAGGACCTCCATGTCCTTCTGATGCTGAGGAGCCCAGAACTGGACCCAGCACTCCAGGTGTGGCCTCAACAGTGCCAAGTAGAGGGGCACAATCCCCTCCCCAGACCTACTGGCCTCGCTGGGTCTGATGCTCGGAGCTTTTTGAGCAATGAAGAGAACTGAGTTTCCTTTCTGTCCTCAAGTGTTCCATCGGATGACGAGTGCTACAGAAAGGGAATGGGGGGAAGCACATGGGTAGGGGCTGAGTAAGAAGATGACAACCCTGATGCCTGACGCTGCTTAAGCCTATGAGGTAAAACAAGTTCCTGGTCTGATTCAAGGCAGGGTTATACTTCCATTAACTAAAGCCAGAAAGGAAGTAATTTCTTTCCAGGCAGAAGGATAACAGCCCCGCTGCAAACCCTTTCTACCCCAGGGTCAAGCCACCAAGGGCCAAGCCACTGAGATAACCCATGGTAAGAGTACCTCACACCAACACCTACGGCATGTGCGGAGCTCAGGTGGCCTCATCGCCCATAGTCCCTCTCTCAGGAGTACTCACCTCAGCAGGTCCCATTTCTTTTCCTGCCTTGATCCTGAATCCCATTCCTGTCTCCACCTCTGGTTCTAACCTGTGTGGATCGAACTATGATTTCCCCTGCACCCCAGACTCACAATCATCACATGTTGGAGAGGGACTAACAGACATCTGAAAAACCTGTCTGATGTTTTGACATACTAACACCAGCTGTAAGTCATCCAAATGGTTATGACTCTGCTGGAGAGGAGCTCTGTGGAGAAGGACCTGGGGGTCCTGGTAGATAACAGCTTGGGCACAAGCCAGCAGTTTGACCTGGGGGCTGAGAGAGACAATGGGATCCTGGGGGGAATCAGGAGGAGTGTGGGCAGCAGGTCACAGGAGGGGATCGTCCCCCTCTGCTCTGCCCTGCTCAGGCCCCACCTGCAGTGTTGTGTCCAGTGCTGGGCTCCCTGGGATCAAACAGACAGGGATCTCCTGGAGAGAGGCCAGAGGAGGCTCTGGAGATGCTGAAGGGCCTGGAGCATCTCCCCTGTGAGGAAAGGCTGAGGGAGCTGGGGCTGCTCATCCTGGAGAGAAGAAGACTAAGTAAGGGGGGACCTGATTAATGTTTATCAGTATCTGAAGGGTGGGATGCAGGGGGACATGGCCAGCCTCTTTTCAGTGTCTGTGGGGACAGGACAAGGGGCAATGGCTGCAAGTTAGAGCATAGGGAGTTCCACCCCAGTCTGGGGAAGAACTTCTTCCCAGTGAGGGTGAGGGAGCCCTGGGCCAGGCTGCCCAGGGGGTGTGGAGTCTCCTTCTCTGGAGAGATTCCAGCCCCGTCTGGACACCGCTCTGTGCACCATGAGCTGGGGAGCTGCTTTGGCAGGGGGTTGGACCCGATGATGTCTGGAGGTCCCTTCCAACCCCTGTGATTTTGTGACTTTGCGTTAACTTCAGAAGAGCATTTGAATAATGCCACTACTGATGCAGGTACTTACTGCTCAGTCTCTTTACACAATGAAATCTATGAAAAATTCATGGATTCCATGGGAGATGCTCTGACACATTATGTTTCAGTACCTTAACAATGAGGTTGAGTGCACCCTCAGCAAGACTGCAGGTGACACCAAGCTGAGTGGTGCAGCTGACATGAAGGAAGGGTGGGATGTCATCCAGAGGGACCTGGAGAAGTGAGCCCATGTGAACCTCACAAGGTTCAACAACTGCAAGGTCCTGCACCTGGGTGGGGGCAATCCCCATCATCAATACAGACTGGGAGATGATGAGACAGAGAGCAGCCCTGCGGCGGAGGGCTTAAGGTGCTGGGGGATGAGAAGCTGGACATGAGACAACAATGCACACTCGTCACCGAAGGGGCCTACAATAAAGCTGGGGAGGGACGTTTTAGAAGGGCATGGGGTGACAGGATGAGGGGGAATGGGTTTAAATCAGAAGGGGGTAGATTTAGAGTGGATGTTAGGAAGGAATTCCTCACTCCAAGGGTGGTGAGGCCCTGGCACAGGGTGCCCAGGGAGGTGGTGGCTGCCCCCTCCCTAGAGGTGTCTAAGGCTGGGTTGGATGGGGCCTTGAGCAGCCTGGGCTGGTGAGAGGTGTCCCTGCCATGGCAGGGGGTGGGACTGGATGACCTTAAAGATCCCTTCCAACCCAAAGCATTCTGTGATTCTGTGATTAAAATCTTTGTCAATGAAGTGGCTAAAATATTGCTGGAATGATTTTGCTTGTTTACATGAACCAAAAAAATTAAACAAAAACAAATGCCAAAAGGTAACAAGCTGGTTACAGATCCCAACATCACAGAGTCACAGAATCCCACAACTGCAGGGGTTGGAAGGGACCTCCAGAGATCATCAGGTCCAACCCCCTGCTAAAGCAGCTCCCCAGCTCATATTGCACAGGTCGGTGTCCAGACAGGGCTGGAATCTCTCCAGAGAAGGAGACTCCACACCCCCTGGGCAGCCTGGCCCAGGGCTCCCTCACCCTCACTGGGTAGAAATTTGTGTTTCCAAAGCACCAAGCCCTTGCAGAACTTCTCCAAACATCAACAAACTTCCACCTTAAAGTCAGAAGTCCAGTTAGAAGTCCAAACCATCCACCCAAACGGACACTCTCCTCCACTTTCTGCCTGCACAATCCCTGGGGAGATCAAAGAGGCAGGCTTGAGAAAGCATCCTGAAAGCACTTCAGCTGCTACGCTCCCAAAGCGTGAAAAGGTTTCTGAAACATATGTAGTTGTCTAATAAAACCCAACTGCTCTCGCTAAACCAGCGCAGAACAGGAGGTCCTGGCCTATGGATTTTGTGTTAACCTAATATTGACAGATTCAAGCCCAAGTGTATTACTTGTAAAGAGGTTAAAAAAAAAAAAAAAAAAAAAAAAACCAACCCAAAAAACCCCAGGACATGAAGATTTTTTTCCCTGCAAGCATCTTCACAAAGCTGTCAAGCAACTCAAGGATTCGGAAAGCTGGTGAAGGGAAGCAAGAACATCCTCAAACCTTCAAGCTGCACTGGTGGGTTATGGGATGACAGCATCCTGGAGCGTTCCACCATTTCCACTGCAGCAAATAGGAAGATTTAACTTGGAATTTCCACCCAATCGCTACCAAAAGCTTTCCTTCAGGTTGGGATGGAAAAAAGACATTCCCCTCTTCTGTTTTCAGCTTGTTTGGGACACAGAGTTTGGAAAGGAGATGAAGTACAAAGGGGGTGCCAAAATTAAGTATGGTCTGACCGGTACCAGCTTTCCCCTTGTACTGGGGTCTCCTACTCAGCACAGCTCTGCATCTCTCCCACCTGCTGGGTCACAAGCTGCATCCCAAAAGCGAGGCAAACTTACACCCTGTCCTGAGGGACTGTGCAAGTTGGACAGACAGGATGAGGTCTTTCATGAAAAACCTCCCCTTCTCTTCCCCTGCTGCAGGCTCCTCCTGAGCAGACACGCTCTCCACTGGGGCTGTGCAAGCCGCCTCCGATCTTTCTTGGAGTGTCGTGGTTTCACCCCGGCTGTGGGCTGAGATCCACGTAAAAGAGCAGGAGAAAAGGGAAAGGGGGGGGGAAACAAGGGAAGGGAAAAGGAAGGGGCAAATAACTCCAAACCCAAGAAACTAAGAGGCCCGTGGGTTGGGATAAGGATAGTTTACTAAGAGAACAGAAAGATAAAATATAACAATGCTAACAGGACTTTAGAGCAAAAGAATATGAAGCTATTGATACCCAATGCAGTTTCTCACCCAACCACACAGCTCAGGCCGCACCACCCAGAGCCGTCCCGGAACCCGACCGGCCCCCAAGACCCTCGCGTCCCGGAACCGCCCCCCTTCTTCCTCCCATCAGCCCCCCTTTATCCTGGGCAGGACGTAATTGGCATGGAATACTCTCTTTGGCCCATCTGGGTCACCTGTCCTGGCTTTGACTGTCTGACTGCAACTAGCAACATCAGGGTGTTCTCAGCACTGCTTTCATTGTAACTCCCAAACACAGCATCCCATCCGCTGCTACACATGGAGTTAACTCGATCCTGACTGAAACCAGGACATGGAGGCAGAAGTGTTATTGCTGCAGCCTGTGGTGACAGCAGAGCAGAACTGAAGCCCAGGCAAGCTCACCACCGCAATGAAGTCCCCATCCGTGTCACTAAGGTCCGTGGCATGTGGCAGGGTTTGGCATCACGACTCCCTCCTCCAGCTGAGCAGGCACCACTCAACTCCTCTCCCCACGTCACAGAGTTGACGGCGCAAAGGGGATACTGAACCATGCTGGGAGGAGACGGGTGCCATGCACCACACCTATTGCCTGCCAAATCAGGAAGGCGCCTCTTTAAAAAGCAGCCAATGTTCTTAAACATCTCACAGCTGACATGGGTACAGACGATTGGAGACAGACCACACAACTGGTCACCTGCAGCCTTAAAACCCCCCCAGCTCTGCACTGGCTGGTTTGGTAAGCCCTCCCCTGCCCAAGCCCAGGAACAGCCGGGGTTTCTTCAGAGCCCTCTGTAGCACACTGCCCTTCCCCTCGCTCACTACCCACAAGCACAGCCGTTTGCTCATTTCGAAACACAGCCCTTCATAAACCAAAGTTCAGAAGGTGCTTTAGAGACACGTTGGTCACCGCTGGCGACTTTACAACTTCGGTAACTTCTAATAGCAGCATCGGTGTAGGTAAACCAACAGCTACTCCTGGGGTGGGGGCTGCTTCACAGCATCACAGAGTGGCATGGGTTGGAAGGGACCCCAAGGGTCACAGAGCTCCAACCCCCTGCCACAGGCAGGGACACCAACCTCCAGGCCTGGAGCTACACAAGGCTGCCCAGGGCCCCAGCCAACCTGGCCTGGAACACCCCCAGGGATGGGGCACCCACCCCCTCTCTGGGCAGCCCCTTCCAGCCCCTCACCACTCTCTCTGGAGAGAACTTCCCCTGGATATCTAATTTAAACCTTCCTTTCTTTAGCTTTAATCCATCCCTCTTGTCCTGCCATTTTCTACCCTTTTAACAAGGCCATTCCCCTCCTGTGTCTCTGCTCCCTTCAGGGACTGGCAGGCTGCAATGAGGTCCCCCCACAGCCTTCTCTTCTCCAGGCTGACCCAGCCCAGCTCCCTCAGCCTCTCTCCACAGGGGAGCTGCTCCAGCCCTCTGAGCATCTCCATGGCTCCTCTGACCCCTCTCCAACAGTCCCACATCTTCCTTGTCCTGGGGCCCCAGCTCTGGACACAGGACTCCAGCTGGGGCCTCCCCAGGGCAGAGCAGAGAGGGACAATCCCCTCCCTGTCCCTGCTGCCACCCCTCTGCTGATGGAGCCCAGGATCCCATCGCCCTTCCCAGCTGCCAGAGCCACTGCTGGCTCAGGGGAAGCTTCTCACCCACCAGAACCCCCAGGTCCTTCTCCTCAGGGCTGCTCTCCAGGAGCTCTTCTCCCAGCCTGTGTACATGTCTGGGGTTCCTCCAGCCCAAGTGCAACCCCTGACCCTTGGCAGTGCTGAAGCTCATTAGTCTCACCCATGCCCAGCTTCCCAGCCTGTCAGCATCCCTCTGGATGGCTCCTGTCCTTCTGTGGTGTCACCCACACCACTCAGCTTGGTGTCACCCACACTCTGGCTGAGGCTGCACTCAATCCCATCATCCATGTCACTGATCAAGATGTTAAATAGCCCCAGTCCCAAGACAGACCCCTGGGAGACCCCGCTTGTCACTGGACAAGCTTCCTTGGGGGTTCCTTAACTTGCAGAAGCAGCTGAGATGAAAGACCTGACCCTCTGTCAGCTGGAGAGTGCTCAGCCAATGAAGACCTGCAGGACAAGGAGAGTCAAGACTTTTCTAACATCCAACCAAAGGACATCTAGGAATCTACACGTGGACTTTGGGAAACAGCTGCAATTTGCTAAATATTCCACAACCTGGAGGAGGATTTCTGCTCTAGGGAACTGGATGACTTTTCAGCCATGTCTTCCACCCCACAGCTCTACAAGGGCAGCCAGGTTGCCTAAGGACACCTCCCCAGAGGGCTCCCAAACACCATGGTGGAACCAACCTTGCAACTTGTCACCACAGTTTTCCCCCTTGTCTAAGAGCTATGGCTGCATGGGGTTGTCTGTGACAAAACACCATGCCAGAGCAGGTCCCTTCCTAAAGCTGTCCTCCTTAAGCATACGAAAACGTGACACTGTCACCTAAAAGCCTCAAGAAAGAACAGATGCAGTTCCTACACACACTCCAAAACCCTCCCCTGACACATCTTCCATCAAAGAGAAGTGATCAATACAAGATTCAAACAGAGAAAGCCCATTTCCCCTGCTTTCAAGCAAATTGTTAGTATTTTTATCATTGCCCGTGCCACAGCTCTGCCATCACAGAGTCACAAGGTTGGAAAAGCCCTTGAAGCTCATGGAGTCCAACAGTCCCTGCCCTGTGCTGCCCCAGACCCCTGAGCACCTCATCTCCCCTCTGTTCAACACCCCCAGGGGCAGGGACTCAGCCCCCTCCCTGGGCAGCCTGTGCCACAGCCCCACAACTCTGCCAGGGAAGAACTTTGCCCTCCCAGCTGAGCTGACCCTGCCCTGGCCCAGCTTGAGCCCATTGCCCCTTGTCCCAGCTCCTGTCCCCTGGCTGAAGAGACCAGCGCCCACCTCTCTGCACCCTCCTTCATCACTTGATCAGGAGTACAGACCCAAACCCAGTATGACCAGACTCTTCAAACCAAGCTGCTATCCTTTAATCAGCGGCACCTAATGAAAAAGGGGCCTCTTGGTCATGTAAGTGGTGAGTGAGCGCACGGATCTGCCACCACACTGAACGGGGACGAGAGTCTGTTGGACTGACCAGAGGACACACACTGAAGAACATGGCCAGGGCTGTTCTAACAGCCCAAAGGCCAGAACATTTTGCTAAAGAAAAACAAATAACAGAAATAACAGGAGGTTTCTGTGCAATATTTGGGAAGATGGTTTCCTCTCTACCTCCAAGTCATTTTAGAACTACCCCCAGGAACCACTACACTGTGAAAATATGATGCAATGAAGGGATACAGCAGTCACCTCCTTGCTAGTCCGGCGCTGAGGATTAAAACCAGCTCGTAACCACATCCCTGAGTCTGGAGAAGGAGGCAAGCAAGTCTGTAAGTGTTTATTTCCATAGGGAAACATTAAGGTTGTCCAAAAACCAGGACAGTTTAAAACAGCCAAAAATTTACGATCGGAGAGTCCAGAGGAGGAAAACACGGGTAAAACAAAGCAAACGAAACCAGGCCTGCCTGCTCTCTAGTGTTTTATCAACATTCCCTTATCTATTTTCAAAGTTGGGCAGAACAGGAGTAATTAATAGGCTGCCATATGCCCATGTGCTGCAGCTGCTACAGCGATTTATTCTTATAGCTGTGCTACTACCTTCTTTGGCAACCGAGGGAGATAAGGAGCAGCGTCCAGAGCTTGGAAACTAGCTCCTCCTTTCCAGGACTGTCAGTTGGAAAGTGGGAATTAATCCTCTAATTTCAGCCTGAGAAGTAGTAAAAGCAAGTCAACAAAGAGGGGAAAGAACCCCCATGTTTCTGTGTTTGTGAGATGGGAAGGGAAAAAAATAAGTGTTTGGAAAAGCAGTGGCCTTATTAAGCTGGCAAGCCTGCAGCCCCCGAGATCGATGCTCTGATGAGCACAAGGAGCGGTGCCGGGTGGGGGGGGGTCAGGAAGGAGAAGAGACCTCAATGAGCTGAAAGCATGGCAAGAGGAAGAGGCAGGGAAGTGGTTTGAGAACAAATTAGGTCAAGGGTGGGTTTAGGACAAGGGAAAGCAGAGCGTGCTTGCACAAGGACATCAAAGCTAGTGAGGACCTCAGTTCTGGGCCCCAAAGGCTGGGAGAAGGAGGAGGAGGAGAGAGGAGGAGAAAAACCAGTGGCTCTCACCCTCAAATCAAAGGTTTACTCTGGACCTTGCACACACCTACCTGCCAGGTAAGCCTTTGCCAAGAGGGACCAAACGAAACCTCCATGAATTTCCAGGAACAACTCTGTATCTATTTGGAAGATCTCCAGCTCGATACTGGCGATGTTAAGTGAAGGGCAGATAGGGCTGCCCTGGGTTTTGGGGCTGCTGCTGGTTTTTTTGGAAGACCCCTTTCAAAAGACTCTCTGCTCGTTAAGCAGTACAAAGTCATGTCTGCCCCAAGGCAAAGTTTGCCAAAGGGAATTATTTCTGGGCTCGAAACCTGCTTTGGAGTGGGAGCTCCTTTTCAGCACTGATACTGCCCGGCTCACGATCCTGCTGCAGTCACGGTGCCCAGGCCAGAAAGTACAGGCTGACCCCCTGGAAGCACAGATAATGCTACAGGAACAGACTCCTACGTTTGGGGATACAGAAGGGGGATTCTGTAACGAATTCCATTTCATTAAGTTCTTCCTAAGAAAACCCTAACAAGTAATGATGCGGAGAGAAAGCTGTATCCCTTTAAAAGCAGCTCATCACGGCAGCCTTGGGGTTGCACCCCGAGCATGGAGAGGTCCAAGGCAAGCCCAAACCTTGTCAATGAGTTTGGTGACAACTCAGAACACCAGCAGCAAAGCTCTGGGGGACTGGAAGGAGACAACCTGCAACATCTCCCCTCCAACCTGAGCCCCTGGCTCTCTCTCCCCAGAGTTTGAGGCTGGCCCAGAGAGCTCAGTTTCAAGAGGAACTGCTCAACGCAGTCGCTCCAGCGCTTGCCTTGGTCTTGCATTCCAAAATGTGAACAAAGACTCCCTTAAATGTGGTCTGATTGACGCAAATCAAGAGCCGAGCGGGTGATTCATAGTTGTCAGACCGTAACGCTTGCATACAAACAGCATGGGGACCAGCTGAGCACTGATACACTATCACGAGCGTCAAAGGCAGACCACTCACAATAAGGTCTGGCCTTATTTCCCCTCCTCCTCCTCAAAGGACACACTGCACTTTGCTAGGTAATGGAGTTGTAATAAATCTTCAGGCACAAACGTGCAATTCCCACCTTGCTCTGCGCCTGATGCGCGAATCTCTCCTGCCAAAGAGCTCCAGCGTGATCCCTGTGGAGCTGGGGGACAGCCCACAGCCAGGCCCCATGGATCTTGGGCAGTCTGACAGCAGGGCTGCCACGCCGCCAGCCCTCTCCCCTGGCCCTCCCATCCCCAGCCACAAGGCTGCCCCTCTCCCTCCATAATGAAACCCTTTCCCCATCTCTTGTCCATCCCCACGAGCTTCACAGGCACACAAGGAGCAGGACCAGGCGGGTCTGCGGCCGAGGACAGAAACATGTTCCCCCATTCAGCAAAGACCCAAAGGCAGCATCTGCCCCAACCCCACAGCTCTTTCTTGCCGACCCTGAACTGGTTCCACCTCCCTTGCACTCGGGGCAGGCTCTGCAACAGGGTATTCCCAGGCACAGGTAAAGCTCTGATCTTTCCATCCTCTCTGTACATCTCAGAAGAAACACCATGGAAAGCGACTGTGACCCGACTCTGCATCTGTATCTACAGAGAGGTCCTGCTGGGAAGCCAGCAGCTGACAGCCATGCCACAGGGCAGCCGCAGCCTGCTCTTGAAGGAGGTGATGTGGTTTCACAGGAGGATGGTCAAGCCAGAAGCACACCACCTCACTTCAGGAAGGTCACATCAGTCCCAGAAGGGCATACAAAAGCACTCAAGGGAGTTAGACCTTCTGTCTAGTCTAGATTTGCATGTTTGGGAGAAAGGGGGTACATAGCAAAGACCTCGGTTCTCCTAGCTGGAGGAGGGTGGGGATTGGGGGAATGAGCTGCTGGGGTACATACAGAAGGGTCCCTGCCAGCAGCAGCAGGATGGTGCGGTGCTGCTGCATCTCTTCCCACCGCCCACAAAGAGAGCATACAAAGTTCTACCGTAATTAACTCCTGCAAGTGACACCATTACACTCCTGTCAACAATCAGGAAACAAAACAGAGAGGCAAAGACCCTGCCAACCACAGCAAATAAACCAAAGATAGTGTTTCTTACTAATCTTTCCACAAACAATTTCAAGACAAGCGTGACAGTAGGTAAGAGGATTCAAACAAGCACAACTTCCAAAGTAACTCTTAAACCCAAGATACTTGCTGATACTCAGGTTGCCAAGGTACCTAGAACTGCACCTCTTCTCCAGCCATCTGCCTGGATGAGGCACCATTTTCCCTTGAAGGGGCTGGAAAAGGGTGTCAAGATCTGCCCAGTGGCCTGCACCAAACCTGTGCTCCCACTGCGTCCATTGCAAAGACTCCTGGGTCTGAACTGGCTTTGCCCAAACAAGCCAATGTTCTGCACCCAAGGTCCTAATAGAGGATCCCTCTGATCCATGCATCACCCACAGCCCTCCAGCTCCTGGGGTTTTGAAGCCTCCCCTTGTCATCCCCTGCATTTCCCAGTCCCTCACCTCTCCTTCCAGCTGGAGTCTGGACCCAGCTGCCTTGCAGTGAGCCAGAGGAATCAGCTCCCCTAGCTCCTTTGCACACTTCAGGGGAGGATAACGAAAAGGCCACTGTGGTAAGTCCACAAGACTCACCTCCTCCCACCACCTTCTTGAAGCTAGCTGGGGGAAAAAAATAACAGCAAATACTAAACCAAGCTGGCAGCAGCACCCCATCAGGGGAGAGAATGGAATCAAACCAGCAAGCACCTCGGACACAGAGTACATCCACATCAACACACCAGTCTGGGCCAGCACGCTTCAGAAGGGCATCTCCCGGGACACACCACTTAAACCGTGTTCTGGTTTGCATCTCAGGCATTTCAGCACACAAACTAGACTCCTCTGCTGAAAAATCAACCCAGAAGCAGTGTTCCAAGAGCACAAGCAACAGACCTGATCCATTCGTGGCTATCCAGCCCACACAACCAGATCAGAGTTGGTACAAAGCGAGTCCAAGACATAAGCCCACCCTTCAGCACCAGCCCCTTCCCAGTCCTGCACTTACCCCCTGCTGCACTGAGACCACGCTGCTCTGCAGAGACAATACTTCACCCAAAAGGTGATACCTCAAAATCTACTCACCAGAACGGCACATCCTTTCCTGCTGGCTTGAGAGGAGCAAGTCTGAAAGCCTGGAGGCCTCCAAGGTCGACACCTCCACATCACCATGAGTTGGGACCAGCCAAAGGAGAAGTCATCCCACTAACACAGGAATATCAGCTTCTAACTCACCAGAATGCAAGTGACTGGGGAGGTTGGAGGGACAGAAAGCGAGGATGGATTTCTGAGAAACATCATGAAAGAGGGAGTTGTAGCACCGCAGCACTGCTGCTGTTCCCCTCCTGAGTTTCTGGTTTAGTCATCATTTGAAATAACAACACCACCAGTCAAGGTGTAAAACACTCACTAAGTTAGCTGGAAAAGCAGCACAGCATTACTTCTGGAAAGGAAATTAAAAAAATCCTCATTTGAGTGGATTTCTTTTTGGTACAAACACATAAGGTTCCATGTTGTTTTTAAGCTCTGTATCAAATATTTGAGCCAGTTAAGCCAAACACACTCTGGAGCTCCAGGTATTACAAAGCACTAAAATAACAACTGATGCCCAAACCCCTTCTGGCAGTACACACCTGGGTAGGCAAAAATGCACAAAAGCCTGTGGACAGCGAGGTGCTATAACCAGGACAGCATGAGAACAGATCATGAAATCTCAGCTTCAAAAAAAAAAAAAAAAAACCCAAGAATTGCTGGTTTTTCCATCTGGCTCCCAGGAAATTCCCCTTTCTCTGTATTAAACTACATGGTTGTGAGACTTCAGGACTCCCTGGGTTTGTTCAGCCTGGAGAAGAGGAGGCTCATGGGGGTCTGAGGCTTCCTGTTGAGAGGGTGTGAAGGGGTAGGTGCCGATCTCCTCTCTTTGGGGACCAGGGACAGAACCCCAGGGAAGGGCATGAAGCTGCCAGGGGAGGTTTAAGGCTGGTGTCAGAAAGAGGTTCTGTCCTGAGAGTGGAGTCGGGCACTGGCACAGGCTCTCCAGGGAAGGGGTCACAGCCCTGAGCTGGGCTGAGGGCAAGAAGCTTCTGGACAATGCACTCAGTGCCATCTCTGACTGGGCTGGGCTGTGCGGAGCCAGGAGTTGGACTCCATGGTCCTGATGGGTCCCTTCCAACCCAGGAGATTCTGTGATGCTGGGATTCCAAGTAGTGCTGAGTTCTCAGCTGCTGTGAGCAAACCAGTAAGTGCCCATGCAGTTACAGCAGCTCTTCTTGCCCCCCACCCCCAGGTTACGTTGCTGCCCCATGAATCTGGCAGGACATGACTTCAGCTGTGCTCCCAAACAAGAGATTGCTTATTACTCTGGGGCCCGACCAAGGAGAGGAAGGGATTTTCCTTCAGGCAGGGCCCTGCCAGCAAATGTCTGGAGGCGTCAACAGCTGGAAGCTGAAGCACACCGCATCCAAAACCAAGGGGGCAGCAGAAGATGGACACGTGAAGGTCAGGGCAAAGCAATGGACTAGAGCAAATCAATCCATTCAAAGACAGTAAATTTCTATAGAACTCAGGGCTTGGGCTTGAGCAAGCCACCAGCGTGACTAACATACTTAGGAAGTCCAGAAATGAAATCCTGCGTTGTTTTTGGCTTAATGCAGGAAATCAGCTTTAATGACAACCTACAGTTAGCTCCGTAGTAATTTTCTTTCTGCTTCATTGACATACATGACAAGACTTTATTAGCAGGGCTAAAATTAAAAACAAAACATTTTTCCCAGCTGCAAAGAATGCTTAAGTGTTCATCGACACCTCGTGAAAAGAGATTAAAAAAATATCATTATTCCAAAGCTCTTCCATCACTTTTTTTTTGGATTTCAGCTTTTCCTACCGTTTTACATCAGAAGTTGGGTCCTTTGCACCCCCGTGACCACAGTTTTTTTGAATCCCAAATAAAATCACAACTTCCAACTGGGTAAAGCCAGCAAGAACTCAAAAGGAACACCGAGGGGCAACAGGGGCATTGCTCAGCGCTGCTGGGATTTCACCCAGCCCCCTCACAAGCATCAGAGAAAAAAAAGAGTCTGAACAAATGAAAGATTTTTTTTAACAGGCTTGATTTTGATCTAAACCACCTTCCCCATCTCAACACCGTCCCATCTATGCTTCTCTGAGGGGAGCAGGGGAAAGCCCAGACATCACTCCTCCCGTCACTGAAAGTCCTGCAGCCCGAACGCAGAGAGTTTGTGCAGCACCCCCCCCCACCCCCCACCCCCAGGGACTTTGTTCCATGTTCCCACCCCAACCCAGATCATTGTTGCTCACTGTTTGCTCACACCTTACACATCTTGTATTTTTCAGCCTTTGGTGCTACTTTGTACTCCCCCAGGGCTCCGTCTGGGAAGACAATTTGGGATCCCCAGCATGGGACACGCAAGAATCATAGTGTATACTGAGTGGAAGGGACCCATATGGATCATCATAGAATCACAGAATGGTATGGGTTGGTCGTTTAATGCTAAAAACATTGCTACGTGATTTCACAGGCTTTTGAAATCAGAGATCAATCCCTCTCTCCAAGAAGAAGGACTGGTAGTCCAGTTGGTCTGACAGAGCCAAATGCAGAGCCTTTGTTATCCCTTTAGAAGGAGGGGATGCCCTCTCTCTGCCCCATGTTTGCAGATACCTGCTTTCTGTAGCATGTCTGCTTCAAAAGCTCCTTCACCAAGGTACCAACCCAGCGTGGTGCAGGGGGGCTTTGAAGTGGGTTCAGACAGCTTGCCGACCGGCTGGGAGCCAGGGCTCCCAACAACCCCTCACCTCCACAGCCCGTTCATCCCAAACAAGCCAATGTTCTGCACCCAAGGTCCTAATAGAGGATCCCTCTGATCCATGCATTACCCACAGCCCTCCAGCTCCTGGGGTTTTGAAGCCTCCCCTTGTCATCCCCTGCATTTCCCAGTCCCTCACCTCTCCTTCCAGCTGGAGTCTGGACCCAGCTGCCTTGCAGTGAGCCAGAGGAATCAGCTCCCCTAGCTCCTTTGCACACTTCAGGGGAGGATAACGAAAAGGCCACTGTGGCAAGTCCACAAGACTCACCTCCTCCCACCATCTTCGTGAAGCTAGCTGGGGGAAAAAAATAACAGCAAATACTAAACCAAGCTGGCAGCAGCACCCCATCAGGGGAGAGAATGGAATCAAACCAGCAAGTACCTCGGACACAGAGTACATCCACATCAACACACCAGTCTGGGCCAGTACGCTTCAGAAGGGCATCTCCCGGGACACACCACTTAAAACGTGTTCTGGTTTGCATCTCAGGCATTTCAGCACACAAACTAGACTCCTCTGCTGAAAAAAATCAACCCAGAAGCAGTGTTCCAAGAGCACAAGCAACAGACCTGATCCATTCGTGGCTATCCAGCCCACACAACCAGATCAGAGTTGGTACAAAGCGAGTCCAAGACATAAGCCCACCCTTCAGCACCAGCCCCTTCCCAGTCCTGCACCCCTCACCTCCACAGCCCGTTCATCCTTGTTGGCACCGGGATGTGTCAGTATGGGGACGGAGTATGGTTTTATCGTGCCCCAGAAGCGTGGGGCACACGCAGAAACCTGGTCCTTCAATGTTAACAATATCCTCATCTGTCCTCTGTGGAGTCCAGGGGGAGGGGACCCACCTAAAAAAAACCCCACCCCAAATTATAATGAGAAGTGAGTCCTTGAGAGATCACGGGGATCTCAGACCATCCCCACAGCAGGTGAGATCACTGCTCGCTTCTCGCCTTCCTGTCGGCTTATTTACAACCCGCAGCGATTCACGTGCGGCTCAGTGTGTTAATTTGGCCCCGTTTGGATGCTCTGGCATAAGATGGCAGAGAACCTGGGGGCCAGTGCAGCTTAGCTCCTCCACAGGTAAAGCCAAGTTAACCCCGTGATTCCTGCAGCAGGCGTTATTTCCCAGCCAGGCTCGACGTAAGGACTGCAGCCCAGAGAATCATAGCCTGGTCTGGGTTAGAAGGGACCCCAAGGGTCACAGAGCTCCAACCCCCCTGCCACAGGCAGGGACACCAACCTCCAGGCCTGGAGCTACACAAGGTTGCCCAGGGCCCCAGCCAACCTGGCCTTCAACACCCCCTGGGACGGGGCACCCACCCCCTCTCTGGGCAGCCCCTGCCAGCCCCTCACCACTCTCTCTGGAAAAACCTTTGTCCTAATACCTAATTTAAACCTTCCTTCCTTTAGCTTTAATCCATCCCCCTTGTCCTCCCAGTGTCTACCCTTTTAACAAGCTGATTCCCCTCCTGTGTCTCTGCTCCCTTCAGGGACTGGCAGGCTGCAATGAGGTCCCCCCACAGCCTTCTCTTCTCCAGGCTGACCCAGCCCAGCTCCCTCAGCCTCTCTCCACAGGGGAGCTGCTCCAGCCCTCTGAGCATCTCCGGGGCTCCTCTGACCCCTCTCCAACAGCCCCACATCTTCCTTGTCCTAGGGCTCCAGCTCTGGACACAGGACTCCAGCTGGGGCCTCCCCAGGGCAGAGCAGAGAGGGACAATCCCCTCCCTGTCCCTGCTGCCACCCCTCTGCTGATGGAGCCCAGGATCCCATCGCCCTTCCCAGCTGCCTGAGCCACTGCTGGCTCAGGGGAAGCTTCTCACCCACCAGCACCCCCAGGTCCTTCTCCTCAGGGCTGCTCTCCAGGAGCTCTTCTCCCAGTCTCTGTCAATGTCTGGGAGTCTTCCAGCCCAACTGCAACACCTGACACTTTGCAGTCCAAGATCATCAAGTCCAAGAACTTCCTACAGGACTCACCTATGCTACAGGCAGCACTCCTGCGCCCCAAAGTGCCAGGACCCCACTGAACAGACTTCCATAAAACCTCCTGCTTTGGGGAATGGGGTTGGTAGAAAGATTTTAAAGAGGTAGTAAGTTTAATGGCTGCCTGGCAGGATAAAACCTTCTCTAGTTGCAGTCGCTCCCTTTCACAATCGCAGGATTACAGGGTAGCAAACAGCAAGCTAGCTCAGAGTGGCTTCAATAATCTCTTGGCTTTACTTTGTAAGGGTTACTTTTTGTCAGAGAAAAGGCACTAGCACTCCCTTTTCTCAGCTGTGCCACAGAACCACGTAAGGGTAGGGGTTGGCAGGGACCACTGGAGATCATCTAGTCCAACCCTATGCTAAAGCAGGATCACCCAGAGCCAGTTGATTCTGAGGCTCTCTGGAGAAGGAGACTCCAAGTCTCTCTGGGCAGCCCGTGCCAGTGATCTGTCACCCTCTGGGTCAAGCAGTTTTTCCTCATATCAAGATGGAACTTCCCGTGCTCCAGTTTGTGCCCATCACCCCTTGTCCTGTCACTGGGCACAGTGCAAACTGAGATTTTTTTTTCTTTTTTCTCCTGAATTTGAGTTTTAATTTTTTCCCCCTGAAGGTTTCCAACACAAGAGTTTAACACCTTCAAGATCTCTGTTGAAGAACATCACTCAGAAGTAGTTCTCCCAAGCACATCCTACTTGGGCCACGCTGCCCAGTCCCCTCAACACTTAGTCTTGCAGACAGGATTAGCATCGGGGTACTCTTACCAGGAGAGTTTCTGTGCACAGGAGAGTTACCAGGTGAGTTTCTTTCTTGAGAAAGCCTCTAGAAGTTCATGACCAAGGCCAGGCAAACACCTCAGGACTGGTTTACACACAGGGGGAAGAGCTGCCTTGTTATTTTAGAAATGGTCTCATTTCTAGCAGGGATTCCCCTCTTCTTTCTTAAGCCACATGCACCAACAGCCGACCGTCCCCTCTCCCAAGGGCCTGCCTTTCTTCTAATGGTCTCAGACACTTCAAAAACCAAGAAGACGACAGCAAATGACAGCATCCAGCAACTCATGTGGTTGGAGGGTTTACTGACACTTGCTGACTGCGACCAGGACTGGTCTTACAGCTTCACCACTTGTGAACAGCGGGCACATTGACAAACTGGAGTCAATAAACACAGGAGCTATGTAAATAGGAGTACATTCAGAGTGCAGAGCTTTTTTTGTTGTTGTTTTTGAAGGTATTCCTCCCCACCACCTTAATTAGCATTAAGAATTGGCAAGAGCTCATTAAGCAGCAAGGGCAGCACCGGATAATTTATCGCCACGTTAGATCCCTCTGAAGAGCAAACAAGATGAAAAGAGACAGTGGTACAAGGCACCACTGGAAGGGCTGCACGTGGGTAACTGTGAATTATCAAATCTGAAGCCAAGTGTATGGGTTGTTTTTCCAGCTTAAAAATTCCAAGCAGGAGAGACGTTTGACAACTTCCAGGAGTCTGGAGGGAAGTGGCAAAACTTGTACCAGATTTTGCTGGAGCCAACACTGAAGCCTCTGCTTCAGGAAGAGAAAGAAGGAAGAGTAGAGAAAGGAAAAAGAAATAGCAGTTATGGAAAGGGAACTTGTTTTCACTGAATCACCAGCATCCTGCTGGGGAAGGAAGTTACCCACGCCAAGTGATCCTCCAGCACAGCAAACCCTCCCAGGACTTCTCAATCCAAACTTCACATAGGAGCTCCCATGACAGCAAAGGAAAATACCCCAACTTACTGGAAGTCAGCATGGGCAGAGGCTTTGGCATGGTCAGTGTCTTCATCTGGCTTCAGAAAGCCAGAGGAAAGCACAGCTCACCGTGCCATGCAAAATAAGAAAGCTTTCCTGTCTTTACTGGGGGGAAATAGGATGAAGTCAGTAAAAATCAGGGATGTCCTTAAACACCAGGGCTCAAGGCCATGATAATCTTCCATATTTTGCGTAGCCAACACTCTCCATACGGGGTTGGTTGATTTTTGTTGGCGATTCTGCTTGGTTAAAACACCAGCCACGGAAATAAAAGTGAGTCTCACCACTGCCATGCAGGATGGCATCTCCAGAGCTGGCCCCAAGCCTGCTCCAGTCACACGAGGCTTCACAGCACAACTTCAAGAATCACCTGCAGCTCCAAACGTTTCCTGTCAAACTGGAAAGAACTTTCTAGACGTGCTAGCACCAGGAGTCACTACAGGGGTCCCTGAAGAGCTTTGGCTGATAAATCATTTCTATTACTCGATGCCAATTTGGCTATGGAGTAAGAAAGAAGTGTTACAGAAAGGTGGCTGAAATTCGGAGTTGCAGGTAAGGATGGAGCACTTGACCCCCACTTCCCCTTGCTCCCCCCCCCCCCCCCCCCCCAAAAAAAAAAACAACAAACCAACACAAAGAGTAGAGAGGCTCTACCTGCTTCTCTCCCTCCCTGGGAAGGGCAGATCACATCCCTGCCTGCCCCAGGACAGCACGAAGGAGCTCGAGCCGGTGCGTTTCAGAGGATGCTGCCGCTCAGCACCGCCTGCAGCGAGTGAGCCCGGTTCAAGGTGCACGCTGCCGCGCACACGCCAGCAGCTTGTTTTCGCGGTAATTGATCTATACGGCGCGGATTATACAAACAGTTGTTGCTCATTTCCACTCCGCCAGCATCTCCCCTGATAAAAACGCGCTTGTCAATACGGCAGCTGCTCTCAGCCGGCAGCACTGTCGGCAGCTGCGAGGTCTGGAACTCGCAGCTCTAGGTGAGCTTGGGAAAAGATGCTGGGGAATGCAGCTGCGCGGCCATACGCGGGCACGGCGCGCGAAGCTGGGATCTCTTCCCCTATCCTTCTGCAGTTTTAAAATAAAAAAAAAACAACCCAAAACAACATAAAGCCCTAACCTGGGTATAAATCATTCCTCAAGCATGCACACAGTCATCTTTCTGACTAGTCCAATGGTGAAGTTGGCATCCAGATTCTGTTTTCTGAGAAGGGAGTCTGATTTCTTTCAAAGCCCTTATCTCTACTTCCACAACTTGCTATTTTCCATAAGTTTATCCTTACCTTTCTGCATCTCTGCATAGAAGACATAGCTGTACTGTGCCCTGGAAGCGAACGCGGCACGTCCGAAGCTGACCACCTCTCTCCTTTCAGCGCCGTAGGACTGCAACATGCCGCTTCACAGGGTTATGAACCAGCCTGCCTGAAACAGCCCAGCGCAGGACCAATCCACCTGGGTTGAGGGAAGCTGGGACCAACCCACCAAGGTCGAGGGAAGCGTCTCACTGCTATAGGAGGACTGAGGAAAATCCACGGCGGCGGTGAGAAAAGAAGAGAAGCCACCACGTGCGAGGCAGACGGATTTCTGGGGTGCGCTGCAGCTCAGGCTGGGAGCACCAGAAATAGCCGGTGACCGGGCAGAGATCAGTGGGTGAGGTGGTCAAAGGTACACAGTAAACACAGCTCGCTGCAGCACCGGCTCACATTCAGTGCTGGAACACACACGCACAGACCGGAGCTACGCCTGCCTCTGCTATTAACGCCAGTCCCTAATAAAAATGAAACACAGACAGCCCCTCTTGCTTCCCTAGCCCCCCAGGGGAGGAAATAAAGTCTTCCTGCAGCTATTTATCACACCAACTCGACGCAGCGCCGGCATCTGCCTTTACACCCGCTGCCATCCTCACCCAAGGAGCAGGACTCAGGGCTGGAGGCACATCTCCAGCGCCAGCTGGCTACCCTCCAGCTCCTTCTAGACAGGGTATCAGGGCACATAAAGGCCAGGGAGCTGCCAGAAGCAGGTAGAGGAGAAGTGATCAAGCAGCACAACGCTTGTGGTCTGCGCAGACCTTGTTTCTGTTGGGTTAAGCGGATTTTTGGAGCTTCACTGGAGCAGGACCTGCAGGTTAACTGTGGCACAAGAAGCGTCCCACACGCAAACCTTCCATATCACCTCCCAATTTTAAAACATAATGGCAACTCGGAGAAGAGAACCAAGGCTGGTGCCTGGTTAGTGAACACTTGGAGCCCTGAAACTCACCTCCTACAGGCAGAAGCCCTTGGAAGAGAGGGGAGAAGCCCCCACCAAACTTCTGACTTCCTACCAGGGGGTTGCCCAGTTTCATTTTGGCTAGCTGTGTGTTGTGCAACCAACGCTCTCACCTAAAGAGCTGCAGGCCTGTTGAGCAATACAGCTCTGTTGCAACTGAAGCTGAGCCCACAGGACCATAGCCCTAGGAATACACACCCCCCCACACCCCCAGTTCAGCTCGGATAACTCCACTCTGCCATTTCGGCTGATGGAAGGGCAGTGCAGCATGCACCATCCACCCTAACACAAACCGCTGCACAGCAGTGCTCAGCTCTGCATTCAGCATCTTGTTTCTCTCCCATTACAGTCCAGCTTCAACATCCTCAGCCACCAGTATTCGCTCTGTGGTAAGTGATATATCACACTGGCCCCTGGAAACAAGCTTGTGGCCATGGCAGAGCTCCCTGTAGGAAAGAAGCGAGAAGCCCACAGGCATCCCTGCTCAGGAATGCCACTGCAGAGGGACACCGCCCAACCTCCTTCTTCGCCATGTTTTGAGCCTGGAAGTCCATCCCACAGAATTACATCGGGTCCAGGCACCATCCTGCTGATAGAGATGCTTACTGCTCAGAGCTTTGAAGGGATTGATATCAAACCATCAGCAGTCAACCAGGCACACAGGCTACTCCTGGGTGTTATAACAGAAAGCTTGCCTCCAAGGGAAAAAAGATGTGGGGAGACTGGAGCCTTGAAAAACCGAAATCAAAGCTCCTTCCATTAATTCAGATGTCAACACCTTATTCCAGTGCGATACGGACAGCCCAGCTGGCTTGCAAGGCTCTGTCCCAGGAAGATGACAACAGGTCAAAGTTTTAATGCCCAAGCTCACCATCTGTGATGTCAGATTGCCACCTAAGTGCTTCTGAAGAATGTCTTTTTACAGGGACCAGGCAGTTGCTTAAACATCCACAAATCCCCCAGAAAAGACAGAGGCTCTTCTTCATCAGCTTTAAACACAAAACACCTAAACGAAGGGCACCGCACCAGTCAGGAGCATACTTTCAGCCCCCTGATAATGTCTTTTGAGGATCACAACATTCTCACCAGAGGATCTCAACTGACCAGCTGGTATTAAAACAGCAGCCCTACCTGAACAGAAGTACTTAAACATCCATTAATTATGCCCTCGGAGCCTGAAGGTCGCCTGCCCAAAGAGCCACAAACCATTCCACCTCAGGCTCTGCGGGTAAGAGATCATCCACAGCCCGTGGGCCAAGGAGCACCCAGGAAGCTTTCCTTTGTCCTTCCTTTAGGTTCAGGAGGAGGAAGCTGAAGTCAGGCCGGGCCAGTGGGATGCAGAGCTGCTCTCCATTCACAGGGAAGCTGTTCCATCCCACCAGTGCTGTCCCTGCACACAGGGGTGCCGGCTGCTGCAGACCTCTGGGAAACAGGGTACGGAGACAAGATGCTTGTCTCTGCACAGGAGATGCATACACCAACACCAATATACTCACATACAATGTGTATTTTGTCTCTGTCAGCAGATTTAACAGCAGCAGTTAATTCCCATATATCATGAAAACCCACTTAGCCACTAATACCGCTTGCATTCAGACAGACCCTTGTTACCTGCCAAACAGCTCACATGGACCCCAACAAATTGTTATACTCCACATGCCTTTCTGGTCCAGGCCCCAACAAGTGGCTGCGGGGCAGCTCCCAACTGCTCTACCCCCAAGCACAACAGCGGAGAAGCCAGCACTGCGCTCACCTGCGCCGTGTTCGCGTCTGGAAGGCGCTCCTCGCATCCATCACAGCCAAGGGGGTTGTTTTCCCCCCCCTCCTTCTCCCATACGTGATGAAAGGTTCATTTATCCAGGGTGCCGAGGTTCTCCAGCTTACCTGGGAAAGCTTCCCATCCACCGCGGGCGAGCGGAGTTGGAGAGACATGAACGTCTGTTTTATGAGCATCCGCGCTCCGTGAGCGCTCAGCGTGAGCAATACGTAATGGATACACAGTAACGTGAGGACTGTGCATAGGGGCAACAACGTTACACCTCTAACGAGACCAACATGAAATGCAAAGCAGTGCGGAAGCCTGAACCAGCACCAGTTCAGGACCTTCCACTATTCACAGAATATCCCTAGCTTCTCCTTCCTTATGACATCTCGACAATAGATTTGCTCAGCATACATCACTGTCTGAAAACCACCCTGCTCCAGGTATGCCATGGATCTCCAAAGCACAGACTACAGCCCCACCTTGTGCAAGCCTGTCCCGAGTTGAGTAACTAACCCCAAGGCACAAAGATCCTCGAGTGGAAGATGTGGGGTACAGGATGCCCCATATCCCTAATGTCCACCCAGAATATCTTGCCTAACCCCTCCTTCAGCAAAACACACATTTACCATGATGCTGATCTGCCCAACACCCCCAAAGCAGCGTACTACTGACTTACACCCTTCATCCAGGTGCTCATCAGCAAGACACCAGGAGACCTGGATTTTTTTGGGGGGAAAAGGTGGTGAGGGTGTGAAAGCAAGCCCCCTCTTCCCCCCCCTCCCCAGCATGGATGGCACATGACAACAATTCCTCAGATCTCCCCTGTCTTTCTGTGGAGGATTACAGAGCTTGAGAAACCAGCAGCTGCCTCAGGGTAAGACGTGAAATGACTCTAGGAGGTGCTTCAGCTCAGAGAAAGCATCACTTTTAGCAGCGGCAGCAAGCCCGCAGGCGAGGGCAGGTTAAAAACCTGCTATCTGGGGAGGGGGAAAGTCCCCCAAGAGATCAGAGTAGCAGCTGAGATAATGGCATTTTACTCAGCAGATTTTACACACTATGGAATTGGGGGGAAATACTCCACAAGCACACTACCCAGTGTCCGAAACTAGAACACAAACTTTCCTCCTGTAGCAGCAGGTTCTACTTACAGCACCTAAGTTTGTATTCCCTTCCCTCCTGCCAAAGGAGCCAGGTAAAAACTAGGCAGAAGTTGGTGCTATTAATGTGCTAAACCTGCGGCTCAGTGCCTGTCATGTAGGAGTGAAACAGGTAATTTCACAGCTTCAGAAGACAGCAACAAATTTCATCCCTTCCCTAAGAGAGCAGCCATCAGCTACCTCCTCCCCTGTGGGGCTGAAAGCACTTAGGGATTGAAATCTGCGTTCCATTTGAAAACAGACAACTGCAGCGCTGTAAGAGCATGAGGAATCTACAAAGCCGGCAGGTTCATTTGTATTAGCCTTTAATCAAGTTCATGTCTAGTGGTTTCCCTTTGTTATTGTCAAATTAAAAGTTATGACACAGAATCATAGAATCACAGATAGGTCTGGGTTGGAAGGGACCCCAAGGGTCACAGAGCTCCAACCCCCTGCCACAGGCAGGGACACCAACCTCCAGGCCTGGAGCTACACAAGGTTGACCAGGGCCCCAGCCAACCTGGCCTTCAACACCCTCAGGGACGGGGCACCCACCCCCTCTCTGGGCAGCCTGTGCCAGCCCCTCACCACTCTCTCTGCAAAGAACTTCCCCCTAATCTCTCCTCTCCCCCTTCCCTCCTCCAGCTTCACTCCATCCCCCTTGTCCTGCCAGGCTCTGCCCTTGTACAAGCTGATTCCCCTCCTGTGTCTCTGCTCCCTTCAGGGACTGGCAGGCTGCAATGAGGTCCCCCCACAGCCTTCTCTTCTCCAGGCTGACCCAGCCCAGCTCCCTCAGCCTCTCTCCACAGGGGAGCTGCTCCAGCCAGATCATCCTCCTGGCTCCTCTGACCCCTCTCCAACAGCCCCACATCTTTCTTGCATTGTGGACCCCAGATTTCAGAAGCATTACCTTCACCTCCCTTCACGCAACCACAGCCAAAACCCCCCAAACTAGTAAGTGAAAACTAGTCCAGGACCAGAGTTACTTGCCTCTGGTTTCAACCAGCTACATCTGAATTCCCACCCTTTGGTCAGAACTACATCAAAAGGGACTGCAGGACCAGCAAGCTGCCTTCCTAACCAAAGGAAAGCACCAGAACAAGAATACAAATGCAGGTCGCACCATCCCTTTAAGCCCTGAGCACAGCCTGACCTGCTGCTGTGGGACTGAGGGATCTGAACTGCCGCCCACAGAGTGGACCAACCTACTCCAGCAGCACCTTCATCTTCCAGATGGATGCCAGCGACAGAGGAAAAAGTATCAGGGCTCTTCCCTCAAGGGCAAAGACACCCACGACAGTATCACCCCAAACCAGCTGCAGCAACCAGAGGCATCTTTTCCCTGCAGAAGGCTTCCCCATGCCGCAGCAGTTTACAGCCCAGTGTCTGAAAAGGCCCGTGAACCAGTGGTAATTTTAACTCGCAGCAGGAGGCCAGGCCGAGCGGCAGCTGCTCCGGATCCTCCTCAGACCGCGTTCAGCTGCACTCCCAACAAAGCTGGGGGCACGAAGCTGAAACACTAACCCCGGACCAGCCACGCCATGGGTGCCATCCTCTGGTGAGGCAGAGCCCTTCACCGCAGGCCACGCTCACTGCCACGACCACGAGTGGGTCAGGGGAATGACACGGCACCGTCTCACTTCACATGGTGGCGTGAGGAAGCAAGAGCCAAGCCCTTACACAGATACACACCGGTTATGCCAGCAACACACACCGTTATTTACAGAGCCACTTAGAAATGCTGCTTCTCCACCCCTCCATGTCAACTGCGTATACATCCCCAAAACGTCACTTTGGGGAAATTCCATGCTGGAGAAGCCAGATTTTTAGATAAGCTGGTTGGTTTCCACAACTGTTACGCATAGCGGGGTCTGGGGCCAGGGAGACCCAATGTGCTGCCCTGAGGAGGGGGAAGAGACCCCAAGAAGCTCTGGCAGCTGAGCATCCAAGTCATACTTGACAGATTAAAAGCTTTACGTTGAGCCTCCCTACAGAAAGACTTTTAGCTTTGTGTCCTGGTTTCAGTCAGGATAGAGTTAACTCCATGTGTAGCAGCGGATGGGATGCTGTGTTTGGGAGTTACAATGAAAGCAGTGCTGAGAACACCCTGATGTTTCTAGTTGCAGTCAGACAGTCAAAGCCAGGACAGGTGACCCAGATGGGCCAAAGAGAGTATTCCATGCCAATTACGTCCTGCCCAGGATAAAGGGGGGCTGATGGGAGGAAGAAGGGGGGCGGTTCCGGGACGCGAGGGTCTTGGGGGCCGGTCGGGTTCCGGGACAGCTCTGGGTGGTGCGGCCTGAGCTGTGTGGTTGGGTGAGAAACTGCATTGGGTATCAATAGCTTCATATTCTTTTGCTCTAAAGCCCTGTTAGCATTGGTATATTTGATCTTTCTGTTCTCTTAGTAAACTCTCCTTATCCCAACCCACGGGCCTCTTAGTTTCTTGGTTTTGGAGTTATTTGCCCCTTCCTTGTCCCTTCCCTTGTTTCCCCCCTTTCCCTTTTCCCTTTTCTCCTGCTCTTTTACTTTAAGGAGCAGGCAGCTGCGTGGATCTCTGCCCACAGCCGGGGTGAAACCACGACACTTTGCAATAATTAAAGCTTTTAAAAAAACAAACCCTCCACCCCAAAACTGCAGCATAAATTAGAGCAAGTCCTCTGAATAAACCCACAAAATGGCAGAGAAACACAGGTGCTACAAGCAAAACCTTGCCAGTCTGAAACCACTCACTGCTTTTCACTTGTATTACACACTTGGGGGACATATTTTCTGCAATTCCTATTTGTAGGGCATCCATCACCTGCACTGAAGCCACCCAGTACAGGCCCACGTAGGCTCATACCTCACATCAAGTCCAGCACCGCTCTACCAGCGTGCTTCTCCACCAAGCCAGCATCCTACCACCTGGACCTTCGCAGCAATGTAAATTCCTAAAATTCTGCCCTCCAACATGTTAAAGAAAAAAAAAAACCCCATTGCCTCCCCAGTACAAAACTGAAGGAGGAGGAGAGAAAGAGGGACTCCAGGAATACTAAGGGCAAGGCCACAGCGTGAGCGGAGATGTTCTTCACTTCCCCAGCGTGGACAGAAATATCCCTGTTAGTGTAAATACAGCCTTAGTCAACAAATCCCTACGGAGATAAGTGTCACACGCTGACGTCAGGGCCAGAGCAACCTAACCGAAGTACAACCCTCATCTATTTTTAAACCCTCATTAAAGTATACGTCTTTAAAAAAAAAAAAAAAAAAAAGAAAATCAAAATCAACGCTCACCTTTTAAAACAATCCCTTTAAAAACAGAACAAATAATCTGTGGAGCAGCAGAGCAGAGGGGAGATGTTTATTCCTCTCCGGTACTGCAGACGTAGGAGCGAAGCCATACCCGGCCCCGAAACCAGCTGCTCCGTTTGATGCGTCACGGCACGAGAAAGCAGGAGATAAGGGTTTGGGAAAGCACACGCATCAGATTGGCACTACAGTCTGTATTGGAAATGTACCCAGACGGGTTAAAAATAACACCGGGACCGTTGGGAGCCATGCTGAAGGTCGCTTGCAGCAGAGCTGCTGGGTTTGGAGTAAGAGCTCCTGGCGCCACATGACTTGCTGTCGGGAGTGTTCCTGTGCCCAGAAAACACATCGCACAACCAGGTTCCCTTGGCCAAGAATTAAGGTCACGGAGTCTGGTCACAACCAACACAACAGTGCCACAGCAGAGGAGTCCAGCCCAACACCTACTCCATTTCAGCCAGCAGTGTGCCCTGGGGGCTACAAGAAACAATGGGATCCTGGGGGCATCAGAAGGAGTGTGGGCAGCAGGTCACAGGAGGGGATCCTCCCCCTCTGCTCTGCCCTGCTCAGGCCCCACCTGCAGTGTTGTGTCCAGTGCTGGGCTCCCTGGGATCAAACAGACAGGGATCTCCTGGAGAGAGGCCAGAGGAGGCTACGGGGATGATTAAGGGCCTGGAGCATCTCCCCTATGAGGAAAGGCTGAGGGAGCTGGGGCTGTTCAGCCAGGAGATAAGAAGACTAAGGGGGGACCTGATTAATGTTTATAATTATCTTAAGGATGGGATGCAGGGGGAATGGCCAGCCCCTTTTCAGTGTCTGTGGGGACAGGACAAGGGGCAATGGCTGCAAGTTGGAGCATAGGAAGTTCTACACCAACATGGGGAAGAACTTTTCCCCAGTGAGGGTGAGGGAGCCCTGGGCCAGGCTGCCCAGGGGGTGTGGAGTCTCCTTCTCTGGAGAGATCCCAGCCCCGTCTGGACACCAACCTGTGCAATATGAGCTGGGGAGCTGCTTTGGCAGGGGGTTGGACCAAATGATCTCTCAAGGTCCCTTCCAACACCTATGATTTGTGATTGACTTGTTTTCCCTTTTAAAATTAATTCCTCTGGCGGCTTCCATAGAAAATGTCAGCTCTGTCTACCAGCATGCTCCGGCCAACATTCCCGTTACGCATTTCCATGGTTTTTAAGCCCCATTTCCAGAGGTTTCAATAACACCAAGAGCCAGCGTGGCGCTGAAAGTGTTTAACTGGAGTGAGCCACAGAGCTCCCCAACCTTCCGGCCCTGCAGAGCGAGGATAGCATCGCTACCTTCAGAAAGGTGTCTTTGTGCACGAGCTGGCCCAGCATCCACAATAAATAACCGGAGGGGACGTTCCCCACAGTGACCCTGGCGACTCAGACTAGGCTCTGTTATAAGGAAGTGATTCCAACTTGGGATGCCCAACATTGCCTTCACTGCTCAAGGACTTCATTGGTGCAAGAGGCCTTGCTGCTTCCTTGCAGTTGTAAAGTTTACTATAAAACACTTCACAGGGGAGCAAAGAAAGCATCCTCAGTAGTTCAGGCTTCAATTTAGGGGAACAGGCTCTATCATGGAGCAACATCCTTACTGGAGACCGCAGCCAGGATGGACAGGAGGGCAAGGCAGGCCATGCTAAGTTCCACTATAATCCATGCCACAAGTCAGTGCTTCCAGGTTGAGTCCAAAAACTCAGATCAGCATCAAGTTACCGGAGGGAACAACCAAACACCTTCTAACAGTCAAGTCTCTGCTTTTTCAGAGAATCCACTTTTCTTTCTTTGAAGAACACATGAGGAACACAGACAATTTTTTGCATTTTTCTCTCATCCAGCTGCCTTTCCTTAACGCTTCCCACCTTCGTACAAGCCATGCTCAGTAGGGACTCAGCATGGGATAAAGCATGAGAACTTGTTTCTCTAGGGTAACCGTAACTAAAGCGAAACTCAGGTCCTGAAGTCCCCTCTGTCCTTCTCCCTGGCAGTCCCAGGACAGTGCTCATTACCAAGGTTCCTCACCGCTTTTTACCTGGTAGCGGTCTCATTTTCAAAGGCCTGATCACCCACCCTCTGGCAACAGGCAGAGCACAAGCCCGAAACCCCTTGTGCCCCAAGATGAAGCCCATCCTGCTACTGCCTTTCCACAAACAGAACAATCCCACTATCTGTTCTCTTCTAAGGGCAGCTCTCGCACAAACACTGACCACCTCACCACATGAGAAGCTCACATCCCTCCTCAGGGGAGCTCTGAGTCATTGCTTGGTGTCAATAAAGCTGAGCAGTCGTCATACAGAATGAACCCACGTCCTCTTTTCAGGTTGTCCTTGAAGGGAGAGGTAGTACAGACCGGCTGCTATTCCTCCTGGCCAGCGGCAAGTGTTCACGCTCCTCTCTAATCCTCGTTCTTTGCTGGGTTTTAAAGGAAGAAACTTGCTGTTTAAAAGGAACAAGAATCTTCAATTCACCACCAAGGCTTCCTTCAGCTGGAATGTACAACTGATTTAAGGGCTTCTTGAAGTTATCTGTACCAAACAGACAAACGAAGATGCTGGCTTCATGAAAGACTCCTGACTTACTATTCCTCACCGAGACACAGAAAGTAAAGGCCTGTTCAGCATCTGAGCCAAGCCACACAGCCACCACCCAGTAAAAAGCTGTCGGTGCAGAACAGAAAGATTTTTATTCAGTGGAACGTGAAAGCTTCATCACTAACAGTGAAGCGGCACGCTGAGGGGAGCCGTAAACCAGCGGTGCCGAACCAGCCTGTGGGATGTGGCTGGGTAGCCTGACACGGATCCCATCACCCTCCCACTCCCATGGAAAAACTGCATCTCCAGCCCCCATGGGCTCCTCCGGGCACAGAGCCCACCACCAAGGGACTGCCAGCTTCTGAGCCTAACCAGACAGGGCACTACAGAAAGGAGCAAATAAATCTCTTCAGCAGCAGCAACAAAAAGGAGATTAAAAACCACGTAGGAAAACTGAAGTCAGCTACCCCTGGGTGAGATCATGTGTATATAGATAGATATATACATATATATATATATATATATATATGCCTTGACTCAGGAAGATGCATGCGAAGAGGATGTTTATTGATGTCTCTCTCAACCAAGGGGTTGCCTTATTTAATGGAAGGCAGCAGAGATAAACCTCTTGGATAGACCAGCAGTGGAGGGATCCATTTCCCCCGCAGAAGGAATCAATGATTATCCATTTTCCCTTTTATCCTCCTAGTCACCGGGTGAATTTGAGAAAACGAGCTAACCACAGCTCCCATCTGCTCCCCTCCCAGATGCTTCTTCAGCTAAAGGCTCCAGGGCCCAGCCTGCACCGAGCCCGCCTCGGTAGGATTTGCTTGCAAAACTTAATCAAGCATGATAAGCAAGGCAGCATCCCCACGAATGCTAAATTTAGTGCGATGCTGCAGCTTGACCCTGTAACCTATAGAGCCGGACACGCAGAGGTGCTTTCCTGGGACTAAAGCCATTTTGTCCAGCTCGTTTTAAGAGGGAGATAAGCTGGTCTTGGGGTTGCACACAGACCTTAATTACCCGAAGGAACGCAAGTAAGGAATAACAAAGTCTTTAAGCAAGAACCATGCTGAGAGCTCTCATGTCCCCTGCAGCACTTTCCCAACCCCCCCCACCACCCCCCCAAGAAATAAAGCCGGGTGTTTGGGGCGGGGGAAGGAATACAAAGTACATTTACTGTAATGCTCGCAGATGAAAAACTGTAATTGCTCTGCCCTGACATCTGGTTTCTATTTCGCTGCCATTATATCAGATTACATAACAAACAGATGATGCACTGCAGCTACAGCCTTCTTCTGCGAGCCTTGCGCGGGTTCCGTGTTTACATTCTTGCTCAAAAATTTAAGCTATGCCCCACACACACACACACACAGAGGCGTGTTTGAAGCCGAGCGAGCAGTTTTGAAAGGAAAAAATAAGGCTGATCCGAGGGGAAGGGCGAGGGGGGGGGGGGGGCGGCGGGGGGCATGCACATGTTTAAATCCGCACAGAAAACTCTTCCATTTCCCAATCCAGTTTCAGAAATTGGATCCACACATCCCAGCGCTCCGCAGCTGCGCGGGCAAAGTTTATATGAACAAGCCACAGGGAACACGCAAGTTTACACCCTAAGTGAAGCCGTGAGGCAAAGCGAGTGCCAAATTCAATGATACAACCCCCAAATTCCACCTTGCCCTGTCACCTCGCTGTTATCTAACGAAACGCAACCCCACAGCACTCCCGTTTCCTCTCCACCTTCTCATCTCCACCCACTGAAGTGTTTTCCATTTTTATTGTAGGCAATCGTGCTTTCAAGTCGCTTCTGCCGCGGCGGCGACGCGCGAGCTGGGGAGCACACAGCAAACATGAAGCTTTCAAAACAGCAGCCAGGCATGTGCTACGCCGACCTTTATAAACTTAATAAACACATTATAAACTTTCTTCTGAGTCAACAGCACATCCTTCCTCCGCAGCAATTCAGGAAGTCATGCAGTTGGTACGGAGCTGATTCAGCTGAACACAGGTGATGTTCACGCGCTGGCGAGGGTTCAATGCGACTTCACCGTGCGAAGCCTGTAGCGCCTGTTATCAGAGTGGATTACAGATATCCTTCCAGAGTGTGCCTGCACACGTGTCCTTCCTCCGCACTGCGAGGTGCAACAGCTCCATCCGAGTACGGTGCATTTCAGAAGCAGGTCCCGGTAGTAGTAATAATAATAAGGACTGTGCTGAGGCACCTGGTTTTAGGGGCCCGGGGGGTGGGGGGGGAAGGGGGCACCCATGCCCCCAGCAGGCTGTGGGTCAGCCCCATGACCCTTTGCCTGCTTACTGTCACCAAGTCTGCTCCGTCCGTGTGGACATCCGCTCCGGGGATCTGTACTGGCTGGCGTGTAACCGGAGGGACATCGGGGTGATCCAGGCACAGGACATGTCCCCACGCATCCTGCACCGGGCTCCTGGCCCCATCCAGCACCTCTTCTTGGACTGGGAGCGGGGTGCTCTGTACTGGCTGTCCCCAGGGCAGCCCCTGCAGCAGCTGAGCCTGACTGGGGGCACGCCACAGGACGCCTGGAACGAGACGTGGCCTGGAGTTACAGCCACATACAATATGATCTTGGAATCCCTGAATCACAAAATCGTGGGGATTGGAAGGGGCCTCCAGAGTACGTTGAGTCCAACCCCCTGCCAAAGCAGGGTCCCTAGGACAGGTCGCACAGGTCAGGGTCCAGACGGGGCTGGAATCTCTCCAGAAAAGGAGACTCCACACCCCCCTGTGTACCAGTCCAAGGACTCCCTCAACAGGAAGAAGTTCTTCCCCAGACTGGGGGTGAACTCCCTGTGCTCCAACTTGAGGCCATCGCCCCTTGTCCTGTCCCCACAGACACTGAGCAGAGGCTGCCCATGTCCCCTGTGTCCCACCCTTCAGCTCTTGATCCCCATTGATCAGATGCCCTCTCAGCCATCTTCTCTCCAGGCTGAACAGCCCCAGTTCACTCAGCCTTTCCTCGTAGGGGAGATGGCTTCAGGCCTTTAACCATCTCTGTGGCCTCCGCTGGACTCTCTCCAGGAGATCCCTGGCTTTTTTTTTGTGCCAGGGAGCCCAGAACTGGAAGCTTCAAAACCATCTGCTCAAACATGCAATTTTATCCCACGTCCCCAGTTACCAGTTCAAATTAATCCCTCCACCACAAAACACCATGCACAGGAATGAACGTGCCGAAAGTTGTACAGCTTGTGAAAATCCTCTGCTTCTCTCTACAGGATGCTCAAGTTTTATCTGGAACAATCTGGCATCATTTACAAATCCCATATTGACAGGCACATCCACAGAACACTTTCTGGAGGCCGAAAACACAGCGAGTGACCCCAAAGCACAAGTCACCCCCATACTCCGTGCTGCGCGTCTGATGGGTCAGCCTGGCCTTCCTTCCCCGCACCTTTGGCACGCGTTTGCGTCCCCCAAAACGCAGGTAGAGCGTTGGGGCTGGCAAGAACATCCAGGTTCTCACAATGGCAAGCACTGTGCACTCAACCTAATCTAATCCATTATTGTGCTCATCCTGGGTTCCCTTTTTTGTTCCTTAGCAGTCTTACACCCCTACCACTTGCAGCCAGGACTAGATATGCCTTCAGTCTCCTTGCTACAACACTCACCTTTGGTAAAGGCTCGTTCCAACAGGGACATTTCCATTCTGACCCACAGCAACCTCATTGCCACAAGTTAAGTTTTAAAAGAACAAAGAACACAAGACCCTGCTCCGTATGCGAAGGATAAAGAGGTGCAGTAACCACCGATACAATGTGTGGGTGCAAACTGTGTCCTGTAGGGGACCAGCAGGTCTTAGGTGGAGAAAAGGAGGCCAAGCGCGTAGACATGTACTGCTATCACACCGCCTTGACCCGTGCATCCCGCTGCACAACAGCCTACCAGGGCTACCCATCCCTTCCCCCTGCGCAAGCAAAGCCTCCGGCAACTACACAGGCTGTGCATCCCTTCGATACCTCAAGTTTCCAGGGAATAACGTCGCAAGCAACTCCTCCTTCACACACCCTCCTAAAAGGGGTTCAAGAAAACCCAGCGACCGCCCCCACTGTGCACTCGTGTGGGGCCAGGCACGCAGGCATTGAACACTGCTGTTAGAAGAAGCAGAACAAACCCTGTGTTTCATCACCAGAACTGGCAAAGGCTTTCTAAAAGGACCCTGGACTCTGTCTCTACCAAAAGCAGCTTGCAGTGTCCAGAGGCCCCAGGAGCCGACAGGTAGCCTCGATGTCTGAGCCACGCTGCCCAGAGTGGGTACAAGATCCCCATGCTTTGTTTGGGAAACACCTGCCAGGGCTCCCTGTGGACCGGACCTCTCTGAGTAGGTGGTTAGTGACATTTAAGTTGGAGCCAAATAGGAAAATAATAAAAGCACCAACGGATATCAACCTTAACGCTTTCTGATTTCCAAAGGGCAGTTATTGGCTTTCCTTCCCCACCTTATTCTTACATAAATCCATGTACATTTACCTTCCATGGTGTGTAGGTGATAGCAGAAATGCCGAAGCTGTTAGTCACAGGCACACAAGTGGAAAAATACTCCAAAATACCTTCACTTTCAAGTGCCCTGTCCCCCAGGCACCGCAAGTATCTACTGCCAGTGCTGGCAGGCACGAAGGCAAAAAGGCTATTTTGCTGGTAAAAGAGAATCACTTTCTGGCCATGTCATCAAAAGTTCATCATCGAACAGCAAGCAAGCAATTAATAGTATTAATCTTAGAACAAAAAGACAGTACGAGGGGTACTCAGCTTCTGACTGTGAGAAGCCTCTCTCCCCTCTGAATGCTTCCATGCCTGACCAGGTTCTTAGCGAGCTGAGGAGGAAGCACTTGAAGAAGCAGCTTAAGGGAAAAGAGAATGGAAAGGGGGAAAAAAAACCCCAACAAAGCAGGGAGAAAAACAACAAAAACTGCAATGCCCTCCCATTAGAAAACACCAGGCACGAAGATATTTAATGTGTCCTGAGAAAGCTCCATGAAAACAAGGCAGAGACGCATAGGCTCAGAAGAAAATAGCAAGGAACAGAGGCACAGCCACCCCAGTCCACAGCCCCAGTGCCCTTTGGGACAAGTCCATGAAGGACAGCAGCTCCTTGCACTGGCATGTAGCTTATACCTACCCCCTCTTTCCTGCTCCTCTCAAAGCATCAAAATTATGTATAATTTATACTTGCATTACACCTTCAGAAGACGTTTAGGTGTCCATCTATTAAAACGCATCTGGGCTGCGTTACATGCCCGAAGCAATTTAGCTGCAACAGCTTCCTTACAAACCTGAGAGACCCCAGCCTGCTGGGTTGGGGTTTTTTTTGGTAACTTGGCCAGGCAAAATTTGCAAATTGGAGTAAAAAAAAAAAAAAAAAAAAAAAATCATCTGTCACGGGACTAGGAAAAAGTTAACAAGCAGCTCCTAACACCCTGCGTCAGCAAGGAGAGCTGCACCCACACCAGCCGCTCTTCCAACCGCAAACCCCACGAAACACTCACACAGAAGGTGAAATCCACACAGAGCACTCCCAGGAAGAAGCTGACACATTGGCAGGAGGGCAACCACCCGCTAGCCAAGAGGAGAAAGGGCTTCTTCACATCTCGGCGTGGATAAACTAACAGTCAGTGTGCCTCACTACAGTTATCCTCCAGCTCAACTCTTGCTTGCAGCAGCGTAACTCCCTCCCCGGCAGAGACAGTAGGTCCATCATCTCCCAGCCCATGCTGAGGAGATGTTTATAGCCGGGGAAGAGGTTCGAAGCAGTGGACTGTTCTTTGCATACCTCCTCCTGCTGATGGGAAGGGGGATGGGATGAAGAGGCAGTAAAAGGGTCCACTCCAAAAAAAAAAAAACAAACAACAAAACAACAAAAAAATCACAGTCCTATGTCACGACTTCTCAAGAGCAGAGCAGTGAGCTCTGAGGGGAGGGTGGAGGATGCAGAGAGCACCTCAGTTTTACATTCCCCAACGTTTTCATTGAAAGCAGCATAGCACGGTATGAGAAAAGGGGGCTGCATGCTCCGAGCTTCTCACAGGCCAAGATGAAAACACTGTTTCTCCAGCACCAAAATCTTAAGTGCTTATTCATTCCCGCTTGTCATCTGTAAGCAAACTACTCCTCCATTCATTACGGGCTGGCAGAATGCAAAGGCGTAGCACAGAAGCCTTCGCTTTTACTATTATAAATGATGCTATTTTTGCCTTGAAGCCTCCAGTATCACAAATCACATATCCTTCACAGGCATCACCCCCAGCTCCCTCCACTCCGCTATTGTCTCTGCCAGAGCTGTGGGTGTTTTCCTCCCATAGCATTACCTGCCGAGAACAACCGGAGCCAGTTGTGACATCTGGCTGCTCTGCTACTGAGCCGCAGCCGCGCGGCACCGAGTCGCGCGTGTGAGGCTGTGTACAACCGCTTCCTTATTAGACAGTCCCATTAATAAAGGGTTGTGCGCGGCAGTTGCAATGACTGTCCAATGGGTGCTTAACTATCCTCCCCCCCACCCCAGCTTTCAGCCTTAACATCACCCAGAACACCACACTGCCACAGCCGCTCGCTGTCAGACAGCACCAGGCAGCCGAAACCTCGGCACACAGCGCGTTTTCTGCCCTCTCATCTGTTTCCACCAGCAGTAAGTTTTCACTTCTGCTCCAACGCCAGACAAAACATCTTTAAGCTGCCAGCGTGCTTCTCCGCTGGCACAGCCAAGGGCGCTCCGCAAAGGTCAACGGCTTGAAGAATCTGCGCAACGTAGCAAAGCCCTGCAAGCATGTGATGCCTGGAATGACGGATCGATCCATAATTAGATGTTTCAGGGTTTTGTTATCCTGGAAAGAGGTTCACAGCACCATTTCAAGAGTCCAAGAGCAGGGGAAAAGAAAAAACCCAAAACACAAGCCACCACACCCACACTGAGAGATTTGTTTTCTCCGCATTGAAAATAAAAGGGCTGGAGCTGAAATTACCCTTTGGAGAGCAGCGACAAGGCGGGCAGCCCAGCATCCCCCAGCAGAGGCAGGGCTGGAGCCTCACAGCTCAGACACCTCTGGCCACATCTAACATCACGCTACATGGAAGCGCCAAAACAGAAATTACCTAATTAAAGGAATCAGCGAGCTACCAGTGAAAGCGTCCGGTGAGCTCTGCTAGTTTTAATTTGGGAGGAGGAAGGAGGAGAAACACCCCATGCTCCAAGCTTCCCTCCCCACAGCTTCCTTGGGGAAGCGAGGTGTCCTCTGTAGTCAGCAAAGCCAGCCACTGGGAAGTGGCAGGGTGGTAAATAAAGGGGTTCTAAGCAGGTTAAAAATCACTCAATATATTCTGTGTATCAGCAAATTTCAACAACCCAGGCTGCTATTAACAACTTGCAAGTGTGACAAAACCAGCCAGGCTCAGGCACAGAAGGAAAATGCAGTCTTGCAGGAAAACAGAGGGGGGAAAAAAAAAAGGAAAGAGAGCAAATACTGAGCACGCTGCTGCTTTCAAAATAAGAGCCAGTTCCCAGCCCACTGCCAGCGGCTTCAAAGGCTTCACACGCTTGGCTGGGTATTTTCAGTGCAAGGTAATTCCAGTTTAAGGTACTGGGGAGAAAACCCTGCTACAGTTCAAAAGAACCAGCCCCACATGTGGTTCTCTCAAGAGAAAACAGCGCCTGGCACAGCAGAAGTCACCTTTCAGCACAACTACGTCTCATACTTTTTGCTCGCTAAAGCCCTGACCGTGTCCATGTCTGAGCTGACTGCACACATCCTCATTTCAGCGTACAAACAAGCTCCTTCTGCAGGGCTCTGTAGCCTTCCAGAGCTCGAAAAGCAAACTAAAACACTGTGGCCATGCTTCTTGGTACCGGCCATGCTCCCAGCAGACCTTCCCTGGGAAGGAGGGCTCATCCCAAGGCACTACTGGCTGACAGACTCAGGCTCCAGCAGACACAGCGGCCCAGGATCCCGCAGTTCCCCACGGAGCATCCTCCAGCCAGCCTCCTGTGAGGACAGCAGTTTCAACTGTAACATGCAAAGCAAAAACAAGCAGGGAAGCTTATATGAAGCTATTTTAAAACTCCTTCCAGAAGGAAGGAAACTGATACAGCTTTAGGCTACGAAGCTCCTTGCTCCTGCTCACATCCCCCCATCAAGTGCCCAGTCTGCTGCACTCTGTGCTCCTTGCTTGGTAGATGCTGCTGAGGGTCTGACAGGCATTGCAGCCCTAACAGGCCAACCACAAAGCCAACAAGGACCAGCCGTGACTGACCGCATCTACTGGCAGGCAGGATCATCTGCTTTAACGGTGAGGCCAGCACACCCAGGGTGAACGCACAGCCAGCTCAGTGGCTAAGCAAAGGCTGTGCAGCTCTAACCTGCTTGTCCATCCTAGGCCTCACCAAAGCTGGTGTTTCTTGAGATAGCCAAGCCTAAAGATTTACAAAAGCCTGGCTAGACGTGCCCTGCCGCGCTCCGTGCACGCTGTGCTACCAGCAAGCCGCATGCTCCACAACAGAGCATGGGTGAAGCTCACGCTGTAGCAGCCACAAGACAGGGCAGTCACTTCTCAGAGGTCACCTCTTGGGACTGAGGACACACAGGGAGCCAAGGAGACAAATCAACATGTAACGGGCACCTTCCAGCCCAGAAAGCACCCAGAACCAGCACCCACCTCTGCAGCAAGAAACGGCCGTGCCACGTCCCAGTCTGATTAATGTCAGTCTTCAGCCCCTGGCTCCTTGGCACCCAGTTCCCAGGTAAAAGTAAATCACACCTCGCTTTGACACGCAGCTTTAAGTGGCAATTTGGAGTCTGGCTTTGGCACAGCATCACTTATGGTCTGTACGACACCAGCTAATGCTGCATTTATTGAAAGGTGCATCAGACACCTGACGTGGGAATAAACAAGTACATGTGTGGTGAGCAGGCTGCGACCCCCAACCCAACACCGGGCTGCAGAAAAAGCGCAGCCGGAGCTGAATGGCAGCCCTTCTGCCAGCTCAGACAGGAGGAGGAGCCTGGACTGACGGACAATGCAGCCGCATCACACACACCAGCCAACCAGAGCTGATCCGCACCCATTGCGGAGTCAGTATTTGAACCAAGAGATGGCTCCATAGTCAAATTTGACAGAAAGTCCTTAACAACCTCAAGCTTTCTTAATCAAGGCAGAGTTGGGACAGACACACACACATGAACACACATAACCCCACACCCTCGAGCCCAGCCAGAACCACGTTGTCACTGCCTAAAGAGCATCACACACCCCATAGCAGCCACGCTTCCTGCCCAGCTCCGCACAGACCCCACTACCAGGGCACAAAAACCCCCTCTGACCTTACAGTTAGAAGAAGGAAAAGCACACCAGTCTGCACACCAACACAGGTACAGGCAAGAAGCTGCCAAAAAGCCACCGTGACACAAACACCGCTGCCTTTTCCTCGCACCAATCAATATCCTGTGGCTTCCCCAGCCCCACCAGCCACATCTCGGACCTGCACGGTGAAATATTTCACTCTCAAGCCACAAAAAGGAGGGGGGGGGGGGACGACATTTTTTGTCCTATTTACACATTAAACTTGACCAAAACATGTAAATCTCTGTGAACATTCGTTTGCAACTAGAGAGAGGAGAGGAAGGGAAAGGGGAGAAGTCAATGCCGTAGCTCCAACACTTGGCAGATGATGAAGGATATTGTACAACAAAACACGGCGCTCGTGGAATCCCTGTTTCAGGCTCGGAACAAGCCACGCTTTCCCTTCTGGCAATGAAAGTCAAGTTAAAAGCGGACAGTTTTCTCATCAAATAGATAGGGATTGTATTTAAAGACACAAGTCACATGAAATCCTGCCCTTTCAGGCTTCCTCCCGCCCGCAGTACGCTGGCAGGGCACCGGGATCAACAGATTGTTTGCTTTTCAAAGGACAGAGAGAATATTTGCAGAAGTTTCTTATGAAACAGTTTGTTCGACAGCAGCTACAGCTGGTTTCTCAAAATTGGCAAAAATAACTTCAAAGAGCTTTCATGCGGGAACGGGATATCTAGGAATTTTCCCCTGCCCCCCTTCCCCCCCCCCAGCCAGCAGGTTTTGTTTGTACTTAGGTACAGATTAAGAGAAGGAAGGGGGGAAAAAAAAAAAAGGAAAAAAAAAAAACAGAAAAATACATCTAAACTTGAGGAAGAGTCTCAACATTTCTCTACCATTTAGTCCACCAAGTCTGCCCAACTACTTGGCATACGGATCAGGGAGCTGCAGGGATGCTACAGTGGTCCAAGCAGGAGGAAGATGCTTCCAGAAAGACAGACCGGGCTGATTCCCCAGGGCTTGCTCCAAGGAGAAGCTGCTGCAGTCTCTGGGAATAGGCAGGTTTTACCACCTCGTGCTTCTCAAAGAATGAAAAAGCTGAAGGAATCCAGTGTCTGAAGGGTGAGGCTCTGGCTACTCCGTGACGGGGTGGGAGGGAAGTCTTTAACCGTGCCACACTTTTATAGCGTGCCTCCACCTGGGTCATTTCTAACGTCTCCCATTTCCCCTTCATTCTTTTCCCACTTTACTGGGTGGAGAAACACTGTTAACGGACCATCGCCGGTTCTCCCAATGGCCTTAGAGAGCTCTTCCACCCAGGAGGCAGCTCTCAAGCCACCACCATAGGCTGACACTGAGCTGCAAGCATCCCCTGCGGCCTGACAATGAGGATGGGCTTTACTCTTCAGTTGTATTATTTTTCTGTTCTTTTAGAAAGGAGACCAGGCTTGCAGCCAGGTATCTCATGCAAGATGGGCACAAAGACAGCAGTGGCCAGGGTACCTGAAACGTGATGTCATCCTTGCAATGAAAAAATCCAAGATTTTTTCATTGCAAGGATGACAACACGTTTCAAAATCCAAGACTTTTTCCTCCTAGCTCATTTTCAGACACTACATTTCCCAAAAAATCAGCAGATATCAAAGATAGGGTACAGCTAAGTCTTTTCCCAGGATTCTTATCTTCCATTTCTTCAAGCCTTCAGCACCAAGAGAGCTGTTGGAGCAAATGGCTTTGTAGGAAGTTCCTTTCATCCAACTGCTAGAACAAGTAAAGATCAAAGCAACTCTCACACACACTTTGGGCAATTATCCCCAAAACATCCCATTCTTTTGTGCAACACCATAATCTCCCCAACAACCACTGCCTCTGCTTTGCAGATTTACCAGTGAAAAAGGGAGTCTGAGCACCCAGCTCAAAAAACACACCATCAGAGGTGAAGTGAAACAAGGTGCCAGGCTTGGCAGCCCCCCCATAAAATCAGAGCACAAAGCAGGCCCAAAAGTGAACCAACACGGCTGCTCATCTGAGATTGGCTGCACCTCCAAAGCAACAACTACCTTGGAGCAGAGGATGGCAGCGGCCGAGCTGGGAAACAGCAGATGCTTCCCAGGACAGCGAGAGGTGAGCGGGTGTGTGGACCATTGAGTTCACAGAAGAAATCACAGAATCACAAGGTTGGAAAAGAACCTTTAAGATCATCAAGTCCAACCATTCCTTTCCTAAGCTAAACCAGATCCCTAAGTACCTCATCTACCCTTTTCTTAAACACATCCAGGGCAGGGACTCAGCCCCTCCCTGGGCAGCCTGTTCCAGGCCCTGACAACTCTTTCAGTAAAAAATTTTTTTCTAGTATTAATCTGACCCTGCCCTGGCCCAGCTTGAGCCCATTGCCCCTTATCCCATCTCCTGTCCCCTGGCTGAAGAGACCATTGCCCACCTCTCTACAGCCTCCCTTCAGGTAGGTATAGGTGGGGAGAAGGTCTCCCCTCAGCCTCCTCTTCTCCAGCCTCAGCACCCCCAGCTCCCTCAGCCGCTCCTCAGGGGATCTGCCCTCCAGCCCCTTCCCCAGCCTGGTTGGCCTTCCCTGGACCTGTTCAAGGACCTCAATGTCCTTCTGATGGTGAGGAGCCCAGAACTGGACACAGCACCACTCACCAATGCCGAGTACAGGGACAGAGCCGTGGGTACCAGGCTCACACAGGCTGTTGATTTCGTTTCACAGCCAGCACAGACACACCCCAAGCAAGGGAGGTGTGAGGAGAAAGGTGTTCGGCTCGCTCAGCTTTGGGCCAGTACCACAAACACACCTAAAGCCATTCTCCTGTTGGACAGCTGTAAAACATGATTCTTGTTAAGGAAAACATCAGTCCAGAGTCTAAAAAGTTAACAGGGGGAAGGGAAAGGGGCCCAACCAGTAGCATGAAGAGAGGCAGGTCTGACACTCGCCAAGCACGCAGCACTCCCGCAGCAGCCTCTTGGACCTGACCACCATACAGCTGGAAAATTAGCAACCTCTGGCCTACTTTCTGGCATATTAGAGTCCAACTCTGTTTACGCTGACAGAGAAAAGCAAAGGTTGTGACGATTTATTGACGCAAGAGCTATTTCATGCTCCGTGCCAGAAATTAATCAGTTGGAGGAGGAGGAATTCTCTTCAAGCACCCGGTTAGGACGCGCTTTGGTGAGCTGCTAAAAACAACAGGCTGAGGTCTTGCATGACAAATGCAATGGAAAAAGGAAAAAAAAAAAAAAAAAAAGAAAGAAAGAATGAAAAGCACAGCTTTTGCACAGCAGCTCCTTTGGAAAGCTTTGGAAGTCACAGCAAGCCAGTGCTTGGACAGAGCCATTACGGGGCTCGGACAGAGCCATTACGTAGGCATTTTTCCATGAAATGGAAAACCCATGAGAAGATTAATTCAGAGCCTTCCCAAAGTGCTGCTAGGGGTCTTCAGCTCATAGAACCACAGAACGGTTTGGGTTGGAAGGGACCTCAAAGCCCATCTAGTTTAAACCCCCTGCCGTGGGCAAAGACACACACCACTAGCGCAGGCTGCTCAAAGCCCCATTCAACTCAGCCTTGAACACCTCCAGGGACCCAGGGGTTCCCACAGCCTCTCTGGGCACCCTATGCCAGGGCCTTCCCAACCTCACAGGAAAGAATTTCTTTCCAACCTCTAATCTAAACCCTGCCCTCTGTCAGCCTGAAGCCATTGCTCCACGTCCTGTCCCTGCACTCCCTGGTGAGCAGCCCCTCTCCCACTTTCCTGTAGGACCCCTTTAAGTATCGGGATGCCACCAGTAGGTCTCCCCGCAGCTTTCTCTTCTCCAAGCTGAACAAGTGCAGCTCTTCCAGCCTGTCCTCACAGGAGAGGTGCTCCAGCCCCCTGACCATCTCTGTGGCCTCCTTTGGACTCAGTCCAGCAGCTCCATGTCTTTCCTGTCCTGGGGACCCCAGAGCTGGACGCAGCACTAAGGGGGGATTCCCATGAGAGCAGAGCACAGGGACAGAATCCCCTCCCTTGACCTGCTGCGCACCCTGGTCTTGCTGCAGCCCAGGACACTTGCAGCTCCTGCTGAGCTTGTCATCCATCAGCACCTCTAAGTACACCCCTTCTCAAACACGCCTGGGGAAGCAGAGGTGACGATTAAGGTGTGCTGATCCCGCAGGTCGGTCGCTGGCTCTCCCTGCTGCAACTCCAGATACAAAACAGCTAAAACAGGCAAAAGCCCCATGACCTATTTGCAATAGCACACAGCTCCCCCATTAAAGAAACCAAACCAAAAACTAAGAGTCTTCAAGGCACACTGAAGGAACAGCATACCCCCACCCACCAAGGAGCCATCACAACGAACCTGTCAAGAGTTAGGAGCCTGCAGAACAGGACTTCCACCTGCTGAGAGGAAAAAGAACCATCTAATGCCAATCAGATACTTGCTGCCGGCGGGGAACAGATGCCAAAGCCCTTCTCAGTTTAAGAAGCAAGGATCACATGTCTTCTCCTGGCAGAGGTTGTACGAGACCAGTGGGACCTTATTTAGAATAAACCAAGTACCTGGAAGTTTCAGGGGTTCTTCCCGAAGGGGCAGATGTCAAGGGCTGGATGGACAGTGGGGCTCTGGGGCATGGGCTCTGCTCTTTTATTCTTCTCGGTCATTTTTTGACCAGAGAAGAGAAGGGGTATGAGCTTGGTCTAGTTCAGGCTTTTATGTGCCTCCCCACAAGGGCAGCTCAAGCATGTCATAGAACAGGGGCACACCAGCATGGAAGTAGTTTTAAGCTAAGGCGACTGTTATTACAGAGGTGGCAGTTAAAGGACGGGGGCAGGGGGGAGAGGGGAGGGTGTCTGTTGAGCTTTTCAAATTTTGAATGCTGAAACAGAATTGCAAAAAGATTCTTCTCAATGGATGACCTTAAAACCACCAGGCTCTGTGGCTTTCCTGCCTGAAGAATTGTCAGTTGACCAAAAAAACCCTGAAACCAGCTGTACAGAAACACTAAAAAGCCCTACCCTCCCATCTCTGGACAAACCAAGCCACTGAGGGAGCATTACCCCTCTCCCAGCTGCACGACTACGGTGACCGCACGTCCAAACAGCTGCATCGATCCCGGTCTATTGATCAGAAGGTGAAACCTGACAGCACAGAGTCATTACACAGTAGTTCATGGACAGCAACATCTATTAAAAAAAAAGGCAAAATACACAACAGGAGGAGAACTGTGCCCAGAGGGGCAGCACGCCCCGCAGGCCCTCACCCCAAGGCTCCTTGTTATTAGCCTCTGAGAGGGTTACACGACTACAGCAGCTGCCTTTCAGGACAGAACGCTCACCTGAACCCCAGGGCTAGCAGTTCAAAGCTCACAAACTAGACCTGGCTCACTCCTAGTACAATTTTCCCCCTAAAACTATTTATGTGGTTTGGCAACACTACAGCTCCAAGCAAAGTGAGCACATAGATCCTTGAATAGTGAAAGGGTCAGGATTGATTTTTTAAAAAAAAAAAATTTAAAAATTCATGATTTCTTTGAATTCATCTGCATTTCTCCAACATCCTGATCCCAGCCCTACCACAGAGAGCAGCTGTGCCACACTGAGAGTTCCCAGCAGTGCCCTCTGCTGCAAGCAACCCCACCTCACCCATCCTTAGGAGCTTCTCACAGAGGAGATGGCAATGCTGGCAAAACCCTGCTTGCTCATGTTCAAGCCAACAGGAAGAACCAAGACTCGAATGAAGGTCTGGGTGGGTTTTGTTTCAGTGCTGGGATTATTCTGCCCTTGGGACAGTGCAAAACAGGGCTGATGGGGCGGGTTTGGTCAGCTTGTCTCCATTGGCTCCAGCACTGGGGCTCAGATGCCACCGCTCCTCTCCTCACTCAGTGGAAGGAAGCAGACACCCAAAAACACCCATCTCAATCCCACAAGCTCAGAAGCAGAGGCAGGCAACGCAATGCTCCTCACATAGCAAGGTCATCTGTGCGATTCCCTGCTGTCCTGGCTCCAGCCAGGCCAGAGCTCCCCTCCCCAAGCAGCCAGCCCAGGTGAGCTGAGTCAGCCAGAGGTTGGTCTCCGCAGCCCCTGACATCACTCCCCCATCAAAGGGGCTGGTCTAGAGAGGTGATTCAGCTCCAGGACACCAGACCTCTTTTCAGTTTAAAAACCAAAAAGGCAGAGCTCCAGCAGCATCCAAACACACCTGGGCAGATGACATAATGGATAAAGGACTAATTAAAATAAATTTAATCAATTCAATCAATTACAATTTGACTAGATATGTTATGTCACCCCCCACCCCCCAAAATCCCAGTCCCTCCCAACTAGAGGTTGAGAGGGCACAGTAACAGCTGTTGCTGTAGGCTTCCCCATTCTTACCCCTTCCCAGGCACCTGCAGTTAGATGTGGTGAGGCTCCCAGACCTGTCTCCCTACAGCTGGCCAGGCACAGCCATCTTTGCATAATGCTCTGCAATTTGCACCTTCAAAATGAGTCTCACATCACTACATCAAAGCTGAGCAGACCAGATACAAACACTGGGAAGCTTAAGCCTAGCCTGTGGATTCCCTGGCAAAGCCTGGGGTTCAAGGGAGGATTAACGATGCCCCACTGAACACCGCACACATCCCTGGCCTTCTGATAACACTTAGAAGAACGGAGTTGAGCCAAGCTCAACTTCACACTGAGCTCCTGCAGAGATGCCAGCTGACAGGCAAAGGCCTCCACAGTCAGAAGGATGTGTTGGACGGACCTTAGTTGAAGGGGCTTCAACTCTGTGAAGGGGCCGAGCTGCAGAACCTGTGGACACCTATTAACCAGCAAATACTCCCAGGTATGGGACAGACTCTCCGTCTGGGCTGACGGAAATGTGTGGGTGGTATGTCAGTTGGTACCCCATGGAGCCTGGTGGACACAGAGCATCAGGTGTAGCACTTGGGCCGGAAGAACCCCAGACATAGATACAGCCTGGGAGAAGAGCTCCTGGAGAGCAGCCCTGAGGAGAAGGACCTGGGGGTTCTGGTGGGTGAGAAGCTTCCCCTGAGCCAGCAGTGGCTCTGGCAGCTGGGAAGGGTGATGGGATCCTGGGCTCCATCAGCAGAGGGGTGGCAGCAGGGACAGGGAGGGGATTGTCCCTCTCTGCTCTGCCCTGGGGAGGCCCCAGCTGGAGTCCTGTGTCCAGAGCTGGGGCCAAGAGAGATGTGGGGCTGTTGGAGAGGGGTCAGAGGAGCCACAAAGATGCTCAGAGGGCTGGAGCAGCTCCCTTATGAAGAGAGGCTGAAGGAGCTGGGCTGGGTCAGCCTGGAGAAGAGAAGGCTGTGGGGGGACCTCATTGCAGCCTGCCAGTCCCTGAAGGGAGCAGAGGAACAGGAGGGGAATCAACTTTTTTTAAAGGGTAGATAATGGCAGGACAAGGGGGATGGATTAAAGCTAAAGGAAGGAAGGGTTAAATTAGGTATTAGGACAAAGGTTTTTCCAGAGAGAGTGGTGAGGGGCTGGAAGGGGCTGGCCAGAGAGGGGGTGGGTGCCCCATCCCTGGGGGTGTTCAAGGCCAGGTTGGCTGGGGGCCTGGGCAACCTTGTGTAGCTCCAGGCCTGGAGGTTGGTGTCCCTGCCTGTGGCAGGGGGGTTGGAACTCTCTGATCCTTGGGGTCTCTTCCAACCCAGACCAGTCTATGATGGCTGTGGTGTAAGGTTCATAAACTGGGATGGCAACTTTCCAGGTATCACTGGATTCAGTCTAGTCCTGAAAAGCTTTTACAGACTTACTTATCAAGGCAGTACAAAAATTAAGCTTGAATCTTGTTTGAAATTCAAGACAAATGCTTAACATTGTTACAGTCAGCACAAATTTCTTTTGTTTGAAAGGAGCTATCAAGTAAGCTTGATCTAGTTCGGTTTGAAAGAGATCACAGGGAGATGGGAGGACCTCAGAAAAGCCCACATGAGTATTCTTCCATGTGCGCAATTCAGCTTTCCATAGGTGCAAAGTTCAATATTAGCATCATCCTTTTGAAAGGCTAAAAATTTGTTTCAGCATTTCAGCCCATCATTTCACCAAACTGTGACAGCAGTTCCCAGGGGAAACAGCAAGAGCTGTTGAGTATTTCAAAGCAAACAAGGGCACTGCAGGTAAAGCATCTGATTTCCCTGGTAACAGATAAAACAAAAGTATTTTGATTTTGGTTATAGAAGCAAAACATTTAAAAGATCTACTGATACACTTGTTTCAGATTTCCTAGCAGAAGAATGGATGGTTTCTCATTAGTTAGCACATCAAAGCTGCTAATGGGGATTCTCTTACCTGTTTTCTCCTTGCCATGAAGGGATGGGAGGCATGGCCCCTGCGCCAGCCACCCTCCAGAAACCCCAGAGGACAAGGGAAAGGAAAACAAGCACCGTGGTTCAAGAGATTAGGGTAAAAAAGAAAGGAGAGATAAGTGAGAGGAATGCCCTGCACAGATGGCCACGGAGCCTCCACGCAGCCAGACCCTCACAGGGGCTAAGCACCAAAGTGGATGCTGCAGTTTTTACCCTGAAGCACAACTGCAGAGAGAGGGTTAAACTCTGCCCGTCCCACCCTCAGCAGCTGTGTAAGATTACCAATCTGATCAGTTGAGACCTAAAACCACTGAGCAACTTTTAAGTGCCTGAGTGCAAATTCATGAGAACTAGGCAACAGCCTACCCTAAAATCCATGCCCTGTTGTGTTCATAGGTGCTGCTCAGGAATATAACATTCCCATTTACTTGTTGTAACGTATTTCTGCCATCAGAGTTTGGCCAAGAAATGCATTCCATGCTTCACCCAGACTTCTGACCACTCAGCCCTTGCAGGTGTCAGTGCACTTCAAAGGCCTTTCTGCTTTAACAGCGTAAATAGAAAAGAACAAAGGGCATGGGGAAATTCGTGGTGTATTGCAGCCTAGGGGGAGAAAGGGACTTCTTGAGCCTTTTTCAAAAGATGGGAGAATTAACACAACCACAATTTTTCCTTCTCCAGCCAGGCACCTGGCAGTCCACATCCTGTCATGCTGGGCTGTTCTCCGACCACGAAGTCGGCTTCTACAGATGCTAAGGGGTGAAAAAAATAGACACTTAAAAACAACCATCATGGAACGAACACCACTGCAATTGTTTCTCCACTCTTCTCCCTCACCCTACTGCACATCAGTGTCTTTAAAAAAAAAACAAACACAAAAACACATCAAAAATCAGGCAATACTTTTTTTCTCTTGCAGTGAGGATAAGCAGTACCTGTCCAAGCACAGGCAGCCAGACAGCTGAATTCCTACACTTACCAGATGAAAAACGCCATGGGTGGATGAAACCCATCTGAGAATAAGAGGGATTTCTGCCCCTGCTCTTGAATCACTTTTAGACTCAGTGGGATGACTGAAGCATTCCTTCAGCCTCAGCTCTGTCCTAATTGATCTGACCACATCAAAGGCACCCAAACAAGCCGCATCAGTGTGAGAGCCTGGCGTGAAGGCGACAAGCTGAATAATTTAAAATCAAGGCTGCGAATACACTCCTTGTTACGGTCCAGTAACAGATTTAATTTGGGGAAGTACACATGAGGTAAGACACAGGTCAAACTGAGGTTGACCAAAAGTGAACAACAAAAGTGTAGCAGCTGTATAGAAGGTTTGTCTCCGTTCCAAGTTGGAAGCAAGGTCCCAAGGACTATCTCAGACATTATCATCTGACTTTAAAAGTATAGTCTTTTTCATATCCTTTTCCTGCCCTGCACCTTGTTCAAAATAATTCAGAGTTCTCTACCTCTCATCACAAGAGCCTGCTTCTCATCTTTGCACTGCAGGATACATCACAGGCTAAAAAAAAAAAAAAAAAACTTACTTTAGAAACAGGCTTTTAAAGAATTCCAAAGGGCAAGAACTGTATTTAAAGAAAAAGTAGAAATGAGAAGAACATACTTAGCAGGGACACTGACCTAGAAGGAACTTCAACTTGAACCCCAAGTTGAAGCACAAAACAATTCTTCTCTTTTGAGGATACAACAAAAACCCGGTACAGAAAGTCTCAACTATTTGATGCTCCAGAGTGAAAACTTCACAGGTTTCATTGTAGCAGCCTTAAAACTTTCAAGGCCCCCAAAACGCTACTGTTTTTCCTAGAGGAAATCCAGGACAGGCTCAGCTTGCAAGTATGTAAGAATCTGGATGCCAGCAGAACAGGTATTCTGATGTAGGCCAAAGAAAGGAAACAGCCACTTGCCCAGTTCCTATCCACAAGCATTTTCAGATGCCTAACCAAAGCTTCCTGCTGCCAGATCTCAGTGCTGACTTTACTTCCCAAGCAACTTCAAAGCTCCCCCCGAATCTTGGGACCAGACCACTCAGGGTCTTCAAGACACAGCACTCACTACTGAGTTCCTACCATACCCGCTCAACGCTTACCCCGTCACGGCAGAGGACAAGTTGGCAGCGTCCCTTCAAAGGGGGTCCCACTACCTCTGTTGGGTCTGCCAAACAGTTGAATTTCTCCCCAAAACTTCAGCTTCACAGGAAGCATGCACGTGCAGGGCAGGAAGAGAACAGGTCTGAAGAAAGCTTTCTGTTTCCATGTAGAGAAAAGGCAGCATCAGAGACGACAAGGTTCTACCTACAACTCACTGCTCCCCTCTGCTCTGCCCTGCTCAGGCCCCACCTGGAGTGTTGTGTCCAGTGCTGGGCTCCCTGGGATCAAACAGACAGGGATCTCCTGGAGAGAGTCCAGAGGAGGCTAGAAGATGATTAAGGGCCTGGAGCATCTCCCCTGTGAGGAAAGGCTTAGTGACCTGGGACTGTTCAGTTGTGGAGTCTCCATCTCTGGAGACATTCAAGACCCGTCTGGACACCCATCTGTGCAATATGAGCTAGGGAGCCTACTTTGGCAGGGGGATTGGACCCGATGAGCTCTCAAGGTTCCTTCTGTGATTCTGTGTTTTACTTACCAACAGGAGCCTGAACGCCCAAGGCTGGAATAATCCAGCCATAAGGAACTGGAGCACCAGACAGGTAGGGGGGGGAAAAAAACCAGGGATACACCATGCCCAGATGCTTTTCCAGACAGCATCCACCAGGTATCATAGCGGTCCAGCCCTGCTAAAGGAGGACAGAAGTTTCCTCCTTGTGTTTATTGAAAGAACGCTTCTGCCCCCAGATAACTTACAGCAACAGACTCATTACTGCCAGAAAGTAGGTCAGTGTCATTTAAAGCCAGTTTGAAATGCAGCTCCGCAGAAACTTCTTAATCTTTAAAAAGAAAACACATAAAATATTTACAGGGCGGTGCAAAATGTTTGAGAGCAACAGGGAAAGCTGTTATGCATACTGCATGAAATGGCTTTCCATGCCTCATTGAGCCACAGAGCAGGAAAGGAAAGTGGCTTCTCGCTCTTTGTGGATGAAACGCTCTACAAAAAGTGCTTCTCAATCCAGCAAATCACAGCACATGACTCACTAACTCATTTTCCTGGTGCCGTGCGATCAGGAAGCTTTCTGCTTGCTTTGGTATCTCTCCTCTCAGCCGTAATGATCCCGCCGCAGATTTTTTTTCCATCTCAGATAGGCAGCTCGTTCTTAAACTTCAATATTCCTAATTACCAAACATTCAAGCCTTTCCAAAAATTGTAAATAAAATTTGCATCTCCACAGGAGTAGCTCTGAAGGAAGAATATGGAATTTGCATTCAGACTGGCTAATTCCTGTAAGAGAATATTTCATAAACAAAATGCTTCATTGAACATGGATCTTTGCAGCATTTACAAAGGAAAGTGAACTTTAAACAAATACAAATCAGTTGAGTGATTAACTTTAAGGGCTTGAGTTTTTTCAACTAATCTTTATGTATAGCTAGTTATCAGCAGAACAATCTTGACTGATGAAAGAGCCAAACTCGAGCCACCAAAAATTAAGAGAGGAGGTAGAAGGTGACCACGAGAAATCATTTAAGGTTACTAAGGGAAAAAGAAACAAGAAACCACCCCAAAATCCCCACAGAGACTCACAGCCCCAGCAGCCTGGGTAAGAGGAGCCGCACCAGCCCCACGGGTTACGTAAAGTAAGCGTAAGTTGTGGGAAATGTTAACAGATCCACAAGTGAAACCGAACACTTTCCCCTGCCCCTCCAAGCTTTGTCATAATCCTAAATGTTATCTTAATTAGCCTAATTTTCTTAATTATACTTTGTAGCAACTTGATCTTTTATAGCATGGCTTCGGCATCTTGGGGTTTGTTTTTTTTCCAGGTTTGTTCCAGGCCTGGCAGAAGCAGTGACTCCTCTGCCAAAGGACAGGCGCTGCCTCTGAGCTTTGTCTTGACAAGGTACATGAGGCCTCCTCCTCTTCCCACCGTGACTGTCCTCCCACCACCCCACCCTTCAATTTCAGCCCCCTTTGCCCCCCCCCCCCTTTTAACCTAGTTCTACCCAAATCGATTTCCACAAAACCTCCACAGGGAGTCAGTCCTTCCTCCACAGCAGTGGGCACCAGACAGCGCCTGGGGCAAGGGGACATGGGAACCCTCCTGCTCCTCACGCTCCCCCATGCATGTGTTTGTGGCAAGTCACATTCACAAGAGCTGCTGGTCTCAACCCAAGGCTTGAGTAGGAGACTGTGAAGAGAGCTTTTCACCCCAAAAAACAAACGTCAAGGTCTTTACCTTATACCTATGGCTCAACACAGATTAACCCTCAAGAACTTCTAATAGGGAAATCAACTTCTCCCAGCTGGGTATTCTCTCTCAGAGAAAGCTTACTCCAAAATACAACAAAAGAAGTGGCAGTGACTGGGGAAGAAGGAGGCAGGGGTAGAGGGGGATCATACTTTTCCTAGACAACAGTCTCTTACAGATTTTTTCCTCCTCGTCTCATGAGAAGCCTTTGGTACCCAATACTCCTCAGAAGGGAGCTCTGCAGAGTAGGAGCAGGGGCAGAAAAGAAAAACAAAATGAAAAAGAAAAAGCCCCAACCCACTTTCATTCATCCACTCTCCAACAATTTTATGTCACTGTTCCTAAACCATTCCATTAGCAATAGGTTTGAGGAAGATTAGAGAATAAAGCTTGTATCCACTGAAGCAAGGCTTAACAGGCTCTTGAGTTAAGCCAGAGCCTTCCCTTAAACAATGCACATCATTAGTAATAATTACCTGTAGCCACATAATCACAGTAGCTATCATAACTGACAACAAGAAGTCCAGATGTCATTCTTGGCAAGGTTTGGAAAAGATTTCTACCAATTATTATCAAGGAGACTCAAAAAGAGAATGGAGCAGTAAAGAAAACAAGGGGGTAACAAGCCCCCTTGATACACTGTGGCATGTCAACCAAACACTCAGAAATACTCCCAAACCGAGACCCCAGCACCTGGGAAAGGCACAGGGAGAAGCTCTCAGCAGCATTTAATGAGAAGACTCTCTGGAAGTGGATAGCATTTAAAACTATTTTCATCCAGTGCTTACCCACAGAACACCCCCTCCTACGGCATGGTACCACACCATCGTTCCCTCTGCTGTTCTAGGTGACAAACAACGAACCAGCCGACAGCAGGCCTGTCAGTTTCTATCCCTTCCAGGGTCCCTGTCAATAGAAAGTTTAAGCTGTGCTTCTAAATAACAAAACTGCAATTTCTTTACAACTAACAGCCCTATCAGAGCAGACAAAACTTTCCTCTACTAGTAATCTTATTTTCTACCAAACACTCAGAGAGAAGTCACAACCTTAGCTCTGAGCCACCCCATGCCTCGCCCTAAGGTGGCAATGGCCAAGAAGGTTTAGGAGGAGCAGCACAGGAAAAACACACAGACAGCCAAAGCCATCCATCCAGCTGAGCTGGTGCTTCCCTGGGATTTGATTAGGTCAGCCTTCTCAGCAAGAGCTGCCCTAGACACAGCTGCAAGCGAAGGTAGGCTCAAACCCATCTCTGGCATCACGGAATCACTTCTCACAGGAGGAGCTTCTTGTCTCCTTTCATTAGCCCTTCTTGCATGTCTCCCTGCCACACCAGCAGCACAGGACTGGAGCAAAAGTGGCAGAACCAGTATAAAGAGGCAAGCCAACAGCAGCAACAGGAAAGGTTAGCAGCCAAGTTACAGGAAAACAAGACAAGTGAGCAGCGGGGCTTCCAGTACTCCTGCACTAAGAGCACAGCCCAACAGAGCAGGACATCCCAGCCGTCTGGAGAGCTGCTCTGCAAGTAGCAAACCAGCACCAAGTTAGGTTTGAGTATAGATATATATTGAACCTATAAAAGGAAAGTACCCAGGTCACAGCCATCCAACTTGTCCCAAGAACAGACCTCCTGAAAAACATCACCCTGCGAGGCACACCTCACAGGTGAATACCAACACCATTCTGCTCACAGGAACACACACAGTTAGTTCCCCCAGCTCCTCACAGCACCAGAAGCAAGCCTGAAAGCCTGTGAGACTGCTGCACAAGGCAAATGGAACCCAGGTGGGTTTTACCCTTTTTGATAATACCAGTAATATTAGAGACTACAGGGCTCGTTCCAGCTCCTACCTGAGGGTCAGACTTTCGGCACTGCTGCTTGGCAACTCCAACATCCCTCCTTACTGCAGCCTCTCCTGCTCCCAGCCACGGCAACACAAACGGGCTGCCAGAACTCATTCTGAAGCAAATATAATTCCTCCCCCCTGCCCCACACAAACGGGCTGTTCCTTGAAATCTTTGGAGCTGTTCATTGGCGCCTAACACCTGAGCGAGTCTTATTTGGCTGTTAACCCAAATCTGATCCAACTGAAGTCACAGATGTGATCTCTCACAGGTGGAGTTACCCAAGTGCTTTCATGTGCCTGGCCACTGCTGGATTGCTCACTTCCTGGCAGTCAGTTTCTCTACCATGAACCCCAACAGTCAGAGCAGGCAGATCAGAGAGCACAACAGAAGCTCCTCTTCTACAGCACCAGCTCCCAAAGCTCTGCCTAACACAAAGTTATCAGGAAGTTATCATCAAGTGGATGAGACAACTTTAAGCTAGAAAGCAGGTAACTGCGTATCTGCAGATCCTCCTGACAGACAGAAAGGCACAATTTGGCAGCGATGAATCATGCCCTAAATTACAAGGCACATTAGGGATAATCCCCCAGACAACACTGAGATGGATCAATTGACTCTCATTCCAGCAAACTATGCTCTCCTACCAAAAAAGTACTTTAAAAAGTCAAAGAGTTTTCTTAAATATCAATAAAGACATACTAGCAGAACCATGGTCGCTCCTCAGAGGCACACTGCAGACCATTAAAAGACTTATCAGCAAAGATTTAACAAATTAAACATCTGGTTGACATCTCTGAAGATGCCTACAACTTCCAGTGATAGATAATGCAACAATTAGAAACCCAAAACGTCAAGATTTCCTCCTAACTCTGGTACCAGCACCACAGCTTTCCACTGTCACACCAAGCCTCGGTTTTACACAAAGCAGCAGTACAAGGAGCAGGGCAGGACTGTCACATCACCACAATAAAAAGCCCATTCAGGCAACAAATTGCATGATCATCTGCCATCGTTACTGGATTTCAAGTGGGTTTGCACTTACCTGGATGGCTTTGGGAGCTCATTGCTAGTAAGGTCTAGTCCTTTGGAGAAGGGATTCGAGACGGAGCAGTTTCCACGCAAGTAACAGAAGCTCTAAAGAGCTCCAAGGCTTCACCAATACATAGAAATCGGAAGTGGGGATTAAATCATGGCCACCTTATAAAATCCAGGGCACAGTGACATGCTGGGTTGTATGGGAAATAATCCAATAGGGTGGCAGAGTATCTTCTGATGGCTTTCAAACCGGGAACCTGCAATCAGAGGGAAAGATGCCTACATCAGAGAGGTAAGCTTTACATCCATTTAGATTAGACATTGCATAGCATATTTATCCCCAGAAGAAAAGATTCAACTAGGGTACCTGTTTAGGCATTAAGGTTGCAGAGTGAGTGATTTTCAGAGTTACAGATGTAATGTTAACTGAGAACCATAAACACACAGACTAATAACACCGGGGTGGGGGGAAGACAATTAAAACCTCCCCACTTTTCATCTCCATGTTCAAGTCTGTAAAAACCCAAACTTGCATGTTAATTCCGATCCTCCAACGGCACCATATGAAGCCACTTCAGTCCAACAGCTTCCATATTTTAAAAGCCATATGTATGAGTGGTAACTGTACTTCATGCATCTGTTCCCCAAAGAAGTCTAAAGAAAAATCCCTCGGTGCCAAGAAGTGGTCTTGGAGCAGGAAGGAAAAAAAAAACCAAACCCACCACACAACACACCCCACACGATCAATTCTACTCCCACTCTAACCAAGCCTCCAGCAGATTATTAAGCAGCAACTCCATGCTGCCCCAGAAGAAGAAATGCCACCATTCCCTGTTATTTTTGAGCTGTGTATTAGAGGGAGGAAGAAGAAAGGAAAAAAACCCACCGAGATAGAAACCTAACGTAGCTCCTCCATCCCCCCAAAAACACAAATACCAAAGCAGGAGGTACCTCAGCTCACAGGAAGCCCCACCTCAGAGGCCCCCACAGGCAGACTCACAGGATGTGTTGGGTTGGCAGGGACCTTCAAAGGCCACCCAGTCCCACCCTGCACTGAGCAGGGACACCTTTAACTGGAGCAGGTCGCTCAGAACTCCATCAAGCCCGACCCTGAATGTCTCCAGGGATGGGGCCTCCCCCAGCTCTCTGGGCAGCCTGTGCCAGGGTCTCACCACCCTCAGAGGGAAGAACTTCCTATGATGTCTCCTCTTCCAAAGATGGTGTTTCTTCTGATACAACCAGCAATAGTTACACCATAGGGACCTGCTGCAAGGGGTCCTGAAGGGCAGTTTTGGGGGTCTGGTGTGTTTTGGCACTATACCCAGTGATACCAAGTATTTCTAAATAGCCACATTTTACAGGCAGGGTATCTCCAGGAGACTGCTCTGGTTTAACATGAAGACCTGCCACTGCTACATGCTACCAGCTAAAGCTACTGAAGCAGATTAAACCAACTTGCATCCAAAGTTATTTCCCAACCACGGGTTCCTACCCTTCTCTGCATCCGAAGAGTCATCAGCAGTCAGGCTCCCAACAGATAACCTCTCCCAGATAGGGAGGATGACATGCTCACAGACAGCCAGTACCCAGCAGAGCTCCTCACTGCTCTGATGAGACACTCCTGCCCTCGCAGCTCGGCTGGCAAAGAACAATATACAGCCAGCACTCCCTAACCCGCTTCAGCTGTGAAGTCAGCCTGCTGCCAACAAGTTAACCCATCTAAATTAATCCAGCTGACTTTGCTCAAAGCAGAGCAGGGAGCACACACCCCGAACTGCTCCACACCAGCACATCCCAGGGTGTGGAGACAGCAATATTCCTTGGGCAGGGGACAATTATGATAGTAACTTCTGCTGCCACTTGCACCATGAGCATCTGCCCACAACTTATCTACGCCATTACATTTCAAGCAGCCCCATCTATTCCTGGAAGGCCTCTTATCATGCTCAGATATTCATGATCCTTTCCAATAAGGTGGCAAAAACAGGTCTAAGACTTAAACACCATCACTGCTGCTCGTGGTGGACTCCGCTTCATAACAGAATCACCGGGCTTGGAAGGGACCTCTAGACATCATCGGGTCCAACCCCCTGCCAAAGCAGCTCCCCAGCTCATACTGAATAGGTCAGTGTCCAGACAGGGCTGGACTATCTCCAGAGAAGGAGACTCCACACCCCCTGGGCAGCCTGTCCCAGGGCTCCCTCACCCTCACTGGGAAGAAGTTCTTCCCCATGTTGGTGTGGAACTTCCTATGCTCCAACTTGCAGCCATTGCCCCTTGTCCTGTCCCCACAGACACTGAAAAGGGGCTGGCCATTTCCCCCTGCATCCCATCCTTCAGATATTGATAAACATTAATCAGGTCCCCCCTGAGTCTTCTCTTCTCCAGGCTGAACAGCCCCAGCTCCCTCAGCCTTTCCTCACAGGGGAGATGCTCCAGGCCCTTCAGCATCTCCCTGTCCCTCCTCTGGCCTCTCTCCAGGAGATCCCTGTCTGTTTGATCCCAGGGAGCCCAGCACTGGACACAGCACTGCAGGTGGGGCCTGAGCAGGGCAGAGCAGAGCACAGATCCCCTCCTGTGACCTGCTGCCCACACTCAATGGTGCTCCCCCAGTTTGCAGAATAACACCCAGACACTGCTGAACAAATGGCCCTTCCTTGCTGTATTTCATTGAAACAAACCAACCAGCCTCTTTAACCAGCTGTTTCTTTCTGCCCCGAGTGTCTCAGCATTAATTACTGGTCTCCAAGTTCCTCGGCCCACCTTGCATTTTGAGAGACCTGGAACACTCTTCCACCTCACACATCAAATTCAAGATAGTTATTTAAGTGTCATTCCTCATCCCTGCAGGTCTCTGCCTTCCCCAATGGTCAAGATTTTCCAGTGCCATTAACCTGCACATCCTGTTGAAAAGAGCCAGGTCAGCTCAGACCAGGCATTAATGCAACATAAACGTCATTTATCCTACACAAAACCAGCAGGTAATGTTACAGCACCAGCAATCTCAGCTGTGGACAAGGTGGATCTGGAAAGGAGTTAGCACCTTGCTTTCTACTCATTTTTCACAGTGCATCAATGAAGTACAAGGTATGAACTGTGAGGAGATGCAGATGCATTTCCCAAAGAAACTGAACTGAAACAGTAGCATAAAACCCATTTAATAGCATCACCAGTTCACCTATTCCCATTTCTTCCCTCAAAGGTCTCCCTAAATTCAGGCAGGCATGAGAGACCACCACCCCCCAACCCCCCAAAATATTAAGCTTCTGCTTGTTTTATTAATACTGGTGTCTGGTCAGAGCAGAGACAACCACAATCAGACAGAGAAGCTACAGATTCAGTTCACTTATTTTATTTTTTTTCCCCTATTTCTTGCATTTCTTCTGGAAGACTGAGCAAAGGCAAAGGAAGCAGGCCTTCCCAATACAGGGAGCAGCCATTCCCCAGCCCACCTCACTAGTTACCCATCACACCAATCTTGACACAGTCCAATCAGACATCTTCAAAGCTGTTGTCAAACCTTTACCTGCAACAATTCCTACATGAATTTGTCATTTCCCCAACACCTCACAAAAACACTTCTCAAATTAGCAGAATCAAAACACCACCTATCCCTATGCCAAATAAATTCAGAGGTCTCTAGGATTTTCCAAGCAAATTTTCCCACTTCAAGAAAGAAAGTTAAAATAAATTAACTTGTTTTACTTTACTCCACTGCCTCCCAGGACAAGGGGCTGCACATCTCAGCTGTAAGGACAGCACATGCAACCCCCTGCACCGTCCAAGGCACATTCCCCCTCGTGCCCTCTTCAGGCACAAGCCAGGACTGGGCCATGGCAGGGACGAGCTGCTTCGGCAGCCTGTCCACTCCTAACCCCAACACATGCCACACGCCACGGGGATGAGCACATGTTTGTTTATAGCAGCAGGATCCTCTTGCAAAGTAACTTTGCAGGCGTTTTGGACAGGCAGGTTGCTCACCTTCCATTTTTGGGGGGGGGGGAAGGGGCAGGGTGGAGAGTGGGACCATGGGCACTGGCTTTGTTGCAGGCATGCTAATTGCAGACCCACTGGTCTCCAGCGTGCAGGGGAAAAGAAAAAGAGATGGATGGCTGTGGCTGCAGCAGCGTTTCATTTTGCTCAGCTGCCTCTTGTCTCCAAGCAAGCCCCAGGATCACCTGCCAGGGAACTGAATTTTCTGGCCAACAAGCAACAGCATACTGACCATGCCAGCTTTGGCTCTTCATAGAGCCATAGGATGGTCTGGGTTGGAAGGGACCCCAAGGATCACAGAGCTCCAACCCCCTGCCACAGGCAGGGACACCAACCTCCAGGCCTGGATCTGCATAAGGTTGCCCAGGGCCCCAGCCAACCTGGCCTTGAACAGCCCCAGGGACAGGGCACCCACCCCCCCTCTCTGGGCAGCCTGTTCCAGCCCCTCACCACTCTCTCTGGAAAAAAACTTCCTCCTAATACCTAATTTAAACCTTCCTTCCTTTAGCTTTAATCCATCCCCCTTGTCCTGCCATTGTCTACCCTTTTAACAAGCTGATTCCCCTCCTGTGTCTCTGCTCCCTTCAGGGACTGGCAGGCTGCAATGAGGTCCCCCCACAGCCTTCTCTTCTCCAGGCTGAACCAGCCCAGCTCCTTCAGCCTCTTCACATAGCATCCTTCCCTCAGCATGGAGCGAAGAGCATCCACAAGCAGGGAGGTGGACAACACTGCACGTTTTGTGACTACAGGGCAGAAAGACCGAGCAGAATCCTAGGCTAAACCAAGCAGGCATAGAACACTCTTGTTTAATCAGGTGCTGCAAACAGGACTGGTACAGCCAAGCTTTCTGCTTCACACAATTGTTCAGCCTGGTTCCCGCTGGCTTGTCAAGGAAAAGTCTGGAACAGGAGCACAAAGGGCAAATTAACACCAATATATCCTACTTCTACCAGGGTACAGCTGAGAGCACACGCTCCCTGAAACCACGCAGGCTGGTGCACATGCAGCTGCATCCTCAACGCCTCCCTGAAGCAGAAGGCAGCCACAGCCCTAGCACGTTGTCACCTCCTCGTCACCAGCAGCTATCACCGTGCGGTATGAAACGGACCAAGGGGCTGCAGCCTCGGCAAAAGCCCCTTGTTTCTCAGTGGGTTTATGGCCTCAAAACCACCACCCCTTACTGTACACCTTCCCTTGATGGACAGCATGGCCGGTTACTCCTCTCCTACCAGCGAGTACATCACACACGGCGTTCGGTGCTCGGCAGTACAGCGGGCAGAGCTTTTATCTCCCTACGCAGAAACAGGTACCCTAATCACGCACAACACAAGTTCTGAGTAAAAATCACCAAGGGAAATTGCTTTGTGCAGTTTCAGACCCTTTTGCTTCATACTGGGGAGAAACATTCCACCACCAAGGCCGGGGGCAGGCAGACTCACAGGGAGAAGTCTGCTTAAATACTTTCAGGAGGCTTTGGTCGCTGCTTCTGCAAGCTGCAAAGAGAACAGTGTCGAATTCAGCCACAGGCCAGGTCATCCCACATGGCAACAAGACACCTATACACAGAGTAACACATGCAGGGAGAAAGCACAGGACAAAGAGCCACCTGGCTGCTCTGCCCTGAGCGGCAGTCCCTCACCCTTGGCCTCTGACTGCAAGACCAGGCTCGTCCCCCAAAGCCGCGCACACAGCGCAGCTCCACACCACAGTCCTGCCCCATCCCTCCCGCGGGCTTCCCCAGACCACCCTTTCCCAGTGGGCACCCAGCCAACCATTAAGGGACAGAACTACATGGGAATGAGGAAACACCTTTGATCCAACACATTTCCAAACCCACTCCCATTTCCAAACCCACCTCCCATTTCCAAACCCACTCCCATTTCCAAACCCACCTCCCATTTCCAAACCCACTCCCATTTCCAAACCCACTCCCAAACACTCTGCAGCTGCTGAAAGCTCTGTTCTTTTTAAATAGTAACTATTTAAAATATTGTTTTAAATATTATTTATTTTAAATATTATTTAAATATTATTTCTTTTAAATAGTAACTATTTCAAAAAGAACACAACTATATGAACATTCACCTTCCTCCTCAGCCCACCCCAGACCTGCCTCTATGAGACACCAGTAGAGACGTGTAGTAACCAGCAATTAAAGTTACAGTGGAACTTTACTTTTCCGAGCTTAAACTGGTACTTCAGCCAAGATAAAACTCTTGGCCTAAGGGTGAAGTTTCACCACCATTCTAAGCCAAGTCAGCCTGGTCTGCTTCAGGACACCCAGCTATGGCTGATCTCGCTTCATCTGCAAGCTCTGTCAGACACATGCCATGGCCACCCCCAGACAGCAACCCTACAGCCAGCTGACAAGAGCTCTCTAAGACCCAGGTTAAGCAAACCTCACTGCCTGCTGACTCAATGCACCGGCATATGGCGCAAGTCAGATGCCTCCTACACCCATGGCTGAGCACTGGAGTTTATTTCTAGGTCCAGAGGAAGCTGCTCGGACTTTCAGTGCCCTGAGCATCAAAAGCTCTGCAGAACACGCGGCCCTCAGGCAGGACAAGGAAAACCACAGCAAAAGGGATGCTGGGAGAACGCCTTCTTCAGCCTGGCACTTCATCAGCCAACACCAAGGGGTTTGGTCTCCACAAGTCATGGAAACATCCATCCTCAAAACAAAAATAAAACAACCAGTGTCATTACTGGTGGATGAGAAAAAAACCAGTATCATCATTGGTGGATGAGAAACTTCTCCAGTGGCTCTGGCAGCTGGGAAGGGCGATGGGATCCTGGGCTCCATCAGCAGAGGGGTGGCAGCAGGGACAGGGAGGGGATTGTCCCTCTCTGCTCTGCCCTGGGGAGGCCCCAGCTGGAGTCCTGTGTCCAGAGCTGGGGCCCCAGGACAAGGAAGATGTGGGACTGTTGGAGAGGGGTCAGAGGAGCCACGGAGATGCTCAGAGGGCTGGAGCAACTCCCCTCTGGAGAGAGGCTGAGGGAGCTGGGCTGGGTCAGCCTGGAGAAGAGAAGGCTGTGGGGGGACCTCATTGCAGCCTGCCAGTCCCTGAAGGGAGCAGAGACACAGGAGGGGAATCAGCTTGTTCAAGGGCAGAGCCTGGCAGGACAAGGGGGATGGAGTGAAGCTAAAGGAGGGAAGGTTTAGATGAGATAATAGGGGGAAGTTTTTTTCCAGAGAGAGTGGTGAGGGGCTGGAAGGGGCTGCCCAGAGAGGGGGTGGGTGCCCCATCCCTGGGGGTGTTGAAGGCCAGGTTGGCTGGGGCCCTGGGCAACCTTGTGTAGTTCCAGGCCTGGAAGTTGGTGTCCCTGCCCGTGGCAGGGGGTTGGAGCTCTGGGACCCTTGGGGTCCTTTCCAACCCAGACCAGTCTATGATTCTATGATTAAATCTCTCCTTTGAAAACAGATCCCAAACCTTACCCCCCACACACACACAACCTGTTTTTGCTTTTCAGGGGCTGTTTATAAAATACTGCCAATGTAGGATCTAGATATGAAAGGAGATGGGGAGAAGGCATACAGCTGTTTGAAAACAATAATAATAATAATTTACCATGACCACAGAATTATTTACTGCATCTTTATTTAGAGCAGAGGCACTGTGAAATAACCTCCCCACCAATTCATCTCTCTTGGGACCATGTCTCCAGAGCCACCACTTTGCAAGAGGACAAAAGCAGTGGCAGTAGTTCTGGGGACCCAAATGACCCTTAGACAACACCAGTCCAGCTCATTCCTCCTGAAGCAGAATACACCTTCAATGAAGCTGCCCCAAGAGACCAAGTTCCACAAGCATTGCCCAGTCCTAAAAGCAGTGGCTTTCCTGCAGTTTCAATGGTAATAAGAACAGACCTCCCCCAGAAAACCTATTTGCAAGCCTCAAGAACCATCAGACATCCTCTCAAAGAGTGTGAAGGCTCTGAAGATGATGTTTCTGTCTCTAAAAACATACTGCAGGGGTAACAGGCTGCACTGTAACAATACACCATCAGCTTAATGCCCAGCTGTGGACAGAAGAGCAACTAGAACACCACAACAGCAATGGAAAATAGAAATTGAACGCCAAATTTGTCGCTGTGTTAGCCCAGTTTCTCCAAAATCGTGAGTATTTTGTGCAAGTCTGGGCACTCCCCCTCCTTTTCCAAGCACACAATGTCAGTTTCAAAAGAACAGGAATAAAAACCAATCAGAAGTGTGATACAAATTCCTCACACAGGTGAAGCAGGTAGGTCTTCAGCCCAGAGAGCAATGACTTAAGGATGTTACAGTGATGTAGACTCATGACCAATACAGTGAAGTCACCCATCTCCCTGTTTTCCATCTACTTCATTCAGAACAGGGAATTCTCCTCATTCTTCATATCTGTGAGAGAGGTTGGGTGGACACAGGGAAAGTGTCAGAAAAGACACTTCAGGTCAAGGGCTGAAGCTAAGAACATGACATGCTCCTCCTTAGCTGCACTAAGAAACTCCAACCTGGGGGACTGGAAAAGTTTTCCTGAATTCCAAAAGCAAATGGACAAACTTCTTAGAAAAGAGGACGAACACCATGTGTTTTGTGGAAACCCATGAGCCATGACCCTGGCTCAGAGGAGAGTACTTCAGAGGAATGTCACCCCCTGTGTGTCCTCTTGTGAAACACCTCCCCAAGGTACATTGTATCTTCCATGCTGCTGGAGAACATGGCAATCAAGCACCTTTAAAGGCAAAAACCCACCTACATACCGAGCTACAGTCACCCAATCAACTCAACTCTGCTTTGTCCTCCACCAACGTGACAGACCCGCCTTGCAAATTCAAAGTTTACTCCTTATAACTTTTATATTGCACTGAAATCACACACCAAACTCTTAATTAGTAGAGAGTACACCCACAGTCATTAAGTTAAGGAAAACACTCAACTGAACTGGGAAGTGAAAGCATCTCCATAGCACATGAAGAACAGAAAGATCTGTGTGACAACCTGAAGGCTTCACCACAGTTAGAACTGCGTAACAAATAATTAAGCAGAAAGCCCAGCCTAACACAGCCATTAGAAACAGCCTCTCACCGACACTGCACGTGGTACCTACCACCACGGTTCACACCGGTCCAGACTGCCCCTTACTCCTAGGGCACCCCATCCCTGCCGAACTCTGGTAGGGAAACTGGAGGCAGCCACCTTTGCACCCAAAGGCTGATTCAAGCTCACTAACTGTCCAAGAAACAGAATCACAGGGGTTGGAAGGGACCTCCAGAGCTCATCACATCCAACCCCCTGCCAAAGCAGCTCCCCAGCTCATGTTGCACAGGGCGGTGTCCAGACGGGGCTGGAATCTCTCCAGAGAAGGAGACTCCACACCCCCTGGGCAGCCTGGCCCAGGGCTCCCTCACCCTCACTGGGGAAAAGTTCTTCCCCATGTTGGTGTGGAACTTCCTCTGCTCTAACTTGCAGCCATTGCCCCTTGTCCTGTCCCCACAGACACTGAGAAGGGGCTGGCCATTTCCCCCTGCATCCCACCCTTCAGATACTGATAAACATTAATAAGGTCCCCCCCTTAGTCTTCTTTTCTCCAGGCTGAGCAGCCCCAGCTCCCTCAGCCACGGATACATTACCCAGTCCTTCAAGGAACTAACACCCAGTACATCCGTTTAGCAAATGCTGGCATTTCAACACCAGCCATTACAAGCAGTACTCTCACCTGACAGCCTCAAGTAGAGCAAACACCCCGTTCCTGCCTCTCCCTCAAACCTCCCCTGGCACACTGTGAGGATGTATTGTTCATACGCTCCCCACTAAGCACTTGAACTTCATGACAGGTTCTGTACAGCACAGCATTCGGAAAGATTCAGTCTCTAACTGTGTTTGCCTTAAGTGTTAAATTACAGCATAGACATTATGGCTTCAGGAATAACTGATGCCCACTGTGTGTCCACACAGCTCCTTCTTGGGAGGGCTGTGACACACTGCTGCGCAGGCCCTGGGAGCTGCTTCAGGAGCAATCCTGCTATCCTTGCAGGCCAGCAGCTCGTTAAGCAAGCCTCTGCAATGTAAGCAGTGCAATGCATGCTCTGAGGTCACCATCAGGCATGGAAAGAAAACAAACTGAGCAGCAGCCACAAACGGCAAAGCACTATTAACTAATTGTGAGCTACTTGATTAACAAGGAAGTGATCCACAGCCATTCACGGGTAGTGAACCTACGCAGAAACAGGTACCCTAATCATGCACAACAGAAGTTCTGAGTAAAAATCATCAAGGGAAATTGCTTTGTGCAGTTTCAGACCCTTTTGCTTCATACTGGGGAGAAACATTCCACCACCAAGGCCAGGGGCAGGCAGACTCCTCAAGTATGGCCGCCTTTACCAGGTCCCTGCCTGAGATCACAGAATCACAGAATCACAGGGGTTGGAAGGCACCTCAAGAGATCATCAGGTCCAACCCCCCTGCCAAAGCAGCTCCCTATCTCATATTGCATAGACAGGCATCCAGACGAGACTTGAATCTCTCCAGAGAAGGAGACTCCACACCCCCTGGGCAGCCTGGCCCAGGGCTCCCTCACCCTCACTGTGAAAAAGTTCATCCCCACGTTGGTGCAGAACTTCCTATGCTCCAGCTTCCAGCCATTGCCCCTTGTCCTGTCCCCACAGACACTGAAAAGGGGCTGGCCAATTCCCCCTGCATCCCAAGTCTAAGATATTTATAAACACTAATTAGGTCCCCCCTAAGTCTTCTTCTCTCCAGGCTGAACAGCCCCAGCTCCCTCAGCCTTTCCTCACAGGGGAGATGCTCCAGGCCCCTAATCATCTTCGTTGCCCTTCTCTGGACTCTCTCCAGAAGGTCCCTGTCTTTTTTTATCCCAGGGAGCCCAGAACTGGACACAGAACTCCAGGTGGGGCCTGACCAACACAGAGTAGATGCTTCTCAGTCAGCTGCTGCTAGGGCCAGTGGCAGCCCTCACACCTCAGCCATGCAGATCCAAATGCCCAGGCACCAGCCCAAACCAACACAGGGGGATGCTGCTGTTGCAGGAGAAGTGAAGACCTCCCCAGCAGTTCCAATGTTAACACACACCCGTCACTACCTAGATGCTAGCAGAAGTCCATGAGTCTTACCCACTGAGCTTTAGCCCAAAGGCTGCTCAGAACATACTTTTGTGCAAAAAAAGCATGTTTTGTGCAATGTCCCACACAAAATCCCTCACGGTACCACCTAAGACACTTTAGCTCACCACCTCCATCAACAGTTAGGGGCTGCTTTGAAAGCTGAAGGTGCCTCCATGTCCCAAAGCAGAAAAATGTTACATCTTCTGGTGGGCACCATTGAAACCCCCAGAGCCTTTGCAGCCCTTCTCCGAGGTTGGTAAGAGTATACAAGAGCATTATTTCCCTGCAATAGCAACACCAGTGAGTATCTAAAGTGGGGATCTGCTGAGAGCTCCTCTATTTTTAGCACTCAACAAGAACTGCTGATGAAGCAGTGCTGCAGGTATCTCGAATACACACAGAAACAAAAAAAAACCCACCCCACGCTTTGGGAGCAACCAAGCAGATGAGGAGCGGACCTAAACGCCCTGATGCATAATCAAAGACTCTGAACAAAAGATCATCTTCAGGAACCCAGAGTAAATCTGGAAATACCACCTCCTGTTCACTCTGTGGGAGCTCCAATTTAAAGTGGTCAACAGCTTGGAAAAATTTTTTAGAGCCAAGCAGGAACACAGCTCGCAGAAGAGCTGCAGATCCTCAGAAACGCAACCGACTGTGTGTTAAACCTGGGAATATGTAGATTTTCAAGATTACAGAGCCCTCCTTGATTAGCAAGACTCTGGCAGAGGGTCTGAAAGAGCAGGATGCTTCTGAGCTCGATCCAGTTTCGCAGCAAGAGCAGCGAGAACAAGCAGTCTCACAGATGGATCCGCGTGGGAGGGAGAAAGGATAAAAGTCTGCCTCGGGAGCCTGTTCCAGCTGCTACTGAAGCCTTGGAGGAGTCTGTACAAATTGGGCACAGTTACCTATAAAACTCTACCGCCTTGGCTTTTTCTGAAGCCCTCTTCTTTCCTTATCCCATGTTTTTCTTCCATCCTAGTATTTTTGCGTCTGAAAGCGTTCAAATCAGAGAGCTCAAACCGGCACTTGACAGGAGGTGAATTAATACTGTGAGTTTATAGACAATGTCCACCACATTTTGCAATCCCTTCCTTGTAAGATTACCCTGGTTACGGTAATTCAGAAGCACAAAAATTAAAGCCTTTAAATATCTGACTGAGAAGTGATTAAAAAAAACCAAACCCCAATAAAACTGTATACTCCTTTTTTAAAATCAAAGTTCCCCTAACGACATTTTCAGTGCCAGGAAGAGTGTGTGTGGCCAGCAGACAGCAAGCTCACCTCACTGAAACAGTCCCATGTCAACTCCAGAACAGCTGGTGCTTCCCATCCACGGCTGTGATCTAGACACAACCCTTCCACAACACACTAAGGACCCCACCGCCCCCACTCTGTCCAAGTTATAAAGCATCTGCAGCTTGTATCCCCACATCCTAAAACTTACCACCGCACCTCTGTCCTAAAGTCCCAAGGAAGCACTGCAGCAGCACTGAGATCTCTCTCTTTGGCCACCACACATCTTCACCGTGCCGTACCGGAGATACTCGCCAAAGCCCCCTTCTCCCTCCGTGTGCACCAAAGGGGAAGGAAGTTCATGGATCCAACCACCATTTTTCTATGGACCTGCTCAAGAATGCAGCTTTCTGACTCCTGTTCTCCTCACCTCTAGTGCACACACACACAATCTTCCTTCTCCTGTTCTCCTCACCTCTAGTGCACACACACACAATCTTCCTTCTCCTGTTCTCCTCACCTCTAGTGCACATACACACAATCTTCCTTCTCCTTTCCAGATAGCTTGATTGAGCCAAAACAAAAAAAAAGGATACTGCTATCTTCATGTAATTAGTTTTGGGAAGTAACAGAAAACCTTCAGCTTGCCAGCCCCATTTCCACTCTGTCTCAGCTTTCTCAGCTGTTAAAAATGAACAGCCCACGGTTCTTTACCTGGGGTTGTCTTTCAAAATCCTCACATCTAAGTAGGGAAAGGCAGAGGGAAAAAAAAAACAAAACATCTACCTTTTCTATTGATGTACTTGGGCTGTTACAGCCCACATCTGAACTTCTCGTTCCTTCTGACAAAGAGCCCAAATTACTGGTCACTAGCTGTGCCTAACCCATCTGGTCTGCCAGCACAAAATAGCTGAGTACATGTGTCATCAATCACTGTTAATTACTTCATTAACTCAGAAAAAAAAGAATATTGACTTTTTTTATTTTAAAAGAACAAACATTGTTTAAGGTTAGGCCAGTGTTCTTTTTTTTTTTTTTAATTGAATGCTGCATGATTACCAAGAGAAAGTAATTTAGTCCGAATGCTAAAACACCCTGCTCACATAACTCCCCTAACTCTTTTGGCTAGTAAAATGAGTTTCTTCTGGAGTTGAATACATCTCAGTGCTAGTTTGAACCAATATGAAGTTTAAGCAGAATCTTAATTATGCCTGTTCTCAACCCCCCCCTCCACTCCCACCTCCCACCACCCTGCTTTTCAAGTTGTGACCTTTGTCGTGGCTCTTGGAAAGAAACATGCCTCAAGGTCTCCACAAACAAATTGCATCATTTTCTTTTCAAGTGGACACTCAGCCCTCTGCAGTTGGCTGCAAAACAGACACACCAAACCATTAAAAAAAAAAAAAAAAAAAAAAAAAAAAAGCAAGGTATTCTGAAGGTTTGTGCATTTTAATCTGCAGGGCAGATATCCAAACGGGGGGCTTTCTACAGGGGAGGGGGGGAAACAGACACCCAACAAGTGTTTCCACACTGACAGTGCAGCCTGAAACCAGTCAAACATTCCTACAGCATGGTGCCAACATCCCACCAGCCTCTCCCAGTGCTTCAGAGGCTGGATGGCTCAGCTCCTGAAGATCTCAGCCCTGTTCCAGCACCTCCATCTCCCTTCCCAGCACCGGTGCCCGCTCGCCCAGCCTCCTCCAGCCACATGCTCCCTGGGAAGAGCCACTGGCTCGGTCCTTTATTACATTTTTTTTCATGCCCCAGTTAAGTGGCTTAAACACCCATTGTCACCCTTCAAAAAGCTATTTCGCTTGAGAACAATCCCATGGCGTTGTCTAAGTCTGGAGTGACACGCACCCCCCACAAAAAGCCACCCATTAATGCAGCCTCGCTATGCCATCGGCAGAGACCGCCTGCCAGCTGCCCCAGTCGCTGCACATGTCCCCTTCTTTTGCTCCCACTCCCCACAGCCTGCGCCCTGCATGCCGGGGGGACGCTGCAGGAGAGCACGCAGGCCTCACGTAAGCCCCCTCAGCTCTGGCGACCGCCCAGCTCAGCCGGCCGCACACCCTCACCCAGGGCATCCCGAGCTGACACGTTTGTATGCTGCTGCCAGCCGGGAGGTAATTCAGAGCACACAGGTCTGTGGTGTCACTCTTCCGTGTCACCTCCTACCCTACAGCCAACAAACTCAGCAGGGCACAGCGTGTTTGCCTATCTTCTTGAAGGATCTTCACCGGGGTGTCACCGAAACCCAGGTTTTACACAGGAGCACAGAGGAGACTGCATTGAACAGGGTAGGGCAGGGGAGGGGGGATACAACTGTGCCTTTTAAGTGCAATAAAACATTATTATTGTTTCTTGGGAAAACCTTTTCTCCTCTCCCCACCAGCAGGTGAAAGCAATGCTGTCATAAAAGCACCACAGTACTGGCTGTCCAACACCAAAATTCCACTGACAGGGTACCCAAAAGGTTACCAACAGTTATTTTCACCATCTAAACAACTTTAAATGATAGCTAGATTTTATTTCTTTAAATTACAATAACATAATAGTTAGCAGTGATTTACCCCCCTCCCCTCCCTTTTGGAAAGATTCAAAGAAGCACCTTTGCTTTCAGGCTGAGGTTTATCAAGCAGGTAACGAGTCTGCTGGTACCCAAACTGGCCCTGATGCCCACATCAAGCTAAAGTAACTCCACACCTTTGTATTCCAGGTTTTCAACTTGCTCTGTTTTTACATTACAGGTCACACAAACAGCCAGAACAGAAAATTAACTTGATAACCGGAAAAATTTAAATTCCCATGTTGAAATACTTTAATTAGGGTTAAAATTTTAATAGGCACCATCATCCTTTAATAAAAAAGTAGAAACTTTGGTTAAATATTTCAAGCTTGCAGCTGACAAGTGGAAAAAAATCAAAGGGATGGACAACTGTCATTACTGGTACTTCAGGGGGTTATTTATTTATGGTTTATAAGGCCATCAAAGCCCTCTGAAGAGGTACTTGAGGGTCACCTTTAAAAGACACAGCAGCCATCAAACTTTTGGGAGTTCACTTCCCAGGTGCTGCTCCCAACACCAGCACTGTTGCCTAGCCCTGCCTGAAGGAAGGGCTCCAGTTGTGTTCTGATGTAAACCACATTTTGTCTGCACACCATGAACACAGCGAGGCAACCCAAGATTGTTTCTTGAAATAAGAAAACTGCCACAAACAAACTAGGGCGTATTTCAAGAACTGATACAGAATCCACCGTGGGCCTTTTTTAGGTAGGTTTTAAAACACTGTCAGTCACCAGTTGAGAAGAGATACTTCAACCCAGTGTCCTCAAGGAAGCCTTGGAGCCCCAGCTTAGATATGCAAGGATCCACATCCTGTTAACTCGCTACAGCCTAGATTAACATTTATACTGCTACTCACAGCTTTACACACTAAGCATCTTATTCTTCCCTGTAAGACATTCCTCTTCCAGGGCAGGAATCAAGCAAAGCAATTCAAACCAGGTTTTGTCCCTCTTCAGCTGTCCCTCTCCCATTTTTAAAACACCATCAGTCCAAACTTCAGTGTCTTTTATTCGCTCTCTAGAGCTTTGCACCTTTGCATGTTCCTAAACATCCCCCCAAAGCCTTCCATCTAACTGCTTCAGCTACCACACCAGGAGGAATCGCCTGGCTGTCCAGTTGGGCTGCCCCAAGCCACCAAAACTCACTATGCAGAACCTCCTTTTGCTTAATCACTTCCAATACTTCAAAAGGCAGGAATGGAAAAGAACATGAGAGAGTTTCGAAATCTCTGGTTTTGTTGCTTTTTAAATGTTAATCTGGATGAATCTTGTCATACTGTGAACACAGTAAGTGACAATATGCCAAAGCACTCAGGAGACTTGCAGCCAACAGCTCAACGTCCGAATGGAGACCAGCAACGAGTGCTGTTCCTCAGGGATCAGTACTGGGACCAGCACTTTGTCGGCAACATGGACAGTGGGATCGATGCATCCTCAGCAAGTTTGTGGGTGACACCAAGCTGGGTGGCACTGTCGACATGCTAGAGGAAAGGGATGCCATCCAGAGAGATCTGGACAGGCTGGAGAGATGGGCCCATGAAAACTTCATATAGTTCAACAAAGCCAAGTGCAAGGTCCTGCACATGGGTCGGCACAATCCCAAGCACAGCTTCAGGCTGGGCAGAGAATGGCTTGAGAGCAGCTCCGAGGAGAATGATTTGGGGTGTCTGCTGGGTGAGAAGCTCGATGTGAGCCAACAATGCACGTCTGCAGCCCAAAAGGCTGGCCAGATCATGGGTGTCATCAAGAGAAATGTGGCCACTTCTCAGATGGGGATTCTGCCCCTCTGCTCTGCTCTGGTGAGGCCCCACACCTGGAGCACTGTGTCGAGCTCTGGTGCCCTCACCGTAAGGGGAACATGAATCTGCTGGAGCAGGTCCAGAGAAGGCCACAGAGATGATCAGAGGGCTGAAGCACCTCTCCTACGAGGACAGGCTGAGAGAGTAGGGCTTGTTCAGCCTGGAGAAGAGAAGGCTCTGGGGGGAGCCTTATAGGAGCCTTCCAGTACCTGAAGGGACCTACAGGAAAGCTGGGAAGGGACTTCTTACAAGGGCATGTAATGATAGGATGAGGGGTAACAGCTATCAACTGGAAGAGGGTAGATTTAGACTGGGCACAAGGAAGAAATTTTTCACTGTGAGGGTGGTGAGGCCCTGGCACAGGGTCCCCAGAGAGGCTGTGGCTGTCCCCTCCCTGTGTTCAAGGCCTGGTTGGGCAGGGCTTTGGGCAACCTGGTCTAGTGAGAGGTGTCCTTGTCCATAGCAGGGGGCTGGAAGAAGACGATCTCTAAAATCCCTTCCAACCCAGACCTTTCTATGACTCTAAGAAAGGGCAGGGAAAGAAGGCCCGACAGTCAAGGCTAGCAATCGCTCCCAGCCAACGCTGCAGTCCCTTGCTGTAGGCAGTCACTGAAAAGGCAAAGGTAATGCTACAAAAGACAAGTCACTGCTTTGGATTTTAGTCACCTCTGAAAAGTGCCAGTTTGGCCCCGGTTTTAAACTGAAGCACCAGCACGCAGCCACTGCAAAGCAAACGCAGAGCTCCAGCTCCTGAAAACACTTGGCATGCAAAGCAAGGCTGGGGCAGGGGAAGGAGACTGGCAGAGATTTTATCCTGAAGTGGAGTGGGGAGATAAGATCAAGTGCAAAGGAACTGCAGCTACTGACATCTCTGGATGCACAGAAGCCAGGGAATAGGCAGACAGGGAGCCATTTCCATCGAGAGCGCAAGAAGCCAGCAACATTCCAAACCAACTTCAATTCCACTGGAACACATCGCATTAAAGCAAGAGAGAGGACTCCAGCACAGAGCCATACCGACCAGTTCCTTCCACCAGGACACATTTTCTTTCAAGGAAATGATGACCAAAGGCTTCCAGTCCAAAAGAAAAAAAGCCTCAGCTTTGACTATGGCAGTGTTTATGAATCGCTTTGGACATTTTAACTTCTAGTGCTCTAACATTAAAAAAAAAAAAGACTCTACATAAAGATGTAAACCACCCTGACAAAGCTACATCAATTACCCAGCCAGGAAAGAGCTTCTTGCCCAGAAGCCACACACAGAAAATTCTGCATAAGATGTCAGGGAGAAGAGAAAATAAAGGCTGCACTGACCGTGCATCCCTGAAGACAGATATTACACAGCAAGAACTGAAGGCTATGTGACTTGACAGCAGATGCTGAACTTGGAAGGGAAGAGCTGTTTCAAAAAGGCACTACTTGGGACATCCAGCTGCTGTCCTTGAAGTTCTCAGAGGGAGAAACACGGAGCAGAAATGTGTATGACAAAATATGAGATATATATTATCTGGTTATATTTCGGTTTGTATGCGGAAAATGTATTTACATATGAAAACAGCAGCACCACAGAAAGCTTTTCTTTTTATTTCTGCATCATTTCAGCTGCCTGCTACCTCTGGCCCAGAGAGACAAGCTCAAAGGCCAGAGCTGGGTCCAGCCCGAGCCACACATTCTGCGCATTTTTAAGCAAGAGCAAAAGCAGCTCTCCACTGCTTCAACAGGGACTGAATGCAACTTCAGTAACTTCAGTCAATAAGCTCATTCCCTAAAAGAAGGGGGGGGGAGGGGGGGAAAGGAAGGTAACTCCAATGAGGACACCTGCTTGACAGCTCTTGGCTTCTCTTCTGAGACCAAGTACACAGAGGAGTCTGCTACCTAACAAGCTCAGACAACTTCAGCAATAGGCAGTATCAAAAAATAAGCTAAAAGCTAGGAAGATGCAAAAAGGGGAGGAAAAAAAAAAAACCCCTCTCAAACCAGACCTTTCCTGGCTGAATGAGCCTCCTACATACAGCACAATACAACAGAAACAATTTACCCAGAAATGTAAGCCACCACAGAGAGTTCAAAGCGACCCACGATTCTCCCAAAGCAGGATTCAGCTATTACCACGTGAAGGAAACCATCTCTAGATCTCTCTGTCCCTACAGTAAACACGACAGACAGCAATATGAGAGACAGCTCAGCAAAGCTCACAGCACTGAGGCTCCCCAACAAAAGGTTATGACAAAGCACGTTTTGCTGGGGGAGAGGTAAACAGGAGGCTAACCCGAGACACAGAAAGAGCTTGCAATGGGAGAGGAGAGCCACGCCATGAGCAGGGCAAGAGACAAGCAATTCACAGAATCACAAGGTTGGAAAAGACCTTTAAGATCATCAAGTCCAACCATTCCCATCCTAAGCTAAACCAGATCCCCAAGTACCTCATCTACCCTTTTTTTTAAAAGGCATCCAGGGGTGGGGACTCAGCCCCTCCCTGGGCAGCCTGGGCCAGGCCCTGACAACTCTGCCAGGGAAGAACTTTGCCCTCCCAGCTGAGCTGACCCTGCCCTGGCCCAGCTTGAGCCCACTGCCCCTTGTCCCATCTCTTGTCCCCTGGCTGAAGAGACCAGCGCCCACCTCTCTACAGCCTCCCTTCAGGTAGGTATAGGTGGGGAGAAGGTCTCCCCTCAGCCTCCTCTTCTCCAGGCTGAACACCCCCAGCTCCCTCAGCTGCTCCTCAGAGGATTTGCCCTCCAGCCCCTTCCCCAGCCTGGTTGCCCTTCTCTGGATGAGCTCCAGGACCTCCATGTCCTTCTGATGCTGAGGAGCCCAGAACTGGACCCAGCACTCCAGGTGCAGCCTCCCCAGTGCCCAGTCCAGGGGCACAATCCCCTCCCCAGACCTACTGGCCACACTCTTGCTGACACAAGCCAGGATGCCATTGGCTTTCCTGGCCACCTGGGCACACTGCTGGCTCATGCTCAGCCTGCAGTCACCCAACACCCCCAGGTCCTTCTCTGCCTGACAGCTCTCCAGCCAGTCTCCCCCCAGCCTGTAGTGCTGCAGGGGGTTGTTGAGTCCCATGTGCAGCACTCTACACTTGGCCTTCTTAAACTTCATCCTGTTGGTCTCACCCCAATTGCAAGCTGCCAGGCCAGAAAACACCTCTGCTCGATCCATGCACGTCACAGCCACTGGAAGTGAACTCCCCGCTGCCCAGAAACAGCCCAGTGGCACGGCTTGCAGGCTCCGGTGTCCCGCCGTCCTCCCGCAGCTGCAGAGGAGAGTTGGTGGTACCTTTTCCTGTGTTTGCTTGAATTTCACACCCACGCTCGTCGGTTGGCTACAGCATATGCTCCCGATGCAGTTCTCCACACTCAGAGGCTGCGAGAATTTACATTTTTCATTGCCAGTGTTAAGAACAAGCCTCAGAGCTACACTGGGGCCCTGGAATTTAAATACACGATAACACTGTAAATAAAAGGAAACAAATTCCTTAAGGAAAACCTTTCTGCATGCCAGATCAGTTCCCAATAGTAACTGCTCCGCTTTGACAAGAGATAAATATTTACAGTCTAGAACAGAGAACACCTTGTGTTGCAGTACTAGGAATGCAAGCCTCATCAGTCCCCAGCATACTTAAGAGGTTATTTTGATTATTTTTTTTTTTCCCCCCCCCCCAAAACAATCTGAGTACTTAGAAGCACACACATTAGTCTGCTCATTTACACCACCAAAACGAAAAACTGAAGGTAGTCATACAGAGAAATTGTCAAACATACTGAATCCAGAACAGATTTTCACAAAAGGAGACCTCATCCCCCAGGGAATGCAGACAGTTTACAGCAAAAGTCTAAATTACTGCCAAGAATATGCTGCTTTTTTTCCCCCTCTTTTATTTAAATATAGCCTAACTCGCTCCTCTTAGAAGTTTTTGTAGCAAATGTAGACACTGAAGATTTTTCTTACTGGGGCAAAAAAAGAAAAGGCAGCAAGGAAGATCAGATGGCCATATCAAACTCCTGGGATGCAGGGGTACCGCGCTGGGAATAGCCTTGGAAGAGGGAAGAGAGCGCTCAGGCTCTAGCTTGTTCAGTGCTCGCTCAGCTCCCAGCATCACTCCCAACCTCCTGGTTTGATCAGATCCTTCCAGCAAAGGAAAGAATGTGGGGAATGTCATTCATAACGGCACTTGGGAAGATCTAGGAACCAAAAGCATACAATGACTGGATATCCTTCTCATGAGGAAGGGTGATAAGCCCCATGCAGAGCAGATGTTCTCACTTCTGGCTTTAGACGGCCACATCTCAAGTTGCTGGGGTTTTCTACTGTTCTGAATGAGGTAAATACCTAACTTAAAGCAAATGCAATTTATTTTTGGTTTTAATATTGTCTCTGCACTCCTACCTCCAGTGTCTAACAGGACCTGCACAGGGACAGTCTGGTTTAGCTGTTATACTACGGAATCTCATACCTGGAGTGTAACATTCCTCACCCAACTGTTACTTGGGCTTTTATGGCAGGTACCCTTTGAAGTGCGGCAGTCCAGCTGCAGGTAGGCTTACGGAAGAGTTCGATGTCTATCCAGGAGTCTCAGCTTTCTTACTTCCTTCTCCTCTTACAACGGAATTACTACCCTGCGCAAAACCTTCCTGCCTTGACCTCACTCACACCGTAGTCGGCATCGCTCTGTGATACCATCTCCACAGCCAGGCAAGCGCTCTGCCGTATGTTCTGCACACAAGTTCCTCATTTGCTCCCCTGCTTTCAGCATCCCTCTACGCCAGTTTATTTTTAGACCGGCTTTTTTTATAGCAAAGACCAGAAGCAGCACACTTTTGGTGCCAAACTGAACGCAGCCGAGATTTCTAATGCCGTCAATAATTGAAGTAAGGATACAATAGTGTGACGGTCATAGAAAATTGGGACTAGCTCTACGTCTGCCAGCCAAGACTGTCGAGCCTGGGGCACTCTCCCAGCCTCCCCACACCACCAACCCCCAGGTTACCAGCCAGTTCACTAAGGTCAGCCCAATAATGCCCAAAAGGGATTTATGCCCTTCATCTTTCATCAAAAAAAAAAAATGGATCTTACTTTGTTTCCTCGTGTGGCTGTGCACAAGCTTTTTTGCCAAGAATGAGTTACCCCCTGCCCCTAAGCCAAGCACCAGCTACCTTTACGCTCGCCACTGACCAGGCACAAGAATCAGATCCAACAGGTACCACCACCACCCACACCTCTGTTTACAAAGCACAACCTCGCGCAGGCAGAGTCAGCAAACGATGCTCCATACAGCCAGAGAGGTGAACGTGACCATGGAATCTGTGCAAATCCACCCAAAACCAGCATGGATCACTTGTAAAACTGAAAGTAGAAAAGGCTTTTACTGATTCACAGCACGTGCTCATCAAAAAGATTTCAACTTCTACTCCAGAGTACACTGTGGCTGATAACAGAGCTTTGCCCTGACGTCACATCAATACATACCTCAACACAAGCCTCGCTGCCTGCTGATCCAGAAGCATCTGAGCTCCTCTGCATTATGCTAAGTTTGATAATTTACTACATTAAAACTCAGATTACCACCCTCTGTCACTTGCTCCCTTGCACCGCTTTGTAGTGTTTGTGGAGCTTCAAGCAAGAAGTTTTTTAATGCTGAGACTTCATTCACAGTAACTACTAAGCCCGTGATGGAATGCTCCGTTGGAGGCATGGGGAGCTGATGAGGCAGCAGCCCGTCTTCAGCACAGCACATCGCATCACACTGACTTCCATACAGGGGAGAAGAAAAGCCCAACAGAGAGGTAGGTAAGTACAGCCCCCGAAGCATCCAATACCTAACACCTGCAATCAAAATAAATTCCCTTCTGCCCACTCCCAGGCCTCTCCCTCCTCCTCTGATCCAGCTTCCAAGCTAAAAAAAAAATCCTGCAATTGGCAGCATTCCTTCAAAGGCACGCTTCACCCCCCAACCAAGGCACAAGGAACTCCACAAGATTTTCTCCCGACCGCAGCACTGCCATTAGATTCCAACAGAAAATCAGTCTCGGGTAGGAGAAGCGCACAACACAATCCATATGGAAATTTATTTTAGGAGGCTCATTTGCATCAAGTAGGTGAGGAAAAACTGAAATGCAAATGCAGCTCCCAGTAGCCAAGTTCTCTCAGTCCGCTGGAAGGATCAGTTACTCAGCAGGATACCTAACGCCAGCTTCAAACATACCTCACCATCCATGGCCTCTTTATCTTGCTTTCCCTTCCTCTTCATCACGGCACCAAGGCAAGGCATTTGCTCAGGCCCCACCTGGAGTATTGTGACCAGTTCTAGGCTCCCTGGGATCAAACAGACAGGGATCTCCTGGAGAGAGTCCAGAGGAGGCTATGGAGATGCTGAAGGGCCTGGAGCATCTCCCCTGTGAGGAAAGGCTGAGGGAGCTGGGGCTGTTCAGCCTGGAGAGAAGAAGACTAAGGGGGGACCTGATTAATGTTTATCAGTATCTTAAGGGTGGGATGCAGGGGGAAATGGCCAGACACTTCTCAGTGTCTGTGGGGACAGGACAAGGGGCAATGGCTGCAAGTTAGAGCAGAGGAAGTTCCACACCAACATGGGGAAGAACTTTTCCCCAGTGAGGGTGAGGGAGCCCTGGGACAGGCTGCCCAGGGGGTGTGGAGTCTCCTTCTCTGGAGAGATTCCAGTCTGGATGCCTATCTGTGCAATATGAGCTGGGGAGCTGCTTTGGCAGGGGGTTGGACCCAATGATGTCTAGAGGTCCCTTCCAACCCTGGTGATTCTGTGAAGGCATGCAGTTTTGAGCACACTCACTTACCAAACACACCTGGGCCTCGCTTCATCACACTGCTGCTGAGAGAATTAAATTTGGAGAAGTCCAGTTAATTTATGGCAGTAATCACCACCTACAGCTGAGGTGAGGTAGCAGACATCCAGGGATTGGTTTATTGCCTAACTAACAGCAGAAACAACGGCAACAGGCCAGGCATTCAGCTTTGCACATAGAGCAAGGGCTGCGCTTAGGACCAACCCAACAGAAATGCTGTGGGCATCACAGGGGACCGTTTCTCTCCCAAGGAGAGAAAGCCCAAGGATGCTACAGCAGTACAAACCCCACTCAGAAACCAGGCTGGGAAGGAGGAAACCTGTATCATACCCATTTCTCCAGTTCTACTCATCTCCTCCAACATGAGCTGACATTCTCCCAAGTTGCCCGTGCTCCCTTTTCTCCCCTAAAACAGTCTGAAGAAAGAATCCAGGCTTCTCTGCAGGGTGTGCATCCCACTGTGCTGCAGGAGGCCAGCCTGCACTCAGTGCCCTGTGCTCATCCCGCGGCTTGGAAAAGTCCCCTCCAGACTCAGTCACAGCACCAGGGACAGGAGCTTTCTTTTTTTTCCCCTCCTTCAAAGTCGATGCTGGCTGAAGAAGCAACTCCCTTTTTGTTTGAAGAAACAATGTCCACCTATGCAGTGCTCCAGCCTACAGCAAAGCCCAGAAGACATTCTCCTAGGACCCCTCTTGCCTGACTGTCTGCACCACAGGACTCACCCTTCCACCGGTCCTCAGGAAGTAGGTAACCTCTACATTCTTATCCATTTGCAGCTTAAGCCCCAGCAAAGTCAAGGCCAACAGCCCACCTTCCAGCCCACTCTCCCCCTCTCAAACTAGCCAACAGTTCCAACTGACTTCCCACTCCTTACCACCACACGTGCACCTGAGCTCCCAAGGTTAACAGGCTACCAACTACATTTTTCAGAGCACTCACCATTTTAAATGGGTTAATTATGCAACTTCACTTAACACTTCACTTCTGCATGCACTACTCGAGCAGAACAGAGAATCTCACAGATCTACACCTTACTCTGCTCTGGTGAGACCCCTGCAGTGTTGTGTCCAGCTTCTGGAGCCCTCAGCACAAGGAAGACACAGACCTCTTGGAGCGGGTCCAGAGGAGGCCATGAGGATGCTCAGAGGGCTGGAGCTCCTCTCCTACACAGACAGGCTGGGAGAGCTGGGCTGGTTCAGCCTGGAGAAGAGAAGGCTCAGGGAGACCTCCGAGCCCCTTCCAGTCCCTGAAGGACCTACAGGAAAGCTGGGCAGGGCTGTGTGTAAGGGCAGGGAGCGATGGGACGAGGGGAGATGGGTTAAACTAGAGCAGGGCAGGTTCAGGGGAGACATGAGGAAGAAGCTCTTCCCTCTGAGGGTGGTGAGACCCTGGCACAGGTTGCCCAGAGAGGTGGGGGAGGCCCCCTGGAGACATCCAAGGTCAGGGTGGATGAAGATCTGATCAACCTGCTCTAGGTTGTCCCTGCTCACTGCAGGGGACTGGATGGCCTTTGAAGGCCCCTGTAAACCCAACACTGCCTGTGATTCTATGAGTCTGTGAGCAAGAAGGCAGAGCAGTTTCCTGCTCGCCACAAGAACGACTTGCATTCAAGTTTTTAACAGAATCCAGAACAAACACTGACAAAAAAATAGTTAACTACAGCTCCCATGGGGAAAACTCTAACTTTCTGCTACTGTGACCACCCTCCCATCCAAATACTTGTTGGGAGCAGCATGGAGAGCAGAGCTCACTCACCCTTTCCAGGTTTACATTCTGCATCCCTTTCTTTGAGCATTGCACCCAAGACAAAGATTGGCCACCACTAACTTGACCAGTCTCCTACCAAGCAAACACAACACAGGCTTCTCCTACCAGCCATTAGGACAACGCAGCACAGTGAGAGAAACACGCCAAGCTCACCAACTTTGGGAAAGCTACAGCTTTTCCCTGAAACACAATGAAAAAACTCAAAGACAACTTGTAAAACACCGGGAAGGAGCATAAGGCGTTTGCCCACCCTTAATCCTGAAGAAGCAAATTTGAGTAACTGCTTATTCAACAAGAAACACTCCAAGCTGTGGCTGTGACGCTACACCAGTGTACCCTCCCAGAGGGGCAGAGGGGACAAGGCAATGCCAGCTCAGGCAAGTCCAATCCCCCGCAAAATCCGGGATGCCAGCACAAACGGCAGGCCAGTCAGGGATAACTGCTGCTTCTCAAGTTTAATGCAAACTGTCTCAGCCAACTGATGCTATTGCGTGCGCTTGACAAATGAAATGTGATTTTACACCAAACCACTGACCGTATACCAATGCTCACAGAATTTAACTGTAATTAAGTCTTAGCGACAGGCTCCTCATTAAAGCAGCAGTTCTTTGGAAAAATTAATAAAGGGAATTATTTCTTATGTGTGAAATATGAAAATTATTCACTACTCATAAGAGACGAATGGAGCTGAGTTCAACTGGATTCCAGTGCTCCCCAGAACGAGAGAGTAACACACTCTACAAGGCCATTTAAAAACAGTCATGGCTACGTGGCTAGGGCCCAATCCGAGAGCTTAATATCCTACACGTTACTGCATCCCACGGCTGCAAAGAAAACCCAAAGCCCTCACAACACAGTTACTGACCCCACAGTATAACACTGTTGTGTTATAAAATATACAGATGCACATACCCAGGAGATGTCTGCAGGAGATGAAGCCTGAATGGAAACCAAGAGCCAACACAGCAACAAACCCTGGCGCGGCAGCCAGGCCGCACCCGAGGCAGGGCCTTCAATTCCTCACTTCAGCAAGTCACATCTGCAACATGGAAAGCTGGAGAACTTGCCAAATGCTTCCCTAGACAGCATCACCTCCTGGGCAAAGTGATAACTCTACTTTGGCATATTCTATGGGTTCTGGCTCCTTTCTGGTCCTCAACCAGACTAAACGTCTGTCTCTGAGCCTCTTTGGGCAAAAAAAAATAAGTAAACAACACCTAATCTTGCCCAAACCAGAAAGAGGTTTCTTATTAGTCTAAGATCTGATTTTCAAAATGCAACTTCTTCTGGTCTTAAATACTTCTTGCGTGAGGAACAAAGGTGCGATCGTTTGAGGAGGGCAGGCTGCGAAGCGTGCCCATGACCACAAGCCAACACACACATGTCCCTCTGCACTGCACAGCAGGAGTTCAGAGCAGATTTTAGATGAACTTTTCTGAGGTAACATCCAATATGGAAAACATGAAAGGAAAGAAAGAAAAAAAAAAAAAGTTGATCAAGATGTGTCTGGTAATGAATGCCATGGAAAAAAAAGCCTGAATTTTTATAGAGGAAGGCCAAGTATAACTGCAAAGGGAAAACCACAGAAGCTTTCCAAGAGATTTTACAGACTTTTTCCAAATTGTTCCCTTTTTCAACACCATTATGCAACCTCTGTGTGCTTTCCTGCTTCTCTACCCCCTTATGTTACCCATTTCCACACACACACACCCCCCCAACAACTTAGGCAGCTCCTTAAAGACAGGCAGCAATACAGCGCATATTTGTCTCTCCTCCTCCCTGTTGAAGCTGCCCGAGCCTTTCCGGGGAAGAAACGCTGCCCAAAATCTGCTTGCTATTCAAGCAATCCTGGCAATGACAAGCATCACTTCATGAATCATCTGTTATGTATTGCCTTATCAACATGGTCCACTGCAGGGTAAAAACCAAACCTGGCCTGCTTCAGTTCTGCGCATAACGCAATCAATATGCAAGTGGCGTTAATTACTAGAAGGGTCCAAGGAGTTCCCTCATCCAAGGACTGGAATATAGGCACCTTGCAGGTTAGGTAGCAGGACTGAGGACGACTATGGAAAAACAACGGGATAACTGAAAAGGAGCTAAAGGTAAACTGGAAAAGTAATGGAGTAGAAGATGTCATTACCAGTGTCCAAATAACACGCTCAATTAATGTTTCTCTGTGGTTTGTGACAAGCTTTGCCTGTGTCCAAGCTTTTATAAACAGGCTAGCAACAGATACTACTCAGCAAATAAACCATTCCAATAACATTACCACGTGTAGTCAAGCACCCATAGGTAAAAATATGGTCTCAAGGTTTGAGGGTCGTATTATACAGACACACACATACAGACACACACATACAGACACACACATACAGACACACACATACAGACACACACATACAGACACACACAAAATGCCAAGGTGTATTTTTTCTTTCTGCTAAATTTAAATACACACAATGCCAAGGAGTGTAACACAATGACCTAGCCCAAAAAAAAAGACAGAAAAAGTGATGTTTTAACCCCCAAATCAAGTCGGCACAGCTGGATAGTAAGCATTCTGGTTTTCAAGCCCCAAAGGCAGCACCCCCTTAGCACACACTTAAAGCCAAATAACCTGAACCGCTGCACACTGCCTTTGAGAAAAATATGAGGGCAACTAGCTACTGTCACCTTACAAAGGCACAGCATGGCACACACATGTTGGAGGAAGGCTTCAGGCAATCAAAAGTGCCAAAAATGAAGACAGGAGTCTTTCAGCAGAATGTGCCCAACAGTCAGCTGACCAAGAACTTAAAACCCCCCACAATAAATTGTTGGATTGCCCTCCTCAGAGCAAGGCCGCGCAACACCTTTGAAGAGACACTCAACATACTAATTCCTTCTAGCACAAGGTATTTGGTAAGTGTATCTGTGAGCAATCCATTGTAAAAAGCTCTTGCCTATTCTCAGCTCTGGAAGATGAAAAATTTGGCCTAGGACATGTGACCCTATCCTAATACACCACGTATTTGGTGGCCAGTTTTTGGCACAGCACTTGGCTTTAAATGCGTTCGGGCACACTCAGGTATGGAAAGCCTGCAGCTTCCTCAGCTCTGAGACCAACAAATGAGTGTAGAGGGCACGTTTCAGGTGCTGCACCAAGCTTCTGAGTCACAGAGACACCTTAACATGGTGGCTTTAAAAAAAACTCTATTCCCCAGAAAGCACTAAGGCATTTCAAGGAGAGATTAAGAGGCCAATCTAATCCAAAACCACAGACTCCTGCTCAATTTTAACCTGTATTTTTAGCAGGTGCTACTCCTCAGCCTTGCAGTTCAACAAGTGATTTAGGGTTAAAGACTGAGATCAGCTCCACCTTCTCAGCAGCTCCCATGCTCCCACCTCTGCAGACAGCAAAGATAAAAAGGAGCAGAAAGTCACACTTGCTCAAGCGCAGCTTTTGAGGGATGCTCAAGCCCCGTGGGAGGCAAGCTACCTGCTCATGGCGAAAGCAGGAGCATCCCAAAGGGTTGGACAGAGCTCCCTTCCAAAAAACATCCCTAATCTAACACACATTGCAAACCTTTTCCAATCCAGATACTCCAGGGACTCAGGATACAGCCCACAGTCCAAGTCCTCGAACATCTGGGCAAAACACATTTCTTCAAGACAACCCACTGCAATCTGCACCCACCTAAAATACTTCTGATCAGCTCCCAGCGCTAGTAACTTCCTCAGAAGTTAATCACTTCACAGGGGTCTGTAGGAACACCACTCCCAGTTAAAGAAAAAATTAGCAGTCATCTCAAGTGCATTGTTGGCTTTGCCTTCCACGCATTAAATCACCAACAAAAAGCAAGCAGTCGATAGAACTAACTTGTGTGCAGATCATGTGTGTGGCACGTCAGGCCCCTGGTGTCCTGAACACGGAGCTGACTGATGCTCCCAGGGCTTCCCCAGAACTACTTTCACCACTTTTTCTCATGGTGCTGACAACAAGTTTGGTAGCTCACACCTGCCAGTTTTCTTCTGCTTTAGGATAGCCTGTCAGAGATCACAGCACACAAGCACAAACGGCTCACAAACACTTCCTCCCAAAGGACTAAAAGCCGTCACGCCACACGTATGTGTTCCTCCGTGCCTCCATCCCACTCAGTGAATGGGAAACTCCTCTGGTATTCCAAGCTGATTTTCAAAACACACTCCACACGCTTTCTAATCTGTCTGCTTTCTAAAGCCAGGTCCTGAAGCAAACCCAAAGAAATTAAATGTTAAAGATTTAAAGGGTTTTTTAAAGAGTCTTTTTCTCCCCCGCTCTTAAGTTCAGACAACCAAGGGCGCAGCTTAAAATCGGCCATGGCAACCCATCAGGTGCACATCCTATATAACATACCATCCAAAAACAAAGTATATGATCCTGGAAAGCTGTCTCTTACACATTTCACTTTATATGGGAAATCTGCAGCCGCTAAAACTTACTCTAACTGGGTGGCATTTTCCATTTCAAAATGTAATTGAGTGAACATGTCGCCATGGTTACGGTAGGATTCTGCAATAACTTTGTTGCCTTGTAATTGCTGTATATTTGTATACAAGCAGCTGAGCTTTCTTAATTCGGTGCCCTCTTAACTCTTTCGGAGAGGCTGCGGAGCGACAGCCGCGGCTTTTAGGCTGGAAACTCCCTACATAGAGCGGTGGTGGAGGCATCAGAGATGATTAAAACTCGGTGCCGTGACAGACCGCATCGCAGAAGCGAAAAAAATTAAAGGGGAAAAAAAAAAAAAAATTTAAAAAAAAAAAAAAAAGAAAGAAACCTCGCCAAGAACCAGATTATTACATAAACTTCAGAGCTCCTTAGCTTTTAGAAACGGTGCCATTAAAAAAAAAAAAAAGTCCAATTCAGATAATTAACTCCAGGTAGCTTTTGGCAGCAAGAGAGAGCACTCTGATGGCAGCGAATGCAGCGCCGGCCCCGTTTATTGACAGCACGTAAAACCAAAACGCATCAAACGGGGAGGTTGTTCACCCGACTGGCAAAACCCGCCGTAGAGCAGGAGGGGCAGAGTAATGCTCGCCCCATCCCTCGGGCCTCACGTTAGCATCATGAAGATAACGGAACACCCAGCTGCTGGAAGCGTGCGTGGCATCGAGCTGCCTGGATGCCCCTGGTGAGAAGGCACGGAGAGAGCACCGTGGAGCGCCTACACCCCGCTGTGCGAGGGATTTTCACACACCCCCGAGCCCACCCCCAGCGCGCATCCCGCTTCTCAGGAGCGTTTTCAGACCTGTAATTCAGCCCGGAACGCCAAGCGAACCCGCAACGTGAACACCCCGCTCCTACAAGCCAGCAAACGGGCGGCTGCAGCCAGAAGCCCGGCGAACGCGGAGCTTCCCGGGCAGGCCAGCAGCGTGCGAGCGGCCACCCCAAAGAAAGGGGGGAAAGGGAAACCCAAAGCCCAGCCTTCCCCTATCGCAGAACCCGTTGCGCAAAGAGCCTGCGGATCAAGGGCGGACGGGCTTCCCCCCCTCCCTCGAATCGGCGGCCGGGCGCTGTTATGTAAATAGAGCCGCCGGCCCGGGGATGCCACGCCGCGCTAGCCCCGGCCGCAAGCCCGCGGTGGGGAACGCTTCGGAGGGGCGGCACGGCACCGCTCCTGACAAATTCCTGCAGCAAAACCCACCCGCAGAACGCGGAGCGGCAGCCTCCCTTCCCCTTCCCCCCCCCCCGGAGCCCGGCGCAACCGCCTTTATTGCGAGTTCATCATCGCCCAAGCCGGCGCCGCGCAGCGCGGAGCGGCAAGGGTGCAACAACATCCCCCCCCCCCCCCCCCCCCCAACGAGCCGCGTATTTTTAGGGAGGAAAGGGTGGGGGGGGGGGGCACGGAGCCGTACGCGGGGCTCGGAGCTGTCAGCCCGCTGGGCAGCCCAGCGCTGCGGCGGGACCTCCCGGCCGCTCGGTGATGCTGAGGAGAACGCCCCTTCTTCCCCCCCCCCCCCCACAGTGACAAAATAAAGCTGGGTTGGATGATTTACGCCGCGGGGCCGGTGTGCAGGGGGCTGGGGCGAGCTCCTCTCCTCGGCCCGAGCGCGGGAGCCGCTGCCCGCTCCGGAAGCCCCGGGCCCGGCGTGAGGCGCGTCCCGGCGGGGCCGCGGGCGGAGCCGGCCCCGACACAAACTTTCCTCAAGTCCCGCGGTATTCCCGGAGCGCGGAGGGGAGGGGACGGAGAGGTGGGGGGGGGAGGGGGAAAGGGGTGTGGAGGTTCGGGGAACCGACCCCGGGCCGCAGGGCCCCGCCGCGGGCGTCGCCTCCGCCGCAGGGCCGCCGCGCCCGCCCCACCGCCCCCGGGCCCACGCCCTCGCCAGAGCCGCCGCCCGCAGCACTCACCGCTGCCCGCATCGCTCCCCGCCGAGCCCCGCGCAGCACCGAGGCGGCGGCGCTGCTCGCCCGGAGGGGGGGGGGGGAGGGGGGGGAAACTGGGGGGGGGGGTGAGGAGGAGCCGCGGCCGCCCGGGAGGGGAGGGGCGGGGCCGGCGGGAAAGGGGCGGGGCTTGTGACGGCGCCGGCCCCACCCGCCTCATTCACAAAAAACGCGAGCGGCGGGGAGGCGCTGAATGGGCGGGAGCGCTGCCCGTCACGCCCCCCGGCCCCGCCCACCGCGCCGCTACACGCCCATGCCGGGTGATGGCGCGCGGAGACCCCGCCCCGCGGAGCGCACCGCCCAATCACCGCGTAGGAATGGCCTCCGGGCCGCTCAAATCCACCCGCCGCTGCCGCAAGGGAGGCTTCGATAGGCGTCGGGAGCTGCCCGTCACCTTCCCCCCCCCCCCCTCCAGAACCCTCCGCGCCTCACCGTCGGAGCACAGCGGCCAAGCAGCCGCGCGCCGCCGACCCCTTCGTAAAGGGCCCCAGCCGGCGGGCAGAAAAGCGCCCGGCTTTAAAGGGGCCGGGGCGCGCTGGCGGCGCGGCCCGCCGGGGCAGGGGAAGGGGAGGATGGAGGGGCCGGCCGGCCCTGCGAGGCGGCGGGGCGCCGCGTACTGACCTGGGCGGCGGCGGGCGAGGCGGCGAAGCTGTGCGGCGATAGCCCCGGCGCGGACACCGCGGCGCGCGCGCCACCAACGGACTCAGCCCGTGACGGGATCCGCCATCTTGGAATTTTTAGATGGAGAGTCACGTGGTGCGACCATTTTCCCCCCCCGGCCAATCAGGAAGCGCGGTTTATTTATAGCCACGGCTCCTTCTCTTCTGTCCGTCCATCCCACCCCCCCTCCCCATCCCGACGAGGGGAAGGGAACCAATCAGGCCACGCCCCAGCTCCCCAGGCCACGCCCCGTGGCTCGCGGCCCATCGCCTAGGCGACCGCGCGGACCGGGGGGCTCCGGCCGGCGGCAGCCATGTCGGCGCTGGGCCCGCGGCCCCTCGGGGAACGGCGGCGGGGCCTCGACCCGCACCGGGGCAGCCGGTCTCAGGGGCGGCTTGGAACCCCGGAGCCGCCTTTGGGTCGCCCAGGGCCAGCTGAGCCTGGGCAGGCCGGATCCCCCTCCACTTCAGGGCCTCACCTCGCCCCCTCACGCCGGGACGCGAGCAGGCGGCCGGCTGCACCGGGCGGGAAGCCGGGGCTGTGACCGAGCGGCCGCTTCTCCTCCGTCCCCTCCCGCCCGGTGGGAGCCCAGACTCGCCGTGCCCGAGGAGCCCTCCGGGCAGCCGCTCCTGGGAAGCCAGGGCCCCGCGGCCGGCCTGCGGTTTGCTCTGTGGCCCCAGCTTGGCTCCTCCTGAGCAGCGGCGGCCAAACAGAAAGCTCTAGATTGGCCCGGCGGTGGGAAACAGGAGGGGGAGGACAGAGCTCGGAAAGAAAGGCCGGCGGCTCTGCATCCCTTTGAAGTTCCACCACTAACAGTAGGAGTTAGGTGTCCCTTCCTCACCTTGCCTCGGCTGCTTGACGTAGTTGAAGCCTGGCATGTGTGAAGCCATGGGTTGGGGGTTGTTTTTTTTTTGATTCTCTCTACACTGACAGAGACAGGTTAACTAGAAATGCTGCAGGAAACACACACCGTAGCACATACAGGTTATTTTAATACACAGAACCTTTTCCGTCGGGTTTTTGCATCCAGGATCCTGCTCCTGAAGTGTGCTTGGCTTTTATCCGTCAAGGGTTGCCTATAAAAAATGGCTGCTGAGTAACACTGCTGCTTTTAATAGGAAACCGCTGAGTCAAGAGAGAAAAAAGGACAAGGGGAGAGCAGGGTTCAAAATCTTTACAAATCTTTGCCTCATTACCAAGAATAATAATAAAAAAAAAAAAAGAATTGCTCTGTACACTTACCTCTACCCGTGTTTTCCTAGCAACCATTCAAGGTTTAATTGATTTTTCCATTTTTCTGAAGAATTACCCTATTGAACTGTCAAGTCTTCTCTAGCTGCGGTTTTTCGGATTGGCCAGGCTCGTGAATGGCACAGCTCTCCTTCTGTTTGCATTTTGTTGCCTTACCTTTGCCTAGCATAATGCCTGAAACCAAGAAGCCACGCAGCAGGTCACGGGAAGCAGAATCTTTCAGCGTCTGTAGTGGCCGTTGTGAGAAGGCTCAGCCAGGTTGCGGTGTGCTCTGGTGGGAACGGCGTGCTGTGAGGAGCTGATAGCCATCTTGGGTTTCACCAAGAGATCGCCCCATGGACAAGGAAAGAAGCCACAGCATCGAATACCGCCTCTCCCTTTTTGTTCAGTTGTTTTTGTGATGGCTGCTAACGTGGTACCTTTTTCTTTTTTGGAAGGTAAACCGCTGTGGCGTTCCTAGGAAGACAACCCCTTGTCTGTTCAGCTCTGTTCTGGCCGAGGTGAAGACTCAAACCTCTCCTCTCCCATCCAAGAGGGTTCTTGTACTTCACATAGGTGGAGCCCTTGTCTTGCACTGAGTTAAAGGAGTTGATGGCACCAGCCAGGGCACAGTGGTCCTCTCCCACACCTCCCATAGCAGTAAAGGTCCTCAATGCCATACTCGTAGCCCATTAAATACACAGAGACTTCCCACTTAGCTTTCAAGGAGCTTCTTAATGTGAAACATAACAATCCTAATTCACAGGCAGCCATCCCAGCACACTTCTGGTGGTTTTGATTAATTGGCTCTTGCTAAATTGTTTTCAAACTTCCAGATTTTCCTTAAAGAAAAATGAACTCCTGTAGTTCGGCCATCTGGATTTACATAAATTCTGGAACCTGATGGGAATTGCTAACAACTTTGTCCCTCCCTCAGAATTTACACATGCACGGTAGTACATAAACACCTGGCTTTTTTTCGGTTGGTTGGTCGGTTTGTTTTGTGGTGGGGCTTTTTTGGCCATGTTCAGCAAGTACATTTCCATCTGAGAGTGCCACCCACCTAAAAAGCCCTGCCATGCTGATCTGACCCTTCGAGTTGCTTATTTTCCCATGCTGTGATCAACATGCTCGGGTCTTGGCAGAGGTCAGAATTATTCTGACAGTTCCATCAGCAGTAGAATCCCATTAACTTAAGCTTTCCAGTCTTAGCTTTATTTTTAAGACATTAATTCATTACTGTCGATTTACAGCAAACAGTACACTTTGAGTCTTCTGTGCTTGAGCGTACAGGCAGCACAGCCTGCCTTGCAGAAGCCCTGAAGTTTTAGCACGTCCTTCCTGTGATACGCACCTCAGATCACGGCTGGCATGAAGAGCACCACTTCTGCATGCAGCCCAAGCCCTTTTTCGTTTCACTTTTAGCATCTGTTGGCTTGTGAGCTCGTTCATTTGTTGTCCTTTGGTGGGTGAGGTTTTAGGTTCCCCTTGTGCGGTTGTTCCGCTGTCTGTATTCGAGGCCGGTGCCTGTGCTCGTGCGTGTGTATGTGTGTACTGATAAGCGTCTGAATTACTCCAAAGTGTCCAGAGATGTATGGATGTCAGTGCTTTAGGACTAGAAGGTTACTAATGCTGGCTGCATACCTGACAAGGCAACAGATCCACAGTGGATCTAACAACAGATGGCCAGCGTAGGACCCGGCTGTGGGCAGCCAAGCCGGCTAGCTGCCCTCTCCTCTGGCTCCGTGTTTCTGTTGCGGTAAGGAGATGGTTCGATCATCACCATGGGTTACAAAATACTTCAGTGGCCATTGCAGCTTCTAAACTTTGCGGGCACCTGAGGGTGTCCCCTGGCCATGTGTCCCCTTAGTCTCCACGCTAAAGCTTGGGTGTTGTGCTGCAGATCCATTCTCCTGGCTACAAACTGCAGATGCTGCTCACCTGGCTGCATCAGTCGCTGTCAGGGGTGCTGGAGCTGTTTTACAAAAAGGAAACTAGAGTAGGAAATTTGTGCCCTGGAAGTTGCCATGGAGTGTAAGTTTTATCTTCACCGTGTGATTGATGCAGCACTAGTGGTTGTGGGTGTGAATACATGTATCTATTAATATCCAGTCTAGGCTAACCTGTGCATAATGACAGAAAATTAAACCTTGTCATTGTTCATGTAAATCTGAGCCCAGAGGTTAACAAGAAAAAAAAAAGTATTCTTCCCTATATGCTAAATCCAACTGTATATAGCGTGGTCTGGCTTTACTGTAACTGCAGCTGAAAAGTTTACTCGGGAGCCATTTGAAGTAAAAAAATTAAAAATAAAAAAAAAATTGGCAAAGCTAATTCATAAAGACTTCAATAAAATGCAATTACAGAACTTCCCGCCTACCTCCACCTCATCTTTAGCTGAACCTGACTTCTTGTTTGTCAGAAACGCTTCCATTTTTCATGTTCTTTAAGCAGGAAACAGCCATCACAACACTCCAGCTAATTTCCCTCTCTAATCACATGGATCTGGTGAAAGTAAAACAGGGTGCCGCAGCTTTCCACTCCAATCCTGCCTCTCCCACCGCCTCCTTGGTGAAAAAAAGCCTCAAAAAAACCAGGAAGAGGATCAAGTTAGGAAGAAAGCCAGCAAGAACATCCTCTAGAGCCTGGTCGCTGCGGCCCTCTGCCAAGAGCCAGTGCAGCTTGCTGCTTTAGAGAGGGTCAAGCCCTGACACAAGTTTCTACCTGGTGATTCCTTTCTCTTCTTCCTGCCATCGGTTAGTTGCCATTGTTGCTCTCGCTCGGTATTTCTCTCTTGCCAGCCATCCTTCTTTGCTTTATCTCCCACTCCCATCTGTTCTGCATCCTTCCTACAGCATACTTATTTACTCCTTTCTGCCATCAAAAAATACCCACCAAGCCAACCAGGCTTAAGGCACAGCTGCAAACAGAAGAGAGAATGGTAAATGTACATCACCCCACTCCTGTATTCCCCTCTGACATACCTTTTTTGGGTTGTTTGGGTTTTTTTGCCATGGGGTGAGAGGTTTTTTTTTTCCCTTGGTGAATTTTGCTTTGGCTGGGACACCTCCTCATGTCTTTGTATAGTCCTTCTCTTCTTTGCCATGCTACAAAATTTGTCTTCCACAGAAGAGTGGTCCTGTCTGGCTTGGCATTGAGCTGCAAAGGAGAACAAGGTGGTTCTCCTCCACTTAAAGGCAGCGCCTGTTGAGACTGAAGAATCCTGTATTTGGCTGCAGAAGTTATTTTTCCAGCTTGTCTGCAGAACCAACACTTCGTCAAATCTTCATCACTCAAGGACTGAAAAGCTTAAATTCTGAAGCATGAGGAGCCAGTCTCTAAGAAACAAGCTACTGCCATTGTCTTGGACAAACTCAAGTCCCTGTCCCCCATTTTAGGGGACAAAAAAAAAGTGGCCAAAGTTCAAAGTCAAGGTCACAGCATAAAATTCTCTCCCCCCCCCCACCTTGATATTTGCAATACACTTTTAAAAGAAGTTTCCATGCTAAAACTAGTTTTGACAAATTTTTTACTGGAATTTATAAACTCCATATTTATTTAGAAATACCAGCTCTGCCCTCAGCTGCATCATGTAGAGAAGAAACTTTCTGCAGCCAGTAAAAAGCCCTGTCCCAAAGTTCTTACAATGTCATCGTCCCTCTTGATTACATGAAGAGTTAAAAGTTCAAAAGAAATCTCTTTTCCATGTCTTCTCAGTTCTGTTCAATTTTAGCAGCACACTAAGGCTTAAAATTTAGAAATAAACAAGAAATAAGTCTTAAAATTAATATGGGATCCTATGAAGTTGAGGCTGTAATAATTGTTGGGTACATTTGTTTTACCAGTGATTGTTTTCGGATTGGATTTTCTTTGTTTTGTTTTGTTTTTAAAGGAAAATACTATCTAATTCCTTGAATTTCCACCTGTGGCAGTCGCTGGGAGAAACGCATGTGTCTCCATAAAGGGAAACTTAGAAGAAATACCAATTCATTTTTCTATTCTGTCACTTATCAACCAGAAGGGAAGAAAAAGAACCACAGAATCACAGGGGTTGGAAGGGACCTCAAGAGATCACCGGGTCCAACCCCCTGCCAAAGCAGCTCCCCAGCTCATATTGCACAGGTCGGTGTCCAGACAGGTCTTGAATCTCTCCAGAGAAGGAGACTCCACACCCCCCTGGGCAGCCTGGCCCAGGGCTCCCTCACCCTCACTGGGGAAAAGTTCTTCCCCAGGTTGCTGGGGAGCTTCCTCTGCTCCAACTTGCAGCCATTGCCCCTTGTCCTGTCCCCACAGACACTGAAAAGGGGCTGCCCATGGCCCCCTGCATCCCATCCTTCAGATATTGATAAACATTAATCAGGTCCCCCCTGAGTCTTCTTCTCTCCAGGCTGAACAGTCCCAGCTCACTCAGCCTTTCCTCACAGGGGAGATGCTCCAGGCCCTTCAGCATCTCCACAGCCTCCTCTGGACTCTCTCCAGGAGATCCCTGTCTGTTTGATCCCAGGGAGCCCAGCACTGGACACAACACTGCAGGTGGGGCCTGAGCAGGGCAGAGCAGAGGGGGAGGATCCCCTCCTGTGACCTGCTGCCCACACGCCTCCTGATGCCCCCAGGATCCCATTGTCTCTCTCAGCCCCCAGGACACACTGCTGGCTCATGGCCACTCTGTCACCCACCAGGACCCCCAGGTCCTTCTCTGCAGAAGAAAAGAAGATGATGTCCTGCATGACACAGGGTGAAAAGCAATTAAGAGCTAAATAAGAGTGTGGAAAAAAAAAAAAAAAAAAAGAAAGTAAAATTACATAAAAGCAACAAGTCCCTTTCTCAATAAAAAAAATGCATGCTGTCTGGCCCCTGGGTGTTGGTTTTAAGTGAAGATATTGACTTCCAGCTGAATGACGAGTAGAATATTCTTCTACTGAAATATTGATAGTAGATTACACTAAACCGCAAACTATCTCCATAAAGCCCATCATTTCTAATCCTAATGGTGTTGTCTTTTCCTGGGATGACTACTACATTCATGATATGATGGCTTTATTCTATCTGGGGGAAAAACTTTTTACCGTACAGCTAAATTAACTTGTCAAAAGACTTCAAACTTGGGAAGCTTTTACAGCTCAATTCAGAGCTATTATTCAAGATTGAATGAGAAGGCTGTGGACTGTAAAAGCTGGCAGAAAAAAAAAAAAAAGAAGGAAAAAAAAAAAAAAAAAAGAATTTCACAAGCATTCACAAGTTGAATGGAATACTTACTTTTTTTGTCCAGGTTGTGTTTCATTGAGCTGTCATGGAAGAGCTGTATTTCCCTGTAACCTGCTCACTCTGCAGCGAAAGGCAGGCGGCTTCTTCTGCAGCATCTCTTGAAGCCAGGACCCGGTACGTGCCCTTTCACAGGCACTTGGTTATATTTAGTTTATGCCAACCTCAATAAGTGTCAACTAGCTCTCCAGAAACGCGGGGAGCACAAAAGAGAATGGATAGCCACTAAATTGAGACAGAGCAAGAACACAATTAAACTTATTTTTATCCTTTTCTTTTAAAATAAGATCATAGCCTACCTTACAGTCGGTTACAGCTTTCTCATGCAAATAATAAAAGCCTGGCTTCAGGAGGAGCAACTCTCAGATTTTGCAGACAAGTAGCAGCTGGCTGAGCTTGCACTTGGAGCCTTTCCTTTTGAAGATCCAATCTACTTTGGGACAAAGCTCGGATAAAAAACCGAGCCAGTGATGACAGCCCCAGAAAGGGAACCCATTTGCTGGTAGACCCATGGCTCTGGGAGAGCATGCAAAGGGATTCACAGGCAAAGGATGTGGCAGAACGGGATCCGTAACGGCCAGCGTGGCAAGCAGCCTGAATTCCCACGTAGCTGGTCTGTGGGGAATGCCAAGCACAAGGACAAGCCAAGCCTGCAGGGAGGTTCTGCCAGTCACTTGGGACCTGCAGGCCTCTTGTTCAAAAATGAATTAGAGGCACCTCACATCTTTCAGAGGTGCCTAGGGCTTGCAGCATTTTTAAGTGTTCAGAGCACGCACTCACAAAATAGGGGATCGAGGTTCACTGTCTCCTGCCTGGCAGGTTCCTCCTCCTTAAAGGGCTGTGGTTGCAACAGCATAAGACTCACAGAACTGTAGGGGTTGGCAGGCACCCCTGGGGATCATCCAGTCCAACCCTCTGCCAGAGTAGGATCACCTAGAGCACTTTGCACAGGACAGCGTCCAGACAGGACTTCCAGAGAAGGAGCCTCCCCAACTTCTTTGGGCAGCTTGTCCCAAGGCTTGGACCCCCTCACAGTAAAGAAGATTTTTCTCATATGGAGATGGACCTTCCTGTGTTCCAGCTTGTGCCCATTGCCTCTCATCCTGCAGCTAGGCACCACTGAGAAGAGTCTGTGCCCTTCCTCTAGACATCCACCCTTCAGGTATTTATGAGTGCGATTAGATCCCCACTCAGTCTTCTCTAGACTAAACAGACCCAGCTCTCTCAGTCTTTCCTCAGGTTCTGAGGTTCAGGTCCTCCAGTCATCCAGATGACATCCCTCCTGCTGCAAAGGCAGAGTGCCGAGCAGAAAGGACGCAACGGGGCGAGGCAGCAGGAAGATGATGGGTTCATCCTCTGAGTTTTGGCTAGTGCTGACAGGACCAGCAACATAGCATGAAGGTGTTTTGGGGCTTTGCAGCCCACAGGCTAAGCTCCAGGAGCACTTAATGGCTGCTTTCATAAGAAGGGGGCAGCTTGCTGTAGCTCAGAGAAGAACAGCTTTCACCTGAGGTTAATAAAGGCAAGCTAACTGTCTTTTGCTGGATTTGGCCTTTTTCTTGTAAGCACCTTTGTCCTACATCTGCGAAACACGAATATTATTGTTTTCCTTCCTAACAGTGAGATGAGGATAAATCCCTGGGATTTCTCACCCATTACTGGGAGACCAGCAGGTACAAGTAAGGCAGTAAGAGCATCAACAACACCCCCAAACCATCACCAGGCAATTTTGTGACTGCCTGGAAGAAAACTTAAGGCTGTGGCAAACTCTTAAAGCTGCTGACAGCTTCCGCCTTCCTGTGGCTCCGCTGCGTTAAAAGCAAACAGCAATTCAAATACCTGTCACCGCTCTACAGGGTGAGTAAACATGGACTCTCTGCTGCCTCCTGTACTGCTCCGTGTTGACATTGTCCTTCCAACCAGCTCGTTGGAGATGGCCAACTGACAACAATGCTGATGAGCACGCTCCAAAGCCCCGTTCGGGGGGGAGTATTTTACAGGAGTATATTTTAGGCAGACAGAAGCCAAGATCAATCCTGATACAAAATACACTGGCAGTGCCAGGGGGCAGGAGCTTGGTGCTATCTTGTGGTGGTTGAGCCCTGGCTAAAGGCCAGATGCCCACCAAAATCAGTCTATTCCTCCCCTCCTTAGTTGGACAGGGGAGAAGTAACATAATTGGGTGGCTCAAGAGTCAAACTCGTTAATGCCACGGGCAAACCAGGCTCACAGAGTGCAGGAGAGAGAGTGATCTGATTTATGACCCTGTGCTGAAGAGAAACAGTGACAAACCAGTCAGGAGTGCCACCAACAAGCTGAAAACAAATGCAGCCAGGCAAACCCTTTCCCCCCCACTCCCTCCTCAGCAGCTGGAGTTAGAAGTTTGTTCCCTTCTTCCCTCCCGGTCGCAGCCCAGGAGGGGCAGGGCCTGGGGCAATGGGGGTCTGGGGAACCCCTTCCCCCCACCCCTCCATTCTAAAGCAGACTGCCCTTCAGCCAGGAGTTTGCTCCCTTCTTCCCCTCTCCTGCTCGCAGCACAGGGGGGCAGGGACTGGGAGACGGGGCTTCGGTCAGTCCCTGGCCAGTTGGTTCCCTTCTGGGCCGGGCTGGGGGCATCCATTCCACACCCCCTGCCCCTGCTGCACCCCAGGATCTCACCCAGGAGAGCCAGTCCTCCAGGAACTTTCTCCAAGGCAAAGCTCTTCCCATGGGGCTTCCCCTCTGCTCTGGCAGCAGCAATCAGTGCCAGTGTCTCTCAGGCCCAGTCCTGCACGGGGCTACAGGCCTCCCCCAGCAAACCTGTCTGGCTCCTCTCTGGAGGTCGCTGGTGCTGGCAGGGGCTCATCCCAACATCGGTCCCGGCATCTTCTCTCTGTCTCCCCCTCTCCACCCGGCGTGGAGCCTCTCCCCCGGGCAGGTGGGGGCTCTGCCTCCTCCATGGCTCCTCTGCACCGGCTGCTCCCCGGGCTGCAGGGGCATCTCTCTCTGGGGCACCTGGGCGCCTCCTCCCCCAGCCTCGCCGGCCTTTGGTGTCTGCCAACTGCCCCCATTTCTCTGCAAATCCCCATCCCAAGGCCCTGCCCGGGCCAACACTGTGGCCTTCCTGGCACTGCCTGTTCTGGGGGAGTCTTGCTCTCCTCTCTGTGACTCTCAGAGGCGCTCTCAGCAGCCTGCCAGAAGATTCCAGCAGCCATGTTCTGCAGCCCCTGGCCCCTCTCTCTCCCTCTCTCAGTAGCCAACTATGCACAACTGTGACATACATCATGTTTGGTCAGGCACGGCGGGTTTTGACCAATGTCCAGAAGAGAAGATGATTTCAGTTTCAAGCAGCTGAGACTAAAAGAAGCACCGATAGATGATGTGTGGGGCAAAACTACGCGGACCTTTCACATGCCAAATTTCTTCCTTCTCTGTTTCGTTATCTGAAGTTTCCGCATGGGTCACAACTCTCTCATCTAGAGTCCGTGCATCTCCTGAGTGCGTGCATCTATTAAAAGGTTTGGGCAGCTGTGTTTTGCACTTGGCAAAACCTCAGTCACCTTGTTTTTCCTTTCCTATGACAAAACCAAAACCACAGCTAGTTTTGGTTTTGAACTCACTAGGAAGTACTAAAAGACCAAGTTTTCTCTATCTGCTTATAAGAGAGCAATCGAGCAATCGCTGTGGTGTAGCAGCAGTTCAGATCAAACCTTCCTCTTGCACATTCAGTATAGGAAGGGCAAAAAACAAGATGGGCACAAAAAAGAAGGCTGCAAGAACAGAAGTGCCAACTGGGCATGCTGGGAAAGCAGAATAGAGCATTAGAATAAAATATAGCAAGGAACAAGATCCATTCTTGCTGGCTATACCTGAATGTATTTGCTTAAACAGTCCAGAAAATTTCTGAAAGATAAAGTCTGGAGCTTGCACCAGGAGGCTGTTTGTGGGCGTATAGGTCTTGCATTGAAACATGTCGCTTCGGATCATCCCTGTAGCGCTGGTTCAGCTAGGTGTGCAGAGACACAGAGGCACTCAAAGAGGGAAAAAGCTCAGGTCCTCATCTCTCTTTCTCTTGTGTCTCAAAACCTTGTGCTCTCTATGAGCACTTTCTCTGACTTCTTAAAAAAGCATCACAGCAGATCAAGATGTGCCACCAGAAGTACAAGCGTCCAGGAGCAGTAGCAGTGAAAAGGGTTTGTGGAAAATGACATCAAAATCACAAGAGGAATGCTTCAAAAGTCTGAAGAGTTACTCTCAGACCCTGTTTGTCACTGCTGAACATTTGGATGGGACTCTGGGATCCAGCACTCTCATTTGCTGGGTATGTTGTTTCAGAGAAAGCGAAGGCGTGAGTATTCAGCCATTAATGTTCAAAGTAAAGTTTAGCATGTATCGTGACCAGAGGTCAGGAGAGTTGAAACCTCTGCAGCCCCAGAAGTGTCTGCATATATCTCTGTACAACGCAGGCAGAAAGGAGAGTTCCTTCTCTCTCCCAAGATCACTAGACAAGATAAGGCCTGTGACAGAACAGGAGGTCCTTCTAGCTTTCTTCCACAAAAAAAAAAGAAGGCAGCCTTCACATCCCAACAAAGAGCAGACAGCTGAAACCCCACAGTGTCACAGACTGGATTCAAGGAAAGGACTGAATGGGGTAAAGTGGGAACTAAAACTGAAGAGCCGTTTCAAAAAGCTGCAAGGCAACAGAGACCAACCCAGAAATGGAATGTAAGCCACCGAGATACAGATCAATAATACCTGCACTGCATAATAAGCACCGTAGATTTTTCCTTTTGGAAAAGGCAGAGTTTGCAATAGGTACCTCTGGAGATGATGTTGCAATGGGATGTGCCTGCATCGTTCCAGGAGAATAGGTTGTTTGCACTGCTGTATGTTGGCAGCAGAAGAGACGAGACGCACAGGTCTCGATCCATCCTTATCACAGGAGCTTCTTATTGTGTTAGCAGGTGGCCTGTTGGATATTAAAGACTCGGTTGTGAACAGTGAGGAGAAGTTTTTCAAACTTCAGAGTAATGCAGATCACCTCTAGGAAAGCTATGGGACTAGCTGGGACACGCGAGTTTGATAAACAGAACCTCTGCCACGCATGGGAGCGAGAGGCAGGACGTGTTCCGGCTCGTACGCAGAGACTGAGAGGCAAGATGCTGAGACCATATGGTGCCAAGTGCAGGGGACCAAACTGAGGGTGCACTTCTCTGCAAGCAAGGAGAAAAGAGGAAGTGTTAGAGCTGCTCTTTTTTTCTGCTCATCTGCTCAAGTGACCAAAGATGAGCCACGATTTGCCTGACCGCAAACCCAACACCCGTGAACTATTTTGGATAAGGAAAATAGGCAGGAAAGTTATTCAAGTATGGCAATGGAGGGCTAGCTGAAGAGCAGGAAGAAAGGGAGCGGGGAGGCCCTGATACAGGGTGCCCAGAGAAGCTGGGGCGGCCCTGGGATCCCTGGCAGGGTTCAAGGCCAGGTTGGATAGGGCTTGGGGCACCCTGGGCCTGAGGGGTGTCCCTGCCCATGGCAGGGGGTGGGAACTGGACCTTAAGATCCTTTCCCACCCAAACCAGTGTCGGGCTCAGTGATTCTTACTTTCAGTACTTTCTTCTGAACACTGCAGACCCTAACCACTTATCTTCAGCACCAGAGCTGACTTTCGGTCACCGTGCATTTGGTAAATCCAGACAACTGTTCCAGGGGAGGTTACTTGTTCAATTCTCCACAGTGCTACAGACGCCAGGCTGTTTATTTTGGTCATATATTTCAAAGAACAGTTTCTCCAGCAAACAGTGTAACAGCTGCAGCTGATAAAACTCCTGGGTATAATCGTTATCCTCTTTTCCCTGATAGAGACTGTCACAGATTGGCCATTGAGTTTTGGCCTAGATGCTGGTGCTCTAGTCAGCCAAAATTAAAAGCAAAATGGATATCCTCAACGGGAAAAAAAGCAAATGAAGAATTTTCAAGGTCAAGAAACTAAAGGAATTGCCATTAGCAGAGCAGAGGACGGAGCTGTGCCCCACACAGGTATGTAGGTGTAGGACTGTATCACTGCAGACCCATTTCTCCCATGCACAGCTGTGCAGATCGTGCCACTGGACAGAAGGTTTTGGAAGTTGGCCTGCTGTGCTATCATGAAAGAAAGTCTCTGAAGACCTCTGACATACTTCAAAGCAGAGGTCCCAGGAGCATACATCAGTTTGGGGCCCCTGAGTTACTGGCAGCTCTGTCCACTGACTGGCTGTAAGACCTTCTCTGAAGTCACAGCCCCAAAATCTAGCCAGCGGTTTCTCCTCATACAGAAATCATACAGTCAGACCTGGAAACCACTTTAAAAAACCTGGGCATCCTTAACTTTAACACACAGCCATGCGGGGTGCAAGGCACAGCCACACGCCTTTGGCACAACAGCTCTCCTACCACACGCAAGGTTTCTGCAAGGCAGCGGCCCCGTTAACAGCAATTTTTCAAGCAGCGAACGCAGCACTCACGCAAGATGCAGAGCTGACAGGCTTGGGTGTTGGATTTCCTTTCGTACAAGCAGCAGCCCCCCACGGGCCAAAGCAGGGTCCCCCCAACCGTCTCGCCAGCCCTTCCCAACAGCAGCCTTGAAGACATAATCCTAAAACTGTAGGGCTGTTCAGCGCCCTTCTCTGTCGACTCAATCGCTGGTCTGTCTGCTCCAGCTTTCAGCGCGGATGCCAAATGAAGTGGTGGTTTCGGTGATGCACACACCTGACCGCCGGGAGCTGGAAGGAGACCACCAACTTGTTTCCCGTCGGTTACTGAAACAACCGCCAGAGGTTTGCAGCTTTGTGTCGCTACGAGGATTCAAACCAGCCACCTCAAGCTTTAAAACCCGTCCTGATGACGCAGCTCCTGATACACCCCATCTTCAGTACATTCTACAGAGCAAGACAACAGCCACCTCTTAAAAGACAGCAGCCTGAGAGTTGGTTTTAAAGAAACATTTTTGCTTTTCTGGAGCTGAGCCCAAAATTCCACTTGGAGTAACTCATATTCATGTCAGCACAACAGCAGCAGCCAAATATAAAATTCTCCCCCCCCCCCCCCCCCCCGCCCTCCAGCCTTTAATTAAATGGTTCTTCTCTCAAATCAAATGCAAGCATTCTCATCACTCTAAACCAAAAACAAAAAAGAGCACAGGTGAGTGTTGCAGTGAAATCTAAGATCAGCTTGACTTTGAGCAGAAAGGGTCTTCTTCCACCAGATCTCCCCTCACCAAGCTGACCGTTAGGATTGAGACAGGGTGGGTTCTTCTATCAGAAGACGTTTCCTCTCTGTTTCCCACTTGCCTTTGGAAGAAATGCATTATCCCCGTTTCTCTCTGCTTGGTTTAACTCTTCACGTTTTTGGTGGGGGGGGTGGGAGGTGCGATGCCGATGCTAAAAACCTTCCCTTTCACCAGAGCTGCTCACATTGTTCCCAGGACCCCTTTGCTCGCTGTCCCCGTTCTGTCCTGTCACTGAGCAGGTTTGCTAACACGGCTCTGCAGGTAGCCACGCTTCCAGCATCTGTCACACACAGAAAGCCCAAACACCAGAAGAGCGGCGCTTACACCCAGACGCTTTGAAACCCTCAGCTTCCAGCGACCCTTACCAAAACAAAAAAACCAAACAACTTTGCTGCTACACCCCTTATCAGCGTATTACCAGCCTGTACAGGAGCTCTGCTCTTTAGAGAGTACAGCAATTCTGGAGAATGACAAAAGGCAGAGCTAAAAAAGTCCACAGATCCTGCTCATTACCTGGCTTCAGATGATCCCAGCTTGCTGGGTTTTATATCACAGCTCTGGCAGAGAATGTTTTATTTGCTCAGTAAAGTTTTCACATGCAATATGTTGTTGCTGTTTTGTTTTGTTTCTTAAACCCCTTACCTATATATTTATTACCGACGGATATTATACCCTTGCAGTAAAGAAACACTGCAAAGTGCTAGTTAACTTCTCAGAGCTGACTGAATAATACCATAAATACAAGGGTACTGAAATGACAACAATAAAGGGATCTGTACTTTGAACAATAAATACGAACTGTAGCTGTGCTTTGGATTTTATGCATGCTCCAGCTAATAGGTATTCAGCTTGTGTGGGCCACTGACATTTAAGTAAACACATGTGCAGTCCAAGGGGGTTGGCTCCAGCGCCTCTTGTCAATTGAATCCAGCCCTGGGAACACGAACAGAGCGGTTCAGGATTGCAGAAATTCCACGCTGGGCTAACCCTTGGTGGTATCTCCTGAAACCATAAGACGCTCTCCATGGGGAGAAAGGGGGGGGGGAGGTTGGGGAGGGGGGAGTGGGAAGTGACAATGGGGATGAGGATGGGCTGGAAACCCCCAGAAACATGTGGCTTCAAAGAGATGTTGAAAATATTGCTAAGAAAAAAAAAGTCTGCCAGCCCGCCCATTGCAGACTGAAGGAAAATTCAGCTTCTCTGCAACTTCCCTGTCACTCTTAACAGCGTTCCTGCACCACGTCAGGGCGGGAAGGGTGGGGATTAATATCACCTTTTCGACAGGGCCACTATTTTTTTTTCTTTACAAAGCAAGGCCACAGAGTGCACCCCTGTAAATCCTTTACTGATGTGAAGGAACAGGCACCTGGGTTCCAGCACCCAGATGGATCCAGAGATGACCGCTTTCTGCAGCACACAAGCTCCCGAGGCCGTCTCTGCACACCAACGTGGGTTTGATTACCATGGGATAAGCTTGATTGCATTCCTGGGAAGGAGGAGGACCTAACACTGTAAGCCTTTCTGTACCTGTTCTAGCAAACAAGTCAGCAGTCAGAGAAATCCAAACCAACTCGGCAGCATCACAGACACTGAGGGTCTGTATGTGAACCCTCAGCATCCCATCCCAGAGCAAAATGAAGAGGGTGGAATGTGCTGCACTTGTGCTGCACAGAAACCACGGAGGGGGGTGCCTTGGGTGTCTGTAGAAAGCATTGTTCACACCCAGCGCTTCCCTTTCACGCAGCACCAGTGCAGATGGGGGATAACCCAGGGATAAGATGCCATCAGCTCCAGGGCTGTCGGCCTCTGGCAAAGGGAAGCTGCCCACTTTCAATTAAAAGGAAGAAATACCCCAAAACCAACCAAACAAATAATCCAAAGGGGAATTCATTGAGCTACTTATCTCCAAGTTGAACACGGAGCGAAGCAGTAGAGGCTATGCAATAGTATTATAGATAATTAGAAAACTAGGATGAAAAGCCAGGCTTTTGGTAGCTGGAATCACACCTCCTGGGGAATTCTTTGTGGGCATCAAGGCGTATGTAAATAGGGGCAATTTAGTTGGTCTGGCTTACTCTGGTTTCTCAAAACCTCCCTCACCAGGGGCTCCTAGGAAATTAATCTCTCCTGGGATTAGAAGAGAGGTTCTCAAGTGAATTCAAAACTGGTAGGAAATAGGAAGGGATGGGTAGGAATAAGTGGTTATTTTTTTCCAGGAATAAGTGGGTATTCTTATCCACGGTGGAGGGAACCCCTGTGGAATCCCACAGCAATTCAGGCCATGACAGGGGTTGTTGTCAAGAGCCTAAAGGATCTGGAAAAGGGATATAGGAGTGATTTGTGAAGGATAAAAAGGCAAAAAGAGACGCTACTGAAGGTAGCAGAAAGGAGTGCTGACACAGCAGAAAAACAAGTACTGCGTCCTGATAACCAAGCAAAACCCAAACTGACCTCACCATCATCCCTCCAGCAGTTATTGGCACTCAGGAAAGAGAGAATCCGAATCAAGAAAATCATCAGTTCATTCCCAAAACAGGGAACCAAGAGATTAACAGGGAGCCAAGGAACTGCCAGGAAGTGGCTTGAGAAATCCCTCCCCTTAATTTAAAGTTTACATCTGGCCAGTTACTTCTCTGCCTGAACAAGAGACGACTTCTGGGTCTCCGTCACCTTTTTCCATCAAATAAGGAGGTGTGCAGTGGTGACGAGCATGTCATCCTCTAAATATAGTTTCAAACCTCTGAAGTCAATGGGATTTAGGCATGGATGTAACTCCTAAAGCACGCTACTGGGGTGAGAAAAAGGAGCATTTGAGGCACAGAGAGTTTTTTTCCACAACGACCTTCTTGATGGGGGACAGTCAGAGATGGGACCTTGCGTGGGAAGTGTCTGGAGGAGAAGCTGGACAGATAAAGCAAGTAATAATCACCAAGTCACTGGAATCAAAGACTTCTTGTTAGCCAAGGCATTTTATGCCTTCTAAAGGAAATTAAAAGTGAAATAATTGAACTACCCACCAAGCTTTGTAACAGGTCAGTCTGCGGCTGACATAGTGCCTGGAGTGCTGCGTTAAAAAAGGGGGGACATATGGATGGATGAGGTTATAACCATGGAAAATTGGCACAATTTCTGTAAGGGAAGGGTTCACCTCACCAGACTACAATGGTTCTGTGAAGGAGTCGGCAAGGACAGGGGGGACAGCTGCTCTGACATTTTTTACAGAGTCACCAGGTTGGAAAAGCCCTTTAAGCTCATGGAGTCCAACCGTCCCTGTCCTGTGCTGCCCCAGATCCCTGAGCACCTCATCTCCCCTCTGTTCAACACACCCAGGGGCAGGGACTCAGCCCCTCCCTGGGCAGCCTGGGCCAGGCCCTGACAACTCTGCCAGGGAAGAACTTTGCCCTCCCAGCTGAGCTGAGCCTGCCCTGGCCCAGCTTGAGCCCATTGCCCCTTGTCCCAGCTCCTGTCCCCTGGCTGAAGAGACCAGCGCCCACCTCTCTGCACCCTCCTGGCAGGGCAGGGGAGGTGGGGAGAAGGTCTCCCCTCAGCCTCCTCAAGGCTAACCTTTTGGATTTCCCAGAATGTTTCCATTTTTCCCCCTTATTGAGCACTCTGAGATGCTGTGGGATGAGAGGATAGGTCCTCGCACAGACTGGGAGCAACCAGGAAAGCAGAGGTACAAAGCCACAGCTGGTGATTCAGAGTTAACTAGGCTCTTTCAGTACATGCTCCCTTCTTTGGTGGGAGTAGAGCGGCAAAGCCGCAGTGTCGCTGCTACCCACCACCACAGCGGTGGAGCTTCTCTCCTCACAGCAGCCACAGAGTCTCCCCTCTCTTTCCCTGAAGCCCTGTCTCACCTTTATGTTGAAGAATGAGATCTCCACTTTGGCTTTCAGCTCACTTGCCTTTCCCATAGACGTCTGACGTCGTGGTTGCTAGCAGTACCTTGGTGGCTGCTCGGTCAGGTTCCCTGGATGACCATGAGCCTTATTTCAACGACTTGCACCAGCAGCAGAGTTTATACAAAACATCTTCAGACAGTAAAAGTGCTTTTGGAGCAGGGTAGGATTCAAGTTCAAATATCCCATACTTTTGTTTTTGCCAGTGTCAGGGATGGGGCTGCTTTCCAATCCACATTTCACACATGGACAAGTCACAAGCATCCCTTTTTAAAATTGAAACCCCTTTAATTTGCCAGACATTTCACTGAATATCTGTTTTGTGGAGAAAACCTTCTGCCTGTATAACTGCCCGCAGTCGACATGCATTCATGCTGCTGGATGACATTATGGATTGCCACCAAGCCTGACCCCAGGGGTAGCTGGAGGCAATGCCAAGGCTGATGGACTCACCTCTCTGGTCTGATTACTCCATTCAGAAGATCTGGGATTCTGTTTTGGGTGGTGCTTAACCCTGCCTGGTACATCTTGGGGGAGAGGGCTGCCTGGAAAAGCAGACTTGAGCTCTGCAAAACTAGTTCAAGGAAGAGGATGTTGCATTTTTTTTATGGAAAATGATGTACCTAACTACACCAAATACCAGTCCTGACTTCACTGTTGTCCTCCTCCTCTTGAAAACAAATCTGGAATAAGATCCAGCTGTATAGAAATATGTTCAGTGCTCACTGAGGTCAACGGAAAGATTCCTGTTGATGTCAGATATTGGCACAGCCCTCAAGTGAATCAATAAAATACATTTAGATCCAATCTCAAAGTTAACCATGGGGATAGCTGACGGTGCTTGAAGTCCCCGGTAAAATTCCCAACGTGGGCAGCAGCACTCCCAAGGGACCTGGCCCAGCTGCAGTACTGGGATATGGGTTTCTCCAAGGGATGGTCATCACCTTGCCTGGAGCCTTGAAGATAGAGGAACCAGCCCTGAACCCTGAGGCAGAACCCACCAGGAAGCACAGTATCAGGTACCAAATCTACGAGTGGTCTTGGGGAATATATGCAAACACCTGCCTGAAAGCAACTGAATTGAGACCGCCAACTCATTCTGCACAGACTACAAAATATTTACTATGATTTCCATTTCCCAGCAAGTGAGGCTCAGATGTCATAGTGATTGGGTGCAGTGTAAGAAGCTTGACAGACAGGAACGATGCAGAGCAATCTGGAAAGCACGGGAAGCTGGGCTCCACAGAACAACACATATTTTTCAAGACAACTATAATATATCTGCCTGTTAGGAACAAGAAGACACATAGCAATTAGAGGACAAGGGACTGGATTCATCGGGGACTGGAACTAAGGAGTCCCTGAGATAACTGGCTGCAGGGTATCCTGCCAGAAGAGAGGGAGAGCTCATTTCAACACTTGGAGGCACACAGGGTAGAAAGTCAGCAAAGCACTCTGGCAAGACCAGACCGTGGCTGGAAAAGTGCAGAAGGCATGTCTGGAAAGCTGCTATTTAGGGAAGAGGCACAGATCTCAGCTGGAGCTTGGAAAACCTGCCCTGAAATCCAAGGCTGAAACAACTCAGCTCCAGGCTGGACAGATGATCTGACGAGTCCGTAAGAGCCGGCATCAGAAAAGAGGAAGGGAAGATTTCTAGCAAAAGAGGTCTCCTGAGGTTAGGAGGAACAGGCTGGGATAGCATGGTGGGACTCGGTCTCCAGCCTAGCAGTGAAACATTCGTGCCCTAACAAGAGGGGTGGTTGAAACCACCCTGCTGCGCGGCAAGGTCCTTGCCAGCCACTGTCAGTGGCTGCAAGTCCAAAAAGAGATGTTGCACTAAAAACCTGGGTCCACAAAACCTATTGTTTAAAAACCTGTCTCCTTTTTAAGCATCCCAGCAACACCCACTTTCTGGAGCAAGATCAGATTTTCTACCCTCAGATTTTCACACACTCACAGCATGGAGCTCCCAGCCTGGCTGTATCATTTTCTCTCCATGTGCTACTGGCTGGCCTCATCTCTTCCTTTGCCTGCAGTTACCAGGTCATTGAGTCTGATCCAGCTGTGGGAATATTTCCTTCAAGAACTGAAGATAACCAAGGGTCCAAAAAGATTATGTTAATTCTGTGGGAAGATGTTCTATAATATTATGATAACACTTGCTCTATATTTTGATGATCTACTGCTATGCCTTAGGTTCTCCATTTAAACAGCTGACTTGTGTTATGGAGCATTATGCAGATTTGTTTACACTCCCCTGACTTATTGCTAACAAGAAGTCTTTGTTAAGCAACAGAAGACTGTATTTCTTTGTGATGGAAAGGTGACAGCCTTACACTGCAACCAAAACTAACCCAATGTTTTCCTTTGATCAATTTAGAAGGGGAACCAGGCTGGGGAAGGGGCTGGAGGGCAGATCCTGTGAGGAGCAGCTGAGGGAGCTGGGGGTGTTGAGGCTGGAGAAGAGGAGGCTGAGGGGAGACCTTCTCCCCACGTCCCCTGCCCTGCCAGGAGGGTGCAGAGAGGTGGGCACTGGTCTCTGCAGCCAGGGGACAGGAGATGGGACGAGGGGCAATGGGCTCAAGCTGGGCCAGGGCAGGGTCAGCTCAGCTGGGAGGGCAAAGTTCTTCCCTGGCAGAGCTGTCAGGGCCTGGCCCAGGCTGCCCAGGGAGGGGCTGAGTCCCTGCCCCTGGGTGTGTTGAACAGAGGGGGAGATGAGGTGCTCAGGGATCTGGGGCAGCACAGGACAGGGACGGTTGGACGCAATGATCCTAAAGGTCTTTTCCAACCTGGTCATTCTGTGACTGACTGCTTTTATCAGGGAACCCTGCAATTGCTGCCCACATCACAAGACGCCACTATGCAAAACACAGTATCCAAGAAATTACCCAGAAAAAATTAAAATTAAAAAAAAAAAAAAGAGACCATGCACCCTTTAGAGAAGTGCTCCTTTACATCTTCAATAAGACAGCAAATCAAATTTGATTCAAATCAAAATGGCCCCAAAATGTGGCTGCAGTATGCTCGTGGTCCTTCAGGAAGTTATGCCAGAGAGAAGGGCTTGAGCCTTTGGGAACAGGGGAACATCTTGTATGGGACTGAGGCAAAACCAAGGAGCTGCAAGATTCGGCTGAAACGCACTGATTGGTGCCCAATGACTGAAAACGGGTCATAGAATCCCAGAATCCCAGCCTTGTCTGGGTTGGAAGGGACCCCAAGGATCACAGAGCTCCAACCCCCTGCCACAGGCAGGGACACCAGACACAGGCAGGGCCACCTGCCTGTCCTGCTGCTATCCCTGAAGAGTACCCTGAAGCAGGGACCTGCCCCAGCCGACCCCAAGGTACAGATCAGCCGGACCTGCCTGGGACCATGCCTCTAGCCCAGTCCCACCACAAGCTCTTTGTCCCGCAGCAAGCAGTGACTGTGCTGATCCCACCTGGCTGACCCCAACTCTGATGCAGCCTTTGAAAGCTAACTCACCCACCCACCAGGCGTTGCAGTCATCACAAGAACCAGGTTCTTGAGCTGTGAGGCAGAGAAACCTCTTTAGGAGCCGAAAGGAGCAGAGCAGCTTCTTCACTTCCCTCCCTGTTAATTTATTTCCAGCTTTTTTTCTTTAGGATGGATTCTCCTGTGATCAGTTACTCCTTGACAGCACTGTGCTGCTTTCAGTAGGAAACTGGTCTCCTTCACTGCTCCCAACCGGCACCACTGACAAACAGCCTTTCCCCTGCAACTTAATTATGGGAGAAAGCTGTTGCCAGCTTAACTCCTTTCTTGGGCAAACCTGCACGAGAAGCGTGGCCACGGGAGCCTCCTCTGCAGTCAGTCTCGCTCCCGAAGCTGGGAGGAATAAATCAGAGGATGCACATGGGAATGTTGTCCTCACTGCTCAGCTGGCCCCATAGCCACCAGCCCTCACTATTTCTTTCCAGAGCCTCCGACCAGACATGCATGTGACCTTAGAAGATGACTGCCAGTGTGGGGTAACAGGTACACCGTCTCCTTGCTTGTGCATGTGCCACTGCAGCGCTCCTGACTTGGTCCCTCGAGGTCCTCCTGCACCCTGAATTTTCAGGTGCTGGCAGTCTCAATATTTGCTGCCAAGACAGCAGTAAATCCCAACCTACAGGCTCCTAAAGCTACCAGCCCTTGATTCTTTTAATGCCGGATACCTGCTGGGAGCTGCCTGTGTTGATATTTCACTGACAGCAGAACCCTTCATACCCTGTCATTATCTGAAACCACCTGGAAAAATAACACATCCAGCAGGCTGCTGTGAAGACATCCTGAAGCCGCCATCAATGATGCTGGTGGCTCAGGATGCAATCTAGGACACCATCCATCGATGCTACCTAAAACAAGTTCAGTCAGTCGTACCACTGGTAGGAGGAGCGCCATCCAACAGGTAACAATGCTTCTTTTATAAACAGACAGCACAAACAGTGTCTTTATGGCCACTCAGATGACATAATGCTGTTGTCTTCAAGGTGCTCATGGTTTCGTGCTGTCGCTGTTTCTTACACCCAGCCTGTTATATGAGCTTTAATCGTAACTTCCTTGCAGTGCCCCTGGTAAAACTGTCGTGTCCCTGCACAATTTGCTATGAGCCTGATTTAAATTCCCTTGCTCTGACCAGCTGGGTAGTCTTTCCCAGTTCCAATAAAATCCTTAAATAATCCCACTATTCCACAGTGAGGAAAACACCTGCTTCCAAGGCTAAAAAAAAAAAAAAAAAACTAATAAAAAGACCAATTTTATACTGGTTCACAGGATAGGAAGGCACAGGGCCTTAGAAAGACAAAGGCAAGTGTAGGCTAAACTGCATGTTGAAAAGGTAATGGCGATGGGGTTTTCCCCCTGCCCTTTTATTTTGCTTCCAACAGACTCAAACTCCTTTTTTTCTCTCCTTTTGTTCTTTCCCATGTAGCCAACATTAATCCCTCCCTTCCCCACCTAGCCCCCTACACCAAGCAGAGATGAAGTAAACAGCCGGGCTGCTCCTGCCAAGAGCTATTTCCCCTCCCAGCAGTGCCAGAAGCACCGTTGCCTGCACCCTGGCATCAGCCGCTTCAGCACAGGATTTGTACCACCAGCAACAGAAAGAACGTGGCTTTCTGTGCGTCCGCCCAAAATAATGGCTATCTAAAAATATCCTTGGCAGGGAAACAGCAGAAAGCTCCTTAAACACTAAACTACTTAATGGCTCAATGAGACATCGGTTGAGAACAGTTTAACGTTACAGGCAGCAAAGAGGGTCGTTGTTGGAGGTATATGGAAAGAAAAGTTCTTCCTTTCCAAAGGTGAGTCGGAAATAGAGTTCAGTTTTGGACTGGGGTTTGAGGTTTGGATTTTTTTAGGCTTCTCTCTGGAAGAGGAGGCAGCCAAGTGCCACACTGCCGATCGGCTCAAGGAGGAGGAAGCCCAGCAGCAGGAAGCTTTGGAAAGAGATGCTGGGGCAGTCCTCTCCTCCCCAGCAAGCAGCCAGAAGGAGGAAAGCAGTGAGAAAGTAGGTAGGCATCCAGTGGAGACTTGCTTGGCTTCCCCTGCAGCTCCCTGGAAGTCCAGCTGAGCCTGTGAAATGCTCCAGTACCAGCACAGGAGGGTATTTTCCCCTCCATCTTTGCCTGGAAAGTTTCTCCTGGCTTTTATGAGTTGCAGGTAACACAGCAGAGGTTGTTCTGGCAGGTGCCAAGTGGTATCCCAGTCACGTACTGATGTTCAAGGTGCTCCAGTTCCAGCTTGTGGAAAGCCACACTGTGTGACAAGGAGTGGATCACACAGTTCGGGGAGAGAGAAACTGGTAGAAAGGCAGCACTGGAATGGAAAAGCGTGACCTTTAGTAGATCAGCTCAAAGAGCAGCCAGGTCCACAAACACTGCCTTCCCGCTATCTCTGCCTTCTCCAGAAAGTTTCTGCTCCTCTTTTCCACGTCTGTGACACTTGTGAGCTAAGAAACCAGAATGAAAGAGCCAGCAAAGAGAGACCGACTGCCCAGCACCAAGAATTCCTACAAATGGTCTTGGCTGCACAAGGGTCCAAGTACAGAACTGACTACAAGTAGTATGAAAAGATGTTTGCTGAAGGGGATGGAGCAGAAAGCAATGCCGTTACCAGGATTACACCTGAAGAAGCCCGTTATGTTAAGAACAGCCAAGAGTGGTAGCCAGGACAGAGCAAGGCTGGAGGGATACTGGGATTTACCAGGCCAATAGAATATAGGGTTAGCAAGGGATGAAGCTGAAACACCCATAGTTAATTGTGAATCCGTAACAAGAAGTTTGGGACTGTTGGCTTTGGGGTAGGATTCCTGCAAATGGAGAAAGCCACGGACATCTAGAGGTCCAGCTCTAGAGGAACGCCTCCAAATAGCCTGGAGAGAACAAGTTCGAAAGCAACTACTCACACGGAAGGGTTGCAGCATACAGTGACAGATCTGGAAGGAGAGAAACCACCCAGCTGAAGTGATCATCATGTACTGCTGCTTCTGAAAAAAAGGTGCCTGCAGCAAAGCCCAGGCAGATCCAAAGAAGTTCACAGGCTGCAGAAGACAACCAGCACCAGGTACCTGGCCAGCATGTTTGATCGAGGCCACTGCTAGAAGCAGAGCCTGGAAAACAGGGTTTGATGCAGGGCAGAGAAAAGAAATGAATTACATGAGCAATAAAGAGTAAGAGAGCATTGCACGTGGACCCACACGCACCCCTCGCGGCAGCCATACACAGACAAGTTGGAAACTGGTTCAAAGGCTGCAAGAAACCTGCGAGCTCTAACAGATAGGCAAGCTAAGAGAATCATTTCCAGTGCTCCCAACTACCTGTTTTATCTCTGCTTAGGAGCTGACCAGGGAGACTTCAGGCAGACACCGTCCATATCCGTGCTATATATGGTTCAGAGCTTAACTCTGGATCACTCTAGTCTGATCCTGCAAGTCAGATGCCGGTTAACAGCGACCGTGCATTACGTGCCTGATCGGAAAGGAACATATTTCTTTAAACTCATGCGTGGTTAACTTGGTCTTCTGCAGTGATGCCAAGCAAGCTCAGTCCCCATGCTGAGCTCGTGCTTCGCAGGAGCCCACAGCAATGCAGCCAGCACAGAGGTTGCAGCATCTGCTCTGCTCGTCACTGGGATGCTGTCAGCATCAGGAGAATGGGAAGGGACTTGGGGAAACCGGGTCCCTGTTTGGGTCAGAAACCATTTGCTTGAGTTTTAAGCAGGAAAAAAGGGAATCCTGAGTGAAATAGCATGTGTGCCTTCTGTGTGGCACACGGAGCTTTGTCACATATTGAGCCTCGTGAAGGGCAGCACTGTCCTGCACTATCCCCTCGCTGTTTCCTCAGTGGATCTGCCTCTGCCAGTACCCGAGTCCGATTCATCTGCCATGCTCTGCCTCCTCAGGATGGATTGCTGCGAGGGCAAGGAGAGGACAAGCAAGCTTGTTATTGGTGTGTTTTGGCATTGCTCCATTAATTATTGACTGCTGGGATCAGGACAGGCTGGGGGGAGCTGCTGGACAGTGGAGAAGGACCTGGGGGTCCTGGTGGGTGACAGGGTGGCCATGAGCCAGCAGTTTGACCTGGGGGCTGAGAGAGACAATGGGATCCTGGGGGCATCAGGAGGAGTGTGAGCAGCAGGTCACAGGAGGGGATCCTCCCCCTCTGCTCTGCCCTGCTCAGGCCCCACCTGCAGTGTTGTGTCCAGTGCTGGGCTCCCTGGGATCAAACAGACAGGGATCTCCTGGAGAGAGGCCAGAGGAGGCTACGGAGATGCTGAAGGGCCTGGAGCATCTCCCCTGTGAGGAAAGGCTGAGGGAGCTGGGGCTGTTCAGCCTGGAGAGAAGAAGACTAAGGGGGAACCTGATTAATGTTTATCAATATCTGAAGGATGGGATGCAGGGGGAAATGGCCAGCCCCTTCTCAGTGTCTGTGGGGACAGGACAAGGGGCAATGGCTGCAAGTTGGAGCAGAGGAAGTTCTGCACCAACATGGGGAAGAACTTTTCCCCAGTGAGGGTGAGGGAGCCCTGGGCCAGGCTGCCCAGGGGGTGTGGAGTCTCCTTCTCTGGAGAGATTCCAGCCCTGTCTGGACACCGACCTGTGCAATATGAGCTGGGGAGCTGCTTTGGCAGGGGGTTGGACCCCATGAGCTCTCGAGGTCCCTTCCAACTCCTATGATTCTATGATTGATGTGGTGTGTAAATGATGCCTGCTGTCCATTTCCTCTGTTTTAAAGTGTTAATATCAATTATTAAAAATAGTCTGAGGCATGAAATATGTGGCATAACAACACTTGCCCATGAATGATGGGCACGCAGCTCTGATACAGCTACACCCAAGCTGCATCCTTAACGTGACAGCTCTGAAGGCTGGCGCTGGCTGCCCGTTCAGGCGATGGCAGCCTCTGCAGTGCCATTTCCTTCCCCTGCGGAGGCACGGGGGTGGCACTGCTGGAAGGATGCTCCCTGGAAGCGAGAAGCTACCAGGATGCACGTTATGGGTGGGTAGGCAGAGCTTTCCAAGGTGGACTAAAGACTCAACACTTGACACGGGCATCCAAAACGAAACAAGACTCCCTGTAACGACTTTGAAAGGGACAGGCTGTCCCGCTGAGGTGTAGATTGCACAGCCTGAACTAGAAGCAAAAAGTCCCATCTCCTCTCACCCCAGGTCCCTAGTTCTGTAGCAAACAAGCACCACACTGCCACAGGAACAGCTCGCTGGCACACAGGGAAACGCTGCATGTGCAGGAGGGCAAGAGTGGGGCAGGGAAAGGGAAAAAACCTGAGTGCCGGTGGTTAATTATTCAGTGTCAGCTGCTCCCCCCCAAAGAGAGGGTAATCCTTGGGCTGGAGCATGCACTCTAAGGAAGAGGAGAAGGGCCTGATGCTTTCTGTGCTGTAGGAAGCCATTAGAGCCCAGCATCTGATCCCAGCTCAACCCATTCAAGTCACCTGTTCAGCACGGTGGGACCCAGGCAGCCACTTTACTCTCTTGTTCTGGGGACTGTTTCCATGTGGGAGGAGACACACCAAGCCTACAGTTCAGCCCTTGCCCCCTCCTGTCCTCTGGGGCAATGAGCCATCACTCCCACCCCCAGAAGCCTAGGTATGCCCACATTTCACATGCAGAACCATGTATTTCCATTCCTCAAGGGCCACTGGTACCCCATCATGGGGAGGAGGAATCCTCTTGTCTGGAACGTACCATTACTGCAGAAAGACAGGCCATTTAACTCAACATCTTAAACTTTCATCCCTAGGAGTCATACAGGAGCATTCTAGGAGCTGTACACTAGAGATAGAAGCCACTTTTCTATCATTTACAAGTCCAGAGTCAGCAAGGAACACGAGGTGGAGGAGAATCACGGACCAGTCCAACATGCCTTGAAGCACACTGCCTCAAAAAAGAGCCTAGTGAGATGAGGGACACCAAAGTCAGGCTTGGAGCACACTCCCATCAGCTTCACAGCAATGCAGCCCTAACCCCATAAGACAAGGAGGACCTACCATGTGATGGAGATGTTTTGGCAAGCATCCTTTGGCTCTATATAAAAACAGTTCTTAAAACTGCACGCCCAGAGCAGAGTTTTCCTCCCTCCCTCCTCCACCCCTTTCTTTCTGGGGATGGCAGGCGAGGAAGCAAACGCTGGGTTTATTCATCCCCCCCTCCATTGATTGCAGGCGTGCGTCACCGACTGCACGAGTGTGGGAGGTGCAAGCATTCCTCACAGTCAAATCACCAGCCTTTCAGCTTAATAACACCTCAGGGGGAAGCGCACTCTCTTCCCCTTTTCAAAATAAAAACAGGAGAGGAAATAAACGTTCCAACAATATAAACCAGAAAAAGAAGAAGAAAAAAACCCCAACCGCCCCAAAACCTCCACAGCAGGAGGTGAAGGAAATAACAATTCCTGGAAAATAAAAAAAAAAAACCCACATCTCCTCCTCTTTTCACATGAGTCAGAAGAGAGATGTCAAGTGCAGGCGGCAGAAGGTAAGGATCCCGGGCCAGGGATGCTGAGCAGTAGTAAAGGATGAGGCAGACGGGTTGCAGCAGCCCTGGGGAAGGTTATTGCTACCACTGTTCAACCAGGGTTATGTGCAGCTGGAGCCACCAAGTCCTAGAAAACTGGGCCAGGCGGCATCTAGAAGTAAACACGCTGCTCAGCCAGGACTGACCATTTCCACAGGCACCTGTACGTTTTGGAAGATCTATTCTAGGAGGAAGGATCGAAGACTCAAGACCGACATCTGGAAGGAACCTTGACTGAGAACAGTTTTACCCCCAGCAGCCCCCATGGGTTCAGCTTCTGCAAACAAGCCCCCCAGCCCTGCCAGCTGGTCATGCCACCACCTCTCGTGGGCACCCCCAAAGGCAGATTTCCACTGCATGCTTCCTGCAATATTTTTATCCCCTAGAAAGCTGTAGCCCAGGCATGCTGATCAGGCAGACACATAGCTAGGTTTTTATTAGAGAGGTGATATTTTGCTTGCTCAGTGGTTCAGAGCAACCCAAGCAGGTCCACAGCAGTCTGTGGACACTGCAGCTGGACAAGATACCAGGGAGGCCTTGCTCTCCAGACCAGGGGGCTTGAAAAACCCAAGACCTTCCCACACACACACACACAAAAAAAAAAAAGCAACAATGAGATCATCCATTCACCTTGTGATGGATACTCCAAAAATGCAGGTGCTTAGCACCACAGGAGAAGGGATGCAGAGAGTGGATCACAGAATCCCAGACTGGTCTGGGTTGGAAGGGACCCCAAGAGTCACAGAGCTCCAACCCCCTGCCACAGGCAGGGACACCAACCTCCAGGCCTGGAGCTACACAAGGTTGCCCAGGATGTTGGCAGATATCACTAATGGGGAGAAGAATCCTTTAGAAGAGATATCAGGGACCATTTCTAAACAAGGTTGTACAGAGATCTTACACCTGAGAGGTGTTCAGAGGAGCAGCACGGCCTAGACAGACCCACGTCCCCAGCTGGGGAGCCAGGAAAGCCTGCTCATCCTGTTAAAACGGACTTTCTCATAGCCCAGTTTTGTGACATCCTGCTACAAGAAACCCCTATGCTCTCAGAAGATACAGCATTCAGCAGGGTCCTGACAGCCACAAAACACCTTCACAGCAAAAGGCCCCAGCTCAGATTTTTCCAGTACCTCTCATTTCCCACCAGCTCCGCAGCCTTGAGCTTGCGGATCACCATCCCTGCAGCATGCTGAGGGTCATCAAACCCACCCCCAAAAGAGAGATGCAGCCCAGGCTGGGGAACAAGCAGAACTCAAGGTTGGCTCAGGACCCGTGGGATGCCTCTACCCAAGATGCTGCCGACCCGCACACAGCCACGTGCCGCCACGCGCCGGCTCCTGTGCCACGAGCTGCCCGTGCTGAGGAGCCCACGCTCCAGCAGGCAGATGATGTTTTTCTGAATGCATCCCCATTTATAATGAGACATTACTCACAAGCTGGAGAATAAAATAGAATAATAGCATCTATCAGCGTTAGTCATGTTTTAAATGCGTACCTTTCACAGCAGCACGGGATCTGATAGGATAATCTTCCAATAGACATGTAGGAAGCTTTCATTGAGGGACACAGCTCTGTTGGCAAATTACAGCTTGCTGCTCTTTGTGCTGCTACACTGAGTGATGCTGTCGGGGGAAGTGAAACTTGGAGCCGAGGGGGGGTGTGGGGGTGTCCACAGCCCCTTAGAAAGAGTTTCCAAGCAAAGCAACAGGTTTCAGGAGTTTTGCAAACTCCAGGATTGCCAGGCCAGACCTGACCACCTCTGCAAGGGCTTTTTCTTCCCCTTCTCCTGTTTTGCTCCAGCAGCCTGGAACATCTCCACTGTGAGGAAAGGTTGAGTGAGTTGGGACTGTTCAGCCTGGAGAAAAGAAGACTAAGGGGGGACCTTATTAATGCTTATCAATATCTTAAGCATGGGATGCAGGGGGAAATGGCCGGCCCCTTTTCAGTGTCTGTGGGGACAGGACAAGGGGCAATGGCTGCAAGTTGGAGCATAGGAAGTTCCACACCAACTTGGGGAAGAACTTTTCCCCAGTGAGGGTGAGGGAGCCCTGGGAGAGGCTGCCCAGGGGGTGTGGAGTCTCCTTCTCTGGAGAGATTCCAGCCCCGTCTGGACACCGACCCCTACCCAAACAAACCCTACTCTACCAAAAAAGAACATGAGCTGATTCAGAATAAACTCCCTTTGCACATGTGGAACCAGGCCTCAGAGCTGTGCGAGCGAGTAAGGAATGCTGTGCCTTCCCACAAGCATCGTGTCCAGGATGCCTTTCCAGAAGGGGCTGGGAATTGTGCTGCAAGGAAGCAGGATTAAGCTGGGAGAACAACCATTTTGTCTCAAAACCCAAGACGTTCCACTCACGCATCTGTTTCGATGATTTCCCCCAACAACAAAACAGAAGCTGGCTTGCTGGGAAAGCCCAGCTCTCCAGCATCCTCCTCTCTGGGGCCTGCCCTTCTGGGGAGCCCAGCGAGGCACCGGCTCAGCACTGGGACCACTCGGTTTTATTTGAGTAAAATCACTGCCAGATTTCAGCTCTGTGAACAGCTAGTATCTCTCTCTCTCTCTCTCTCTCTTCTTTTTTGCCCGCGTTTGAGGCGCGGTGAAATCTGCCAAGCAGTCTTTTCTGTATGCTTAAGGAGATGGAGAGGCAATTTGGTTCCCAGTCAGATGCTCTTAACCAATTTCAGCAGTGGCGAGATGCGAGAGAACAGCAATTTTGCACAGCGGTGCTGTGATGTTCCTCGTAGCCTCCTGCCGATCTGAGAAAGGCTTCTGTGATGTATTAACAAAACAGAACAGAGGAGATGGGAGAAGGGCCCAGCACCTCATGCCCTGCCCCAGAGAAGACCTCCCCCCCCCCCCCTCCCCCTCCCCGGGGATCCTGGCTCACCTGGTTAAGGGGTTTTTTGTTCTTGGTGGTCACCAGCCCCAGGTCAGTGCAGACAGCCGTGGGCAGGGGAGGTGATTAGCCATCTCCACACCCTTCAGATAGAAGCCTTTGTCTCCTCCAGCTCTGTTAGGAAACACCAGGCAGCCTCCAAGAAAGTCAAAAACCCACCGAGTGCCCTTGCCTGGGGACTTCTTGTATTAAAAATAGTAAAGGGGGTAGAGAAAAGGGAAGGGAAAGAGTTGCATAAGGATGCTGCAGTTTACCCAGGCTCACACGGGAGGGACTGATGTCCTAAGAATCGGTAAGCTGTGAGCAAGCCTGCACACGTGTGGGCAGGGAATGAGGTTTGGGGGCCTCTCAAAGCCCAAGGGAGGGATTCAAGCAGCCCTTGTTTCACAGCCTGGACCCATGAGCCCTTCCAAACCTCCGATGGTCCCTCACATCACCCTAAAGAGACTAAAATCTTGATTTTTCTCATGGCAGTGCTGTGCCTGCTGCACCACCGGTGCAAAAATTTGGAACAGCAAGAGCACAACACTGTTCCCTTTACTTTCACATCCAGATAGGGAATGAGTTAGGGAAAGGAGCCCGCACCTGATGCAACTGAGCTTTCAGGAGGAGGGACAAGGTCCCCTGCCTCTCCAGGGACCACAGACCTGACCAGCACATCAGGACTGCAGAGCCTGGTCCCTGCAGCAGGGAAGAGGCAGGAGAGCAACGACTTCCCCTTTAAACCAAATCAGGGGGTTGGGTGGGATATAAAAAGAGTATCCTGCACGTTTTCAAGCATGAGACTCCCATACAAATGGTCCCCACAATGTTTAAACCATTTGGGCTCCTTCCTTATGCTGTTTCTAAGTTTGAAGAATGCCTGCTGGGTATGATTAATATTCCTCCTCCTACACTTACCCGTTACTCCTGACAGCAAAAATTAAAACAGGAGCTTCTCTTCATTCAACCCCAGCCCACAGGAACGCGGTTACATGGGGAAAGTTGCTAATATAAGAGGGGAAGGTTTGTAGATCTGCTGCATTCACAGCCAGGAGAGGTGTAGCTCTCATTCAGCATCTCTGAGGGATGAAAGTTCCCTCACCTCCTCCCAATGGGATGCTTGGCACAGGCACTGCTCAGCCAGGTTTTTTGGGGGAAAGCCACAGCAGATGGCACCTTAACTCAGGTCCTTCTCATGATAGGGATACCAGTGGGATCGCTGAAGCCTTGCTTGCACCAGGCAGTGTTGCTATGGGCACTGCTGCCTAGGAGCAGCCAACAAGATGGGGAAGAGAGAGAAGTCATCCCAGAGCCTTCAGAATTCACCATCTTAAGCTGCACGTGTCTCTCCCATCATCTGCTCTCCTCCTGCTTGTTTCAAGTTACTTTTTCTCCATTGGATAAAGTTTTATCCTTGAGGGAAGCACAGCCAGCAGATGTGCTAACTCGTGTGCCTAAACAGATGCTAAACAACAGGCAGGTGGGAGAGAAGGTGCAGGACTCAATATAAATCATCACTCTCAGCAATCCCACATCAGCCCAGCCCTCTGCACATGTCAGTGGGGCAAGGAGCACAGGGTCTGCAGAGCCCTCCAGAAGTCCCTTGTGATCCACAGCTGGGTGTTTTCCCCATGAAGCATCCTGATAGCTGCTGCTGGTAGCAGCAAAGCCACCACCATCATTTAACTGCAGGAGCTGTGCTGACAGCTTGTCAACACCTGCAAAGGAGAAGCATGCCCAAAGCACTGCCACCTTCTCACCACCTCTGGGAGGAGATGCTTCAGCCCTGCTGCGTTTCCATGGCCACACGGTGATGACCTGTCCCTGAGCAGGGCTGGAGGTGGAGGAGCAGTGCTGGACCACAGCCTCCCTGATAGCAGAGGGGGTTTTGTTATCCTGTCTCTGTTTTCAGAGCAAGACTTGCTCTGTATTTGGGGCTGGCACTGCCATGAGAACCTTTTCCAACATGCAGGTGGTGGAATGAGAGCTCCCTGTTTCCCTTCACAACAAAGAGTCAAGGTCTCACTGCATGCAGAAGAGAAGGTCAGTGCATTCCCCAGCTCCAAGCAGGCTTTTCCATCATAAATCCCAGGAGGTAGGCTGAGAAGACACTAGAGTCCCATTCATCCACAGAACAATAAGGTCCCAAAGGCTTCATAGGTTCCACTTCAAAGACATGCATAAAAACCTTCACAGACTTTTCAAGGTTGTACAGCAACTAGAACATTAAAGGGTTGGACTTGATGATCTTAAATGTCTCTTCCAACCTTGTGATTCTGTGTGAAAACCCACAGCACAAACATCTAAAGCAGGTCACCATGCCGTGCTGGCATCCAACATTAAATCCAAGGAAGCCAGAGCAACCCATAACCTGACCTGCTGCGAGGACCCACGTGTTGCTGAAGGACCTGGAAGACTGCAGCAGGGGTGTCAGCCCTCTGGACTTGGGCCTACATCCCAGTGCAGTGAAGTCAACAACAGGTTCACAGTCGCAATACCTATTGCAAGCAGACAAGAAGTCAGGTCCCAGAACAGCATCCCAGGCTCATTTTTTGTGCTGGTTTGGTTTGGTGTGTGGGCTGTGTGAATCCAGAGCGGAGCAAGGCAAGCCTCAAACCTTTTCAAACAGGCAGCTTCTGACTGAGAAAATGCTTGAAGCCACCTGGACTCACTGGCATTTGGAGATGCTCTGCATCCCAAATTCAACAGGGTCATAACCTGACCTTGGCCACCTAAGGCCACTTTCAGATCTTTTGGGTTTTTTTTTTAATCCCAGAGAACCCCTGCCATGACCAAATGGGTTGTACTCATCACCTGCAAGCAGGGAACACCAAGGGAAAGCCATCAGCTCCTACAGAAATGGTACCCGATCACCTTTGCCTCACATGTATTTGAATGGGGATAGCAGTTTGCCTTTTCTTTGTCCTCCTTGCCAAAAGGAGTGGGGGGAAGTCAGTATGCCCCCCATATTTCACCATCTGGCTTTGCTGTGGCAGATCCATAAATACCAGAGGGCAGAGTTTAGCTTTGATTCTGGAAAGCTTCAAGGGACATCACAGAGGAGACACACAACGCTAATGAGCCCGAGATTTCCTTAAGAAAAAGAAATGACAGGAAACATTTTTAATTGCAACCCTTCACTCCAATTAGCATCCTCCCCTCCCCCCCCCCCCCCCCATTTAAAAGCAGAAACAAATCATCAGGAATTCCAGACAAACCTGAGAAAATCGCTTGGGTTTCAGATGCAGGCAAGTAGGACTTCCAACTGCTGCCATACTCCTCTGTGCATTTTATTTCACAGAATGGCAAGGTTGGAAAAGACCTTTGAAGATCATCAAGTCCAACCAATCCCATCCTAGCTAAGCCATATCCCTGAGTACCTCATCTACCCTTTTTTTAAACACACCCAGGGAAGGTGACTCAGCCCCTCCCTGGGCAGCCTGGGCCAGGCCCTGACAACTCTGCCAGGGAAGAACTTTGCCCTCCCAGCTGAGCTGAGCCTGCCCTGGCCCAGCTTGAGCCCATTGCCCCTTGTCCCAGCTCCTGTCCCCTGGCTGAAGAGACCAGCGCCCACCTCTCTGCACCCTCTTGGCAGGGCAGGGGAGGTGGGGAGAAGGGCTCCCCTCAGCCTCCTCTTCTCCAGCCTCAACACCCCCAGCTCCCTCAGCTGTTCCTCACAGCATTTGCCCTCCAGCCCCTTCCCCAGCCTGGCTGCCCTTCTCTGGATGAGCTCCAGGACCTCCATGTCCTTCTGATGCTGAGGAGCCCAGAACTGGACCCAGCACTCCAGGTGCAGCCTCCCCAGTGCCCAGTCCAGGGGCACAATCCCCTCCCCAGACCTACTGGCCACACTCTTGCTGACACAAGCCAGGATGCAATTGGCTTTCCTGGCCACCCGGGCACAGTGCTGGCTCATGCTCAGCCTGCAGCCACCCAACACCCCCAGGTCCTTCTCCGCCTGACAGCTCTCCAGCCAGTCTCCCCCAGCCTGTAGTGCTGCAGGGGGTTGTTCTGTCCCATGTGCAGCAGTCTGCACCTGGCCCTGTTAAACCTCATCCTACTGGGCTCATCTCATGGGTCCAGTCTGGTCAGATCCCTCTGAAGAGCCTCCCACCCTCAGGCAGATCAACACTTCCCCCAGTTTAGTGTCATCTGCAAACTTACTGAGGGAGGGTTCCATCCCTTCATCAAGCTCATTGATAAAGATACTGAACAGACCCAGGACTGAGCCCTGGGGGACACCACTTGTGACCGGCCTCCAGCTGGATTTGGTTCCATTTACCACACCCTTTGGGCCCAGCCATCCAGCAGGTTTTTATCCCAGCAGAGGGTCCCCCTGTCCAGGCCAGTGGCAGCCAGTTTCTCAGTCAGAATGCTGTGAGAAACCGTGTCAAAGGCTTCACTGAAGTCCAGGTAGACCACATCCACAGCCTTCCCCACATCCATTCAGCGGGTCACCTCGTCACAGAAGGGGATCAGGTGATTTTGACAGGATCTACCTTTTGTAAACCCATGTTGACTGGGCCTGATCCCCTGGCCATCATGCATGTGCTGCATGACAGCTCCCAAGATGACCCTCTCCATGATCTTGCCCGGGACTGAGGTCAGACTGACAGGCCTGTAGTTCCCCAGATCCTCCTGCCAGCCCTTCTTATATAGGAGTGTAACATCTGCCAGCCCTTCTTATATAGGAGTGTAACATCTGCCAGCCTCCAGTAGAGTGGAACTTCCCCAGTCTGCCAGGATTGCTGGTAGATCATGGAAAGGGGGTTGGCAAACACATCTGCCAGCTCTCTCAGTACCCTCTGGTGAATCCCATCTGGCCCCATTGACTTGTGGGCATCTAACTGGCCAAGTAGGTCGCTAACCATTTCCTCCTGAACCATGGGAGCTTTGTTGTTCTTCCCCTCCCTGTCAGCCAGGTCCTGAGGATGAGCACTCAGGGAACATCCATCTTTACTGTTAAAGACTGAGGTAAAGAAGGAATGAAGGACCTCAGCCTTGTCCTCATCCCTTGTCCCTAATGTTCCCCCTGCATCCAATAAGGGCTGAAGATTCCCCTTGCCCCTCCTTTTACTGGTAATATACCTATAGAAGGACTTTCTATTATTTTTTACAAAACTGGCCAGTCTGAGTTCCAATTCAGCTTTAGCCTTTCTGACTTCCTCCCTACATGATCTCACTACATTCCTATAGTTGTCAACTATACTTTACCTGCTCCATAGTGCTGTGATGCATTAGCACCCAAGGGATGGGTGCCAAACCTAAGACTGAACAATGATAGAGTAGGTCTAGGGTGGTTTCTCCCTCCATCCCTCCTTCCCACCCTAGGTTAAGCTGGATAAGCACTTTTTAAGACCCTTGAAAGATTCTATGTTCCTTATCATAAGGTATAGGCTCCCTATGGAGAAAGGGCAGGGCAAGCATGGTGTGGTCTGACTGGGCAGGGAAGGAGAAGAGCCCCAGCTCCATCACCATGGCCAGTGGATGCCCTCAAGCTACACATGTTTGCTGCCACACCAATAGTTAATCACTGCCTGACACAAAGCGCTTTCACGGGGCAGGTGTGGAGGGCAAAGAGACAGTGAGGAACAACTACATTCCCCTTTAATGAAGAGAAAGAGCAAAATGGAGTCAATTAAGTCTGGTTTGGGTGGCATTTGTCTAAATACACGAAGACTGGTGGAAGCTAAAGCAAGACAAGTTGTTTGAACTCCATGGGCAGGATTTTTTTTTTATTATTATTATTTTTTTCCCCTCAAAAAATTAGTTTTTCATGATGCTTTTCCTTTTTTTTTTTTTTTTTCCCCTCTTCTGTTGCTGGTAGGTTCAAAGGACATGTGGGACAGATTCAACTCAACAGTTCATAAACAGCTGACGTGGGAGGGAAAGGGCACTTAAGTTATTGGAATTGTTTTCATTCAAAAAATTTTGTAAATTAATTCCTCCCCCAACTGCCTGCTATAAACACCACATAGCCATGTTCCTCCTCTTCAGATGGATCATGCAGACAGATGTGCCTTCTGTTCTTTCGCAAACATCAAGGCTGCCTCGCTAGCTGTGTAAATGTCAAGGTGCTAATTAGTTGTAACAGGAGTCAGGCGAGGACAAGGCACAGCGCGGGGAACACGACAGCAGCACGGAGAAGGAGTCGCTGCTGGTTTGTCAACAGCCCTTCCACAGCCTCTAAGGAATGGGATGGGCCGTGCAGCACTGCAGGGACCAACTGGCCACTGAATCATCACCAGGGACAGGGATCTAGGGCCAACGGCATGGGGGGGCTTTGCAGGAGGAGATACCCCTTCCCCACACGTGCCCAGCAGACAAGGGAGGACGTCCCCAAGCTCACGCACTGTGGCACATGTCCATAAGCAGGGAAAAAGAGGAGCATGCAGCCTTGCCACCAAGTTTATAGCCTCTGCTTTTGCAATAAACACTGGCCCTTTGTTCTTCAGGGTGGCACCAACAACTTAGATGTCTCCTTCTCCCTCCTCGCCAGCTTCATCTCAGAGAAGTCAGGGAGCTGGTATATCCATCACGTTTCCATCAATATTTGCCCATTTCCATTCCCCCACACACCCTCCTTCACCACACTGTAATATTTTAAGCCTCAGGACAGATGTCACTTAAGTCCTTTTTGTTTAGACAGACCATTTAATTGCCCAGCAATTACCATGAAACACCAAGGTAATCATACGGTAAATACAGTTCCATCACAAGTGAATGCTCTTCTCTTCCTACCTGCAGTGAAGGCCATGTGGCAACTCCTCCTGGCTCTACCACATGTGACAGCAGTCATTTATTACAGCCCATAATTATCAAGCCACAGAGCAAGGTGTTTACCCGGTGTGCCTCAAATTACCATTCTGGAAACATAGGGAAAGCAGAGGCGGCACCAGAAAGGCACCCAGTCACAGAGCAGCAGCTCTGCAGAACAGCACCCATCGCCCGTTTCTCCCTGTCGTACCTGTAGAGGAAGGGTAGGAGTAGGCTGACAGGTGGAAGAGGCTGGTGATGAGTAGAAAAGCCCTGCTGAAGTTAGCAAGAGCTTCCGGGCATCAAAAGGGAGAGTCAAGGCATTTTTGACTCAGCAGCCACCAACCCAATTTCCATCAAGATCCAGGGAAGCTTCTAAGCCTTCCCCCTCCCTGCACCCCTCCTGTGTCCTCAGCTCAACACTCAAGTCTGAACAAGACAGGGTCATACCTGCTGGTACAGCCACCCCGGGGTTGGATCCCGCCCACATGGCAGAAGGAGCCCGGTGGGTCTGGTCACCCACGTGGCAGCCTTGGGATCCCCAACAGCTGCCTCAGCTCAGGCACAGCCTTCATAGGCTCATCAAATGTGTTAGGTGGGAAGGGACCTTCAAAGACTACCCAGTCCCACCCTGCACTGAGCAGGGACACCATTAACTGGAGCAGGTGGCTCAGAGCTTCATCCACCCTGACCTTGGATGTCTCCAGGGATGGGGCCTCCCCCACCTCTCTGGGCACCCTGTGTCAGGGTCTCACCACCCTCAGAGGAAAGAGCTTCTTCCTCATGTCTCCCCTGAACCTGCCCTGCTCTAGTTTAACCCATCTCTCCTCGTCCCATTGCTCCCTGCCCTTACACACAGCCCTGCCCAGCTTTCCTGTAGGTCCTTCAGGGGCTGGAAGGGGCTCGGAGGTCTCCCTGAGCCTTCTCTTCTCCAGGCTGAACCAGCCCAGCTCTCCCAGCCTATGTTTCACTTGCCATATCTTTGATATTAGCAAGCCAACCTCAGCAGCTCTGTGGTGGCTGCCACCCTGCCCACCAAGGCTTTATCAGGGGTTGCAGCAGGGATGCTCTGATCCTTCTTACTCAGGCTGGTTCTTCACCTAATGAAGAATAACCAGCCACAGCCAGAGTCACAAGGTTGGAAAAGACCTTTAAGATCATCAAGTCCAACTATTCCCGTCCTAAGCTAAACCATAGAACATGGTTCCTTTCCACCAGACCTCAGAGAACAGCATCATAGATCTTCTTTCCCAGGCCAGCAGGAGTGAGAAGTAATTAAACATTGTTTATCATCATTTATTACTCTCCCTGCCTCTGTGAGCAGCTGTCTCCTGGCTCTTGCTCATGTGGGGAGCTCAATGGAAGCATCCCTGGGCTGTCCTGTCTGCTCTTCAGCAAGCTGACTTTCCCAAGGACTCCCCTCCGCACTTCCCTGCTGGAAACAAAGCAAGCACTGCCTTCTCTCCTCAAAGATACAGACTGTTGAAACATAAGCAGGGATTTCATGCCAGGCTTTGGAATGCAAAAGGCTTGGGAGTATTAAATTCCACCCTTTTATCCTTAGCACGTCCCATCCTAAGACCCTGCAGAAGGGCAACAGAGCAGCAGCACCAAGAACAGGAGGAACAATCGCTTTTCCAGCCCAGAGACACAGCTCTGCACCTCACATCGAGCAGGAGAGCGCAGGCGTCACAATCCAGCACCACCAACCCCCAGAAGCAAAGCAGGGATCATCCAGAGGATGCTTTTGGATGCCACGGGATCAATTAGAAGATGCTCAGAGGGCTGGAGCAGCTCCCCTACGGAGAGAGGCAGAAGGAACTGGGCTGGTTCAGCCTGGAGAAGAGAAGGCTGTGGGGGGACCTCATTGCAGCCTGCCAGTCCCTGAAGGGAGCAGAGACACAGGAGGGGAATCAGCTTGTTCAAGGGCAGAGCCTGGCAGGACAAGGGGGATGGAGTGAAGCTGGAGGAGGGAAGGGTTAGAGGAGAGATTAGAGGGAAGTTCTTTGCAGAGAGAGTGATGAGGGGCTGGAACAGGCTGCCCAGAGAGGGGGTGGGTGCCCCCCCACTGGGGGTGTTGAAGGCCAGGTTGGATGGGGCCCTGGGCAACCTTGTGTAGCTCCAGGCCTGGAGGTTGGTGTCCCTGCCTGTTTAGGGGGTTGGAGCTCTGTGATCCTTGGGGTCCCTTCTACCCAGCCCAGACTGGGATTCTATGATCAACATTATGAGCTCAGCTTCTAGAGGAAGTGCCTTGTTCCAGATCACTAGCAGCACCACAGTACCTGCAGTGACTACCCACGGCAGCTTCAAGGTGACCCAGGAATAGAGACCAGCAGTTACCAGAAGATGGTTGAAAAGGAGAAGCAGCAGCCCACTCTGCAGCTTTATTTTCTCCTCCCCCCATCCCACATTGTGCCTGCCCTGACCTGGAAAAGATCTCACATGCACCTTCTCCCACCTTCCCCAGCAGCTCAGCTCCAGGCTTCCTCTTCCTGAGAGCATCGTGCAATCCCCATCTTCAGATCACTCCCAGTACACTTTATGGTAAGCCCCAGGTTGCACTGCACTGCAGGGTCACCTCTTTGATACCAAAGAAACACCTCAGGCTGCTAATGTTGTGCCATAGCATGTTTTCCCCCTCCCTGGCCCTTTTCTAGAAGTCCTGATAAAGCAGTTTCAGCCACAACCATCAGCAGAGACCAGGACAGCAGGGACCAGGACAGCAATCTGGAGCCTGGGTCCTCAGTAAGGGAGCTCATTGGATTGCAAAGAGTGAAGAGAAAGAGCATAGGGATATCCCCACCTGTAAGAGCTATGACAGCAAGCTGATACCAGGGATGCTGCTGTGTAGGGGGACACAGGGACAACTGGGACCTGCTGCAGAAGGGGGAAGGTGGAGGAGATGCTGCTGCCAGAGGCACATGCCAAACCACCAGCAAACCCCAGTCCTTCCAGCACCCCACACCAGCACAACCTTGCTGCCTTCCCAGTGCTGGCTGATCAAACCAATGCCACCTGCATCAGGAGGGTGGGACAGGGACAGTTTAGGAGTGCTAACACACTCACAACCACAGACTCACAACCACAGGGTGGTTATCAAAGGCTGCAGCCTGCCTATGCAGACACAGAGGGCTCTGCTCATTTTCTCAACCCGTTGCCCATTTGGAACTGCTGCAAGGGAAGCATTGGTAGTACCTGAAGCCCTGGGTGGAGATGCAGGACAGGAGCAGGTCTCCCCAGCAGCCACACAGGGAAGCAGGATGCTGTGGGGCACAGACAAGCCTCGGAGCTGGAAGGATCAAGCTGTTGACCAACCCAGGGTGCGCCAGCAGGACTGAGAGAGCTCTGCTCTGAGCAAATGTGAGAGGAGCACTTCCCTCAGCTGAGGCTCTGCTAGAACTAGTTTATGGTAATGCCTTACCATCACACCAGAGGACATCCACACTCCCGCAGTAGTGCTCCTTCCACTGCTCCATCCCTGACAACATGACAGCCAGGATCAGGACAGCAGTGGAGAAAGGGTTCCATTAAACACTTAAGTTGCTCTCCAGTAGTTTTTAATTGGGCACTTGATTACAGCCTGGGTAGGTGATAGGGCTCCTTATTAACTCCTTCTAGGCAGCAGCAGGTGGGATTGGTTCCCCCTCCTGATTGGGGTGAGAGGGATGCTCCCTGCCCTTCTAAAGCCCATTTCTGCCAACCCCAGAAGACTCATCCTGGTGGGATGGAAAGGTGCTCTGGCAGCTGTGTGTGTCTCTCAGGCCACCATGCATGATGGGGCAGGCACAAGCATACTGGGATGGGGTGTAGGACATCAGGGTGTCACCTCCCAAAAATGGGGGATGCTACCCTGTGCCCCACCAACTGCTGGTCTCCCTGCACTGAAATCACTCCACGTGCTGTAGCACTAGAGATGGGTGCTGTGCAGACCTGGGGCAGGGGGTGTGGTGTGGTGTGCTGTCACACACAGCTCCCCAAAACACGCTGTGCCCCTGTGCGCCAGAGACAAGGGAGACAGCGCAGCCCTGCAAGCGTGTGTGTGCTCCTGGGAGCCAAAATAGTGAGGCTGTGTGGGAGGGAGGATGGTTCTGACTCACCCACTGCTCCAAAATACCCTTTGCTCCAGAGGAATTGGTGATGTTTCCTCTGCTCCTTGCTTTCACAAAGGCTTTGAACAGATCTCCCCCCACCCCAAACCTGCAGCGAGCATCTTGCTGGTGGTGCTGTAAGCAGTAAGAGCCTGCATGTCCCACGGAGTGGCACAATCTTGTAGTGAAAAGAGGAGCATCGGGGCACCCCAGCACACTGCTTTCCTCTTGAAATGTTTGGGGGTTCTCCCCAAAACACCACCTCTCTCTCTTTCCAAACACCTTCAGCGACATGGCCGAGGTCATGGTGATGCAGCTGGACAGGGTGTATTTGCATCCTTGGCTGTTTCTGCTTCTCCTCACAGACCCTGTGTGGATGTAACCCTCTCCGTGAAATAAGAGCAATGAAAAATTAACATGACACTGTGAAAATGTAACATCTCACATCCTTGCCAAGGACCTCACCCCAGCCAAAGGAAACACATGGCTCAATGCAGCATGTATGCCCTCAGAGCATAGAATCCCAGACTCACAGAATCCCAGGGGTTGGAAGGCATCCCCAGAGCCCATGGGGTCCAACCCCCTGCCAAAGCAGGGTCCCTAGGACAGGGCACACAGGGCGGTGTCCAGACGGGGCTGGAATCTCTCCAGAGAAGGAGACTCCACACCCCCTGGGCAGCCTGGCCCAGGGCTCCCTCACCCTCACTGGGAAGAAGTTCTTCCCCACATTGGGGGGGAACTCCCTGTGCTCCAACTTGAGCCCATCGCCCTTGTCCTGTCCCCACAGACACTGAGCAGAGGCTGCCCATGTCCCCTGTGTCCCACCCTTCAGCTCTTGATCCCCATTGATCAGATCCCCTCTCAGGCTGCTTCTCTCCAGGCTGAGCAGCCCCAGCTCCCTCAGCCTTTCCTCACAGGGGAGATGCTCCAGCCCTTTAACTATCTCCATAGCCTCTGCTGGACTCTCTCCAAGAGATCCCTGTCCCTTTTGTACCAGGGAGCCCAGAACTGGACATAATGCTTCAGGTGGGGCCTGAGCAGGGCAGAGCAGAGGGGGAGCTCAGAGTACCAGTGTAGCTGTGCCAGGCAGGTATCATTACATATGGGTCAGTACTGGTTCTGATGCAGAGCAGGCTTTGGTGAGGACTCACAATGAGTGTGATAAGGAAGTACATGGTCCTTGGATGCCAGGTGGCAACAGAGAAGTTAAAAATTCCTGAAATGACGGGAAATAAGCTCCATGCTTTATCCAGTGAAGGAGACCAGCATTGTAACTGGAGAGTGGAGGAGAGATCCCATTGCGCTGAGAGCTTCCAACCAGGACAAGATATCCTGGCACTGAACAACACGTTGCCTGGGTTGACTGCCTGTCATTGGGGCATCAATGTCCCAAACAGCCTCACCAGCGATCTCTCCTTGCACAGGTGGGCTGGCCTTGCCGGGGTGCAGACATGGTCCCCGGGCATGGGTGTCTCATGGGGGTGCCCGCTCCATCCTTCATGCAGGGCAGGTGTCTCCCTGCAGCCCCTAACAAAAGCAAAGCAAAGTCACCACCCTGCTTACCTCAGTCATCACAAAGCTTGCCCCAGAGCTACTCTGCTTGCCCACCAACCTCTTCCTTCCCTGCACACCTCCTGCGTTTTCCTTATGGAAAGGTCTTTACGTAATTGGGCATGAAAACACTTAGCAAAATGTCTCTTCATACATCCTTCTTTTTTACATTGCTTTCCTCCTCTGGTTCTACCCAATTAGCCTGTCACAGATAAGCTGTATTTCTCCCTCTAAAAGAGAGACAGTATTTACTATTGACTCCGCACTTGTGACCTGTATTTTCTCTGCTGTGGGGACTTCTTTGTGTGCACTTTGTTGGGGAGGTTGTGGGGTGTTTTTCCCCCCCCCCCCCTCCTTGGCTCCAATGGCTCCATATTGGGATTGCTCAGCTTGTTTACCCATCCCCAGCTCTGAAAGTTGACACCACGCTGGAAGAACCCTCCCTCCAGCCCATCTCTCAGCCCCGTTGCCGCACACTAACTTCCCCGCTCTCACTTTTGGCACTCCAGTGCAGCAGCAACCCGATAATATGGTCATTTTCACACAACTTCAAACCGAGCATCTTTATTAGCAGGTGCTAAATTGCTGCTCCAGCTGCTGAATGGTAACAATTAACTCAATTAACATCTAAACAGATGTAATTTTTGAGGAAACGAACAACATTAATAACCACCAAAAGGGGAAAAAGGCTGCAATTACAAATGTGGAAAAAATCATGCACAGCTACAGACAGGCGTGTGCTGTTTCCAGCGTCCCCTGGAGAGCTGTTAGTGCAGGGCCCTTTCTCCGAGCACTGGCAGTACGTGCAGCTCATAATACGCCTCGGCCTTGCTGCCGCAGCTGAGGCTGTATCCGCGAAGGATGCAGCACAGCTTGTCTCTGCAGAAAAGGTTTAAGAGGCACAGGCTCTGCTTGTCATTCAGAGGTCCTACATATGTTGCAAATGCAGAGGGATCAACCCCTTTCCAGCCAACAAAAAAAAACCAGAACTGGGCCAGAACAGCTCACCAAACCACCCTGCAAACTGTGTGCTTGAGGACATGTAGATGGCCGACGAATGAATGTTGTCTTGCATCTCCCCGCTTCCTGGCTGGTGGTAGGATATGATGAGGAGGTGCTGGAAGCGCAGATGTGTGGCTGGATGAGTTGAACCCAGGCAGTCTGTTACCCAGCGGTCTCATTCTGTAGTTTATAACCCGAAACATCCCCACGGGCCCCAGCCTTTTGGTGCCTGCTCCATCTGACAGACCTGGAGGTAGCAGACCTTCTAAGCACTAAACCACGCTGGGCACACCACGGCCACCTAAATTCATCAGCACTCCAGCTTCGTCTTTGTGGAGCCACAGCCTCTCCTGCACAAAAGGCATTCATTAAAGAAACCAGTCAAAAGCTGCAAAGACACACCCCCCAAACCCAAGGCTTCCACATTGCTTCAGCTCCAGCCTGCTGACCCTTGTCTGCCAGGAGTGACCTCCTGTTCGAGCTTCCATGCAGCACACAGGGACACCTAATGGCAAAAGAACAACACTGCGAACGTTGCAACCTACAAACATGGTACCACGTTGGTACAAGTACTAGTGAAAGCTGATTTCCAGCCTGAGTTGTTGGCTGTGACCTCGTCCATGCCCTCCCCGGTCTTGTTGACGTTCCCTGTCCCAGACATTCACAAGGAGGAAGCATCACTGCTTTGGATCTGCCTTGGTTTTGTGTCTGCAGCTATCCCCCAAAAGCACAAGTCTTCAAACTGCCATCCCAGAACGTTCTGGTTGTCAGACGGCAGCTTTCTCTGAGAAAAGGTTTTCAGCTGGGGAAGCTGAGCACACAGTGCAGTGCTGAGGCCCTGGCAGCTTGCCTGCATCGTGCCCGGGGTTGGATGCTATCTCCCTGGCAGTGCCACGGAGGCACTGTGTCTCCTGGGCTGAGGGCAAGGCAGGAGAAGATGCCTTAGGTGTGGTCTCAGGGCACTAGAGGCCTTCTTTGGAGAAGATGTCTAGGGATCCTCTCTGGTAGCCCCAGATTGGTCACCAGCCCTAGAAAAACACCCCCATGCCCAGCTCCCCTTGCTGCGGCCATTCATGGACTCCTTTTCCTCAAACAGGTCTTTGCCTGCAAGCTCTGCTCCCTCCCAGAAAGGGACAGGACCCCTTCCCTTGGGTCCTCAGTGCCCAGGAGCAGGCAGCAAGACAGTGGGGACACCAGCAAGACCTGGAGGGATAAAAGGTCCTAAGTGAGCCAAGGAGCAGGATGACCAGTTGCTGGAGATGCCCAGGGAAGAAAATCCAAGCTGCTGAGCAGGATAAACACCCAGGGATGCTCCCAGTTCTGGGGTGCACTGAGGCTGTGGGCTCTCCTGGGCACTTCAGCTTGGAGGAGGCAAGCACTGCACCCAAGGACTTCCACGGCACATCCAAAAGTGCTGCCAAAAGAGAGCACGCCCAGCCCTGGCAGACCCTGTGGGGCTCAGGGGATACATGCTTGGGCCAGCCCCTGCGGGCAGGTACTCTAAGTGCAGACCTCTGTTAGATTTAATGTTCAGATTAAGTTTTAAAGAGCATTTAATTGGCAATCACTCTGCTATTTCCATTTATTCGCCCTCCATTCGCTGTGTTTGCTGTAAGCTCCCAGGTAGGAGGCTTCTCCCCAGGCTGGAGACACACACACACAGTTTGCTCCTGACCCCTATCTCCAGCCACCAGGAGCAAAGAGAGCGGGTGGGTCTCCCCTTGAACCCGCACCTCTCCTTGTCAGTGACTGGAGAAGTCCTGGCTTGATTTGAGAGGGATTTGGCAGGATTTAGTGTTTTTTTAAAGGTCACTTTTTTACGTACAGCCATCCTCATTCCAGGTGTCAGCATGGAGGAAGTAAAAAAACTAAACTAGTGTTTTCCTTCATTCATCTTCATTGCATTCAGGGGGCAAAGAAAACATCTGAAAGCTCCCCCTACAAAATTCTCTCTGCCAGGACAAGCAAGAACGTTCCCTTTTTGTCTCAGCCAATTCTTAACGTTCTGTAATTGGCCTTTAGGTTTCTAAAGAAGGCATGCACCAAGCGTTCTTGAAAGGAGATGCAGTGGCGATGCCACGATTCGCCGCCGATGCTCTTCTCAACACGGGATTTTGTCCCATTGATACCTTGCCATGAAAAGGCTCCGATTTGACTAAAGGGTTTCTTCCAAGGGCAAGTGACTTCAGGGGAAAAGTTTGGGTCTAATTAAAAATATGCCTAGAAGAGCTGGGTGTGTTTATTTTTTTCAGCCTCACGTGAGTTTCTCTCTGTCTTTATGGCGGGGGGGGAAGCGATCTCTGGAGCGGCGCGCTCGGTCACGTAGTCTGTGTCACATCTGGCTGTTGAAGAGGCTTCCCCACTCCTCCTGCCGTCCTCTCTTTCAAATTTTAATTGGCTGTAATGAAGAGGCCTGCTGGAAACAAAGCAAACTTGGGGATAAAAACGCTCACTGCGCCAGGTTTGGTGAGGCAGCAGCTTAACCCAGGAGCTGCTCTGGAAAAGGCAGCTAGAAGATATTCAAGACCTTTGACCTCGGTCTCCATTTAATCTTTATTTAGTCTCCTGTTCAGACTCAGTGGTATGGGCTGGGCAAGACCATGCACACACAAGCTGTGCTTCTACAGGAGGACCCCAATGTTAAGGGGTGCTCTCCTGCTTTTTGAGACAATGCACAGCAAAATCTTCTCTTGGTGCCTGTTCTCCAGGTTCTTTTGCTTTTGTCCCAACTGGCAGTAGCCCAGTGATTTGGGTGATGATAGCTGAGCACTTATTTATCACCAGTCAATATTTGTTAGGGGATTATCTGGCCACAGGAAGATGATAATTTCCTTCTGGATGGGAAGATGGACGTTTACAGCACCTTAATGCTACTCCAGGATCATTGATTTGATGGGCTGCCGCTGGGACAGCTTATGTTCTCCTGGCAATCAGGGTTGCTGCCAAGGTTCCCCAGGGCAGGCAGCAGCCTTCCCCCAGGTGTGGAGCCTCGTGAACCCCACAGCGTTGCCCAATTCCATTCCCACTGGTGTAGTTACTAACATGGGTGGGGTGGCCTGAAAAAAAACAAAGGCAGCTGTTCTCCTATCCCCTGAAGATGTGTTTTAACAAGACAGAAAGGCACTTGGGGTTTGGGTTTTGCTGAGGACAAAAAACAGAAGCAGTGCTTGAGGGGAGTCTCCCTGGATAATCCAATCCAAGCTGCTGATAGAGAAACCTCCATGCCATATCTCAGCAGCTTGCGCTGGTCTTAAACCCCACGTGTGCCACAGTGCTGCGTGGCCTGAGCCTGAGCCTGTGCCCAGCCACCGCAGGTGGGTTTTCCACCCATCCAGGTGGGCTGTGGCTGGTCCTGGTGTGCTTCCCTGGGCAGCAAAGAGGGTATGATGGGGTGTGAACACTGAAGGAGGCTCTGTTTTGTCTCCCCAGGTCAGCCGCGCCCCATCGCATCCCACCTGTGGGCACCGGGATGCTCCTGAGCCCATTCCCCACGAGCAGGGGACCGCAACTTTCTGAGATGGTGCCTGGCTCCCATCCTTGGAGCTCTGTGATCCTGATGGTCTCAGCCCACTGCCCGCAGGTCTTGCTGCCCAAGAAACACCCAGTCCCCCAGAAAACCTGTTTACAGAGGGACATCCCGAAGAGCTGTTGTGCTCCAGACCTGTCACCTCTTGAGCCTCAGCCAGGGCTGCCCAAGGATGCAGGAGCATGTCCAATCACACCCGCTCCTCAGACAGCATTCTTTGGGAAGGCTCTGCGCCTCCTCACATGCCTTGTGTCCTAGAGAGGCTCGTGGTGGTGGTAGGAAGCCAGGATGCACGAAGCCATCTGCAACAATTATACTCATGCTTTTATGGCAGTTGGTCCTATGAAAAGAGCCTTTCAAGTAGGGCAGAGTCTGGGCAATCTCCTCTGCGTTTGTAGGCTTGAAGTGCATGCCTGTTCCCTAATGAGGTTTATTCATGTCAGTGTTTCTCGTTAGGATGTGCAGTATCTGGATAAAATAACCCTGTCCCTCAGTGGGGAGTCTCCAGCACAGTGGTCTACACAAATACAATAACAAAACTCCGTTGCTTTTTCAAGCAATAATGGAAGTCATTCAGGATATGAGCCAATTCCCATCTCTTTTAGCATCCACTCGGTCTCTACTCCAAAGCTTTTGGAAACTCTTAACTGGTAGCTTTGAAGCATTTTGGAAAAAAAAAAATGGTTTCCCCTCTTCATTGATGTGCTGTCTCTTTTTTCTGCCAAAACCCACACTTTTTTTTGCCAAAATAAAAACCCACTGGTGTATGAAAGCAGAGCTCATCCTCCAGGGAGGGGAGAGCTAGCAAGTAAGAGCTGACAGAAATAGAAAAGCTTCCAGGAAATAATATCTTCAGTGCTGTTTTATCTGCTTCATCATACTGCAGTCAGAAGAGATTTTTACTGGGGTCCATATGAGCCCAATTAAAGCTTTCTAATTTTCACAGACCTCTCCAGAAAATATGTCGCAAGCGAAGGTCACGGAGATCTCACGGGGACCGTGTTGCCCGCCACAGTTTTGGCAACCCTCCTCTCATGGCCGTGGCGAGTCTGGCTGTGGTTTACTCTGCCACGTTGTGTGGCTTATGCCAAGTCCCACATTGTCCTCAAGAGTGCAGGGACATCAGGCACGGCAAGAAATTTGCCAGCTATTTGTAGTTTGTTAGGGAGGGACGATGGACCTTGCTGGTGAGGTTTGCAGGCAAGAGATGGTAGGATTGGTCTGACTGGGAGGAAATTAAGGGCTAAAAAAGCACACACTCTCCAAACACACTCTCCAGCTCTCCAAAGCCCCCCAAGGGTCACTAAACGTGCATCACTGCAGAGGTTTCTTCACCGAGGGGTCAAAAAGGTCCCCACACGACAACCCCGTCCATGGGGCAGGGCCACCTCCATGGTGACTTGAGGACGCTGCACAACCGCAGTCCCAGTTCCCCACGGGTTTTGCTGAACCGCCTCCCATCCCACCACGCTTGAGGTCTCTGGATGCGACAAGCAGGCAGGGCGCCTCTTCCCAGACAGATGTTTGGGAGGTGTTTGGGATCGGATCTGTCCCAGAAGTGTTTTCCAAAAGCAAAGCCACTGCAAACCCAGGGAGGGTTTTGCCTCTGAGTGCACATTGCAAGAAAGGATGGTTAAAAAAAAAAAAAAACAACTCAAAACAACCCCAACCCACCTTAATTTTAGCCAGGCCCCTGCTGAGTTTACAGAGGTGACAGTGAGCAGAACCAAGGGGGCACTTGCTGCTGAGAGATGCCCTCCTGCCCTGCAGTGTGGCCAGGTGGCACTAGCGCAGGTCCATGCAGCACAGGGACATCCCTGTCAGACTGGCAAGGGAGCCACGTCTCCGAGTCCCCCAACGCCAGACCGGCATCTCCCAAGCTCAGGAAATCTCTAGGTCCCATCCTCGGTTTTCAATTAATCCTTCCCTCAGGGAAACACACAGGTTTCAAGCTTCTCCCTGAGCAGGGACTGAGCAAAAATCCTGACAAGCCTGGCTTACAAATGATGCTGCCTTGATTTTGCAAGGTCCCAAGCGCACACCCTGCAGTCAGCCTTTGGTGGGATGTACCACCACCACCACCCCCTCCAGCCTTGCAGGCACAGCGGGCTCCCATGCCGGAAGATGCTCTTTGGGGAGATCAGCAGCAGGTCGGGCTGTGAGAGTCCCACTAGGACACGTGTGTTCCTTTATGGGTCCAAAGGGAACATTTCTCATTATCTCTTCTCGCAATTTAATTAATCTGCGTTCAGTAATGAACCTTGAAATTTCAATTAAAAACATCATTACTAATCAGGACAGGATTCAAAACAGTCAAGGGGGTCTCCTTAGCTTTCCAGTGGCAGGAAGTGTGGGTTCAGGCTAGGATTTGTGTGCTCTGATCTCTTTATTTTGGACACGGATCCACAACGTTTTAACACTCCCACATGTCTCTACCCCCCACCATCCTGGCAAGCCCTGGCACAAGCCGTACATCTTGAGTTGCCTTCAGGATTCTGCTTTCAAAAGAAAAAAAAAAAAAAAACCAAAAAAAACCCACAAGCCTCCCAAATCGACCAGAAAAAGGGGAAGTCGCCAAAAAAACACTACCCCCAAAAAAAATCCCCCCCCAAATAATCACCGTATCATTATCAGCGCTGCCGCCTGCCGGCATCACTCCTGCCAGAAGCCGTGCATCCGCCTGCGCTGTGTCCGGTGATTAAAACCATGCAAAGGGAGGTCTGTGTATCCTCAGCCTTGGCATCGCTGAGCTGCGCTGTCTGGCACTAAATCAGAGAAGCCACAGAATGCAAGCTCTGCCCTGGTAATGTCAGTATAACCTGACCCAAAAGAGGCATTCCCCCCCCCCACCCCGTGCCCAAAAAAAGAGGCTGGCTGTGGCTGATCATGCCCCGCTGCTCCACACACCAGGAAGCCGTAGAAAATTAGTGTACTTCTAGCGCCAGCACTTGGAAGTCGCTTCGGTGGCTGCAAACCCTGTGGGCACAGGGTCACTGAGTAAAAGCTGTTTTGGGGTCAGAAACTCAGGGAAGGCTCATCTGGGAAAAAATAGCAAAGGTGAGCAAGGTAGGAAGGGGCAAAAGAGAAATTAAGCCTGCCCATATAACCCAAGATGCCCATGTCCTTTACAAAAACTGAAAGAATAATAGCAATATTCACTGGAAGAGAATAAAATGGAAATTTTGGGGGTTTTCTGGAGGACAGCTGCACCTCTGGAGAGGTTTTAGGTGTGTCAGGGAGGCTCAGTGGGCAGGGGACATGGGAATGACCCTGCAAAGGGAAAAACAGGCAGAGGAAGGCAAAGTTGTATTTTTTTTAATCAGATCCCCCAACATTCGGACTGTAGTTTTCAAGCCTGGGCATCCAGAAATGTGTTTTTTTTGGGGGGAGGGGAGGGGGTTGGGGTTGTTTTTGGGGTTGTTTTCATTCCCAAACAACGCAACGTGCCTTTGTGCTTTAAATAAACTACAAGGAGGGTTTTGCAGAGCGGCCGGCGCGGACATGCCCAGAGGTCTCCGGAGCATTGCGTGTGCGTTATTTCCCAGATACACGATCACATGCTGATTGCAGCCTTTTGTAAAAGGCCCAGCAGATTGAATTATCCAACCCAGGAGGTATAGGTAATGATGCCTATTTTGTTTGCAGTGCTACACCAGACTGAAGCCCTTTTTGAACACTAAACTCCCATACAGCCCATGGGATTAGCAAGGAACGGAGCTGAGAGCTCCTACAGATGTGCTGGAGATGCTTTGGATGCCCAGAGGATGCTTCACATCACAGAATCACCAGGGGTTGGAAGGCACCTCAAGAGATCATCAGGTCCAACTCCCCTGCCAAAGCAGCTCCCCAGCTCATATTGCACAGGTTGGTGTCCAGACGGGGCTGGAATCTCATCAGAGATGGAGACTCCACACCCCCTGGGCAGCCTGGCCCAGGGCTCCCTCACCCTCACTGGGAAAAAGTTCTTCCACATGTTGGTGCAGAACTTCCTGTGCTCCAACTTGCAGCCATCGCCCCTTGTCCTGTCCCCACAGACACTGAGAAGGGGCTGGCCGTTTCCCCCTGCATCCCATACTTCAGATATTTATAAACATTAATAAGGTCCCCCTTTAATAAGGTCCCCAGTCTGTGGAGCAGAGCTGCACTGATGGAGGGCAAACAGCAGCTCCAGATTGCATTTACATCTCATCAAACCTCAAAACCCTGCTCTCTGGGTCCTAGTGACAAAATCACTGGGATGAGTGGCATTGCCGCTCAGTGCATCCTCTGGGAAGCTCTCACGCCCATCCCCCAGAGGCAGAGAGCACCCTGGATGGACATGGAGCACAGGTCCCTGGGAAGGCAGACATGCTGCTGAAACCAGCGCTGCCTCCAGCCTGCCAGGTCTGGAAAAGGATGGGGAGTTGGAAAGGATTTGGAGCTAGATGGTCTTTGAGATCCCTTCCAACCCAAACCGTTCTGTGATTTTATGAATGATGCGGCAACTCTGGACTGAGTTTCTCCCACCGCTCTCACCACGCAGCAGAGGATGCCATCCCACATTGGCATCTGAGCGGCTCTTCTCCCTTTCCGGTTTCTGCATCCTGAATTTCTGCTCTGAACCGGCTGCTCAAGAGCAACAGACACAAATTATTCCCTGAGGCACCTTCACAAATAATTTTGAACTGTGGACGTGGCAGCAAGACTGCAGCTGGAGTAGAGCTCCATAAAGTGCAGGTAAAAGCCTCATCATCCCAGCTGCCTCTCCAAGGAGAATGCAACCAAAAACGAGTAAATGGCAACTCCAGAAAAGAAACAAAAGCCCCAAACCCTCTCATTTCATGTGCTGTTTCCAAAGCCTGGCTAGTCTACAGCTTGGATAATTAGATTTCAGCCACAGAGGCAAAAATCACAGACTAAATTATTAATCACAGGTTGTTTGCCTGGTATCAAGTGGGAAAGAAGTGAGCATTCGCAAAGCCAGCAGATCAACAATGTTTCTGCTGTGGTATGAAAAGGCGAGGTGCAAACACCAGCACCTACAGCTCAAAGGATGTTCCCCCCCCATTGTCCTCCCTGCAGCCCCACTCCTTCGTCTGAAATCAGGATGGCGAGACGCCTCCTTCACATCCTGGGATGACCATCACAGCCACGCTGTGGCTATACAGGAAGAACTGAGCTCTATTCCCACCTCACGGCCAGAGCTTCCCGAGCATCTCCCCCCAAAGAAAGTTACTGTGCTGTTAGCTAACCACAACCAACCATCCTTCCTCAAAGCCTGGCTGGGCTCGCAGCTCAGAGATGTTCCCTGGCAAGGAGCGCTGGGGTAATTTTGTGTGGGGCCCACACCCAGGATTATGGCTTTGAAAAATGAGGAAACATGGAAGCTTGGCTCAAAGGAACATAATAATTACCTGAGCAGAGTAAGAAAAAAAAAAAGGAGCCTTTTCTTTCCTGGTAGAAAGCATCTGATAAAAGCCTGAGACCAGTGGTATTTATATTAGCAGATTTTACATCCTCCTTGTGTGTACTTGGACTAAAAGATATAAATCAAAGCAGGGGTTCATTCCAAGAACAGTTTATTTTTATCTGAGAAGTACGTGCTAGCGAACCAGATATCAGTCTGCTTGATTCTGTTGGTTCGGTGTGATTTATAATAGTTTCTGTTGTATTATACCGTGTTTTGCTCCGGAGTTGCTTCGTTTTTCCAGGTGGCAGGGTTATAGGGTTGTTTTGGTTTGTTTTGGTTCATGTAATGTAGATTTTCTTATGGGTGGTTTTAGGTTTTAGCGGCTGGCTGCAGTGCTGTAGCACTTTAATGCAAAGGAAGGAGGTGAAACCATGAAAACGAATTCTAAATGGGTTTGCAATCAAACGTATCCCTCTCTAAATTGATCTCTGTGAGGTGGAGAGTAGAGCAGCGTGGAGTCCTTCTCAGTATAGTGTTGCCCTTTAACCATGGTGAGTACTCATCAGAGTTTGGGGACCAACTTGCATCCCTAGAAGAGATCATAGAATTACAGGATCACAGAATCACAGGGGTTGGAAGGGACCTTGAGAGCTCATCAGGTCCAACCCCAGCCAAAACAGCTCCCCAGCTCATATTGCACAGATAGGCATCCAGACTGGAATCTCTCCAGAGAAGGAGACTCCACACCCCCCTGGGCAGCCTGGCCCAGGGCTCCCTCACCCTCACTGGGGAAAAGTTCTTCCCCATGTTGGTGTGGAACTTCCTATGCTCCAACTTGCAGCCATTGCCCCTTGTCCTGTCCTCACAGACACTGAGAAAGGGCTGGCTTTTTCCCTCTGCATCCCATCCTTAAGATATTGATAAACATTAATCAGGTCCCCCCTGAGTCTTCTTCTCTCCAGGCTGAACAGTCCCAGCTCCCTCAGCCTTTCCTCACAGGGGAGATGCTCCAGGCCCTTCAGCATCTCCACAGCCTCCTCTGGACTCTCTCCAGGAGATCCCTGTCTGTTTGATCCCAGGGAGCCCAGCACTGGACACAACACTGCAGGTGGGGCCTGAGCAGGGCAGAGCAGAGGGGGAGGATCCCCTCCTGTGACCTGCTGCCCACACTCCTCCTGATGCCCCCAGGATCCCATTGTCTCTCTCAGCCCCAGAACACACTGCTGGCTCATGGCCACGCTGTCACCCACCAGGACCCCCAGGTCCTTCTCCACTGAGCTCCTGTCCACCAGCTCACCCCCAGCCTGTACTGATTCAAACGGTTAATTGCATCAGGAGCAGCAGCATCAGGAAAGGAACAACCCCAAAATCCAAGCAGAAAACGCTGTATCCACACAGTTTGCACCCAGATTTTCTCGTTGTCCTCTTGGTTCTCCCAGGGGACTGAGGCAATCCCTGGAGGTTGCAACTGGGGTCTGCAGACGTTGGGGTTTGGGGGTTCTACAAGGACAGCCACTGACATGGATTGTCTTGGGCTCTGCTTTGGGGAGGAGCCATGCTCTGGCCATGGCAAGGAGAGTACACCCTGTACTGGGCTGTTCCATCAGCCCAACGCCTGTGGCTGGTAATTAAAGCAGGGAGAGAAAGGGGAAAGGAAAAAAAGGAAAAATAAAAAAAAAAAAGAGAGAGAAAGGAAAAATCACCTTTGAGATTCATGAGAATATAAACTTGGGAGCTGAGATGTTTCTATCACCACCTATGAGGCCCGAGGGACAGCTTTGACTTAATGCAGAGTCGGATGTTTCTCTCGGTTATGAATTCAGAAGGTGATCTGGGGAGTTGGAAGCAGAGATGTATGACTGCTTAAAGAGGAGCGTGCAGGAGCCTCGGCACTGCCAACTTCAGCCTCAGTGTCTTCTTTCTACAGCAGTACCCAAATCCTGTCTGGGCTCAGGGGAGGCAATGAGGGTCCCCCATCCCAGGCCAGCAAGAGTTTTTGGGAAGGGGCAGGTAAACAAGAAGGTCTGAAGTCCACATCCCCAAAGGCACATGGACAACTATAGCAGCAACAACATGCCCTGCACCGCCAAAGAGGGGTCTGCTGCCTTGTGAGGGGACTAAAGATGGGTTTTGGACTGTGTCCTGGGGAGTTTGGAACACCAAGCCCCCAGTTTGCCCACTTCTCAGGAAAGCTGTGGAGGTATTACATCCTTCCTGCTCCTCCTTTAATTCCAATGGCCCATGGTGAAAGTGTCCATCAGGGATGCCAGATGGACTATGGCCCTACTCTAACAAACATCTCGTGACCCAAGAAAAAAACAATGCTTGGGGCTCTCCTGACCCAGACACCCCGGTGCTGGGGACAGGAGGACTCTACTCCAAGGAGAGGGAAGCACCCCAGACCACAGTAGACCTAAATAAAAAAGAAAGGTGAAATAAATATGTATCCAGGAAGGAAAACCAAAAATAGTGCCACAGAGAGTCTTCAGGAGGAAGCTTTGAAAACACAAAAAGGAAAACACCCAACCTGAAGACTTGAGATCCACTTTGGAGCAGGATTGGAGCAGAAGTTTCTGTAAGCTGATGCCGACTTCCCATAAGAGGCAGAGCAAGCAAGGAGAGCCTAACCGAAATGGGTTTCTAACCCTCCGTGGGGAAACATGTGTGCCCCTTGGAGTCATCCTCAGCTTCACTGATGAAACAGCTGCATACATACATTCCAGTTATGGTAATCTCCTACCTTAATAATTCATGGACAGCTTTCAGGAGAGCTTGATGCTCGGAGAAGACCTGAAAGCTGCTGTACACATTTTGATCAGCAGCGCTGATCAGTGCCTACCTTTATGAAAAAATAAAAACCAGTGAAAGCACTTTTATTAAGCTACAGGGTCAAGTAATAGCTCCTTCCAAGCTGTAGAAGTTACATCTGGCTTATTTACACCTCTCTCTCCCCTTAAGTCCCATAATAAAAGCATTATCCTGAAAAGAAGAGAAAGATCTCAAGCTAAAAGGAGCGCTACATGACAAATATGCTTTTAACAGCCTGGCAAAGCAGAGTGCCTTGCAGAAAGGTTGTTCTCAAGGAGCTGCCCTTCAAAGGAAACATCTCCATAGATGGTTTGCATGCCTGCTTCCATATTGCCCATCATTATTACCATCATTATATTCTTTAATTGTCCTAATTGCATTAGTGCCGGTGGATATTATTCCCGTGGGGCCTTAGATCTGCTGAGACTTTGCAGACTAACCAGGCAGGTCAGGTTAGCAAGGGAGGTAAGGGGAGGTGTGGGAGGACAGGATGATGTGGTCAGAGCCAGCCAGGGATGACCCAGTGTGCCGTGTCCCCTGGGCTATGGGTCAGGCAATCCGCAGGGTCACCAAAACGTTTCTCCCCCTGGTTCCCCCAAACGCTCCTGCTCTGACCTAACTTCAACCCGGCGTGCTGTTCAAATGAAGAAAATCCTGAAGCATCTAACAGGGTGGCAGAGCTCACAGAGGTCCAGGGAGCTGCTGCAATCTACACCAGCATGAGGTCTGACACTTTACTCTCCAAGACTCATCCTTTCCCGTAAAAGGAGTCTTCTTAGCAATGCATGGCCCTGGGAGTCAAACAGCCAAAGTGCACGTGTGAGCCTGCACACGGGGACCCAGCACAAAACTTGCAGCACTGCAGCCTGCTCTTGTTTGGTTCCATCCATGACCACCCCTTTACAGCCTAGCTAGGAGCAGCAGAGATGCTGTCAATCTCAATTAGTGCTGCGCTCCACCCGGGCGAGTGCATCTGCTCTCAAAGTTACTCAGAGCAGCACCATCTCCTTCAGAGATGCATCAAAGCGATCCCTGCCCAAGACAGCCATTAGTTAACTTGCACCAGCTCAGAACTCATACCAGAAGCCAAAACTCTTTCAAAAACTGAAGTCTTTAACACATTATTTGCTGCAAACATGGTGATCCCCCATTACCATAAGCTCTGCAAAACCCATTTTGGGTTTCAGCACGGCTTTCCACCTCAGCGACACTGCTTGGCACTGGGTCGCTCAAGCTAGCTGGGCGGAAAAGCATTTAGCTGGTTAGTTTGCGATTTACCTTCCTAGAGTGTCATCAGGTGTTCCTCCTTCTCCTCTATCCACACACATGAATGGACATCTCCCCTTCCTTATTAAGGATACACCTCTGCAGATGAGGTGGTGTTGGTTTCTCTCCCCTTAGCCAGGACACTCCTCCTTCCATTTTCTCACCACACCCACCCCTTTTTCATTCTACGCACCTTCTCTGCTTTACAAGCAGCCCTGCCTCTCCACCAGGTTTTGTAATCCTTTATGAGCCTTGGCTGACTTAACACAACTCACAGAGATGACAGAGGAGGGACGGAAGCAAGCACCTGACTGGGTGAAGAAAAAGTACCAGAAAACAGCTTCTAGATGTTTTGGAAGCTGGCCTGAACACCCTGAAGACACAGATGTGGTTTGACACACCAGTGGGGCTCTGGGATCCAGCTCCCAGGAGTTCAGAAAGATCTCAGGTGGCTATATGCCATTCAGAAGGACTTGGGTTGTGAAATGCGTACAGCCTACGACGGGTTGCAGCCATCGGAGCGGCACAGGCGGGACCTGTACCGCCAGCCTTTGAAGTTCATGGGAACTCTGATACTCTCTCAGGAGGTTTTCCCCGTCAAGACCCGTCTCCAAGGAGTCACTGCCTGAGGACGAATACCAAGCCCCTGCAAATCTCCAAAGCTCCTAGTCTCCAGGATCCTTATTATTGCCTTCTAGACCATGATTTCCAAGTCAACATGGGATCTGCTGAAGAACCGCCTCATGGCACCTGGACAACAGTGGCTAATTACACCAAAAAGACTCAAGGAACCTCACGGTGTGGCTCTGGCTCCCTGTCACACTCACAGCCCTTTTACTTTTATTTCAGGCAGCACAGAATAATCCCACAGTCAATTACTCCCACTTTCGGCCTTTGTGCACTGCCAGACATTTCAGTCAGTCTCAGAGACACTCTTAAAACCTTCTGAATGACTACTCCAGGCTGCTGCAAGCAAACACTTAACCCAATGCATGGGGAAAAAAAAAAATAAATCCCTCTTTTTTTAATATTTTTTCCCACTGAAGAAGTCAGTGGCTGCATCTGCAATGAGGCAGGATCTGATTTTGCAAAGTACTATGACTGGAGCAGCTGTCCGGGTATTGAGTGGGCTCAGCGTGACGGAGTGATGCTGCTGAAACAATATTTACTGGCCCTGCAGAGATCAAGGCTTGACTAAGACAGTCAAGTGATGCTCCTTTATAACTTCACCCGGAGGAAAGGCAGCACCAGTGAGGTGCTGGAACAGGCTGCCCAGAGAGGGGGTGGGTGCCCCATCCCTGGGGGTGTTCAAGGCCAGGTTGGATGGGGCAACCTTGTGTAGCTCCAGGCCTGGAGGTTGGTGGCCCTGCCTGTGGCAGGGGGGTTGGAACTGTACAATCCTTGGGGTCCCTTCCAACCCAGACCAGTCTATGATTCTATGAAAAGGAGCCAGGAAAGGAATAAATAGCTCAGAGGCATCCAGGGCCAGAGTGGGAAGGTGCAAAATCCTGTAGCAGGAGCTTTAATAAAACCTTGATTGTGATTTTGCTAAGCTTTCAATTATTAAATGAAGCTAAAACTATTTTAACTTCCTCTCTCAGTGAAGACAAGGAAACCCACAAAACCCACACAGGACATGCAAGGAGCAAATGTAGAGACACAAGTGTGTTTTTTAGCAGAAGATGAGGCTTTAGCTGGTCAGTTTAGTACCTGCCCATCTGCCAAGCTACTAGGACCCAGCAGAGATGGTGTGACCATCGCTCTATAACCAAGTTAACTGAGACTGCACTGAGCATCCCAGCTCACCCCATTAAACACTTCTGCTCCACCACCTGAGCCTGTGGCAGACAGGGATGTCCCAAAGCTTGAGCATCCAAATTGATGTTCAGTTCTCCCCCACAAGCTTAGAGCTTTTTCCCAGCAAGAAATTTCAGGAGGTCAGCAGAAAAGGAGGTCTTTACTATTTAAAAGAAGGTGGAAAATGTCAAAGACCTTTTGAACTGGATAGAACGTCCCCTTCAAAATGCCTCTTGCCATCACTCAAGAGAAAATACAGAAGAGTCAGCTCCACGAATGTGTGTGCAGATAACCTCTCTCCCTATCAAAAGTTTCTGACTCCCACTCTGAGGCACTATTAATAGCTGTGTGCACAATTAGCAGGTTTCAGGGCAATCTACAGAAAATCATAATCCATGTAAAATCGATGGGATCAGCTTTCCTGGCTGTAGCAGCAAAGGTCAGAGCGAGATCAGAGAGGCAGAAGATACGACCCCTGGGACAAGCGGCAGCAGCAGTTTCGCAGCCTGGCGATGCTCCAGGGTCCCCTCCGACCCCAGTGGATGCAGTGGGCTGTGGATGCAGAGCTGCATCTCCCCAGCAGTGTGTGCCACCCCACTGCATGGTGACACGTGCTTCTGTGATTAAAAGTGCATGGTGTCAACTGGGGCTGAGGTCCCCTCAGCCACATATTTCATATTTTATCCACCCTAGCTCTTTGACTGGAGCAAATGTGTGAACACATTACCCACCTCTCCAGCTGGCCAGTGCCACCAAGGTGGAATGACACAATCTGACAAAGAGTCTTCTCCTTTCTTACCTCTGCAGCATCCTGCCACCAGCTCATGGTGCCTGCTGACAATCACCGCAGCCCGTGGTGTACACAGGCTCTACACGTCCAGCATTGTCGCCCACCTTAGAAATCCCTTCTGGCCAACATGAGAGGTGTGCTTGAAAGACAAGCAAGCATCCTCCCAGCAAGAACTTGCTTATTTGTATGGAAAACCGATTTTTCCAAGCCATTGTTTGGTTCACCCTTAAGACAGTTTGGGGACTAAAAGCATCAAAGGACTGAGTAATCATTTAAGAGAGAGCAAAATTCAATCCTCAGCTAACAAAGAGCAGATCTTCTACAAGGAACACATGTTTTTACCTTCTGTCACCTGTTTTCACCAGAAACTGTCTGCAGCATTAAAGTCCTCATGGACAGTACCATGGAGGTGGCTGATGGCTTTGCTAGAGCAGTTCTGTGCCCAGTAAATTATCCCTGGCAGGTAGGCATACGACCTGCTGCATCTCATGGCTCAACACAAGGAGTTTCCTTCTGTAGTCATTCCAGGGATGAGCTCTGCAGATTTGGCTCAGAAGAGCCTTGGGACTTTATGTGCTTTAAATTCCCTTCACAGTATCATAGAATCATAGAATTGTAGGGGCTGGAAGGGACCTTGAGAGATCATCGGGTCCAACCCCCTGCCAAAGCAGCTCCCCAGGACATATCATACAGAGAGGCATCCAGACAGGTCTTGAATCTCTCCAGAGAAGGAGACTCCACACCCCCCTGGGCAGCCTGTCCCAGGGCTCCCTCACCCTCACTGGGAAAAAGTTTTTCCACATGTTGGTGTGGAACTTCCTATGCTCCGACTTGCAGCCATTGCCCCTTGTCCTGTCCCCACAGGCACTGAAAAGGGGCTGGCTGGTTCCCCCTGCATCCCCTGCTTAAGATAATTATAGACTTTAATTAAGTCCCCCCTTAGTCTTCTTCTCTCCAGGCTGAACAGCCCCAGCTCCTTCAGCCTTTCCTCACAGGGGAGATGCTCCAGGCCCTTCAGCATCTCCACAGCCTCCTCTGGACTCTCTCCAGGAGATCCCTGTCTGTTTGATCCCAGGGAGCCCAGCACTGGACACAACACTGCAGGTGGGGCCTGAGCAGGGCAGAGCAGAGGGGGAGGATCCCCTCCTGTGACCTGCTGCCCACACTCCTCCTGATGCCCCCAGGATCCCATTGTCTCTCTCAGCCCCCAGGACACACTGCTGGCTCATGGCCACGCTGTCACCCACCAGGACCCCCAGGTCCTTCTCTGCATATCTCCTCTCCAGCAGGTCACCCTCAGCCTGTACTGATACAAACAGTTGTTCCTTCCCAGGTGCAAGACTGGACACTTGCTTTTATTGAACCTCATTAGGTTTCTCCCTGGCCAGCTCTCCAGCCTGTCCAGGTCTCTCTGGATGGCAGCGCAGTGTCCTGTGTGTCAGCCACTCCTCCCAGCTCTGGATCATCAGCACTTGCCGATGTACTTTCTGTCTTGCATCCTTAGGTCATAAGCTGGATGGTACAGGCAACATGTGATCTTAATTTCGCTCCGTTCAAGATCAGAAAGTGTGATTTAATACCAGCAGGCCCTCGTGGGTGCCAGGCATGCCTGGTCACAGCGTGCTAACCAGAGAAGTCTGGGCTTGCAGCCGGACCAAGCATCAAGGTAGCACCAGAAAATGTGTGGTCAGGCCTTGGGGTGAGGCAACCTGCTCCCACTTTATTTCTACTGCCTTGCCAAACTGTGGCTAGCTCACTCTGCATCACAGACACTCAGCATTCAGGGGATAGTTGGGGAGCATCAGCGTGGGAAAGGCGACTGGAGATCCTCTTCTGCCTCTTTGAATCTCTGCTTGCCCAAGATGGGGAGATGGAGGCTCAGATCTTGGGCAGGAATGAAAAGGAAGCACTAAGGCAGCTCATCAGTAGTCTCTCCAGCTAGCTAGCTAGCTTCAGGGTGTATGCTGTTGTGCTCCAGATTGGAGCTTCTTCCCAACACGCTTGGCATCGGGTGTGGAGGTGGAGGGGAGCGGGGGGCGAGAATGCCTCCAGGATCCAGATGAAAGAGGATGGAGTTCAGCCCACGCTCTGCTTGGAGTCCATCAGAGACATCCTTTTGTGCAAGTTAAAAAAAAAAAAAAAAGAAAAAGGAATAAAAAAATAAAATAAAAAAAAAAAGGAGGAAAAAAGGGAAAGTGCATTTAAAAAAAGATAAGTGTTTCAGAAATGCCTTTTCCTCCCCCTCGAGGATGGCTGCGATGGGCCTGCCCACCACATCCCAGCAATTTAAACGGCTCATTGCATCTGGGGCCGTGCAGGAACTCACCCTGCCAGCGCTTCCTCACGGGCAGAATTTCCCTTTACAAATGTCACGGAGGAAATCGTTTCCCCGAGAGCTTTATCGCTGATTTGACACGGAAAGCCTGGCATCTGCGTGTTACAGGGAGGGGCAGTGGGGGGAGAGAGAGGGAGAGGGGAGATATGTGTCATTGGAAATGAGGTGACAACCCAAAAGCAGGGAAGAAAAGGCTCCACCCAGCGAACACACCAGGACTGGGTATTTTGCAAGGCAGGTGAGGATTCCTCGAGTTTCTTTCTCACCTTGCAAGCAGCAGAGGAGAAAATGGGTTAGACCCCCAGGTTTTTACAGCCATAGAGGCCAAAGCACTTCCCAGCCATGTCACCTCCAAGCATTTTGAAGGCAGCCCATGCTTGTGCAGAGCTGTTCTTGACCAACAATCCGCTTGGGCCGTGTTGATAACCGGGTACTGTGTTTTGGTTGGAATGCTCCAGTCACACTGAGTTCACCCTCCTCTTTCTAAACCTTTCATCTTCCAAGCCTTTCAAATAGGCCACTTTCCATACAAGTATCTTGGCATTGGTCAGGCTGCACCTCGAGTGCTGGGTCCAGTTCTGGGCTCCTCAGCATCAGAAGGACATGGAGGGCCTGGAGCTCATCCAGAGAAGGGCAACCAGGCTGGGGAAGGGGCTGGAGGGCAAATGCTGTGAGGAGCAGCTGAGGGAGCTGGGGGTGTTGAGGCTGGAGAAGAGGCTGAGGGGAGACCTTCTCCCCACCTCCCCTGCCCTGCCAGGAGGGTGCAGAGAGGTGGGCGCTGGTCTCTTCAGCCGGGGGACAGGAGCTGGGACAAGGGGCAATGGGCTCAAGCTGGGCCAGGGCAGGGTCAGCTCAGCTGGGAGGGAAAAGTTCTTCCCTGGCAGAGTTATGGGGCTGTGGCACAGGCTGCCCAGGGAGGGGCTGAGTCCCTGCCCCTGGGGGTGTTGAACAGAGGGGAGATGAGGTGCTCAGGGATCTGGGGCAGCACAGGACAGGGATGGTTGGACTCCATGAGCTTAAAGGGCTTTTCCAATCTCATCATTCCATGATTCTGTGATTCTGATCTCCATCCCTTTCCAGCAAAAATATATAAACCTGCCAACTAATGAGCAATTAATGCATCAGAATGCTACAGTTGACTCTTCTTTACATCACAATTACTCACAACAAAATGCACATTACCCATGTCCATTTGAAAAGCATATTGTTATCTCCTTTTCTGCTGCATGGTGGCTTTTTTTAGGTGAACAATGCAAGCTCAGCCTCATTTCTGACCTTGACACATGTGTCTCAATCAAGCTTTGCATGAGAGAAGCGACCCACAATCAGAGCGAGCAGATGCTTCTTACCCAACCAGAAGGAATTATGAGGAGGGTCTTGATCCTTTGATACTTGGAATAAATTGTCAAGCAGAAAATCAAATACAGAATTGCCCACGGAGAACATGGCTTTCCATGACAGCAGCCTTTCTTTCTCAGACAACGGTGAGGACCTTGCAGTTTGCTTTCATTGTTTTATGCCTTTTCCTGATGTTGTAATTGAACACAGCAGCACTGAGTGCTGTGACAGCTGCTGCCTTCCTCCAGGAGGTGATGAGAGGCTCTGGTTGAGCACAGGCCATGTGTGCAGCGGATGGAAAGGGGAAAATTAAGTTCCCTTGCTTGATTTTTGGGTTTCACTGGTCACAGGAAGTCAACAGCAAACTTCCAAGCACTCTTGTTTCATGTGCTTCATTGTGTTGCCTAGAATGTAAAAAAGCAGCATGGCAGAGAATGAAAGGAGTAACAGGAGAGACCAGAGGCCTGGCAGAGATCAGGCTTACTCAAGTGGCCTTTTGGTGTTCCCATAATTTGGCTGTTCACTGTTTAAGCACCTTGGCAGGGTTGCAGTGTGCCCTGTTGGAATAACAACCTCTCCCATGGAGAGAGAGATCCACACCGCAACAGGTTTGCTGCAGGGGGTAATTGTGACGCCCCGGGGGGATCCGACTGGAGCAGTCTGGGCCTGGAGGTCTGAACCCCATAGCAGTGACCCAGGCTGGGGCAGCTGGGGAAGAGCTGAGGCCCCGTGGGAAAGGACTCAGGCTGGAGAAGTTCCTGGAGGACTGTCTGCTGTGGGTGGGACCCCAGGGTGCAGCAGGGGCAGGGGGTGAGGAGTCCTCCCTTGAGGAGGGAGGACCAGCAGAGACAGCATGGGATGGACTGACCCCAACCCCCATCCCCGTCCCCCTGTGCCATTGGGGGAGGAGGAGGAGAAATGAGGAGTAAGGTTGAGGGAAGGGGGGGAGTGAAGGGAGCGGTGGGGGGGAATGGTTAAGATTTGAGTTTATTTCCCATTTTCCTATTCTGATTTGACTGGTGATAAATTAAATTAATTTTCCTGAATTGAGACTGTTCTGCCCATAACAGTAACTGCTGAGTGATCTCTCCCTGTCCTTATCCTGACCCAGAAACTTTTCCTTCCATCTTCTCTCCCCTGTCCAGCTGAGGGGGCAGTGAAGGAGTGGCTTTGGGGGCCCCTGATCCCCCAGCCAGGATCAGCCCACCACAAGGTGAAAGAGGAATAAGCATCCCTACCCACCAGTGTGCCCTCCCACAGATCCTGCAGCAGATCCTGCATGGGCAAGGTGGACCCGTGCAAAGAGGGACCTCCCCTTCATCTTCATATCACAGGGGAGGCTCACAGATCTTGGTGCCAACATCTCAGGTGTCTGCAGATGTGCACAGCCACCAGCATGTCTGGTGGTGTTGACTGGTGTGTTCAGGGTTACCCACACAGACACGTGGACACAGAGAAATGTAAGGGGAGCTGAATTTTTAGGGAACAGTTCCATGCTTCAGACCCACACCATGAGGAAGCCTCTCCAGTTGCTAACAGATGTTTCACTGATGGAAAGCCATTGAGAGAAAGCAGGGCATCACACAGTCCTCTCTGAGGATCTCATCTGCAGTGGAAAATGAGAGGAACAAATGTTCTTCCTCATTAGGCTCCAGCACAAATTGCCCCCACGTAGCTGCTGTAGTGTCAGATGAACTGCTATTCCTCCCCTGCTCGGTGCCCCCTCCTCCTGAAGTGCTCTCCTTAAATGTTCCCAAAGCCACATCACGCTGTAGGAGCCAGCTATACTTTTGTAACAGTCCAGGGAAAGCCATAGCTACTGCAGCTAAAACTGGCCCTGGTGCTCTACATTCGTCTGGAGGTTTGAAGTAAATGATTAGTTCCTTTCCAGCCTGAGGCAGAAACGTGTTAACATGCAGAGCAGTGGGAACATCTCTGATGGCCCCTTTCCAGCCTTCTTTTGAGAGTGAAGTAAGCTACAGGTGAGCAGCTCGGTGTCTTCTTGCTGAGGGCTGACAGTGTTTTGAGTCATGACTCCAATTTATAGGGTAGAAAAAAGGAGAATTGTCCTGTGGTCCTGGATCCCAGACTGGAAATGTCCATGACAACCCAAGAGAAACACAACAGTGAATATGTATGTGCTCTGTTGAGTACAGAATAGGAACTTGTGAAGACAAAATGTGGAATCATAGTAGACCCTTTTTACCCAGGAAAAATGCCCAGGGCATGTGTTCCAGCCGTGTAAATGGCTCTGCAATGCCTTCACCACCAACTCAAGAGGCAACAGCCCTGGTTATCAAATTCAGCAGGTGTTTTCCAACACGGGGCATGAGAAACATTCTCTGGTTAACACTGAAGAAAGCCTCTGGGTGGGCAGCAAGGAAAGGCTCCTCTGGGAACGCTGGCCAGATGTTTGGGGAAGCTCTTCTGCCATCCGTCGGAACTGGAGCAAGACGAAGTGTTTGGGAACTCATTCGCTAGCATCCACAGAAAGGTGGGACCTGCTGTAAGCTGTGCTAGAACCACAGATGGCTTGACTCCTGTAGTCTAGTGATCTCCAAGCTCCAGTCCTAAGCCTGACGTGCTGCAGCACTGCCTGTGTTGTCCTGCTGAACTCAGAGCCCCACAGGGCTTTCAGTGCTTCTTTCCACCAACCGAGGAGAAACCAAGGGCCTCCTGACCCTGGACTAGAGCAGTGACCTTGCAGAAGAGACAAGACTGCGACCCTTGTCTGGAGGAACAAGGAGAGGCAGAAAGAAATTATCAGGTGGGATTTTTCAGCAGGACTGAAAAGGGTGACGCTTGATCTCACCTGGGGCGCCTGAGGCAATGAGAAAAGCTTTCTCTCTCATCCCTGCAAAATGAGCCTTGTGATGTAGGAGTAACCCAGGGCTGGAGCACTGATTCATTGAGCCAGAGAGGTGTTGGGGAGGCAGGGGAGATGTGCTGTCTCAGGTGGAGCTGGCGTGCAAGCTGGGAAAACCTACAAGGAGACCAGCCTGTGGGACCCCCGGGGTACACCAGCAGTTTAGGCACTGCAGTTTCACAGGGAGCTCAGCTTGCAGTGCCATGCCAGCACGCTGCTGACCCTGTGGGGAGAGGAGGCTTTAAAGCACCGGGTTTGTAGAGTCAGACCTCAGTCTTGGGCTGATAACTCCTGAAAAACAATCATCTGGCTTGTGAGAAACATCTCAGCAGCACGGCTGTACCCTTCTCATCACAACAGGACAGCTTACTGGCTGTCACGGTGAAGGCTGCGAGGTGGGGAGCTTAAATGTGTTACAGCCAGGGATATGCTGTGCTCTGACCACCAGCCTGAAGGGACAGTGGGTTTCCATCTACGGTGTACAGGAGGAACCACAGTAGCATGGATGAAAACCTTCAAAGAGCAATGCTTGAGAGGAAGGCACGGCAGGGAGGGAGGGGGTGGCCAGTAAAAGCAGAACACAGCAAGATACGGTGCCAGCCTAGAAAGAGCTCACTGTGTCCCCACGGACAGTGTCCCCATGGACAGTGTGCAGTGCGAAGGTCTGCATGGACACCGACTGCCTGGGCCTGTGGCCAGTCACTGGGACAACATGGAAAGGTGATGGGCATATGTGGCCACCTCCAGCTTTTCAGCCACGGTTTCATTCTTCAGTACCCTATAGAAGCTTTCCAAAACCCCTTGATGCTCAGCAGGAGAGGTGTTCGCCCCCAAGCTGTACAGGCGGCAGAACATGACCCTGGCAGTTTGCAATGGCTTATTAAACCCAATGAGCCTGAAAAGAGAGTGGGAAGGAGCTGGTGAGAAAACAATTCTGTTGCAAAGCTTTGATGCATCGTTGCACTTGGTTTTTGGGGAGGGTTTGATGACTGGGTGGGAGACTGGGCAGATTTCCTACAATATTCCCCATCTCTCCCTGGTAAACACAGGGATAGATCATCTGCTGTTATTTCAGTCCTCCAAAATAGCCCAGAAACTGCTGACTTGACTATACTCCTTTGTCCATTCAGACTGCTCTGGGTTTCTCTACAGCACCTTTCTACCAGGGGTCTTACAAGTATGTTTGGATACACCACAGTATCCAGAGACCCATGAAAGATAGCTCATCACTGCAAGGTCATTGTCAGTCTCCTAAAGGAGAGGCTGCTCTTCCCCTGCAGAGACTTGGGGAGTCTGTGAATCTAAAGGACATGGGGACAGCTGCTGTGGGGTACAAAGTCTGTGGTAAGGATTCAATAGAGAAAGAGGCTTCGCTGGTTTGTATTTCTCCCATTCATCAGCTTGGAAATGTGACCTCTTAAAGAAAAAATTGAAAATTCAATTGCTTCTACAGAAAAAAAAAATATACAGGAAAAAAAAAACCACCAAAAAAAACCCCTCCACAAGCAAAAAAAAAAATAAAATCCTAGAACCACTTATTGCCATGAGCCATCATTTCAAAATGTGGGTGTTCAGCACCTGGCAGTCTATTTTTCTAAGGATATACAGCAGCACAAGGCAGGATTGGCTCTGGAGCCACTTGAAGAGAAGTGTCAGGACCAGGCTGCTCTGAAAAAATGGGTAGGAGAAAAGAGAAAATGACGAGGAAGAATGGCAGGGCGTCTAACACTTTGCATCTAATGCCTCCACATGGCTGCAAGTGCCGTGGCAATTTGGCCCTGATAACACGGATGAAGAGATGTTGCTAACATATTGCTTCCTTGTCAAATGTCTCACTGGTTTTGCAGCCAAGTCTCCTGCCAGCGAGGCCACAGCAGCGCCTCGCCGTTACTTTCATATGCAAAGAGGTTGTTAACTCAATTGCCAATAAAATTCTAGTGGGTGGAGAGGAGGACATCTGCCTGTCTAGTCCTGTGCTTGCCAACATGGTTCTTTTATTCCTCCAGAAGCTGCAAGCTCCTACTCGAGCTGGTATTTTGACAAGCATTTCTGTTTTCTTGACACAATGGGCAAAGTGGGCACAGATCTTGCATGCCACTCGTAATATGTTTTCCGCGCCGTGATTTGCATCCTTTCTGGAGGACGCCTGGCACAGCGCTGCACAAAGCAGAACAAGCAGCTTGGACAGTGGGTTTAGTCTGACATGTAAATGTACCGCTTAATTATGTGCAATTGCAAGTAGGAGAATGTGAAGAGGACGGTTTGCAGGCTGCGATGGCTACGAGGCTCTGACGAATTTGGGTTGGGGGCGGCGGGGTGGATGGAAGAGGCTTTGGAGGAGGGAGAAGAAAAGAAAAAAAGAAAGAAATTTAAAAAAAAAAAAAAAAAAAAAGAGTAGGACAATACTGAAGCAAATGAGTTGTGGTTGTCAGGGACCACATGAAATGGCGACGACCGTTTGCGTTAATTACACAATTCCACACTTGGCTGTTGCCAACCTAGAGAACGGAAGGTGCAGCCCCTTGAGGACGTCTACTCAGAGCAAAGGGGGCATCTGTGCTCGTGGCACAGTAGCAAAGCTGCCCTCAAGCCCCATCAGTAGCGTTGTGGTTGAAAATGAAAGCTACCAAATTATTAGAGGTGGCAGCCTGGTCGCCAGGAGCGGGGTAAGTAGACATCACCCCCCAGGGCTCATGCCCTGGCAGCCCTAAATTCTGGGTAATTTCTGCTTTCGTGGCTGAGGATGAGCCATCACCTTTGCAACCATGTGATGAGGCTGTTATCTACAAGAGGAGGCCAGGCAGCCAGAGGGATTACTGCGGGAAAGGGTTAGGCACATCAGACTGTACAGATGGTCAGAGCCAGAACCTCTCAGGTATCACACAGGGCACAATCAGCTCTCCTCCATCCTCATCTTCCCCGGGCACTCCCTGCGTGCCAACACGGCTGCCAAGCCTCATAAATTTCCCTCTCTGAGCACTGCTTGACAGAGGGGTGTCAAAAGACAGTCCAACTGCACGCTCCTATGGCTGCCCAAGGGCACAGCAGCCAGCACTGCTGCTCTGCCTTCATCCCAAAAGCAGACCCCCTCCTCTTCTTGGGATAACCACGGAGCTACAGGACAGTTAATTTCATGCCTTATAAACCAGATTCACTTCAGCACAGAAATATAACACAGAACTTTCTTATCTCTCTGGGGAACGTCTTGAGACTCAAGCTGTTTTATTATCTGGGTTAGTTTGACATCCGAGAGGAGGAGATTGCAATCTGAAATCTGGAATGGAAAGGGGGTTAGTCAATGTCATTTCCTATGTTCATAAATAAATGACCAAGAAGAGAGACATGTCACTCTGTTTTCATTTATTGGGCCAAAGGTTCATCTTTAGAACAACAGATCAGGAAGGTATTGTCTTCTTAAATATCTGGAGGCTTTTAATAAGGTGCTGTGTTACTTTGACCATCTTACCATTCTGTAATTTGATTATCCAGCCTTTCCGGTTTCTTAATTGAAAATTAATTTGAGTAACGTGCAAAGAATTGAATGATGGAAGAGAGAAAGAGAAACAGATGGTTGGTCTATGCAGCTAGAAAACATTTAACGGGGGAAAAAGAAAAAAAAAATACTGCATTTGGAGCATAACAATATACTTTGTTCATCTCTAGGAAGGGACAATGGCATATGTTGTGGCTCACGTCTTCAAACTGGAGTGTGGGCAGCAGGTCACAGGAGGGGATCCTCCCCCTCTGCTCTGCCCTGCTCAGGCCCCACCTGCAGTGTTGTGTCCAGTGCTGGGCTCCCTGGGATCAAACAGACAGGGATCTCCTGGAGAGAGTCCAGAGGAGGCTGTGGAGATGCTGAAGGGCCTGGAGCATCTCCCCTGTGAGGAAAGGCTGAGGGAGCTGGGGCTGCTCAGCCTGGAGAAGAGAAGACTAAGGAGGGACCTTATTAATTTTTATAATTATCTTAAGCATGGGATGCAGGGGGAAATGGCCAGCCCCTTTTCAGTGTCTGTGGGGACAGGACAAGGGGCAATGGCTGCAAGTTGGAGCATAGGGAGTTCCACCCCAATCTGGGGAAGAACTTCTACCAAGTGAAGGTGAGGGAGCCCTGGGACAGGCTGCCCAGGGGGTGTGGAGTCTCCTTCTCTGGAGAGATTCCAGCCCCGTCTGGACACCGCCCTGTGTGCCCTGTGCTAGGGACCCTGCTTTGGCAGGGGGTTGGACCCCATGGGCTCTGGAGGTCCCTTCCATCCCCTGTGATTCTGTGGTTCTGTGATTCTGTGATTTCAGGCTCATGACTGGTTATGTATTTTTCAAACTGTGGCCTCCAGGTGCAGAGCTCTTCCTTCTGGTGTTTCTGGCCATCACATGGCCAAGCCTCTGTGACAACCATGAGTTTTATGCAAGCATCCTTTCCTGGAATCTATGGGCACCCACATTTTTCAGAAGTGGTGTTGCTTACATGAGTTCATTCCTCTTTCAAGGACCATCTCCACTTACAGGGACAGGGGAGAGTAATGACAGAAGGTAGTTATGGCTCCATCTCCAGGAGGGTAAGAGGAAGACATAAACAATGTACTTGCACCTGCACACCTGCAGATATCAAAGGCTTTAACTGTAACAGCCCAAAGCACTTACATCACTGGAAAGATGAGTCTGTAGCTGACAGACACATTGGTTTTGCTCCTTGGATGGCACCATGCTAGTTTCAGACCTGAAAGCTACCTCTCAAGCACAAAAGAGGGTGCAATGAAGGGCTGCACACAACACCTGACCCAGGGTGAGCAGGCCTCCACCACTACCTCCCTGAGGGACTGAGGCCTGGGGGACTGGGGCCATCATCAATGAAAGTGGCTCTGCATTTACAGCAAAGTCCCCACAGCGAGACAGGGTCTGTCATCTCCTCTTCCTCCATCCTCTCAATCACAACCAACCGACCCGTTCTCCACCGCTCCCAGCACCCTGCTAAGCATCCGTTTTACATGCGTCCTCTTCTCCTTTGCACAGACATCTCAGAGGCTTACCAACAACCTTCAGGATGCTCAGTCCAACTCTGTGCAGCCACTGGGACATTTTCAAGGACACCGACACTTCCCAGATGGCCAAAGGTTTATGGGTTTGGCCACTCGAACCAGTGCTGAAATGAAGACAAGCCCTTGAATCAAAGAGGCTGTTTCCCATCTAACAAACGCCTTTGCTTTTGCCAAGACACTTGTAAAGCACTGGGTATCTGCATTAACAGGGACCACAACTCTCCCTGCACACCCCACGCCTTCGAAGGCTGTATCTGCTCAGATGATGAATAGCAATAACCACAACAGCAGCTGTGGCACGACTGCTCCTTGCACGGTCTTCTTCTAGTGTTCCTGAGGAAACACGGTGCCCAAGGTCAAACAAGAGGCACAACGAGTTTTGGAAGGGCTTACAAAAACAACGCCTTCCGTTTCTTCCAGTATTCCAACCCTTCCAACAGAGTAAGGAACCAAAAGAAAAAAAGTGATTAAAGAGACTCCCAGCATCCGTCAGATGCAAATGGATTGCAGCAGTTTCTAAACGGGTTAAATTTGCAGCCTGAACTGCTTGGCAGAATCTCTGAAATCATTATTCTTTTATTCATAGCAGTAATAAATAATAATAAACCTAAACATCCCAGTGGTCCCCACACCTCCCGCATCTCCCTAGATGCAGATCTCAAATATGAATAATAATTACAGCTTATCAAATCAGCCCATGATTAGAGACAACAGAAAGACATTTCATATTGTTAACTTCCTTGCACAAGAGGGGAGAAAAAAAAAAATCAGGTCATGGGGGTATTAAAAATTTATATCATAGCATTTGACTTGACTCATCTCTTAAAAAGAGGAAAAAAAAGAAAAAACCCAGCATGTATTATGTATTTAGGCAATTCCTTTTAAACCCTTTCTCAAACGAGCACAAGATGGGCCAATAACTTGAGAGATGGATGGCTCTATCTAGCCAGCGTGCATATTTTATATACACATGCACGTGCACACACTTAATGCGCACTCACACCTATATATAAAACCATATACAGAAAGGTATAAATCTATTTATATCTCTTAGTTGAAGACAGATGCAGAGCTAACATTAAAAAACATAAATAAATCTCTACACAGATAGCATCTTCTTTAGACCTGGCAGCCTTGGAAGGGTAACTTTTTTTGCCAATTTTTTTCTGGAGTCATAGCAATCTCACCAAAGCTTAGTTCATCAGCTGCCTGTAGATGTTCATCAGTTGGGTTGGGTTGGGGTTTTTTTCCTCCCCTTTGGTCATTTTTCTACCTATCTTCCTTGTTCAAAAATATTTTGACAGGGTAGAATGAAAGCCCTCAATTCTCACACAGCAGTTGAAGCCCAGGCAACTGGAATAAATCAAGTCAAGCGAGAGGCTAAATGTTCAAGTCATCTCCCAGGTTAGGAGAGGAAAACAGCTATGGCTTGGATGGTGTTCAGGACCCACCTCGCTCCGTGCTCATAGAATCCCGGACTGGTCTGGGTTGGAAGGGACCCCAAGGGTCACAGAGCTCCAAACCCCTGACACAGGCAGGGCCACCAACCTCCAGGCCTGGATTTCATCACACCTGCCAGGGCTGCAGATTTTCTGCTGGAGCTCTTAGAGCCCAGGCAATGCAGAACGCTCCCCACCGGGTAATTTTGTGTACACAGCCTGTGTGTAAATATGCACCAGGCCTCTGATAAGTAGGGCCAGGCTTTCCACAGAGAGGGTTGCCCAGAAAACAAAGAAAAGGCCTTTAGTATCTGCTCTGCAGAAAAACACAGGGGCTGCAGTCGTGGTCAACAGAGGCAGCCCTGCTTTGGGCATAGGAGCTCTGTGTCCCCCCTGCTCCCCGGGCAGATCCCATCCTGTCCTCTGAACACCCTCAACCACCTGCCTGGTTCAAGGGACGGATGAGGGATTTCAGTCCCCGTTTGCCCAAGGCTGCCCTGATCTCTGTGCCTGCTACTGTGGGTGGAAGAAGAGGCCTCCAAAGCTCTCTGGATGCCTCCTGGTTTCTTGGTTCCTTGCTTAACATTCCCTTCAACCCTCCATGTTATAAAAACCAACTAGCATCCTCACAGAGTGCAGAAAAATCCACATGTTTCCATGTTAAAAAAAATATAAAATCAATTTTTGTAAGAGACACAGTTCCATGACAAGGGTGTCAGCACCATGTCTTTCCAAAACGATGCTGGAAATCTTAGGAAGGGAAAGACCACAGAGTGCTGCAGCAAGCATCTCTGCATAACTGCCCCAGTGCCAGCCTGCTGTTTTCAGGAGAGGTCAGCATATTTACATTGATGCATTAATAGGGCAGACGCCAGAATCTCCTCTGAGATGTTTTGAAAGCATAAAAAACCAACCCAACCCTCAAATATTTTTTTTTCAACATCTGCAGTCAATGAAAGGAGAGATGCAAATCTGCTGTCATTTGCATGCAAATTTTTTTACATCAAATCAGTGACAGAATGCACAATAAACACACTTTAAATTGAAATACTCCACGTTCACTTCCTCCTAGCCTTGCCTGCAGCTGGGATCCAATTTTCATGCACGTCTCCACACAGGTGACCATCCTCCAGCGGCTCTGAAGCCAGGAAGAGCGCAAGGAAGATGGAATTACAGAGGCAAAGTAATTGCAACCAGCTCATGACTCAAAAACCAGCTGTCATGAGAGAGTATAGATGAAGGTTCTTCAGAAATAAATGCTGTTAAAAGAGCCTGTATCTGTCTTAAACCCTAAAGCATCCTTTATGATAACTGCTAGCATTTTGATCACAGGGAAATATGATAATTGGTCGCCCTAGAGTCCACACAATCAGGAATAATAGCAAATATCTCTGTAAGGCTTATTTGCTACAGGCTTTAAACAGCTCATTTGATGTACAACAACACTGCAAGGGAGGCCAGTGCCCATAGCACCAGCTCAGAGACAGGCAAAGGCTCTGCAGCAGGGATAAAGGGTTTGCTCAGGCGAAGTGCAGCAGAGCTGGGAACTGAGCCGTATTCCCCCAGGCCTTACCATCACACTTTTGTGTCCTGTCCCCACCCCAGTTCCCAGTCCCATCCATCCCCATCCCTCCATCCATCCATCCATCCATCCCCATCCCCAGCTCCATCCATCCCCGTTCCTATCCAGCCCATCCCCATCCATCCCCACCCCAGACACTTTCTTTTCCATAGGAGAGACATCCAGCAGCCCATCCAAGCTCTCCATCTCCAGCCTCACACGCCAAATCACACTGCTTTTAGGATACAGAGGGAAGGAGGTGCTTCAGCAGTCCATCTCCTCATGCCATGCCTTAACCTCACCGCAGCACCAGGCACGTCCCACTTTCCCTTTCAGAGCTATTTTCTCCAGCCGGCGCTTCACTATTCCCAACGCTTCAAAGTGTTTCCTGACGTCTGACCAAAACCATTGCCCGCTGTAATTTAAACCTGCTCATTCTTGTCATGTTTGGCCAGCTGAGTGTTTCTGCTGCCGATGCCAGCAGCTTCCCACCCCCACCTCCACCTCCTCCCCCATCCCGATCCCTGCAGTACTGAGCCTCCGTCTCGTGGCTTTTCCAGGACACACACCTTTGCCAGGAGGGCAAACCAAAGACAAGGCTGGGAAATCAATCCAGTTTGTGTATCTTTTTTTCCTGAATAGCCCGAGGCCGGTCTGTTTCAGAGCCGGCTAGCCTTCGGATTGCGGGATGCTCCGGTGTGTCCCCCCAGTGCCACAGGAGCAGGGTAGGTTCGTCCCTGGGCTGGTCCTGGCCAGACAGTGGGAGGTTTTGGGAGCATTTAGAGGTCGCCTGCTTATGTCCCCACCATACAACAGCGGCAGCTGGTTGCCTGCAGCCCAGGCATGCCTGGCCGTGACTCACAAGCTATTAAAAGCCACATTTCCCCTTGCTTCACTCTACCTAAAGGTATAGATAGGCACCCAGTGAGACCCGTAAAGGTTGGTGAGTTAGATCCCAGGGGAAGTTAAGCACCAAATTCACCTGCCTGATAGAAGTGAAATGCCTTTTGAAATTGAGCCTCAGGCACTTCAGAACTCCTGATGCAAGCTGGAACCCTTGGGTCACCCAAGCCAGGTGAGCAAAATAGAGCTGCATGCATCTTGCCTGTCCTCCTTTCTGCAGGCAGCAAAGCCTAGGAGCCCAGGGGACCTGGAGGGGCAGCACAGGGGAAATCCTGGTGAGGATCCGCATGAAGGGCCATGTCATAGCCCAGCTGTCCATCACTGCACAGGTATTTTGAGGGGAAACATCTCCAGTCCATCAAAAGCACTGCAGGAAAGAAAACAAACAAAACACAACAGCAAAAACCAAAACCAAGAAAAAGGGTCGCAAATGTATCCATAAAATATCTGCAGAGCTCTCTGCAGAGCCTAAGAGGAAATGTCACAGGCGGAGCTGGGAGGTGTGACGGAGCTGGGAGGTGTGACGGAGTGCTACCTGCCTCTTGGCATGTGCGTGAGCTGACCTTCAGCTTCCAGAGGTGAAAAGGAGTTTGCATTTTTTATCCCAAGCCATTTACAGCAGAGGAGTGCTGAGCTGCTGCTTTGTTGTTCCGGGGTTCTCCCCTTCCCTTCCCCTCCCCCCCTCCAAGAAATTACAAACACTTCCGTGAGGCCACCCTATCTGATGGGTGGTGGGATAACTGGAAATACCCTGGTAGAGCGCACATGTCCAAAGATGCACAGTGGCACAGCAGGCACGTCTCAGAGACACACACAGACTTCATAAAATAAGTGTTAGGCACCAGTCTAACCACTGCTTGGCCACCTCAACACCTCTTTAGCCGGTATAACTGATGCTGACATTTTTCCCAGGGTTTTTGCTGCTGTTTAACCCTGTTAGAGGGCAGGATCTGCAGCAGGGCCCTGCAAGCGCCCCTGGTACACCCGCGGTCAGATGTTTCCTGAATCAGCAGCACATCTGCCCGAGGTCTCCTCTGCAAACCTTTGTCAGCTGCCTCTGGAAAAGCCCAGATTTGCCAGCTGCAGGTCAGCCAGCAAATATTTTCTCCCTGGCTTATGTGCCCGTAGGCAGGAAGAATGCTATTTGTGGCAGTCTCCCACCTTTTCTGTTAAAAATAAAGTTTGAAAGCAGCTCAGGGCTTCCTGGCAAATGGAAACAGAGTGATGGCACCAAGGATTTACAGAGAAGCAGGCGGTGTCATTCTGGCACTTCGATTCTTTTTCCATTTCCCCGCACACTGGGTGGTCTAGAAAGCCTTCAAGGTTCATATCCAGCACCGGGTACAATGACCCCGTGGAAGAAGACCCCTTGCTTCAACCACGGAACACCAGGAGAGGTGCAGCTACCAAAAACCCCAGCAGAAAAAAAATGTGCATAACCCCAAGTAGAACCCGTCGCAGCAGATGGAGAGATATGGTCACCCTCGGAGAGATACAGAGGTCTACCAAACTTGCCCTACACAGCCTGAGAAGCACACCCACAAACTCACGGCGACGTCCAGACCTGCTCCGTTCCGCAGGAAAGCTGCACAGTTCCCCAAGGTGCTCTTAGGTAACAGCCAGAGCCTGAAGAGCAAACCTCCTCCCGCGGACAAGGAGACCTCCTCCCACCTGGGAATGCTGCAGCCCCACACACAGAGGCATCCCACACCTCTCCGCTTAGCACCACCCCAGCAGAGAGATCGCATCAGGGGCATCAGGCTGAACCCTTGCTCTAGAAAAAGCGTGCCGGTGCGGGCAGCTATTCTGGACTAGGTGGAATAGAAACGATGCCAGTTAAACTTCCTCATGCACAGGCAGGTTTACCTGCCTTTCCACCTCCCGCCTAGCTTGCATTTCATGGTAAAGCTTTGAAAAAACCAGTTGTGCAACCCTACGCAGAGGCCATCAGCTTGCTTGGGGATAGTGTGACTGGTTATCTGTACAAAGGCTGGGGGAAAATCCCTTGATGGGGCTGAGGAGCGACAGCGGCTGCTCCAAGAGCCTTCCCCACTACTGATGTCCATCAGCTGCGCAGCTTGTCCCAAACATCTCTCCACAAACAGTTTGGTTGTGGTCACTAGCGGCGGGAAGGATGCCCGCAGTCCCTAGTCAGATCTGGGTCCCTAGTTCAATGATGCTGAGCCGAGCTTATCACATGTGGGTTCTGAACAAGGAGAGCACCGTGCAATGGGCAACATGAGCTGCTGAGGCTGGAAATCATTCAGTCTCCTCAAAAAAAAGGGTTTGTGGAGGTTGTCTGCTATGGCACTAGGGCAGGTAGGGACAGGCGGCTCTGAAAGGTGCCTGCTAGAGATAAAGAGAGGAAAGGATGGGTTGTTTCAGCAGGGAGACAGGTAGCAGAGCGCACGAGGGGAGGTCCTGCCTGGTCCCTGCCTGCCTCCCCTCCAGAGAAGAGGAGGTGTCCAGCCAGAGATGTCTGCTGGTGAAAGCACCGCTGCGGAGGGTTGGATGGTTGGTCCTGTTGAGGACGAGCCGGCCTGGCAGGGAAGCACATCCGCTGTTAGGCAGTGAGTCACGGCGCCGAGCGTGAAAAGGAGTCCGACATGCGAAGACAGATAGATGACCTCCCTGCCACCCTCCTGCCTGCAGCCTCAGCAGAGAAAAAGTTCACCTGCCCTTTTCCAGGAAGGTGCTCCGCAGCCCCATCGCTCTCCTGTCTGGTTGTTAAACAAAGATTCCGGTAGGACGTTCTTTGCCACGGTGACAGACGGCAGTTCCAAGGTGATCCCAGAGCACAAAGCAAGGCGACACTCATTTTTCATGCCCATAATTAGAGAAAACTTGTTAGCTGATTAGCGTTAAGCAACATGGGGTAATAACATTAGGGAACAGTGCTTCTAAACAAGCCAAAGACCTCTCACCCTCGCCCGAGGCCTTGCAGCAGGAGGGACCCTGGGGATCTAAGGACCCAATCCCGAAGTCAGACTGAACCTGGCTGTAAGATGCCTGAGGGCTGCCGTGAGCTTTCCACTGTTGGTTTTCCAGAGCTCACTTTCCCTGCTGCTCGCTGCAGCTCAGGGCCTCTTCCCAGGGGTAAGTTTTAAGAACAACATCCCTCCACGCGTGGCTTTGCTTAGCGTGACGCAGACCCCAGCCCAGGATACCCGCCAGGACTTAGGGACAGGATATGCAGGGTGCACTTCCAGGTCCCCCTCACTGCCTCTGGTGACATGCTCCACCTTCTACACCCAGCCCCACCACCCCTCCCCCAAAAAAAACTCTCCAGAGCCCAGCCACTCCCAGCTCCTCCGTAGCCATTTTCAGGGTTCCCAGACTTAACTGTCAAAGGCTGCAGACACATTTATTATCTTTTTTTTGCAGTGCCATCTGGCATTTGTGTATCAGAAGAAGATTACATCTATGTCAAACAGGGGGAGAAATATCTTTCCCTCTAACAGTTGTAGAGGCAAGGCAGGGGGGTGGGGGGAGAATATAAAAAAATTAAATCCCATGGACCATATGGAAGGCTTTTTCTTAAGTGATCCGTCTTGAGCAATTAGGAAGTGTCGCAGCCAATATGCAGATCTTGGTCTGGCTGCGAGTGCTGGGACAGGAGCAGGGCGACAGGGTCAGGCTACCTGAGACACCAACGCTGATGCTGCCACCGGGGAAAATGAGATGCTCACACCCCCCCCCCCCACCCCGCCCTCTCCTCTCCAAAACTGGGGGAAGAAAAGGACAAAAAAAGAAGAGAGGGAACAAAGCAAGACAGCTTGCAGTGTGCTGAGTGAATCGGAGCAGTGGCCTTTCTTTGCCTTTCGGGGGTTTTATCATCACGCGCGTCTTGCGAAAGCACAAGGTGTGAACCCGCGGTGGAGCCTCGCCAGGTTCTCAGCGCTCGCTCTGCGCCTCCCCACGCCAGGGATAGTGGAAAATTACTGCTTCTCGTCCCAGCCTGCCACACGGGCAAGCTTTGGCAGGGTGAAGGAACCAACCGCTGGCACGACCCGGGAAGCACTGATCGGAAGCAGCGCTGACACCGCATCCAGCCCAGAAGGGGCTGGGGAGGGGGGTGCACAGAGTGAGCACAGTATCACCCGGTTGGCACGGTGACCGTGTGGCCATAACCTCACCAATGGCCAAGAGCATGCGTCTTCTGCAACCCACTGGCTGCTCCACTGAAGGGAGCATACAAACAGGAGGGGAATCACCTTTTGAAAAGGGCAGAGACTGGCAGGACAAGGGGGATGGGGGGATGGGGTGAAGCTGAAGGAGGGATGGGTTAGATGAGGTATTAGGGGGAGGTTCTTTCCAGAGAGAGTGGTGAGGGGCTGGAACAGGCTGCCCAGAGAGGGGTTGGGTGCCACGTCCCTGGGGGTGTTCAAGGCCAGGTTGGCTGGGGCCCTGGGCAACCTTGTGTAGCTCCAGGCCTGGAGGTTGGTGTCCCTGCCTGTGTCAGGGGGTTGGAACTCTGTGATTCTTGGGGTCTCTTCCAACCCAGACCAGGCTGGGATTCTATGATCCTCCAGCTGCTGGCTGCAGCCACTGGCAGGTCACAGGGAGGAGAAATACGGCCAGCACCATCCAGGGAAAAGTCTCAGTGGGAAGGTGGAAATGGCAAATGGGGAGAGGTCTGGGCTCTCCTTTCCCACCCCGTGACTTGCATGCATGGGAGCTGCTGTGGCATTGGCCCCCGTCGGAAAGAGGGGCTGGGGTGGGAAGGCAGCTCCCACCGTGCCCTGGCAAGGCGAATGGGCTCACTGCCACATCAGCAGCCCAGCCCCATCCTGCTGGGTGGCTGGGACACAGAGGGAAAACAAAAGAAATACCACAAAGTCAAACAGCATCACTGCCCCGGGCAAAGCCGCCTTCCCACACTGCTCCTCTCCTCTTTCTTTCCCCTTCCACCATTGTTGCCATTCTTACGCAAACCATCAGCAAAGCAGGACCACCACAGGTCCTCCCTGAATCACTTTAGCCCTGTATTTCTTTCCCTTGAGCCTCAAAAGTCTCCCCTGGGCTTTACCACTGTCAACCCAAGATATTGCCCTGGTCTCTGCTGATTCCTGCTGGCCTGAGCAGATGTTTGCTGGTGCGGTTGAGGGAGGGAGTCAGACCCTGGCTGCTGCTGCCTACCCTTCCTCCTCTGAAAGTTTATCCCATGGAGTTATTTTTTACCAGGAAATCCCGCTGTGGCCAACCTTCTTCTGGCAGCTGCCCAGCCCTGGGGATGAGGAACACCAATATCCCCGCTGGTCCACCACCACGTGCCACACCGACCTCCCTACCAGGTACCCCTCCTCATCCCCCAGCATCCCACACACATCAGCATCAGTTCCAAAATGTCCCATAGTGCAGGGCTGTGCCAGCAGAGAGGCAGCAGTGCCCTGTGGCTGCCAGGAGCACCCTTCTTCCCCCATCCCCACAGCCCATGATTTCCACTGCCAACAGCCACAATGGCATTTCTGTGCCGAGCCATGTGCCACTCATAACAGCCAGTAATGTTTCATTAAGGCTTGACTGCATCACCCCGAATTTTGGGGAGGGAAGTAGGAGGGATGGAAAGCAGCCAAGGGGCAGAGAGGCAGCTGAACATCTCCAGGATAATTTAGAAAGGACTGGGAGCTTTAGACTGAGGAGGAAGCACAGTGCAGGTGCATCGTGCAGAAAAGGCCCTGAGAGCCCTCCGAACCCTCCAGCAAGGGCCAGGGGTGAGATGGGGCAGTAGGGAGGGATGTTCAAGAGGCAGTGGTGCTTCAAACGCAGCTGAGATGGCAAGCATGAGCACCCTGGTAATGCACCAGGCCCCCACCTTCTCTGCCGTGCCCCCCAGAACTGGTGAAAGCAACGGTATCCACCCGCACTTAAAGCAGATCCTCCTGCCAGACCACTGTTCCCCCTGTGCTTAAAATGGCACAGAAGCCAGTCAGATGGGGAAAAAATTTCCACTGGTGCCTCTGCATTGTAAAAAACCCTTTTTCAATTAAGAATAAATGTGAAAGCCCTTGCCACCAGTGACAGAAAGCAGTTCTTTGCTCAGATCTGCTACGGGCCTCTTCGGCAGCAGCAGCTCTGCCAGCAGCTCTGCCAGTTCCACTCTGCAACAAGGGTGTGTGCTTCAGGAAAGGCCATTTCCCAGTTCCAGATTGACTTACAAGTGCAAGGTCCTGCACCTGGGTGGGGGCAATCCCCATCATCAGTACAGACTGGGAGATGATGTGACAGAGAGCAGCCCTGCGGAGGAGGGCTTAAGGTGCTGGGGGATGAGAAGCTGGACATGAGACAACAATGCCACACGCAGCCCAGGAAGCCCACCACATCCTGGGCTGCAGCAAAAGGAGCCTAGCCAGCAGGTTGAGGGAGGGGATTCTGTCCCTTTACTCTAGAGAGACCCCACCCAGAGTCTTGTGTCCAGTTCTGGTGTCCCTAACATAAGAAGAACATGGAACTGCTGGAACTGGTCCAGAAGAGGCCACAAAGATGCTCAGAGGGCTGGAGCACCTCTCCTGTGAAGCCAGGCTGGGAGAGTTGGGCTGGTTCAGCCTGGAGAAGAGAAGGCTGTGAGGAGATCTCACAGCACCTTCCAGTACCTGAAGGGGCTACAGGGAAGCTGGGGAGGGACATTTTAGAAGGGCCTGGAGTGACAGGATGAGGGGGAATGGGTTTAATTGGAAGGAGGGAGATTTAGAGTGGATGTTAGGAAGGAATTCCTCACTCCAAAGGTGGTGAGGCCCTGGCACAGGGTGCCCAGGGAGGTGGTGGCTGCCCCCTCCCTGGAGGTGTCCAAGGCTGGGTTGGATGGGGCCTTGAGCAGCCTGGGCTGGGGAGAGGTGTCCCTGCGGGGGGGGGGGGGGGGGTGAGACTTGATGATCTTTAAGGTCCCTTCCAGCCCTGACTATTCTGTGTTTCTAGGATTCTAAGACTTGTGCAATTGTCTTTCATTGGAGCTCTGCTCCAGGTACAGCTCCCGAGCTGCCGCCTCCACGTGCAGGAACGCCAGCACAACTCAGGGAGATGCTGCCACACAACTTACCTGCACTGCTGACACCTCACTCTGCTGCTTTTGTCCAAGCCAAAGGGGGCTGTGGTCCACCTTGCACCCAGGGTGAGAAGAGCCTTGCTGCCCATCGCTCCCGCCCTGGGTGCACCACGTTACAACTGCTCCCTGTGGCAGAGGGAGAGGAGCTGCCTGCTTGGCTTAGCAACATGGATAATGAGCCTCTCAACTTCTTTTTTTTTTTGTTAGGAAATTGACTCTACACATGTCCCAGGTGAAGTGTTTCTGAGGTTGCTTATAGCTTCCTTGCCCAGGCTTCCCCATCCTCCCCAAAGAGCCATCCAGACTCCAAGCCCCCTCTTCAGGGTCATATTGGAAGGCCTTACTCTTGAGAACAAGGCATTTACCCCTGTCTCGACCCCTCTACAGAAGCCAACGTGCACCTCAAGCCCTAAATTCCTTTCTTCCATTAGCATCATGAAAGCTTTCAACATTCCCCATGCTCAGTTTGCCCTGGCAGCCTGAGACCTGCCCAGCAGTGCATCCCCTGCTCTTCTGCAGCTAGTTTCTCCGTTTCTCCTCTTTCCCCCCCCCCTTCGGAAAAGCCCTCTCCACTGTAAAATCCCAACTGGCTTCTCCTCTCCGCTGTCCAAGCTCACCAGGAGCTCCTCCATCTCTGCAGGTTTGGGCAGGAGATCCACCCCACAGCATCCTTCACTGGGGGCAAACCCCTGTCCCTCACACCTAGCTCCACGCAGGCAGAAAATCAGGGGAAATCAGCTTTGCCTACCCCCTGGTAGGAGCCATTTGGCTGCCGTGCCTCTCCCGATGGACGCACCGGCACCGTGCTCCCACCCGTTCAGCTCGAGACGCTTCAGGCAACGTAAAATAAAAGCCAGTCACCAACATAACAATTACTGACATAAATAGCTCTAGAGCCCCACAGGAATCCATAACCCACGTGCTGTCAGATATTAAAGCCGAGGACTGCGAGTCCCTGCCCTGCGGTGCTGCAGATCTGCGGGGAGAAAATAAGGGGATGAGAGGAATGAAGAGGTACGGATGGGAGGCTGGATGGCAGCCTGGGAGCACCGAGCGGGAAGGAGAGCTGCTGCTCTGCAGTTCTACCTGTTTCTTTAGGTTTTCTTCCTATTCTGGGAAAACTAGGAGGGGGGGGGGGAAGTGTGGCTGGGATCAAACAAGGCAATTAATTTTGCTAAACCGGCAAGATTTCATCTCTGCCTCAGCGCTGGAAAAATTTCCATTTCAAAAGTTGCCTGAGATTCTGAAATGAAAACGAAGAGCATCCCATCCCCAGAGGCTGAGGTGGGATGTTCTGACAAACTTTTTCCCCCCCTGCCCCACCATGAACATGCTGCCTCTGCCCTTGGATGCATTCTACATCCTCCTTCCTGCTTATTCCTTGCCTGGCAGCCCGCACCCGTGCCTCTCATTAGCACCTAATGCACAGCAAGAGGAGGCAATACCTATTTCTCCCATCCAAAATAATCTCCTAATGTTTGGAAATAAACTGCAGTAATATGTACCAGCAGGTGTTACCTCTTCAATGTTGTCTTGTTTGTAGCCAGTCACAAGACAACATTCTCATAACATCAGAGGTAAGCAGATGGCATTTATTAATTTACATTGCAAATAAATACACTCCAATGTGTACGTTGAAAAGCCAGTTCTGTGGGAGGCAGCTTTACCTGGCTCACCGGGAATGCCACAGCCCCAGCTCCTCACCTGGGATCAAAACCCATGCTGGCAGACCGCTGTCCCTCTGGTTTCCCTCACACTGGAATGAATTATCCTAGCCCCAAAGCAGCGCTCCTTTAAAATGACTTTGATTATTCCCTTACTTGCCTCTCTCGGTGCAAACTGTGTTGCAGCGGAGCCCGTGAGCTGGGCACGTGCCGCCTGACAGCCTGGCAGAGAGCTGGGGGTTCAGGGTGCTCCCCTCCAGGCACTGCTCTGGGACAGCACTTGGAAATGAGGAAGGCTGGAAAACCAAAGCAGGATACTGCGCTCTTCTTCTGCAAGAGGAGCGGCTGTGAATTAAACACGCACACCCCCATCCACCCAGACGGCTTCCAGACACAGCAAAAAGCATCCCTGAGACTAAGGAATCACAGAATCCCAGACTGGTCTGGGTTGGAAGGGACCCCAAGGGTCACAGAGCTCCAACCCCCTGCCACAGGCAGGGACACCAACCTCCAGGCCTGGAGCTACACAAGGTTGCCCAGGGTGCTATCCGACCAGGTCCAAAGGACAGGGACTTCGTCCTTTCAGTGCTCTCCACTCACCGTGAGACACCTGCACACACTGCCACAGACCCCCCCACACCTACACACTGACCCAGGTGTACATCGAGCCCCGCTGCGGCTTCCTAAGGTGGCCAAGTGTGGCAGGGCCCCATCTCCTGCTTTCCCACCGAGGACTGGTGCCTCAGGGGCAACGCGTGCCATTCTGAAAGGAGCCACACCAGAGGAACAGAAGGGTTTTGCACCCCCTCAGAGGCCCGTTCCCACGGGTGTCCGCCAGCGCCCCAGGCACCACACCGCAGAAGGTGGCACCCCAAGCTACTGGAGGCAGCAGGAACGCAGCATATGCCCAAAAGCAAGCAGACTGCACGAAAAGCTTTGCTGACATGCCGAGGGGGCCGTCAGTGCCGAAATCGCTGTTCCCCAAGGGAGCTACTGGGGCTGTTCGTTCCCGCTGGCGTGGCTCTGCCCAAGCACGTGCTGACCCACAGGCGAGGAGACGGCAAGTGCACCTGGGGAGGAACAACCGACTGTATCAGTACAGGCTGGGGGACGACCTGCTGGAAAAGAGCTCTGTGGAGAAGGACCTGGGGGTCCTGGTTGATGACAGGGTGGCCATGAGCCAGCAGTGTGTCCTGGGGCTGAGAGAGACAATGGGATCCTGGGATGCATCAGGAAGAGTGTGTCCAGCAGGTCGAAGGAAGTGATCCTCCCCCTCCACTCTGCGTTGGTCAGGCCCCACCTGGAGTACTGTGTCCAGTTCTGGGCTCCCTGGTATAAAAAAGACAGGGATCTCCTGGAGAGAGTCCAGAGAAGGGCAACGAAGATGATTAGGGGCCTGGAACATCTCCCCTGTGAGGAAAGGCTGAGGGAGCTGGGGCTGTTCAGCCTGGAGAAAAGAAGACTTAGGGGGGACCTAATTAGTGTTTATAAATATCTTAGACTTGGGATGCAGGGGGAATTGGCCAGCCCGTTTTCAGTGTCTGTGGGGACAGGACAAGGGGCAATGGCTGTAAGTTGGAGCACAGGAACTTCCACACCAACATGCGGATGAACTTTTCCCCAGTGAGGGTGAGGGAGCCCTGGGCCAGGCTGCCCAGGGGGTGTGGAGTCTCCTTCTCTGGAGAGATTCAAGTCTCGTCTGGATGCCTGTCTGTGCAATATGAGATAGGGAGCTGCTTTGGCAGGGGGTTGGACCCGATGATCTCTTGAGGTCCCTTCCAACCCCTAAAGATTCTGTGATTCTGTGAAGTGCTTGGGCAGAGCCACAATGTATTCGCTTGGCTGGGCCACCCGGCAGATCCCGCTCCAGCAAGGATGGGGGCTGGAGGAAGAATTATCAAGGCAGATGGACTTCAGACTAAAATAGCTCCGTCCCGTCCCCTCTTCCCACCTCCCCCCGTCCGCCCCCCCCCCCCCCCCCCCAACCCTCCCTCCTCCCTTCTGCAAACTGACACAGTTGAAAATCGATGTCTGGCTTTCTGGAAGAGACACAAATAAACTGGCAGAGAGGGGAACCCAGCCTGGGCGAGGGGCTTGGCGAGGCGTAACCCCTGAGCTGGGTTAGCAGCAGCCCAGCCCTTGGGCTACAAGCACCATGGCTGCAACACTCAGCCCAACTCTGGCGGCCACGTCAAGGGAGAAGGACAGCCCCAAGGGCAGCAGTGTGGCCTCCAACTCACAACCTGCCCCTAAGCATCCAGCCTGTCCAGCAACATCTCCTCATGTGGCCTAATGCTGGGGCTCCCCCTGACATCCACAGAACCACAGAACCACAGGGGTTGGAAGGGACCCCCAGAGCCCATGGGGTCCAACCCCCTGCCAAAGCAGGGTCCCTAGGACAGGGCACACAGGGCGGTGTCCAGACGGGGCTGGAATCTCTCCAGAGAAGGAGACTCCACACCCCCTGGGCAGCCTGGCCCAGGGCTCCCTCACCCTCACTGGGAAGAAGTTCTTCCCCAGATTGGGGGGGAACTCCCTGTGCTCCAACTTGAGCCCAGCGCCCCTTGTCCTGTCCCCACAGACACTGAGAAGGGGCTGCCCATGTCCCCTGTGTCCCACCCTTCAGATATTGATAACCATTGATCAGATCCCCTCTCAGGCTGCTTCTCTCAAGGCTGAACAACCCCAGCTCATTCAGGTCCCAGCCATGCTGTTTGGGGACCTCACCACTCAGGTTCCTACCTGGCTTCAGCCTGGAGAGGAGGATGGGAACATCCTGCTCCACTACACATCCCACACTGCAGCTTGGCTTACTGTGTCCTTGGTAGGACGTCATGGCAGGACCATGCCACTAGACATGGAGACTTCACAGATCCCACCTGACGCTGCTCCTGGACTACTCTTGGGGAAGACACAGGCCCAGGGCACCCAAAAAATGGTGGCAAGGGCTCTGCCCTGCCTCATGGGGCTCTAGCAGCCCTACATACTGAGGATGTTGTGGTGCACACAGGAGTCATGACACAGTAGGGGAGGGGGTACTGGGGGAAGGGGGCCCTGGGGAGCTGGGAGCTGAACCCAGCAGGGAACAATGCAGGACAATAGATGCCTCTGTTCCAAAAATAACTGCTGATGTGGACGCCTTCCAGGGAGTAACCCGAATCTGGAGAGCCCAGGAGGCAGGCAGCAGCACGCTGGATGGCAGAGGAGCCGGACAGGCACATTTCAGAACACGGAAGGAGTGCGTGCTGACACATAGGTACCGCAGCAGCCAGAGGCCTGAATGAGGTGGGGGTGAAGCTGTGCTGAAAGACACATGGGGCTCCAAAACTGGTCCTGCAAGGCTGGTGGGGCAGCCCGCAGGCTGTCAGGGAGCCCACCCAGTGCCCCACTCCTTCAGAGAGCCTCAAACATGTTGCCTTCCCCCAGGGCAGGACAGACTGGCCAAGCACCGCAAGCCCGGTCCCACCACCACCAACTTGGTGTGCTCTGCTCCTCTCCCCACCAGCCTTTGATGGGTGCCTGCAGGCTTCTGAAAGGGAAGGGATGTGTGATGGTCCCTCTCCCATAGCTGAACCTCTTATCTATTTCCCAGGAGCTGAACTAGGAGCAGTGCCAGATGGCAGGGTGGCCTTGTACCTGGCAGGGTGTGGAGAGCTTACGGAGCTGCTGCTTATCTTCTGAGGGCTCAAGGCTCAAGGATGCACAGGTCCCGTGTTTGAAATCGCATCCTTCTCTTGATGCTCCAGAGCAGTGCCTGGGCTGGGTCTGCAACATGCCTTCATTGCTTGCATCTCAGGACACCAGTCTCAGCAGGAGACCAAAGCATAGATGGAGTGTAAGTCCTAGATGCCATTGCTGCCTCTGATTCTCTCCAGGCACATGGACCTGATATTCCCAAACAGGAGCATCCCAGCTGCTGTACAATGCCACCGTGCTTCCAGCAGCTGCCTCTCCCCTCTCCATTCTAGCTGCCATTCCCTCCATCTCTACCACCTCATGCTCACCAGGTGTCTGGCCACAACATCCAGCTCGACCCTGGGGACTTCCCGACAGTCCCCTTGCTGAGCATTGATGATACCCAGCCAAAGCCAGGCAGGTCAGCACAGTGAAAGCATTGATGTCCCCTGGTGTCACCTGCACCCAGGAGCTGCTGTGAGCTTCAAGGAAAAGGAAAAACATGTCAGGAGACTCTGCTGGAAAGCATAGAATATCTAGAAGATTCACAAGTAAAACTTAATCTTAAGGAGGGAAGGGTTAGATGAGATATTAGGGGGAAGTTCTTTGCAGAGAGAGTGGTGAGGGGCTGGCACAGGCTGCCCAGAGAGGGGGTGGATGCCCCATCCCTGGGGGTGTTCAAGGCCACGTTGGCTGGGGCCCTGGGCAACCTTGTGTAGCTCCAGGCCTGGAGGTTGGTATCCCTGCCTGTGGCAGAGGGTTGGAGCTCTGTTATCCTTGGGGTCCCTCCCAGCCCAGACCAGGCTGGGATTCTGTGATTGGGCACATTGTGAAATGTTTCAGCCCAGGCAGGTCCTGGCTGCAGGGTCCTCTGCAAGCAGGGGAACATGCTCACTCCTTCCTTCCAGCCAAACCCAGAAATAACAGTGCAAGTGGCTCAGCAAATACCACAGTTTTGGGGTGAATGTGCAGCATGACAGGCACAGTGCAGCCCAGGGCCCTGCAGCTTAAGTGGGGCAGTTGGTAGTGTCCGCGCTGCTGCCAGAGAGGTCACTGTATGTCCCTTCTTTCCCCTGTGTCTGCTGGAGAGGTGCAGCCACATGAGCAGCTTCCTGCTCAGACTGATGCTCTGGCTCTTTACTGAAGTTATCCTCCCAACAAAAACCATTGGAGCCTGTTCCTAAATCAAGGTGCAAAACTAAAGTGCCTGGGGCACTGTAGCACACCACCACGACCCCAAATCTGTGTGCAGCCAGGTCTGAGCACGGCAAGTGACAGACCTGGTGCCTGCGGTCCCCTCCCCGTCCCCCTGCCTGCTGCAGCCACCCTAGTGCCCATGGTGAGGGCTGGATCTGCAGGACCCTGGTGCCCATGGTGAGGGCTGGATCTGCAGCCACCCTGGTGCCCATGGTGAGGGCTGAATCTGCAGCCATCCTGATGCCCATGGTGAGGGCTGGATCTGCAGCCATCCTGATGCCCATGGTGAGGGCTGGATCTGCAGCCACCCTGGTGCCCATGGTGAGGGCTGGATCTGCAGCCACCCTGATGCCCATGGTGAGGGCTGGATCTGCAGCACCCTGGTGCCCATGGTGAGGGCTGGATCTGCAGCACCCTGGTGCCCATGGCGAGGGCTGGATCTGCAGCCACCCTGATGCCCATGGCGAGGGCTGGATCTGCAGGACCCTGGTGCCCATGGTGAGGGCTGGATCTGCAGCACCCTGGTGCCCATGGCGAGGGCTGGATCTGCAGGACCCTGGTGCCCATGGCGAGGGCTGGATCTGCAGGACCTGGGCGACAGGGGAACATTACCCACGTCTTGCAGACTCTGTGCTTGGGAGAGGAAATTCCCTCCAGCTGCCAGCTCAGGGTGATAAGACAATCTCCCTTCATCGCTTATCGCTGCTTGCTCCACCCCTTTGTTCTTTTCTCTTCTTCCCCCCCCCTTCTTCCCCCCGCCCGGGTTGCACCCAAAAGCCTGTGCTCCCCAAGCCTTTTGCACCCTGCTCTGCGTCTTCCCCCAATTGCACCGCGTCACATTGACGTCAGAGAGGCCAGATTAATGGGGCTTCTTTCATAACCTGCCTGCCCTGGGGGCACTCGTTAAACGTTGGGGCCGCGCGATATGACGGTAATGAAGGTAACAGCACCCAAGCCTGATTGCCAGCTGCCCCCGGGGCGGGGAACCTGCACTGGTTTTTCCACACAGCCACCTTGCCAGGCCAGGAACGCAGGGAAGGCGCTGAGGAATGAGGCTGGAAAAGGGCAGGGACCCGTCCAGGCTGGCAGGGCTCAGGGTGCACGCACAAGTGCAGCAGGAATTTCCTCACGCGTCGCTGAGCTGGCAGCACCCACACTGGGGAAATCACCTCCAGAAAGGGAAAAGAAACCAAAGATTCGTTTAGAACCCAAGTTGTTGCAGATTTGGACTCAGCGCGGCCACTTCTGCAGAGCTGGGAGGGCTTTTTTTGGTGAGGTCATGGGAGATGACAGCTTCTGCAGCACTGCTTTATCTGGATGGACAGACATTCCCTGTGAGAGGTCACAGGCTGCCAGGAAGGGGGATGCAAAAAGCCAGAGCATGGGGACAGGGCTGTCCATCCAGACCTGTGGGGTAGATCCCTGCTCCCAGGCTCCAGGGTCTGTGCAGGACCCTCTGCATCCTCCCTGGGACAAAAGATTGGGGGTCTAGCCATGAGCCTGTGGCTTGTGCAGTGCTTGTTTATCCACTGTGCTCTGCCAGCCCAGCACTCGGCTGTGGGTAGTGGTGCCGAGCATCAGCCCAGGAGCACATCAGAGTTATCCTGTGCTCTCAGGTTAGATGCAGCCACATGACAGTGGGAGCATGGGCAGGTCTTCAATTTTTCCATTTCCTCAAGGGTCTTCTGAAAAGAAGAAGGAAAAAAAATAACCAAACCCCACAATAAAATATCTTTAGGAGTTCATCAGCCCTCCCTCCTCCTCCTCTGTCACACCCACTCCTGACTGGAAAGCAAGGCTCACCTCAGCTGTTGAGCTGCTCTCACCCAAGGAGGGTTGTTTGCTGTGACTCCCAGCATGGCTAGTTGTTACATGCTGCTCCAGTCTGGTGTTCAGAAGGCCAAGGCTTTGGGAAGAGGGCATCAATTTGGGACACAACCCTCATTTCCAGGCTTTGATCTCTCCTTCCAGCGTAATGCAAATCTATTCCTTGTCTTTGGGGACTCTTGTAGACAGAAGAGACCGGCGGCGTGGTTTGTGTGTGGGAAAGAATTACTAGGACTTGCTTTTTAAAACATTTTTTATTGATGTGCTCCTGGTCTCCTGTTTGCTGGTGGGTAATTAAGTCAATTAACAAGCATCTGTTTATTTATTTCCCTCATTTAAGGATGTAAGCAGTTTGGGTAGCACTTTGTAACAAGGGCCTGCTGTAGCTTGCCTGCCGGTACATGAATATTCAGGCAATCGCTGCCTCTATCTCTGGGGACCTGCTGCCTCTGCCTCCGGGACTCTGGGTGCCAGCCACAGGAGCTCAGGCTGGGCTGGCACGGGGCAGGGTCCTGCCGTGAGAGTGTTTGGGCACATGGCAGCAGCACAGCATGCAGAAGATGGGACACAACTGCTGCGTCCTCCCACAGAAATCAGCCATGTCTAGTATTCTCCAGGGAGCAGGCATCCATGAAATACATTCCCTCCTCATCTGTATTTGGGCAAAGCCCCTCAGACACTGCCGCAGCCCTCTCGGGCCTGTGCATCCCTCCTGCAGACCAAGGCTTCAGCATCCTTCTGAAAACCAGGCTTCAGGTTCCACACTCAGAAGGGAGCCCACAGGGGCTGGAAACCACCCCCCACCTCTTGGGAGGACAGCCCAAGTCAATGTGTCGCCCCAGCCATGGCACCCCTCTCCCCCCCCCCCCCAAACCACCCCACTCTTCCTGAGTGGCTGGGAGAGGGAGCGCCATGGAGGAAGCAGCATCTCCCTGGGAATCTGCCATTCCCAGGTCCAGGGCGGGGATGGGGGTGCGGGGGAGGCATCCAGGCACATCCTCACCAAGCCCCCCAGTCCCTCCTGAGCAGCTCTTCTGGTGGATGCTTCTCCCCTGGAGACATTGTAGCACCCTGGACACTGCTCTCCCCATCTCCCACGCCAAACTCCCTAGGCCTAGAGCCAAGGGCTACGAACCTGGCAAGCGACATTCCCGCGTGGAAGAAGTAACTTCTACTGATGTCTTCAAAGAGTTATTTAATCACAGGGAGCACAATTAAGGAGGCCTAGGAGCAAGAGAAAAGGGATTAGCAGTATCTGGGAAGAGCATTCATCACAGCGAGCAGTTTGCAGGGGCACATCTGCTGCTGACTCCTCTCTTCCAGATGCACCCGTTTTATTGCCGTGTCAGCAGGATGAATGTTTACTCCCTTTCTAAAGCTGTCAGGCAACTCGGATGCCGAAACCATGTAACACTAAACATGCTTGTTTTGTAGAAGTCGGGGCTGGGGGGGAGGGAGGAACGATGCTTAGAGATGAGGGGAATTGCCAGAGCGGATTAGACTGGCCCTGCATCTCCTGCTCCTGCTGTGAGATGCCATCAGCAGCTCCAGAGGAGGCTGCTGATGAGAGAACCCGTGGCCAGGAGTTGAGGCACTACCCCAACCAAACCCGTGGCCAGGAGTTGAGGCACTACCCCAACCAAACCCGTGGCCAGGAGTTGAGGCACTACCTCAACCAAACCCGTGGCCAGGAGTTGAGGCACTACCTCAACCAAACCCGTGGCCAGGAGTTGAGGCACTATCCCAACCAAACCCGTGGCCAGGAGTTGAGGCACTATCCCAACCAAACCCGTGGCCAGGAGTTGAGGCACTATCCCAACCAAACCCGTGGCCAGGAGTTGAGGCACTATCCCAACCAAACCCGTGGCCAGGAGTTGAGGCACTATCCCAACCAAACCCGTGGCCAGGAGTTGAGGCACTACCCCAACCAAACCCGTGGCCAGGAGTTGAGGCACTATCCCAACCAAACCCGTGGCCAGGAGTTGAGGCACTACCCCAACCAAACCCGTGGCCAGGAGTTGAGGCACTACCCCAACCAAACCCGTGGCCAGGAGTTGAGGCACTATCCCAACCAAACCCGTGGCCAGGAGTTGAGGCACTACCCCAACCAAACCCGTGGCCAGGAGTTGAGGCACTACACCAGCCAAACCCGTGGCCAGGAGTTGAGGCACTATCCCAACCAAACCCGTGGCCAGGAGTTGAGGCACTACCCCAACCAAACCCGTGGCCAGGAGTTGAGGCACTACCCCAGCCAAACCCGTGGCCAGGAGTTGAGGCACTACCCCAACCAAACCCGTGGCCAGGAGTTGAGGCACTACCCCAACCAAACCCGTGGCCAGGAGTTGAGGTACTACCTGCCTGTGCACATGCCCGGAAGAGAGGGCAGGAATCCTAACGACCCTTCCCAAATTCCTTGAGTTTGCTAATTTAATTAGCTTAAGTGAACAATCAGAGCTCAGTTTAGCTCTGTCTCACTGCAGCATCCACTGGCTGGCTGGACTTTCCCTTCAAAAGAAATCGCAGGACTTTTGGCGTCCGACTGTAGGAATCATCGGGGCGACAGCACCAGAGCAGGTGTGAGGCCAGGGATGGAGTGGCTGCACGCTGAGAGAACCTGTATGACAGAGGGTGAGGGTGGGCACATCACTGCCAGGGTGCGGGGAGCACTGGGGCACTGCAGGGCCCAGGCTGGAGAAGAAACACCGCAGGTGGGAATGAGGTTGGTCAGCCCCCCCATTGCAGCTGGGTCCATGCTGGCCGTGGGGTGCCAGTGAGCTGCTGCGGCCCTTGGAAGGGTGTGTTGCTTCCCACAGCACCCACGACAGGAAGCACATGTGAGGAAAGGATGGGAATGGAGACAGAAGGAAGCAAATCCCGAGCAGAATTGGTCACAGCTGACTGCAGATAGCCTGGGATGGGCAGAGCACCTCTGGCTTGGTCCACGGTGGTTTCCTAGGCAGTGGGGCTTGATTTGGGGGATTTGAAGTGCCTGGGAGTTCACACAACCCCACAGAGAGCCTCTTCCCACAAGCACCGCAGAGACAGGTTCCCCAGAGAGGTGGGATGCTCACTACCTCTCAAACTGAAACCTGCCAGCCAGTTTCAAGACAATTTAAAAAAAACCAATCCAAGCAATCCATTCCCTATCTCCATGCAAAACAAGGTGAGAAACATCCCAGGGGACCACCAGGGCTCAGAGCCGTTTTGCCACCTCTGGGGCAAACCAGCAGCAGCTGCTGAGCCATGCTGCTGGCCCAGGCTCGGGTGCATCAATCCATGAATGCCCAGCTCCAGGAGCAGCACCTCTCCTTGTCCAGCCACTCGTGGTCTCAGGAGACAGTGGCAGCCACCCAGCATCACCCCCATCTATTGCTGCAGAGGGGGAGATCGACGGTGCCTGTACCACTGTGGGCAGCGATTCACACCCAACCTGCTCCAACAAGAGACCCAGAAAAAACCTCCAATCCTATTTATGGGGAGCTAGAATAATGGTAATAACAACAACAACTGGATGAATGTTTGTTTTAATGGACAGGGCACTGGCTGCAGCCCAAAGCTGCTTACGGGACCCAATTCCCACATGAGAATTGAGCAAAGGCACAGGAGAAATAAAGGATATCTTCAGGGCAGCCCCCTCACCCCACAGTGGTTTGGTATCTGCCCAGTAGATGGGGTCCCATTGGTGCAGTCATAGAATCACAGAATCCCAGATTGGTCTGGGTTGGAAGGGACCCCAAGGGTCACAGAGCTCCAACCCCCTGACACAGGCAGGGACACCAACCTCCAGGCCTGGAGCTACACAGGGTTGCCCAGGGCCCCAGCCAACCTGGCCTGCAACACCCCCAGGGATGGGGCACCCACCCCCTCTCTGGGCAGCCCCTGCCAGCCCCTCACCACTCTCTCTGTAAAAATCTTCTCCCTAATATCCAATTTAAACCTTCCCTCCTCCAGCTTCACTCCATCCCCCTTGTCCTGCCAGGCTCTGCCCTTGAACAAGCTGATTCCCCTCCTGTGTCTCTGCTCCCTTCAGGGACTGGCAGGCTGCAATGAGGTCCCCCCACAGCCTTCTCTTCTCCAGGCTGACCCAGCCCAGCTCCCTCAGCCTCTCTCCACAGGGGAGCTGCTCCAGTCCTCTGAGCATCTCCGGGGCTCCTCTGACCCCTCTCCAACAGCCCCACATCTTCCTTGTCCTGGGGCCCCAGCTCTGGACACAGGACTCCAGCTGGGGCCTCCCCAGGGCAGAGCAGAGAGGGACAATCCCCTCCCTGTCCCTGCTGCCACCCCTCTGCTGATGGAAGTCCCTGCCAGCTCCTGTTTTATGGCTGGCCATGCTCTGCCGGAGTGGCTGGTCCTGTGGCAGGTGGGAACAGATGGTCTTTCTACAACACAACCAGCGCTGCCAGGGCCCTGACGGTTTTATTAGCTGACTCGGTGCATGCGGGCTGTGAAGCAGCACCCATCCATCTCCTCCTCCAGCCCCCCCAGTTCCACTGGTGCCCCCCCTGCCCGCGGCTGCTCACGGGATTGCAGCTAACAGCAGCCTGGCTAAGGAGTTTCGCTCTGTATTTCAGCGGAGGCAGTTAGAAAGCTGTAGGTTCTGTCTTAAATTAGTGGGGTGACATCAGAAGCTGCAGCAACATGATGCAGCCTGAGTCCCCCAGCTGAGGAGCACATGTCGAGGGGGGTCTTGCATCTCTTTGCCTTCCCCACCTCCCTTTTCCCAGCAAGGAGGTAGAATCACAGAATCCCAGACTGGTGTGGGTTGGGAGGGACCCCAAGGATCACAGAGATCCACCCCCCCTGCCACAAGCAGGGACACCAACCTCCAGGCCTGGAGCTACACAAGGAGGTACAGGGAGGTGGGTCTGGTCTGTACAGGTCCCACAACCGTGGCACGTGGACATCCCACCAGCCTGCGTGACCTCCCAGCCAAGTGCCAGGCTTCCCAGGGTGCCCAGGACACAAGGAGGGGTGATGGCAAAGCCTCCCTGAGGCTGTCACTGTGGCCCCAAACACCTCTGCTTGCCCACTGACACCAAGCTTGGGGTGCAGGAACATTTTTCTGGGTTGCAAAGCTGGACTAAGGTATTGTGCCCACACCCCCACCCCCCCCCAACAGCATCCCATAGTGGGTGGGATCTGGGTTTAAGAGTTACTAATAACCTGTTCCTTGCCAGGTTTTGGTATTTGGCCTATTCTGGTGTTTCATCCTGTATGTGCTTTAAGGAGAGGGGGAGCGGAGAGGGCTAGGGCTTGGGGGAGGACAAGGAGTTACCAACACCACTACAGAGGCAAGTAGAAACTTCTGGGACGTGGGGAAAGAGGGAGATTTCTCCCACCCACTGTGCTCCCAGAGAAACCACTCTCATAACTGCACCCTTGGACCCCTCATTTAATTCTTTTCCAGGCCCCTGGAAGACAGACAGGGTATTACTGCCCTGGGCAAATGGAACACCACGCTTTCACCCACAGGAATTCCTTCTGTTCTGCACCTTCCCCTCGCTCCCACACCATGTCAGAGCCAGCCAATTTATAGATTTGGGAGGCTTCCTTCTCCCCAGATGCTGCCAGAAGTTAAGTGTATCATGGATTAGTTTAGCTCCCACAGTGGATGAGGTTTCTCAGATGAGAACGCTGAGCGTTCCCCATTTCCACACACCCCACCCCCCTCCCCACCCATGGATGTGGCACATGGGGTCAAGCTTTTAAAACAGCTGCCCCTGTGTGCAGGCTGGAAGGTTGGAGCAGAGGAGCAGCCCTGGCTTCCAAAGATGTCAGAAATTACATCCCCTGAGGAAAGCCACCCCGCAGCACGCAGAGGAGATCAGCTCTGTGGCAGTCAAGGTGGGCTTTCTGAAGGCAGCTTGGCACCAGCCCGCAGAGGAACCGTGCTTGGCCCCTCTCCTGGATCGCAGTCCATCCCGCTGCTCTGGCTTCTTGCCCAGCTCCTCGCTTTGGTAGAGGCTTTCTGCCACCTGCGGGCTGTGCTGGGGGTGCTGAGGAGAAGTGTCCCCCAGCAGAGAGAGCCACAAGCTGCTGCGAGGATGCTGGCAGGGCAATGTGGGGAGCGCTCTGAGCCACCCTCTGCCCCGGGGCGGGGTGTAAACCAGCATCCCTGGCAGTACCCCTCAGTCCAACCCACCTGGGATCAGCTGGGTTAACAGTGCCAGATCCAGATGCCTTGTGAAGGAGAAGCTTTAGTGTCAGGGAAGCTTCCCAGGCCCTGGGAGAGGAGTGGTCCTTTCTCCTCGCTGTATGCACCCAAACCAAGAGCCTTTAACTGCCTCCAGACACTGGAGCTGAGCTGTGCCTCTGCTTTTGGATCAGAGGACACAGCGAGTGGCACCAGAGGGCTCACAAGGGATTAGAGGAATTATTCTCCCCCCTGCTTTGTTCTTACACATGACAAGGCAGGAGGGGGATGTGGAGGAGGCACACCATTACCACAGAAAGGGGCACTTGCTCCAAATTCCAGGGAGGAAAAAGAAAAACGTGACGTTAAGTAATGGGTGCACAGGAGGGTGAAAGACAAAGCAGAGCAGGCAGAGAGGTTACTTCGCAGAGCTACACGGCTCCAGAGAGTCTTTATAACGCAGCCCAAGCAGGGTCCCCCTCACAGTTGTTCTCATCAACATGAATAATTATCCCTACCTAATGTTTTCCTCTTCATGGGCACTTGTGCACTGCAGACAGAGCCAACAAAGAGGCAAAGAGCACTAGAGGTGGGGATCCAGCGTGAACGAGCCCTCTAGAAAACAGAGAGAGGGGAGAGCGACCCTGTCATCGCATCCGTGTGCCAAGCCCCTTCCCTGAAGGGCCAGACCCCCCGTTCCTTTGAAAAACAAACCCCAAACCCACCACCACCACCAGAACAAGAGGCTGTGGGCTGAATGTGGAAAGCTTTCTCTGCAGGGAAGGGAGAGCTGTCATTCACCCACGATGCTGTTAGCTAACCTCCCTGTCAGGCTACCCCTGGGTACCAATCTCCTGGGCATCCAACGCACCCCCGGTGCAATCAGCCCTTTCAGCACTGTGTCTTCCAGAGTGTGCCGTGACAGATGCTCAGGAGGTGAAAACAACCCCCCCTGGCCATTTCTCTGGGACATCTTGTCCTTCCCAGAACGTGAAACTCTCCGGGACTTGCACGTGTTTGTGGCCCCTGCCCTGCGATGGTGTAACAGCCCCACACAGGAGGGTTTCGCTGACAAAAGGATTGCTCTGGGCTCCCGTTCAACAGGGAGATGAAATAATCCTAATGGCATCATCTCATTTGGCCTTTCTTTTGCTCCAGCTGTTCCTGCTTCTCCTCCAGAGATGCAGCTGCCTTTGAGAACCGCTGAATTGGAGGAGGAGAGGTTTTGGCTTCTGTCTCCCCAGTGCCCCCTTGCACTTTTGCCAAGGTGGTGGGGCTGTTTTCCCCAGGGAGATCAGCAACACGAGCAGGACAAACGCTGGCTGCCTTGTGTGATCACGTCTGTCTGGATGTCAGAGCAGGCTTTCCTGCATTTCCAAATGCAAGGCTCGAGGTGAAATTCAAGGAGGTGAAAATCCACACGCTACGCATCCAAGAATGCATCAAAGAGAATGAAGCTCCAGCCGTGACTTCCACGCAGCCCTGGACAAGACCATGGGCTTACTGGAGGATCTTCACCTTCACCTCATCTTTTCTGGCCTCCCATTTCTTGCAAGAGAGAAATGGGGGCAGAGACCCCCAGCTGCCCAGGGTGTAGCCCAGCATGCAGGCAAGGGGCTGCGGCACAGCAAGACCACAGCAAAAGGGCAAAAGACAGTTTCCTTCCTGAATTTCCTTCTAGAAGGGACCGAGCTAAGGAGGAGGGTCTGGGGAGGCTAAGATTTAAAAATAACCCCCTAACTCCTCCCAAAAATTAAAATCTAAATAACCAGAGGTGCCAGCACAAACACTTACAGCGTCTGCGCACGTGCCTGGGTTTTAGGCTGGGTTAAAGGCAAACAAGGTTACAAACTCAGCCTGCTGCTTCCTTACCTCCAGCCACAGCTTTGGGTCAGACACAAGTGCTGCCCAAACAGCTCCCTTTCCTCTGGGGAGGGGGGAAGCCTCGGCTGCTTTGTAGTCTGCAGGTAAACCTGCATTCCTCATCCTGCTCTTCGGGGAGGTCTTCTCTCCATGAGATTTCTCACAGATTGGGAAGGGGAACAAAGCCAGTGACAAAGAGAGGTCCTAAAGCAGCCTGGGGAGTCCTGGTCCTACTTCCTGGCTGCGAAGCTTACTTCCCAGAGTCTCTTCCTTCAAAAGCTTCTTGCCTTCAGTAAGGACTAACTGCTGCCCCTGTAGCTCAAGCGAGGCGCTTAACCTGAGCTCCCCTGGGGCTGTCAGAGGCTCCAGACACTTGCCCATGCCAGAAACAAGTGAAGATGCTCTTGCTCACCAGCAGCAGGTCAGGAGGTATCCTGGCTGGCAGCCTGACACGGTCTTGCTGAGCCCACCCTCTTGCTGCAGAGAGGATGCTCCCCTCTGCATCCTCTGCTGCGGCCACGTTTTCGGCAACGGGCTCAGTGTTTGCCAGCCCTGGGATTTCCAAACAACTCCGGCACTTAGCAGCAGCTGCCCTGGACTTTGCACTGCTTCCCCGTGTCCCTGGGAACCCTTTTGGTCCTTGGTCACCCCTCTGGGCAGTGCCAGCCACTGCAGATGCTCAGGCTGGAGCCCCTGGGGATGAACCACTAAGCACGTGGTGGCAAGCTGGTCCCCCACCCTCACCCCATGTCCAACCCTGCATGCCAGCAGACACGTCCCCATGGGAAAAAATCACTATGGGGCAAGCCTGGGGGAGAAGTGAAGCGCTGGGCAGTTTTGTGAGAGGCAGGGAATCATTTTGGGATCCAGAACAAGGGACTCAGCCATTTTCCTGAAAATGTGCTCCCTGTTGGCTTGGTTCTCAGAAACTCCCCCTCCCACAGAAGGCACAGACTCTCCCCTTAAATCAACACCACCGCTGAGACACCTCTCTCAGAGGATTTCCCCAAATGGCACAAAAATCTGCTGCTGCTGGAGCGGCTGATAGCAGCAATCCAGCGCTGAGCTTGGAAAGGAGAGAGCAGGACTGTCAGCTTTCAGGGAGAAAACCAAGCAAACAAAACCCCACGTGTTCCCCAGGAAAAGAAACCCAACAAACTGATGTGGAAAGCACCCAAAGCTTCCAGTACAGCCCTGCCCTTGCTGTGGCTCTTGTTCACTGAAGGACACCCCACCTTGTCCTGTACAAGCCAAGAGAGCCTTCCCAGGCAGTGGCACAGTGACAAGACCCACCGAGCTGGCACACAACACACAGCCCAGGTGTCTGGAATCCTGTGGGGATGCTGAGCAGGGACACCAGTCTCCCTGCACACTCAAAAGGTCCTTCCCAGTTAGGTACAGGCCTGATGACAAGGGAACTTGGGCCACATTTCTAGAGGTTTGGGCACTGCTGACTCCTCTTACCTCTGTGGGAAGGTAACCCCCAGGAGATCCTTCCTTCTCCCCCATGCAGAGCAGCTGGCCACTCATGCCTTTGGTATGCTGGGTGCTCTGGGCTCCCTTGTCATCTGCTGGGCTGGCTGCAGCCTTTGGTGCTCCAGGGCTGGGTGGAGCCGCAGCTGCCTCAGGGCCAGGGTGCAAAGGCATCTCCCCTGGGAGACCAGGGAAAGCTTTGCACAAAGCTGAAGAAAAAGCAGGAGAGGAAAGCAGCACAGGAGAAGGGATTTTACAGATGGCTGCTGAGCCAGGCACCACTGCTCCCTGGCAGGGACTCGCAGCCACACTTCTGCAGCTGCACCCTCTCACCGGGGCTTCCCACAGGATGCCCACCTGTATCACAGTCCACCCCAGTCCCAGGATGAGAAACCAGGGAGAGGTGCAATAAATAACCCCCTCCTGTCTCAGCAGACTGCCAGGGGAACCAAACAAAGGCTTGCAAGTGGCTCTTAGCCAGGGCTGCAAACAAATCCCTGACCCCAAAAAGGGGACGATGTGCTCATCTGTTGGAGGCACAGCTGAGAGCCCTGCCCATCTCCCAACGAGGAGACAAAGCACTTCATCCTTCACAGCAACCCCCATCCCTGCTGGGGAAACTTCACGGCCTTCAAGAGCATCTTTGCTGGGGGGACAAAAACAAACATCCCACCAAACCCCAAGCCCTGCATCAATATTCCCACCTCGGGCAACGGTCCTCAGCTGAAGCGTAGGGAATGGCAGTGGGATGGAGCAGCCAGCACACAGGCTGAAAGGGAAAACCACTCAGGACTGCTGCCCGGAGCGAGGAAGCGACACAATGGCAAGATGACAACAGGCCCATAAATCAGCGGGGGTGGAGGGAAAGCGGGGAGCATAAACGCTGGATGCACAGGGAAGTGGAGGCATAGGCAGGGGCAGAAGGTCCTGAGGAAACTCCACCGCCGGCACCAGGAGAAGGTTTTCCTGCTGAGCGGAGCCAGTCCGATGGGCATGTGCCAAAAGGACGGAGCCTGTGACCTGCACCCCATCACCCTGGCCTGGCATAGGGTACTGCTGAGGCAGGACACCAGGACTGCCTGGCCCCTCCTGGGCAATGCGGTGGATTATCTGCTGGCACGCAGCGCAGTGTGGTATCTAAACCTGTGGGGAGTGTCATGATAAAGGACAAAACGTCCTGCAGTGCTTGCTGGCAGCTTTGCCTGGGCCCCTCACACTGCTGGGACCCTGTTGTAGGGCATCAGCATTACTGCTCCCCTGCACCACACGGGTCTGCTCTTTCCACAAGCCAGGGCTTGTCCTGCACCATGTCAGCAGCTCTTCTACCTTAGGGCCACCAGTAAGGTATGGGGGGTATCATCCCCAGGGACAAGTCCCAAGCCAAGAGCACCCCTCACAAGGAGACTAGAAGTGCAATGGGAAGATGCGCCGTTACGGGAAGTCCTGGGGCACTGACCTTGGGGGAAGCACGGTGAAAGGCCACAAAGCCCGTGGCCTCAGCCTGTGGGTGGCCTCTGGTCAGACATGGACACTCCAAAGGGCACTCTGCAGGACAAGACTTTCGCCTCAAGTCCTTCAGGTCCAACCACTTTGGGTTCACCAAAGGCACTGGGTGTTCCTGGGGGCTTGACACCACCGTTAAAGGGGGGTGTGTGTGTGTGTGTGTGTGTGTGTTCAGGGATCTCACTAAGCAGAGCTGTCATGGGGAGAGAGACCACTGGATGCACCATGGCCTTCCAGCCATGCCCACCCAGGTGAGGATTGCAGCTGGAGGAGCCTGGAGACACAGAGGCCACGCTTTGGTGAACATGCCGGCACCTCTGTTGGTAACTGTGCCCCCTCCACAGCCCTCACTTTACCTCGTGCTGGATTAAGACCAAGCAGCATCTAAAACAATTGCTCCAAACCTCCCTCCCAGCTGTGAGCTACATTTTCTGGGCTGGAAATGTCTGACAACACATTCTGCCACGGATGCAAGGAGCTCTTCGAATTTGATGCGGCAGCTGTTCCTTCCCTCATTACAGGCAGCACTTCCTCAGGGATGACCCCCATATTTATGCCCTCAGCTAGGAGAAGATGCTCTAGCACATGTGGAAACAGGCTCCAGCTCTACAGCAGGATGAGGATGGTCTCCAACAGGCAGCACCTGACCCCATCCTACTGCCTCCAAAATCCCTGACTCTTCAAAATTCCCCACCCCTCAAAATCCCCTTTGCCTGGGCAGTTACAGAGCCAAGCCATGCGCAGGGTAAAGGGCTGGAGGGTGCAGAGCGCATGCAGCAGGGTGAGCTCGAGCCTCCGGTGTTGGCAGAGGCAGCTCTGTTGTGTGTGAGAGGAGATCCCTGCCCCTGCAGCGTTCTGCTCGCGTAAGCAGTGTTTATGCTATTATACTCAGAAAAGCAATAACATTCCCGGCACTAGATGCTGCTCTCAATAGCTCAGGGAGCGGATAAGAATCCCAGGGATGTGTCATTCCTGTTCGAAGCCTTGGTCACCCTGACCTCCGCGGGTATTTTCGAATCAAGCTGTTTAAGCTCTGGCTCTTTACCAGCCTGTTTGTCGCATCTGCTTTTTATGGAAACTTTTCCAAGACCCAAAGCCCTGCTGTGTATCTTCTGCTCACCAGGTCTCCTGGTCCTGTCCTGGTTTCAGTCAGGATAGAGTTCACTCCATGTGTAGCAGCGGATGGGATGCTGTGTTTGGGAGTTACAATGAAAGCAGTGCTGAGAACACCCTGATGTTTCTAGTTGCAGTCAGACAGTCAAAGCCAGGACTGGTGAAACAGATGGGCCAAAGAGAGTATTCCATGCCAATTACGTCCTGCCCAGGATAAAGGGGGCTGATGGGAGGAAGAAGGGGGGCGGTTCCGGGACGCGAGGGTCTTGGGGGACGGTCGGGTTCCAGGACGGCTCTGGGTGGTGCGGCCTGAGCTGTGTGGTTGGGTGAGAAACTGCATTGGGTATCAATAGTTTCATATTCTTTTGCTCTAAAGTCCTGTTAGCATTGGTATATTTGATCTTTCTGTTCTCTTAGTAAACTCTCCTTATCCCAACCCACGGGCCTCTTAGTTTCTTGGTTTTGGAGTTATTTGCCCCTTCCTTTTCCCTTCCCTTGTTTCCCCCCCCTTTCCCTTTTCTCCTGCTCTTTAACTTTAAGGAGCAGGCAGCTGCGTGGATCTCGGCCACAGCCGGGGTGAAACCACGACAGTTCCATTGAATGAGGCGAAGGCCAGTTAATTAAAAGAGAGATCTCCGTCTCCCAGCCGGCACACCGCCCTCGGCCCGAGCAGCGCTGCTCCCGCCCCATGCGCAGAGCCTGGGCACGGTGCCCACCGAAAAGGAAAAAGGGGAAGCAGTGGCTGTCCTGATGGAGACTCACACGAGCCCCTCGGAGCTCATGGAGTTTGGAAGCTCGCCATGAAACGGGAAGGCAAAACACCAACCACAGAAGTAGCCTCTTCTTCTCCCCCCGTCCCAGGAGATGAGGAACAGCTCTTGGTGGGGATATATTTGCGCTGTACCGGGATCCAGTGAAGGAGCGTCGAAGCAAAAGTGAAACACTGCTCTCTCCCTCCAGAGCTCACAGGGAAATTAAAAAAAATTAATAAAAAAAGATAAGATAATCAGTTTGTTTCCTATCACAGAACGACCAGGTTGGAAAAGCCCTTTAAGCTCATGGAGTCCAACCGTCCCTGTCCTGTGCTGCCCCAGACCCCTGAGCACCTCATCTCCCCTCTGTTCAACACCCCCAGGGGCAGGGACTCAGCCCCTCCCTGGGCAGCCTGGGCCACAGCCCCACAACTCTGCCAGGGAAGAACTTTGCCCTCCCAGCTGAGCTGACCCTGCCCTGGCACAGCTTGAGCCCATTGCCCCTTGTCCCAGCTCCTGTCCCCTGGCTGAAGAGACCAGCGCCCACCTCTCTGCACCCTCCTGGCAGGGCAGGGGAGGTGGGGAGAAGGTCTCCCCTCAGCCTCCTCTTCTCCAGCCTCAACACCCCCAGCTCCCTCAGCTGCTCCTCAGAGGATTTGCCCTCCAGCCCCTTCCCCAGCCTGGTTGCCCTTCTCTAAACTTGCTTGAGGACATTGTTGTCCCTGTAGTGAGGAGCCCTGAACAGCGAAGCTTGGGTACGTCACTGCTGCGGGGTGCAGTGAGGTTCTGTAGCCCTCAGGCCACTCACCTGGGCCTGCCCCAGGGATGGCACCTGTGCGAGGTCTCCATCACTTGCCAATGGGAGATGCAGCTCCAGACCCCAACCCATAACACAGCCCTCTTCAAGTTCCTCAAGCAAGGGTAGGAAATTGGCCAAGCTCTTCCCACAAGAGGCTCCTTCCTTTCCACAGGGATTCTCTGATAGCAAGACCTATTTGGCATTCCCATATCTCCTCTGAGGTGGAACACATCCTGGAGGGCATGACCAGGACCAGCCTGTGTCCTGGCAAGGGCGGACAGAGTGGGCTGCCAGCAAGCGAGCATCCCAGTTAGCAGGAGAGAGGGGATGGGTGGGCTCACAGAGCCCACAGCCCCCACTGCAAAGTCCCACGTCCCTGTCCCCACAGCATTTCTAGTGCAGAAGGGCTGCTTCATAAGCAGCAGACATGCACAGCTTCGCTCAAAACCCCTCTCTGTAATTACAGATCCATGGTTTCTTCTGGGCTTCCATTCATTTAATCACGCTTTCTCATCTGCATTTAATACCCTGAGCTCTGTCAGAGGGCAAAAACACAGCCTTTACATCCAGAAGGACAAGAGTTCCCTGCAACAGCTGCTATATTTAACAAAAAAAATACACTGGGTTGTCATGGCAACCCTGGTTTCTAAAAATAGACATGCCATATCCAGCACAGTCAAGAGCACAGGCAGCACTAACGGAAGCTGCTTTAATGGAGCGCTGGGAAATGGAAGTAAACTTTTATTCTTCACGGGGATGGGTATCAGGCAAATCATGCACCATCACACAACCCTCTGCTAATTAAAACCTTGATCCAGTGCAAAGAATCCCCAGTTCCCTTGGCCCAAACACTGATCTGTGTTCTCTAGTGCCTCAACTCACGAACCTGCTCAAAACCAGGGGTGGGGGCTGAGGCAAGCTGAGGCAGCTGAGCTGCCGTGATCCTGGCATGCCAGGGCTGGATGCCGTTGCTTTTCCTCCTGGCACTGACATGCCAATGGCCAGCATGGCCAAGCCACCATCAGCAGGTGGCTCTGGCATCAGGGTAAGGTTGCAGCTTCCCAGGAAGTTTCGTAGGTTGTGGTGTCACCCCCAACCAGATCTGTTTGGGTGAGGCTGTTTTGGTAACCTCTGTGCTCCCAGCTGGTGCTCAAAAGAGCATCTGGTCGTACCTTGCTTTAAACAACCCTCACAGAACAGGTATCAGAGCTACACAGATTTCCAAACGGCCTCTTACCCCTCCACTGACAAAATCAAGTCTCCAGGCCTTAAATCAGGCTCCCCCCCGACCCAGGGCACCCTCCTCCTTTCTCCCTAAAATACAGCCCCCCCCACCCCACCCCCCCCCCCCCCCCCCCCCCCCCCCCCCCCCCCCGGCATAGCACTGTTAGCAAAATGCAAGGAGCACCCAGCAGCAGGAGCCGGCTGAGCATCTTCTGAAAGGAGATTAGCGAGGCTGAGTAGCCACAGCCTGCTCACCAACAGCAGTTGCTCCCCGTTTGCAGTCTGAGCCTCCAGCCATCTCACTAATTCTCCTTGACGTTTCTTTCTCCGAGAGGTTTGCCAGATTGCAAACCCACCCCCCTCACCCCCCCCAGCGTAGTTTCCAAGCCCCGCTTCCTGGGGATGGGAGGATCAGCTGCATGCTTGCTGCAGCCTCTGTGTGTGTGTGTGTGTGTGTGTGTGTTTGTGTGTGTCCCTGTGTCCCTGTTTTAGCTGGCTTCTAGGAACCCTCAAGCGTGGCGGTGGAGTGCTGCATGCTTTCTGGATGATGCGCGGCTCTGCTTGACTTCTGCACCGTTCTTTAGAGGAAGGTGTTGGGTAGCAAGGGAAGAGCTCTTGAGGAGGAAAACACTTCCCATTGATGTAGCAGTGTGTGTGAGTGCTCTTTTTTTTTTTGCTCCCCTTCACCCCCCATCCATTAAGGAAAACCAGATTGTCAGGCCCGACGGGCACCTACGCCAATCCAGTGTGGTGTTTTCCCCATTTCATGCCGGATTCCAGCAGCCTTGGAGGAAACCAAGGGATCCTGCAGTGTGCAGCACTGCCAGCCCTTCCCCAGCACTGAGCATTCTGCCTCAGGTTTCTGTCACTCCTGAACTTCACAGGCTCTTCCCGTTGGCTGTAATAACCAGAGTTTCCTCAGAGTCTCCAAAAGCAGGGTTCTGATTGCGGCCAAATTCAGGCAACTGTATAGAAAGGGAGGGGGTGGTGTAGCTTGTGAGCTCCGTGGACAAACTGGCTGTCCAGAGACCAGAGGACTCATACGTGCCAAAACCAATAAATAATTCCAATGAGGGTTGAAACAGCATTGAAGATGACATCACTTGGCTTCAACCCCAGGTTACTCTATAGCCCAAACTTTGAGCTGCGAGGTGCAGACACCCTGGGCAGCTCACGATCTTCTGAGCATACCCTTCAGTCCTTGCAGTGGAAGACCATTGTTCTCCCTGAGAAAATGCCTTGTTGGACAGCTTGCCAAGGCCATGCCAACCCCACAGGCTCTTGCTGTGGGCCTCAAAACAACTCATCACGCAAAATTGAAGCCCTTCTCTCTGCACACTTCAGCACCAGGCCCTGCCGAATGCATGAATCCCCCTCCCTTATTGGGCATGAAGGGAGACCAAGGGGGTAAATACTGGCAAGCAGCAGGGGTTCTCTTGACTCATCGCATCTCCTGCCCATGGTAGGCACACCAACATTACTTCCCCTTTGGCTCACAGTGAGGGAATGCCTCTCCCCTTCATCAGCTGCATCTCCACCTCTGGGTTTGCTCGGTACACTGGCATACACCGGCACGATCAGCACCACGACACAGTCTGTTACCCAAAACTGAAAGGTTTATGGGTGCTGTTGAATTGGTCAGCATCCAGAGCATGTTACTGTGCAACAAACGTCCCCCTTCCCATACGTACTCACCCAGCTGGGGGTGCAGGCGTATCCAGCTCACAGGGGCTGGCTCCGGCACCGAGCTGCGGCTGCTGAGAACCTGGCTGGAGGGTGCTGCGGCAAGGAAGAGTTGAAGAGCATCAGCACGGGCTTGGTGGGGGAGCCTTGCTCGAGGACTTCAGGCTTTGTTTGCTTCATCCTGACCCAGTTCCTGGCCAATCCCACCTCACTGTGAACTCACTGCAGAGGATGTTTCTTTGACTCTCTTCGCCACCTGTGCTGTCCCATTACAATTTCTGCCCAGCACCTTTCTGCAGCCTCCCCGGGTCTCTGGAAGTGGAGCACACTTGTCCTCCTGTATTTTCTTTCAGGTCTGGTCCACATTTACCCCAACCACACGTCCTTCCTCCCTGCAGCACCCAGTATTTAGAAGGACTGTGGTTCTTTACAGCCACCGAGGGCCCTGCACCAATAGCTGTATCTGCATCACAGCAGAACCTCCTTGTTATCAACAAAGTAAATTTGTGGTACTGAAGAGCCTGCCAGTCAATCCATACCTTTCTGATGCATGAAAGGAATTTAATGCTGAATATTCTCCAAAAATGGGAAGGGGCATGGATGAGCTTTAAAATAAATGCCCACACAACAGCAGGTGGTCCAGCTCCTCAGGCTGGGCACGGCTTCTAAGCACCCAGCTGGACCAAGCAAATCAAGTGGAGGACACTTGCTGCTAGGAGCTGGAGCTTTCAGAGCAGGGCAGGGAGCTAAGTGCACAGATCCTGTCACTGCTAATGGTGTTTGTGTTTACAGCACCCCAGGAGTTGCTTTAGAAACTGCCGTGCCCGGGCTGTTAACCCAGCCTCACCTGCTGCTTTGCTTTTGGCACACAGAGGCGGAATCGCATCGTGTTTGGATGCACAGGGCGCGTCGGGAAACGCTCCCACGATTTGCCTCCCGCGCTCCTGCCTTTGGGCTGATGGAGATGAAAAGGAGCTTGAGCGACAGGAAGAGGGGACAAGGCAGCAGGGGCTCGACCTGCTGTCCTCACCCAAAGCTCACTGACATCATGGGGAAAAGGGAACCAGTGGCGGTGCTGAGAGGTCCGGGGGGTGGAAATGAGAGTCCCTAAAGGGACTTGCGCCTGGCTCCCAACCCTTCAGTGACACCTCCTGCAGCCCACCCAAATAACGGGCTGCAGGCAGTTCTTAGCACTGGGTACTGTGGCACCCCACCAGGAAGAGCAGAAGCTTCATGGACAAAGCTCAGTTGTTTAAGGTCCTTCAGTGTTCCACCTCATCAGTGGCTGGGGCACAGGTGAGCTATGCTTTCCTGCTGGATGTAGGGGGAATTTCTTAGGCTGACTTGTGTTCAAGAACCCTGGCTCCTCTGCTGCTGGTCACCACAGCATCTCCTTCTGGGACCTTTCACTCCCAGTGTCTTTCTTAAAGAGATGTAACTAAAGATAATGAAAGGTTTCCTGAGGGCATCCTTCCCTCCATCACTCAGTGAGGTAGGACCGCATGTATACATGACATCAACCTCCTGGATTCTGCACAGTACCAACTCACCCAAGCAATGCCCAGAGTCAGGTGGGGGCTTTCCCAAGGAAACATGGCTTTTGACAGCACTGTCCCAGCCTCCACCTGCTGATGTCAGCCACAGGCAGGCAATGACAATTGTACACGAGCCCACAAGGCTTCATCTCCACAGACTGGTAAAGAGTTTGGCCAACACACAGACCCTAAAGCGGTTGTGCTCTGAGAGTTGAATCCAAGAGAGATCATGAAAAGCGCTCGAGATTTACAGGGATGAGGCACAATGAATACAGCAAGCTGCTCAGTTTTGATGTGAATCTTGCCAGATTTACCTCACATGCTTAGCTGAGACCCCTGGGAGAAACTGATGGCAGCAAGCACCCAGCCCCAGAGAAGCCAAGGAGACACATCCCAGCAGGGCCCAGGCACCAGCATGTCCAGCCAATGCCTCCAGCCAGGAGGCAGACACAGCTCACCTCAAGAAAGCTGCATTGGAGGATGTTCAGCCATCTCAAGTCCTCACCTTCCTCCTGATGCCATGCCACCAAGTTGGCTCTGGCTTGTGCCCTGTCCTTGCAGGCCTCCCTGATCTTATGGCATGAGACAACTCGGCCTTGGCCTGGGATTTCTCATAAGGAAAGGAATTGTGGCTACCCACAACCAGCACCAGCTGACATGTGGGTCATCACCCGAGCCACCTTGGCTCCCTCATCCCGCTGCTGGCTACCAGAAAGCAGCTAAGGTCTGCCTGGCTTCCCAGCTTGCTGTATCCTCTCCAGTGCTGCTCCAGGCACCGGCAGTAGAAGAAGCAGGAAGCAAATTTTCACTGCCCTCCTGGAGACTGGTGCAGCATGGGTATCGAAGGAGGAGAGCAATTGTAGCTCAGAGCCATCTCCCACTGCTCCGGCCTCCCCCACTGTTTTCCCTTCGGGTTTTAGCATCTGGCTTGCAGAAACAGCTCTATAAAGCCTCCACAGGAAACCCAGGGATGGTCACAGGCAGCACAGTCTGTGTGCTTGTAATAGATCTGACCTACTCTGCACTTGCCAGCATACCCTGTGCGATCAACACGCCCGCTTCTGGCAGGCAAACCCTGAGACAAACCACAGCAGGACTCTGATTTCACCAGGAGCCTGCAAGGAACCCACAGTACAAGTCAAAGGATGCTCTGGTACATCCAGCCTGCTGCTGGAAATGATCTCACCCCTCTGATGACAAGTGCATCTACAGGATCACCAGGACACTCTACGGAGATGGTCTCCTAAAGGAAGGTCTGCTAAAAGATGCAGCATCTTCTGGTACAAATTTGGCCGAGTTTCTTATTTCCAGGAGTATTTCCAGGAGTTAAAGCTCAAGAAAGAACATGATTCATTATCAAGCCTTCTCATTGGCAGGCATGCCCTCTAAAATGAGAGCAGATGTTTGCTTCTCCTTGTCCCGATCTGCATCATGTGCATTTTTAATTCTAAGATGATTTTTCTTGAGGAGACATTAACACTTCCTGGGTCGGAAGCAAGAGGCACCACGAGCCAAAACTCCTGATGTTAGGGGCTTCCTAAGCATCTCTGTGCACTGCCCCAGCGTGGAAACACCAAGAAAGGATTTCCAGTGCTGCAGGAGACCAATAAAACCTTGAAACCACGACCAGCTACAGCAAATCCTCTCCACAACACCTGGCAAACACAGACCCCAGCTCATCCCACAGAAGGAGCACTGCAGGAGGTGAACAGCAACTACACACCAGTTCAGCTACCGAGGGGGAAAACCCCCAAACCACCCACCAAAAAACAAGTCACCAGCCCTAAAATTCAGGCTTTGGAGTCTGGAAAGACTGCAAGGCAGAACCTGGGAAGCTGTAGCATAGCTGGACTATTTCCTAAGTAGACCCATAGGCACGCACTTGTCATGTGTCCCAAATGTCCCACTGCACTTCTCCATGGTGGGAGAACCTCAAGACAAGAGGGGACCACTGGGATGGGAGGTCCAACCAAGCACCGTGGTGGCCTTGTAGGGGACAAAACCCACACTTCAGCCAAACGGGTATTTTGACAACATCTCTTTTTAAAATGCCTGCATCAGAGCAGGGCATTTTGCCCGTGCAGACTTTCCACTGAGGAATTCCTCGGTTTAGCCACTTTTTCCTAAGAAAGAAACAAACCCAAACCATTTTCCAGTCCCAGTCCAGTCCTTCAGGTTGACCAGACCTGGCCAACAAAGTAGAGCCAACAAACACAGAGCTGGGATGGCGTACCACAGCGTGACCTCTCCTTCCAGCCTTTTCTTGAGCAAAACCTCTTATAACCACCTTGAATTTTGCCTCTGGTTTCGTTTCTTGGCTCCAAGTTCAGCCAGGTCTGTCTCCAGGAGTGAGGAATTAAGTAGCACAGTTATTCCAAAGTAAATTGGTCAGCGATTGCTTTCCCATAGCAAGAGAGTTGTTTTCTTAGGGCAAACCACTTTTATTCTTGAGGAGAGTGTCAGCAGGAGGAACAGCCAGAGGAAACCTGGCGATGCTGCTACTCTGGAGTTGTTACCATCACATAGAAAAGCCCCTGAGCTTCACCCCACCAGTGATTCCGTCAATATGAGCTGGGGAACTGCTTTGGCAGGGGGGTTGGACCCGATGATCTCTTGAGGTCCCTTCCAACCTCTATGGTTCTGTGATCCTGTGATTTGTGGGGCCAGACAAATGGGAACGACCTGCTCTTTAACGTGCACTGGTTGAGGATGTCAGAGTCGGGGTTCCCCATAAATGCCCATGGCGTGGGCTGGGGGTGTGAGGAGAATGCTCCATCTCCAAACCCAAAGGGCAGAGAAAACGTGGAGCTGCTCCAGCGAGGGAGAAGCGTCTATAATTAATGTAGTGGGAAAATTACACGTTTATATAGCCCCCCCAAACACAATAGCAGACATCCATTTCCTGCAGGGCTGTGGACGCTTGCCAGCCCACAAATAAATCACAAAAACACAAAGCCAACAAGGAGGAAAAGAAAGGGGAATTATCACATAGGATGCAGCAGCCTTTTGTACCAGGAAAACAACCAGCCTCTCCACCAGACATCTATTGTTTATCAATAATAATCCCTAACGCTCCCGCCATTTGAGTCTCAACTGGGAAGTGATGTTCAAACCAAACGATGGAGGGTCTCCTTGGGTTTTGCAGGCTCCAAATGCACAACAGAGTGGTCCCTGGGGATTCGTACCAACCTGCCCCGGAGGCATTTGTGACACCAAACGCAAAAAACCCACAGCAAACCTGATATTACATAGATTTTGGCATAGGTAAAAAGATGGAATAAACCCAAACTTCCCCACTTTCCTCCAGGACATGGGTGCCTGGTGTGCAGGGACAGAGGCATTCAGTGGTCTGGCAGCACCTCCACAGAGATTGTGTCGAGTGATGCTGGAGATTGAAAACAAGGGAACAAACAGTTTTAGTGAGGACTTGCAGAGCCTCTCCCAGAAATCTTCCCCCCCCCCCATGCCTTTCCCCACAGAAGTTCAATGGCATGAGCTCCAACTCCACAGCAGACTCCAGTCAACGAGAGCGTCTCCATTGACTTTCAAGTGCCTTTGGCGCAAGCACTGGGGCCATGACTCCAGCTTCATGGCTTCCCCTGTGGTTTGTGAAGTTGGGCTTTATCGGCAACAGTGGGATGGAGGAGAAGGTCCATTAGTGGGTTTCAGAAGGATAGTTCCTGTTTTCTTCCCAGCATGGGGCAGTTATATATGAATTACAGGCACGTACCATACTTTCCAGAATATATTTTGGCTACAACACTGGCAAACGCATGAGCACTCCCAAGGGTTGGCTTGGTTTTCCTCTGCCTCTGCTCCATGCGCAGTGGGGTGACTGCTGCTCTCAAGATTCCTTTTGGAAACACAAAGGGGTCTCACCACATAGGTCTCTGTGCCTAGCCCTGGCACCTCATCTCAGGGGTCCCTCAAAGCACGGTGGGAGTTGTGGATCCCTCTGAGCCCAGCTACAGCGGCTGGACCTGCTTCTGTGCGAGATCTGCTGGAACTGTTGGAGAAGGGTCAGAGGAGCCATGGAGATGCTCAGAGGGCTGGAGCAGCCCCACTAATGAGAGAGGCTGAGGGAGCTGGGCTGGGTCAGCCTGGAGAAGAGAAGGCTGTGGGGGGACCTCATTGCAGCCTGCCAGTCCCTGAAGGGAGCAGAGACACAGGAGGGGAATCAAGTTTTAGAAAGGGTAGATAATGTCGGGACAAGGGGGATGGAGTAAAGCTAAAGGAAGGAAGATTTAAATTAGTTATATGGGGGAAGTTTTTTACAGAGAGAGTGGTGAGGGGCTGGCACAGGCTGCCCAGAGAGGGGGTGGGTGCCCCATCCCTGGGGTTGTTCAAGGCCAGGTTGGCTGGGGCCCTGGGCAACCTTGTGTAGCTCCAGGCCTGGAGGTTGGTGTCCCTGCCTGTGGCAGGGGGTTGGAGCTCTGTGCTCCTTGGGGTCCCTTCCAACCCAGACCAGTCTATGATTCTGTGATTCTATGATCAATGAGAGCTATAGCTTGAAGTTTTTTAGGTTTTAGGCTGAAGTTTTTTAGGTGGCACCTCTGCTGCTCCTGTAGAAGCTTCTCCTCCACCTCTTTACATGCTAGAAGAACATTCAGGTGTGATCTCTTGGGCTGAGGTTGGTTTATCTCACTGAGCACTCTCAGTTGGCTGCCTTGCCACCAGACCCTCCAACAGGACCAGAGGTTCCATGACCTGGATCAGATAGAATTAAATTCTTCCCCCCATTCCAGGCTTGCTGAACCCAAATCCTCACACTTCTTGCTCTAATCCTCCCATTCCCAGGAGGCAGTGGGGAAACACAGCTGGCACTCAGCAATGTCAGGGGACCAAGCAAAATGCTTGGCTGCACCTCACACAGTTAAGCTTGTCCTTCCTTTCCTTGGCCTCCTTAAAAAAATCAGGGGGAAAAAGGGAAATTTTTTTTTTAAAAACAGAGAGGAATTGTCCATATTGACACACACAGAGAAAGGAAACGTTTGTTTAGGAGAAAATTGGGTTCCTCTGGCTGATTATTGGCTGCCGTTCAGGAGGAAGGGAGAGCAGCAGCAGCCATTAGCGTCTGCCTGTTCCTCAGTGATTTGGGCTTTTGTGTTTGGAATGACGTACCTAATTCTGATAAAGGTATTAGTGTGTTTCTTGGCCTGAATAATAAATTATTCAATGCAAATCCCTCTATTTATGAGCTTTAATGACGAGATCTTAAACGCCAACACTAAAGACATTCAAAGCCCACAGCAGCTCTCACCGTGCTGCACAAACCAAGTACCCACATTTCTTTATGGGGTGCTTATTTCGGGGATGAGGGCAGGCCCTGAGGGTGGGAGTGGGGTTTTTTGGATACTCAGACAGACCTTTGCTCAAAGCTGCCTGGAGCCCACCCTGCAGCCACAAGCAGCACCCAAGAGCAGGGGCTCCCTCAGTAAAGTCCCCTGAACTGGGGACCTAGCAAGCTTCCTCTTGAGCTCCTTATGCCTAAGTGGTGTGCAGGAACAGATAAGCACTTTCAGGATAAACACATCTGGAAGCAGCTTGCTAGCTACAAAGAAATGCTTATTAACACACTTTTTTTTAGGGTAATAATGGAGCAAAATTGAAACAGAGCAAGCACAGGCTAGAGTTTTCATACGGGGAGGAGGGGAAGCTGGCCTAAAACCCAGAGCGCTCACAGCAACTTTGACGTCCTTCAGAATGGCAGGCTAATTTATGGGGGTTTTAATTTGTATTTCCATTTTGCTTTTGCTCAATGCCATCCTAATTCCAACTCTGGCTTCTTGAAAACCATCGTTTCCAAACCAGAGCAACGCACTGAGATTCCTGCAGCACCAAGCCCTGGTTGGTCTCTCCCTCTGGCTCTGCCCTGCAATCAAGTGGGTTTTCAATGGGCCTGGCCCAGCTCACACCAGGGCACATCAGCCCTCATGTCCACTCATGGGACCCTTTCTGAAAAGGCCTCAACTGCTGCTCAGATCCACTCACCCACCAAAGGCCCTGGACCACAGCCAGATGTGGGCGAGCTGATGCTCCCTGTTCTGGAGTGACATCTGTCTCCATCTGACCCAATTAGCTGACTACACAGAAGAGGACCAAAGCCTTGCAGCAGCAAAGGGGCACTAAAACAAATCCCATCGAACCCTTGGCTCAAACAGGGGTTCAAGAAGAGTTGACAAAGCACCCCAGAAGGAATCACAGAATCACCAGGTTAGAAAAGCCCTTTAAGATCATCAAGTCCAACCGTCCCTGTCCTGTGCTGACCCATATCTCTGAGCACCTGTTGCAGTTTGCTGGAGCTGTGCTGCTGAGATGGCTTTTGCAAAGCAGCAGTTAGAGTTTTCTGTGAGTTCCAGACAGTAAATTGGCCAATTCAAGGCCAAAGTTACCCCTGAGCAATCAGAGGTGGATTCACAGCGCCTCTGGGAATCACACAGAGGAGAAAAAACCTGCAGGCTGGGGCACTTTGCCACTGGAATGGAGAGTGGGAAGATGTGACCAGCGGCACCGACACCAAGGCCAGGCCCAGAAGGAGGAGGGGGGAAAGGAATGTGGGAAGAAAGTTTCCCCTGCAGCTCCTGGTGAAGATCATGGTGAAGCGGGTTGTCCCCTCGCAGCCCATGGATGAGGACAGGGAGCAGAGACATCTACACCCTGTGCAGAGGTTGATCCACGCCTCAGCAGGTTTGCTGGGGGAATTGAGACTTTGCAGGGAGCCAGACTGGGGGAGCCTGGGCCTGAACGTCAGCACCCATGGAAGGGAGGCCTGCTGAGAGGCCTGTGGGGAGGAGGTGATTCCTGGATGGAAGGGAGGCCTGCTGAGAGGCCTGTGGGGAGGAGGTGACTCCCCGATGGAAGGGAGGCCTGCTGAGAGGCCTGTGGTGAGGAGATGATTCCTGGATGGAAGGCAGGCCTGCTGAGAGGCCTGTGGTGAGGAGGTGACTCCCCAATGGACAGGACTCACGCTGCAGGAGTTCATGGATATGACTCTGTGTGGGTGGGACCCCACGGTGCTGTAAGGGAAGAGTGTGTGTGTGTGTGTGTGTGTGTGTGTGTGTGTGTAATGCCCCCCCAGCTGGGACAGAAGACAGCTCAGGCAATGGACTGACACCCTCCCCCACTCCCCATTCCCTGCCCCTCCTGGTGCTGTGATGGGAGGGAAGAAGGGAGCGAATTGATGGTTAAAGCTCAGGGTGGGAAGAGGCGAGGGGTGGGGGGAGTAGAAGTGTGAAGATCTGGGGAAGGAAAGCAACTGGTACCACCAGAACCTCACTGCCCATTCCCTGCCCCTCCCCACGCCATGTTGGGGGGGAAGAAGGGAGTAAAATCGTGATGAGGTTTGAGTTTGCTAAGAAGGGGAGGGGTGGGGGGAAGGTGCTTTAAGACCTGGCTGCTTCCCATTGCCTCATTCCAGTTCACTGGGTGTATCAGTCGTAGTTGGAATAAATCACTGTCCTTTATTCTGTGCTGAGTCTGTTTTGCCCGTTGCACTAATTGCAGAGTGATCCCTCTGGCCTTAGCTCAGGTTCTGAGCCTCCAAATATATATTTTCTCCCCTTTTTGGCTGAAGGGGGGAGAGAGCAAGCAGTTTGGTGGGCATTTGGCCTCTAGGCAGGGCCAAACCCACCACAGTACCTCATCTCCCCTTTGTTAAACACACCCAGGGGCAGGGACTCAGCCCCCTCCCTGGGTAGCCTGTGCCAGGCCCAGATAACTCTGCCAGGGAAGAACTTTTCCCTCACATCTAATCTGACCCTGAAAGTTCATGAAGTTTAAGATGCCCCAAAATGTTCAAGGAGTTACAGAGGCCCCAAAATGCCATATTGGGGGATGACCTGCAAACAAGAAAACAGCCTGCTGTACTTTGGAGCTGCGTAGTTTTGGTTGTAAAAAAGTTAATTGGGGAAAAAACCCCTGCTGTCCCATCAAGCTACTTCAGAAGGCACAGTGTTTGCTCAGGCTGGTGGCTGTCAGTAACAACAGAGCCCGTTTCTTAGTTTTAAGACCTGCCAGGGTAGAAACAACCGCTTCCCTTCACATCAAGTGCCATTTGGTCAGAAACCAAGCCCTTTTAACATCATTTAAGAGCAATAATAGCAGTTGCACTGTGTTTTCCTTTGTTTTCCTGGTTTATCCACAGACTATGGCTGGATAAAAGAGTGTAAGGCCACTGCTGACCTCTAACCAATACAGTAAAATCAGGGATGGGGAGGCTACAGACCGTAACTACTCTGCACAGGGCACACAGTACTTTACAAACCCAGGTAACTCTGCTATTCCATGCCAGTATCTTTGCTTTCAGCCCCACACAAAGCCAGGATCAAATCAGCAGACATACGAGGAGGCGCATTCCATCCGGAGACACTTCTCACCACCACCCAGAAAAGAAAAACAACTCACCCTGCTATTCCTCCTTCCAACTACCAGTGGCAGCATCGTGGAGGTGCTTTGTCCTCCCTCACATGGCACCCCAGCTGCCATGACCAAAACCAGGGGAGCTCAAGATGGAATCTACAGCAGCTCAAAATGCAGAGCACAAGCACAGGCTACGCTTACACTCGTGCTTCACCTGCATGTGGGACATTCCAAAGCCCCCTGGGTACCATCTAGCCATCTGCAAGTGGAGGCTGTGCATCCCCTGCAGACTCCTCAGAGCAAGATGCCACTTCCAGACAAGTGCCTTAAAATAGCAGCTTTTTCACTGGGGGTAGCTGCTGCCTTACAAAACCTCGCTCATGTCTGCTTAGCCTGACCAAGAATGTGCTTCTTAGCTTGAGGTTCAGCCCAGCTAGGAGAAGAAGTAGGATGTATCATTTCACACCTCTCTGTGGGCTTCCCAGGGCTGGCAGTGGAGATTTTAATTGACATGAGATATGATTTTCTCCTGCTAACTGCTCCAACACTTCCCAGAAAGCGCCAGCCTCACTCTGCCATCACCAGCACCAGCCATGTCCTTGTCTGCAGCGGTGCACAGAAATACAAATTGCTGGCTTTATTTTCCTTCTCTCATTAGGCTGTCGTCAGTCCAGTCCCTCCAAAATCCAGGGACTTCTTTCCAAGGAGAAACTACACTTTGATTTGCATTGACATACTAAAGCCAGGGATGAGCAGCAGGATGTCAAAGACAAGAAGAGAGCAGGCCACCTCTGTCCATATGTGTTGGGGAGGAGAAAACAGATGCAAAATACAAGCTTTGGAGATGAATATCAAGTTGCTTTCACTTGAAAGAAAAGCACTTAGAATCATAGAATCCCAGCCTGGTCTGGGTTGGAAGGAACCCCAAGGAGCACAGAGCTCTAACCCCTCTGCCACAGGTTGCCCAGGGCCTCATCCAACCTGGCCTTCAACACCCCCAGGGATGGGGCACCCACCCCCTCTCTGGGCAGCCTGTTCCAGCCCCTCACCACTCTCTCTGTAAAAAACTTCCCCCTAATATCCAATTTAACCCTTCCTTCCTTTAGCTTTAATCCATCCCCCTTGTCCTGCCATTGTCTACCCTTTCTAAAGGTTAATTCCCCTCCTGTGTCTCTGCTCCCTTCAGGGACTGGCAGGCTGCAATGAGGTCCCCCCACAGCCTTCTCTTCTCCAGGCTGACCCAGCCCAGCTCCCTCAGCCTCTCTCATTAGGGGAGGTGCTCCAGCCCTCTGAGCATCTCCGTGGCTCCTCTGACCCCTCTCCACTTAGGACAACATAAAAGAGTCACAACATTGTGCTGTTGTCTGGATTAAAAAGTCTCTGGTTATTTTATCATGTTCTTCCAGAAGTTTCCATAACCATTGTGTTTAGCTGCCCACTTCAGATTTTCAACCAGTTTCAAAGGCAACTCAAGTTTCAGGATGGATTTGCAAGGCTGGCAACCAGGCTTTGACATCTCCTTGGAGCACGTCATTAAGAAAAGAGCGACCTTGTGTCCTGCCGTGCTGCTGGGGAGGCCATTTTCAGATGAGAGCCCCGCTAGGAAAACAGATTTCATGATGGGCAGAAGAAGGGTGGGCCACTGAGACATCAGGGGATGGCACAGCTCATTTTAAAATAAAAAAAGCAGTCACTCACCTGGGCTTTGAGGCAGGTGACAATAACAAGGAGTGATAAATGAACATCAGCCTGCGTTCACAGAGAATTTCTCATCTTGGCCACGTTCCAAGCACACTGCCAACAGGGATGCATTAGTCCCTGTTGTCAAAACTGCTTCATTTCACACACACAAAAATACTCCCATGGCCAAGCAGGAGCAGGAGATGCCTGGGTAGGGAAGAGAGGCAGGTGTCCCAGCCTGGACCGCTGGAAATGCCTCCAGCGTTGCAGATGTGAGAAGGTCGTTTTCCATCTCTTGCCATTCGCCTGCTCCATTAAGTGATTGCCAGTACTCAGCTGGGCTGTGGCTCCTGCCAGGCACTCAGAGACCTACCACTTAGCAGCAGAAGCAATTCTAATACAGCAGAGGACCCCCAGCTCTGCGGTCGCAATGGCTTTGACCCAGGGCGTACGGGCAAGCCTGGTTTTTCAAGTCTGACTGACAGCAAATGGTACCTAACTCCCAGGGGGGTGTTTCTGGCATCACCAGCCTTAGTGACAGAGCAGCGGGCAGTAGATCCATGGTCACGCACAGCAAAATTGGGATGGCAAAGCAGACTCCTCCTCTGGTACAACTGCTGGGCAGTAATGGCATTTCTTAAGGGATGAAGGCGGTGGGAGGCATGTGGGATATCACTGGTAGGAGCCCACTCATCAGATACTTGGACACGTACACGCACTCGTCAGCTGATGCTTGCGCAAGTCAAATCAAATGAGCCCTGGTGGCAAGCTTCAACAAGACACAGATGTAAACAAGGAAAGGCTCCCACAGTGCTCCCCGGGACAAGGGCCTGACTGCAGAAGTTGCTGCTTGATCTGCAACAGCCTGGCGTCCACCACGGCTTATGTTCTCACTTGCTAGAGGAGGCCTCCTGGAGAAGCCTGCAGAGAAGCCTTCATCTCCCACGCTACGTTTTCCTTTCAGCCCTTTCCAGCGCCGCAGACATCAGCTCGGCACTTTCCCACCATTGCTTGTCTGTCTTTATTAGCTGTATGACTGGATACATCTGGCTGTAGCTCCAGCTAACACGAGGAGTTTATTGTGCTTTAACAACACTTTAAAAGGACTTACAGCCGTCCACCATCCATCCATCCACCCACCCATCCATCCATCCATCCATCCATCCATTTTCTTGTACACTCTTGAAGACTGAGATTTCCCTTCACTTGAGACTTCTCCAATTATCCTTAAGAAAATAAAAATGGCATATTTCTCCCCTTCAGTAGCTTGCAGACCTCCTGGCTGTTGCCTACGCTTAGTGCTAATGACCCCACAAGAAAGCTTTAGCGTGCTGCAAGAGCAGTCTTTGGTGACTGGAGTTTTTAGCCCGTGTCTGAAACATGGCTTCTGGGGGCAGAGGGTTTCATCTGTTGTGTCTGAGACCATTGCCCTAAATACTTCCTACTCCTCTTGACATTTCACATTCCCTCCAACTGAACTGCAGTAGAGGCTGAAACTTGCAGTGCCTCTTCCAGCGCCTAATAAAGTCTCATGAGAACAAGAGCTTCTCCTGTGCAGTTCTTTTCCATATCTGAAGGATACTCCTGAACTTTAGCCTGACTTTTGCTTTTGGCTCCTATCTGAGGACTTTGATCCAAGAAAGCCTCTCAACATGTTCCACTTGCTCAGCTGGGGAATTCAGCACTGCGGTATCTTGCATAGCAGATTATTTTTAGGGATGATCAAATCAAGACAGATAAAATAAGAAACAAGCAGAATCTTTGCTAGAGCTGACTGCAAAATGCTGTAACTTAACCAGCACTTGGTCTCATGGCCAGAGTGGAAATCCTGTCCCAAGAAAGAGCTGATGGCCCTGATTCAGGGTGGTCATCAGCCCAACTCATCAGCCTGCATGCCACACTATCAAACCAGTCTCTCTCTCCCTGATATCTTGCTTCCTGGGTATCAGCTATCTATATCCGAGCCAGCAATAGGCACTCACAGCCCAGAAGGCCAACCCAGTCATGGGCTGCATCACCAGAAGTGTGGCCAGCAGATCGAGAGAGGGGATTCTGCCCCTCTGCCCTGCTCTGGTGAGACCCCCCTGCAGCGCTGCATCCAGCTCTGGGGTCCTCAGCACAAGGAGGACACAGACCTCTTGGAGTGACTCCAGGGGAGGTCATGAGGATGCTCAGAGGGCTGGAGCTCCTCTCCTACACAGACAGGCTGGGAGAGCTGGGCTGGCTCAGCCTGGAGAAGAGAAGGCTCAGGGAGACCTCCGAGCCCCTTCCAGCCCCTGAAGGACCTACAGGAAAGCTGGGCAGGGCTGTGTGTAAGGGCAGGGAGTGATGGGACGAGGGGAGATGGGTTAAACTAGAGCAAGGCAGGTTCAGGGGAGACATGAGGAAGAAGCTCTTCCCTCTGAGGGTGCTGAGACCCTGGCACAGGGTGCCCAGAGAGGCGGGGGAGGCCCCATCCCTGGAGACATCCAAGGTCGGGGTGGATGAAGCTCTGAGCCACCTGCTCCAGTTAAAGGTGTCCCTGCTCAGTGCAGGGGTGGGACTGGGTGGCCTTTGAAAGGCCCCTGACAACCTAACACATTTGATGATTCAGTGATCTCCTGCTTAGGAGCTCAAGAAGTCCCTTGCAGAGGTAACCAGTAACCTCTCAAGGAGAGACACACCAGCAAGCAGTGGTTCCCCGCAGCACACCAGCTGAGGAGCAGCAGGCAGGTGATGGACATGCTGACACACAAGGGGCTGAGTTGGTAGGATACAACTGGCAGCCCTGCATTCCAGACCAAAAAAGTCCAATTGAAGGAAAGCACACTTAACTGGGATGAGACACAGTTACTCACTGATGTAGGCCTTTCATTTTACAAGAGACACTTCTACCTAGTGGGCAAGCCTCCACTCGTTATCTAGCTGTGCATAAGCTTTCTTGGACAGCAAAGAGCACACCTTCACAGAGAAACAGCCAAACAAGCCAAGGACATGCCAGCAGACCTTGACAGCTCAGTTGTGCTGCCTACCGGCACCCAGTGAGCAGCACAGCTCATTTTAGGACAAAGAGATCACCAGGGGTCAGCGCGGTCATCTGTATGCTGACACAGCCAAATTAAATCCAAATTTAATTTCAAAGTCAAGGAAACATCATCCTTAGCTGTGAAGGGCATCCTCAACAATGATGGCCACCAAAACTGGAGATTTGCTGATGAATTTCAGTTAATACCTTTAATAAATGATTATTAGGCTGTTAATAAACTCTCCTGGGCTGCCTGAGCGTTAACATTGACCACCTGGCACTTCACTGGAAAGAAAAGAACTGCAGAAAACCACGAGGCATACCTCTCTGTGTGTCATATGCCAGGACTTAAGAACAACTGTTTCAGGGGCAATTCCAAAGCCCAGGGCTGCAGAAACACAAAGGACACAACAGGATGTGCTTCCCTGATGTGAGGGAACACGCTTTGCTCTTCACTGGGCAGTACTGCCTGGGGAAAGAAAAGAAAAACCAGTCAGCACTGAAGGCCAGAGCATCTAGGCCAAACTAGGCCCTTAAAGGTCTTTTATTCCTTTTTTTCTTTTTCCTTTTTTTTTTTTCTCTCCAGGTTGTCTATTTCCAACAGTATTTTAGCACAAGCTGTGCCTGCTGACCTACCACATTTAGCCTACTTACACTAATTAAACTTTAATTAAGTTTATTAGGTGTTCATCTAAACTCAAACGTGAGTCAAAGGCTTTGTGGAGCGTTGGCTAAGGTCTCAGCATGACCAGGCAGCTTTGCTTACATATTTTTTTAATATATTCACCTAAAAGGTACCACAAAAGCACAGGTCACTTCTAACGTACCCATCACCACCTTCCCTAAAGCCACGGCTAGCCTGCGGCTTCAGGTAGGACTGGTGTGACAAGGAGCACCATTTCTTAGTTTGCAGTTAACTCCTGGTGTAACAGACCTCAGACTCTTGGTGTAACAAAGACAAGGACTCATGGGAGCATCCTAAACACAGGGATGCCTTTGTTATACCAAGATACTCATGGGAGCACCCTAAAACACCTGGCCCATCGGGTACCTCTGGTCACTTCTTGGAGGTGACCAGTCATGTCTTGTTGCATTTCTACTTCTTTCTAAAACCAGGGAAAGGCCTCTTCTTTCTATTTCCCCCCACCAGTGCAGAGCAGTCTCTGCTTTGTGCATGGATGGTTGTTCTCCAGTCAGCCTCAGGCTTCGCTCAAACAACTCAAAGCAAGTTTCCTGACAGGTCAGTTGCCAGCCCATTTGCTCTCCTCTCCACCTCCAACATACATTCCCTCATGTCCCAGGAAACGTGCCACCACGACATGTTTCTGGACTAAAAGAGGCAGCACCAGAAGCTTCACATCACACCTGGTATCAGTATGCCACACCCCTCACAAGCCACTGATGAATTAACCAGTGGTCTGAAAGAACCCGTAAGAAAAGGTCCTGGTGCTGTCCTCAGTTGGCACCACTGCTTTGCTCTCATTTCTGTAAGATCAGGTACAAAAGTGAAAGTAAGTTGTCCATACCTCAAAGCTCAGCAGTCTGTGGGTTGGCATCCATAGTTGTCCTCTTACATGGCTCACTCCATTCTCACCTTCAACAAAAATGGGTCAGGCTTTGATCCTGGGAAAACCACTGGTGTTAGAGCTATTGATCTAAAGTTGCTCATGCAAAATTCCCATGGGAGCTGGCCCCACAGCCCAGCACATGGAGGGAACACAGACTGAGCCCAGCATAACCCATCTTCAAGTCCCAATTTCCAACAGCATCCTCAGAGCAGAGCGCATGTGCCCCCAGAAGGTTTTCAGCCCAAGGTCCTTCTGTGAGTCCTCTGCCTTGCAAGTCACAGAATCACAAGGTTGGAAAAGCCCTTTAAGCTCATGGAGTCCAACCATCCCTGCCCTGTGCTGACCCAGATCCCTGAGCACCTCGTCTCCCCTCTGTTCAACACCCCCAGGGGCAGGGACTCAGCCCCTCCGTGGGCAGCCTGGGCCAGGCCCTGACAACTCTGCCAGGGAAGAACTTTGCCCTCCCAGCTGAGCTGACCCTGCCCTGGCCCAGCTTGAGCCCATTGCCCCTTGTCCCAGCTCCTGTCCCCTGGCTGAAGAGACCAGCGCCCACCTCTCTGCACCCTCCTGGCAGGGCAGGGGAGGTGGGTGGGGAGAAGGTCTCCCCTCAGCCTCCTCTCCTCCAGCCTCAACACCCCCATCTCCCTCAGCTGCTCCTCACAGGATTTGCCCTCCAGCCCCTTCCCCAGCCTGGTTGCCCTTCTCTGGACTCACTCCAGGCCCTCCATGTCCTTCTGATGCTGAGGAGCCCAGAACTGAACCCAGCACTCCAGGTGCAGCCTCCCCAGTGCCCAGTCCAGGGGCACAATCCCCTCCCCAGACCTACTGGCCACACTATTGCTGACACAAGCCAGGATGCCATTGGCTTTCCTGGCCACCCGGGCACACTGCTGGCTCATGTTCAGCCTGCAGTCACCCAACACCCCCAGGTCCTTCTCTGCCTGACAGCTCTCCAGCCAGTCTCCCCCAGCCTGTAGTGCTGCATGGAGTTGTTGAGTCCCATGTGCAGGACTCTGCCCTTGGAGCTGTTAAGGCTCAGCCCATCAATCCAGTCTGGTCAGGGCTCTTTGAAGAGCCTCCTTATCCTCAGGCAGATCTTGCCAGCCGATGCCACCAGTGCTGCACGTGCAGCCTCACAAACTGGAAGTGCAATTCCGCTTGCGCTGGCCTTGGCTCTACTCGCCCCTCCAGGCCACAGGCATGCCACCAGGCAGCCAGCTGCCCTGAAGCTGCCATCACTCCCACTGGTCTTGAAGGTCTCCCATCATTAGGTTCCCCACCTCTGTCCCAAACCTCTACCCCTGGGCACAGCCAGAATAACTGCTGTTGGGTGACGTCACGGCTTAACACAACCCATGGTTTATTTTGCTTTCAGCCACAACCGCACCAGCTCCTTGTCCTGTAAATATTGTACCTGCTCCCTGGTTGACCGCTCGTTGGTAATGCTGAACTGATTATTCTACAGGGCTGTTCAGGTTGGTGACTCCTTGCTCCAGCATGGCACAGCATGGAGAAGCATTATGGCCAGCATGGGCATCCTACCTGGTCTTTCTATGGACAGGGAACCCAGGCAAATAAACTGAAATGCTGCAAAACCAGGGCAGGAACGGGCAAAACTCTGTCCCATCACCCCACCATCTGTCAGTGAATCACTTGCCTTATCACCTATCATCTTTGCCAGGAGATATGGAAAAATTTCTCCACCGCAAGGAACACACCTTGAATATGGACAAAACCCATCAACATTTCCAAATTGATGGAAACAGTTTTTAAACCAAGTTTTTAATCCTTTTGGATTGAGCTTTCCAGACGTGCTGTGATAAGCACAGCATAGGAAATCACATCTTCTGCACAGAAATCCAGGGAGGTGGGTGAAATGCCTTTTTTAATTGTTTTATACAAGCACCAACTTTTAAAAAAAAAGGAGGTATTTTGGAAAAGATTCTTTTGGCAACAAACCTTGCACCTTAGTGCTTTGGAGCCGATAAACACTTACCTTTAACAAATAAAAACTCCTTCAGAGCTTTGGATTTTGCTTCACACCCACCTCCCCCCCCCCCCCCCCCTTTTTGTTTTGTTTCAATGGCACCACAAATGGGGAGGGTCTGGCAAAAAGACCCACCGCCCATGCATTCATTCACAGGCACTTACAGGTAAAAAAGATACATAAACGTGAGGCTAAGCCCAAATTCCCAGGAGCACCACTCCGAGCTGGATGGGCTCATTTCCCCCCTAAGGACAGACACGTCCTAGCTAGCACTGGAGGACATTCAAATGGGTTTTAGAGACTCCCAAACCCCAAAATCTCATTGGTTTCCTCTTCTATAAAAGGCTACTTGCCCAGCAGCAGTTCCTTTGCCTCGTCCATTGCCTTCCCCCATGCCACAGTGCTGGTCCTAGAGCACGCTTCTCCTGAAACACTCCCCAGCATCCAGGAATGCTGCTACCTTTGCAGCAGAGATGGATGAGGCAGGGCCTCTTTTGGCTGCTTGTAGCTAGGGGATTTGTCAGAGAGACTCTGATTTTGAAGTAAAAATACTACTTTGTACACAACGCTGTGATGAGGCTTTTTTCACCAAACGGGAATGGGGAAGTCATTGTTCCCAACAATAAGCACCTATTGATTTTGGGTTTTGGCCTCTCAGATGTTCTTTGCAAGGAGAGGACTGGGGGCATGCGCCTCTTCAGCAGCTGTGAGGGTCTGGGACACCAGGTGCCCCTCGGACACATCTTGGGAGTCAATCTTCCTGGCGCTCTTTGGCCCGCAATAGATAGAACAGAATAACAACCCCTTTGGGCCTTTAAAGAGGGAATCCAAACCACTTCAGTATTAGATCAATTCACCCCCGGAATGGAGAAGGGCCCTCCAACTACACATGGAAATACCCAACTCAGAAGCATCAGCTCACCGCAAGCATCCCAGCAAGGAAGGACCCAAGCTAGGGAGGACTGATTTCAGCCCCCGATGAGCCAAAGGCAGAAAGAAGCAGCGAGTGGTGAGGATGAGAGGTGCACCAAGTCAGTCCAGCACATCCAACCCCAGCGTGCTTCCTTCCCTGGTGGATCCACGGAGCAGGGAGGGGGGAGAAGCCTATGCTGCAGGTCCTTAGGAAGCAAGAGGAGAACTCTCGGGTCTCCACCTGCACTGCTTCCCCGAGGTAAGCGCTCCCCCTCGCTTCTCCTGCTCGCACTGCCGCTGCTCCGCAGAGCCTTTCGTGGAACACATGCTATAAATACATATGCCACTTTCCAAAATAGCCTCACCAGGGTTACGCTGCAAACAGCGCTGCTCCAGGATGCTTCCTGCCTCCGTTCTGGTAGCTCCGCGGAGCCTGCAGCGAGCCCTGCTTTCTGGGGTACTCTCTCTGCCAGGGACCCATCGCTCTCAGCGCACACGGAGGGCAGTGGGAGGGCATCGGTGCCATGCCGGTGTGCCCAACAGCATGGGGAAAAGCAGAGAGGTAGCTAGAGGAATGGAACGTTTGGCAAACGTGTGCGTTGAACTTCTCACAACAAACCCCTCAGCCCATGTGGCCCATCTCTATGGCAACCAAACAGCGCAAAAACCAAGACATTAACACCTCACTGTATTAGTGTGCTTAGCTATTATCATTCGTGGGGTATATTCCCCTCCTCACCTCCCCCCCTCACCCCTCCCAATCTCATTTTGCTTCATAATGAAGACCACTCGATTCCAGTTCGAATGCCAACACAGGTGGAGGCCCGTGGTTTCCTGACAGCAAAGCTGAAGCTTTGATAGTTTTAATCAGGGTTTAAAATAACTGGGGGGGGGGGGGGTGTGGGGTAGAGGAGGGGAGGGGGGAGGAATAGAAAGCTGTGTGTAGGAAGTTACCCAATTTCTGGTTTATTTTGAAAAAAAAATCGCTAAAGATTCACAAGTCATGGGGACAGGGAAAGAGATGCTATACACCACACCCTATGGAGCTCTTCATTAGGGGGAGGAAGTGAGCAGACACCGCTTCTCCCAGAATAACTTCAAAGCACCCTGCCTTTATATTACAGGATCACAGAGTCACCAAGTTTGGAAAAGACCTCCAAGACTATCGAGTCCAACCATCAGCCCTGCACCACCTTAATCTCTAAACCGCCTCCTGAAGTGTTTTTTTCAATACTCCCAGGGATGGCAGCTCCACCACCCCTCTGGGCAGCCCATTCCAACGCCTCACCACTCTTTCAGTGAATAAATTCTTCCTAATATCCAACCTGGACCTCTCCTGGCACAACTTGAGCCCATTATTTTGTACAGACCACCAGCCTGTACAGACACGATGAGCAGCTCCCTGAGGGAAACGTAACACAACCTCTGCTGTGCCACAAGGCTCCAGGTCACATCACAGACACTGGGGTGTGCGTGTTGTTACTTGGGCATGTTCATCCTAGCAATGAGCAAGGGGGGGAATTCGAGATCCTAGGAAGCAGAGACACTGTGCAACATCATGGGTTTTGGCAGCCAAGCTAATGAATTAAGATGGTTGTGGAGATTAAAGTGTGCCTGAGGATCCTGAGTGAATTCCAGTGGCCTCAAGAGCAAAGATCATAACAGGGACAGCTTGTAGAAGACAAGAAGATGTTAGGTCTTCAAGTCAAAGTGAAGCAGGAAGACAAAGGATGTCTTCCTTTGGCACATTTGAAGTTGTGTTGGCGATTCACTGAGCTACCTTCACTCTTCACATTTAATTAATGGTTTCCAGAGCTTCTCTTTCTCACTTTGGGTAGCTTTAAAGCGTCACTGGTCACTGTCAGAGACAAGAAATGGGACGGGACAGACTGACAGCCCGATCTTGCCCCGCAATCTCCACGCTGTCTGGACATGCCACAGGCTTCCCTGCTGGGAGGTAACTGCCCTCTCAGCAACTGCAGCACAGATGTGGGAGATCAGGAAAAGCCTTGGGTGGCTCGTGGCAGGGAGCCTGGCCTCAGGATCTAACTGTCTTTAGAAATAACTGGTTACCGTTTCTGGAATCAGGGCACAAGAAATACATGGCTAGTGATAAGACAAACAGAAGCAGATCTCGTAGGTCGGGAAGTACTACAGGCAGTGGATCAGGCTCATCAGTGCTCCACATATGCTAATAAGGATGGATAATGTTAAACTAGGGGAGGCTGGAGAGAAGAACAGCTCTGAAGGCAACCAGAACGTTTCTGACACCAACAGGTTGAAAGCATCAAGCAACAATTACCCCAAACTTCAATATAACACCTCACAGGGAGTGTGTGTGTGTGTGTGTGTGTGTGTTGGGGGGGGGGGGGGGTTAGATCATCCCCAGCTCTAAGGAATCACTTGTGCCAGGTACAACAGGTCTGGACGTCCTTTTCTAGACCATTTGGCATTTTCTCCCTTCCATCGTGCACTGCTGTTTCCAGATGAAAGGCACCTTGCCTTGGGGCTAATTCAGATGTCATCACTGAAGGGTTAATTCAGATGTAATCATTCATCATTAATCCAGGCTAAACATTCAGGAAAGAAAATTAGTGGGAAGGGCAGCAACGCACTGGGAGATGATGTCTTGGGAGATCATGAAGTCTCCACACAGACCTGTCAGGCAGTACTTAGGTAAAATTGTCCCTGCCCAGGGACAAAAGGAGGGACTAGATGCCTGCCCAGGACACCAAGGACAACCACCAATGGTTGCGATGCATTCAGCTCTCATTCCTTGCTTCAACCACAGGGGAGAGGTCTCCTGAAAAGCAAGATTCACCACTGCCACAGGCATGATTTCCCATGGGATGGAGTGGATGTAAAGTGCCAGATTAGCCTGATCAAAGCCAGAGCAGATGGGTTGTGGGTACTCACAAGGTCTAATGCTCTGTCAGGATAGATGCTAGCATGAAAAGAGACTCACTTCTCTTCAGAGGACCATGCATGGGCCATATAATCCAACACTGCTTCCCAGTAGTGACAGCTAATGGACTACAGAGTAAAGATCGAAAACAAATGAGCACACAAACACAAAAAGCATTGAACCAACCTTCTCTTCCAGCATCCCTCACATGGAGTCAATAGAGCATTTCTGAACTTAGACCAGTGAAACCAAGAGCTAGACTTGGCTCATCACTGTACAGAAGCTCTAATGGTAAATTGCTTGTCATCTGATGTCAGACATGTGATCAGAAAATGTTTAACATAAGGGTTGCAGTGTATTAACCACACTCCCAACTAGCAGTGGAATAATCCATTACTAATAACCCTCCGTCCTCAGGCAGCACCTCTTCCTGAAAGCCCACTGCCAAGACTGAAGATGACCAGGGCCTCAATTTCCCAGCCCTTCAGGCAGGTTACAAAAAAGCAAATTAACAGGTTGAACCCCTGACAATTTGCTTCTGAAATAAGGTCACTGAGGATCTCCTAAGTCCCTAACTAGCTGGCTTGCTATCAGCTGAAAGACATTTCAAGAACATTAGCATTGGTGCCAAAAATATCTGGACTTGTCCCTGCGGCAAAACAGCAGCAGCAGAAGGAGGCTGAGGATGAAATGTCAGTGTCTGGATAAGCAGAGTGATGGGGGGAGCTGAGCTGGGAAATTCTGCTTATCGGGGTACTGTGACTGCCAGAACGAGGGAAAAACCCACTGGCTAGAAGGGAGAAGTGCCTCAAGGGCAAAGTAGGGGTGAACTCAGGAAATCGCTGCCTTGCAAGTCCCTGCAGACCTCCAAGAACAGATCCAAAAAGGTCCAGCAAAAGAGCCACGAAGTGGTTTTCCTGCTGGGATGAGGGAACAAGGCAGGTGACACTGACCTCACACCACTCCACGGTGAGCCAGAGCTCGTGCTTACCTGTAGACACCACAAGGCTCCCCCTGAAGCCCTCTGACAACAGGCCTAAGCGCATGGCAGCAAAGGCTGCTGGGAAGAATCCTCCAGTACACGCAGTCCCTTGCAAAAGACACAGGTCCACACACACAATATGCTGGGCAACATCACGCCCCCCTGAGACCATCTCTGGTCTCTCAGTCTTTTCAGAAGGAGACGCCTGTAATGCAATCCCAGCGCCATCCACACCTCCGAGCATCCTGCAGACCCAGCCCATGAACAGCTTCGGGTTGACCTGGAATAAAATACCTCAGAACCTTCTTCCCTGGCTTTCCCCATCAGGGCAGGGGGTGGGGTGTGTCATTTATTCCTTCTATAAATTAAACATCCTGAACCCTCCACGCTGAGTCTTGGTGCTTTCTGTCCCCTGAGTCCACGGGCTGGCACGTTACCGGCGCCAGGCAAGCGCTCTGCCCCTGGCCCGTGGGAACACAGAGCGGCTCCCATGGCTCTCCTGAAGCACAGCAACACTTCTGACTGTGAAATGCATGTCCCCGTGCCGCTGTCCTAAGTGGGGCTTTGGAGGGCCGGGGGGGGGAAGACACCCTGAAATATCTGCAGACCCTGGGTAGCGGCTCCTGGTTATTAATCCCCTCGACTCCACATATGCATGCACAGAGATGCAGATTGTGTAAGAGTTTAAAATCCACCCAGGCCCTCTGGAGACAGTGCCATCTTGAATCCATTACTCGTGTCAGGAAAAAATGAATGAACAAAAGCCAAGGGGTTTTTTTTCTTCTTCTTTTTTTTTTTTTTTCCCCTCTGATTACGTGGCAAAGGCAGGGGAGGGAGAGATCTAACAGTGAGGAGGCTGACCCCGGCACTGCGAGCGTGCCCCGTGACGCTGATTAGTCTTGGTTGGAGATAAACATGTAGAGAGGCTGAGGGAGCTGGGCTGGGTCAGCCTGGAGAAGAGAAGGCTGTGGGGGGACCTCATTGCAGCCTGCCAGTCCCTGAAGGGAGCAGAGACACAGGAGGGGAATCAGATTGTTAAAAGGGTAGAAAATGGCAGGACAAGGGGGATGGAGTGAAGCTAAAGGAAGGAATGGTTAAATTGGGTATTAGGGGGAAGTTCTTTGCAGAGAGAGTGGTGAGGGGCTGGAAGGGGCTGCCCAGAGAGGGGGTGGGTGCCCCGTCCCTGGGGGTGTTCAAGGCCAGGTTGGATGGTGCCCTGGGCAACCTTGTGTAGCTCCAGGCCTGGAGGTTGGTGTCCCTGCCTGTGGCAGGGGGTTGGAGCTCTGTGACCCTTGGGGTCCCTTCCAACTCAGACCAGTCTATGATTCTATGAAGAGATGCCCAAATCCAGACCTGGAGGCTGCCATTGCTGGAGAGTGTTTATTTTAGTCCTGCTTGCATGCACGCGTGTTCCCAGCGGGAGGGGATGTAAATGGAACCAGCCATCCCTGCCCAACCCTCCATCCTCGGGCACATGCCAAAACTGTTCTGCTCACACTAGCACGAGGTCACATTTCTTGGAAAAGAGCTGGGCTCCTTCTCCCCCCTCTCCCTTCCCCCCTCAGCTCCTGGTAAAATAGGAAAACAGCCTGCCACCTGCCATTTGCCTGGCCTGCTTCTCTCTCTGCCAAAAATTAGCAACATGCCCCAAAATATAATTGGAAACACTGCACTGCACTGCGGGGGTCCCGTTTCTGATGCCAAGAAGAGGCTTGAAGAAAAGCCAATTTAATTTCTAGGTTCCCCGGGCTGCGCAGAGCCGCTGAGAGGGAAGGTAAAAGAAGTCACTCCTCTCAGGCCAACTCCTATTAATGGATGTGGCTCTTTTAACGAGCCGTGCCACAGGAACCCCGAGCTGTCCCCACAAGCAGATTTAGGGCATTGTTTCTTAGGATGAGAGTAGCGTTAAGAGGGCAGCATTCCCAAACTTCAGGGCTGGGAGTCTGGGTGCGCACAGTGGACTTGGGGGGGGGGGGGTGGGGAGGGCAGGGGGCAGAATCTGCCCCCTTCCTTCTCCCCGTCAGCAATCTTGTGCAGAGGGCTGGAGGACTTCTCCTACAGAAAGAAGGTGAGAGAGCTGGGCTGGGTCAGCCTGGAGAAGAGAAGGCTGTGGGGGGACCTCATTGCAGCCTGCCAGTCCCTGAAGGGAGCAGAGACACAGGAGGGGAATCAGCTTGTTCAAGGGCAGAGCCTGGCAGGACAAGGGGGATGGAGTGAAGCTGGAGGAGGGAAGGGGGAGAGGAGATCTTAGAGGGAAGTTCTTTGCAAAGAGAGTGGTGAGGGGCTGGCAGGGGCTGCCCAGAGAGGGGGTGGGTGCCCCATCCCTGGGGATGTTCAAGGCCAGGTTGGCTGGGGCCCTGGGCAACCTTGTGTAGCTCCAGGCCTGGAGGTTGGTGTCCCTGCCTGTGGCAGGGGGTTGGAGCTCTGTTATCTTTGGGGTCCCTTCTGACCCAGACCAGTCTGGGATTCTATCTATGATTCTATGAAGTCCTCGGAGCATCCTTGCAGGAGGCATCTTGAGATGGATCTGGGACTCTGTAAGGGCTTCACTGCTATTGCAGCAGCCATAGTTTCACTTCCCATTCAATCTCCTTTTCAGAACAGCTTTGAGCAGTGCTGTGTGGCCGAGGAAGGGCTCCCACGTCTCCTCTGCCAAGGGCAGCTCTGCCTGCAGACCACTAAGGCTCCCAGGTCCACAGCCCCAGGGCCAGCCCTGCAAAGCTGCAGTTATCTCCCTTTTCCAGAAAATGGATGGAACAAGTGATCAAGAAAATCTAGGGAATCTCATTCATGCCATGCTTGGGCAGAGGGCTGGGCCAGCAGATTTCTGAAGCCAAAAAGGACCATTTCACCCCAAAGAGCTATTTACAGCGTCAAAGTTAACTTGCCAGGTTTACACTGGCCAGGTTGGCTTATCACGTTCACCCTGCAAGATACTAAGGGTTTGCTCCTTTGTTATGGGGTGTCTGCAGCCACTGTGCAATAAAACTGTGCTAAAAGCAGCTCCTCTCCTTGGAGGAGGCCAGCACACACAGACACAAGGAACTCTCCCAGCAGTAAAAAGCCCCACTGGAGGATTTCAGGTCTCAGCGAGGGATGACAGGTGGGAATATGGAGCTAGGCATGTCACCCCCTCCCAGGACCAGGCCATCACTGGTCTGCCCAGCATCGACTGGCAGTCAGTACTCTGTTCTCTGCAGGACTAGCTGAGGTAAGTCTCACAGGTGAATTGCTGGGCCATCTTCAGCCTCACACTAACAACGGCATCACAAACTCTGCACTATAAAACTAACCCTGACTGACCCCCATGCCAAGCAGCAAGAGCACCTCCTGCTTGAGAAATGCCTCCAGCAGAGCCAAGTCACCTACTGCCCTGCCAGTCACCCTAAAAAGGGCTCCCTCTTTCACACGGCCATTAAGCTCTGCCTTCTCCTTGGCCTCAGACCCAGGGCACACTCACTGAGGGTCTCAGGAGAGGAGCAATCTCACGTAACCCCAAATTGCAGCACTACCACATAACCCCACTAAGCTTCTCCCCGGCCAGGCTCTCAGAGAAGATGCGTAGGGATGCTCACATCAGGCATCCCAGGGGAACTCAGTGGTAATGAAAAGCCTTGATATACAGCACACAAGACACTGGGGAAATCGCATGTCTCTGGAGATAAGACTATATTTAGAGCTGGGACTTGGATACCTAAATCCCTCCGTGGGTCTGATGTGTGGAACTGTGGGCTGCCTTAATTTCAGTCTCAGAAGGACCCCCAGATTCCTTCTCAACAGGCTGCTTACTGAAGAGACTTTAATACATCAGGGAGTGAAAAGCATCACTGAGCTCAATTGCTTTGAAGTTCTTCAATATTAGAATCCATCTATGGCAAGCATGGTAGGAAATAACAGGAAGATAACCCTATGTTTCCAAAAAAAAAAAAAGTCACCCAAAAAAAAATCCACAGCTGCTCTACATGTGCAGTAAGCTGCTTAAAACAAAATAAACTCATGCATTTGCTCCAAGAAATACACATTAGGCACTGGCAGCTTGCTTCCCTCACTCCTCCGGCCTCAAGTACTTCAGCTGAAAGGAGGGGGAAGCCTTGAAGTAATATATGTGTGAAGAAGCCAGGAGAACAATAGCTGCTCTCTGGTTGACTCCAAAGCTGTTATTAAACTTGAGGTTCCCGTGCTAGCGGAGCACAGCTTGAACAGCGTGCTCTGTATTCATCCCCCCCCCGTCACCACCGGGCTCTGACAATGCCAGCAAGTCACATTCCCACCTACAAATTCCTGGAAGTTCGTAGCCTGAAGAGCAGCGTGCCAATATCTCGGTGTGAGCGGTGAGCTCAGCTGGGGAGCATTATTGAAGCCTCCCCTGCTAGAGCAAAATATCACCGGCCTCATCCGCAGATCGGAACGGGCAGGCTCTTGCTTGGAGCCAAACATCACAGTCACCAGGCTGGAAAAGCCCTTTAAGCTCATGGAGTCCAACCATCCCTGTCCTGTGCTGCCCCAGACGCCTGAGCACCTCATCTCCCCTCTGTTCAACACACCCAGGGGCAGGGACTCAGCCCCTCCCTGGGCCAGGCCCTGACAACTCTGCCAGGGAAGAACTTTGCCCTCCCAGCTGAGCTGACCCTGCCCTGGCCCAGCTTGAGCCCATTGCCCCTTGTCCCAGCTCCTGTCCCCTGGCTGAAGAGACCAGCGCCCACCTCTCTGCACCCTCCTGGCAGGGCAGGGGAGGTGGGGAGAAGGGCTCCCCTCAGCCTCCTCTGCTCCAGCCTCAACACCCCCAGCTCCCTCAGCTGCTCCTCACAGCATTTGCCCTCCAGCCCCTTCCCCAGCCTGGTTGCCCTTCTCTGGATGAGCTCCAGGCCCTCCATGTCCTTCTGATGCTGAGGAGCCCAGAACTGGACCCAGCACTCCAGGTGCAGCCTCCCCAGTGCCCAGTCCAGGGGCACAATCCCCTCCCCAGACCTACTGGCCACACTATTGCTGGCACAAGCCAGGATGCCATTGGCTTTCCTGGCTGCCTGAGCACACTGCTGGCTCATGTTCATCCTGCAGTCACCCAACACAAGAAGTTTTGCCTGTTGAAGTACAAACCCACTGAACTGCCATCCCCAGAAGTGTACCAGAGCATCACTGGGACAGCTCATGGCCATCTGCGTGTGTTCACTGTGCACAGTGAGCACAAAGCTTGCTGGCTTCTTCTCCAGAGCAAAAGGCTCCTGTTCCAAGCAGAGAAAGGGACCCCAAGGATCACACAGCTTCAACACCCTGCCACAGACAGGGACACCAACCTCCAGGCCTGGAGCTACACAAGGTTGCCCAGGGCCCCAGCCAACCTGGCCTTCAACACCCCCAGGGACGGGGCACCCACCCCCTCTCTGGGCAGCCTGTCCCAGCCCCTCACCACTCGCTCTGGAAAGAACTTCCCTCTAAGATCTCATCTCACCCTTCTCTCCTCCAGCTTCACTCCATCCCCCTTGTCCTGCCAGGCTCTGCCCTTGAACAAGCTGATTCCCCTCCTGTGTCTCTGCTCCCTTCAGGGACTGGCAGGCTGCAATGAGGTCCCCCCACAGCCTCCTCTTCTCCAGGCTGACCCAGCCCAGCTCCCTCAGCCTCTCTCCGGAGGGGAGCTGCTCCAGCCCTCTGAGCATCTCCGTGGCTCCTCTGACCCCTCTCCAACAGCCCCACATCTTCCTTGTCCTGGGGCCCCAGCTCTGGACACAGGACTCCAGCTGGGGCCTCCCCAGGGCAGAGCAGAGAGGGACAATCCCCTCCCTGTCCCTGCTGCCACCCCTCTGCTGATGGAGCCCAGGATCCCATCGCCCAGGACAGCTGCAAGAGCACAAGATCTCCCAGAACCTTTCAGACGTGAGGAAGCACCCGGGTGCATCACTGCCCACAGCAAGAGCGGTGCTAACACAGCTACATGGGCACCTGCCAGCTCGACCGTTCAGCACGTCCAGGGCTGGGCTCTGAAGGGTGCCCCTATGGGTAGGGTGCTCCCATGGAACCGAGAAGCACGTGCTTGCTACCTGCAACTAATCACTACTTGAAATAGGCAAGTGGAAGGATTTGAAGTTCATAAGAAGAATGAAACTATCCATCAGCATTCCTGCACAGTGGCAAAGGGGAGGTCTGCCCTCCTCCCGCGCCGTGGGTTCTCTCAGAGCGGGATGCAGCCAGCTGTTTGGAAACAGGCTGCTGACAATCCTGCGGAGTAAGAGACAAGGTTTTAGGAGTCAATTAAAAACCTATTAAGAGAGAGTGAGCGGGAGGTACTGATCCTCTGAACCCAGCTGTTTCCCCCTTCTTGCAGGACTGAAACTTTTGGATCTTCCATGGGGAGACCAGGAAGAGACAATCCAAACAAACGTGAGGACTCAGTGCTGAAGAAAAACACTTCTTTTCACCCCCCCTGCCACTGCACGTGATGCCCACCACTGTTAAACATGCCCAGGACAGTAAGACCAGCGTGGAAAAGCTAATTGCAATCTGTGTTCATTGTGAAGCGGTCACGAGAGACCTGAACTCTCTGAAGTCAGGGTAGGGATAATAAAAATCAGCTGCCAGGACCATGCTGCACTGCACCTGAGAGTGCTGATAGAGCCCAAACATGAACATCTCAAGTTCTACTCGGATTGGATCAAAATAACCCCCTGGCAAACAGATCATCTGAAGAGTTGCAGGAGAAATTCAGGGTGCCAGAAGCAGTTTATGCCAAGCAAGACACGAGGAACTGCAAGAGAGCGGAGGGGAAGATGAGGGGAGAAGTGCAATGTATTGCATTGTTTTCTCAAAATAACTCAATTAAGGTTCTCACCAAAGGGAGGTGACGGCCAAAAACCAAGTGTGAGAAAAGAAAGCAGGGCAGTTTGCAATGGGGACCAACCAAGCATTACCAAGATGCTGCTCTTCAATATGCACAAGGGAGGTCTGGAGGAGGTATGAACAGATAGAATGCAGAGAGATAAAGTGTGTAGGACAGTGGCATCAATAAATGTCCATGAAGGGATACAAAAGCCAGTCACTATTCTGTGGAGTCCAAGGCCTGGAGGACCTGCAGCAGCAGGATCAGGTAACAGGTTTAACACTGCAGATCGTGACATCTTACTCTCTCAGCATGCAGTTAAACACAGCTCCTTGCCATGGGACTTTGTGGGAGGCAAGGATATAAGAGGACTCAAAATGCATTAGACCCACCTGAAGGCAAGAGATCCAACAATGCCTGTTAAACAATGGGATCTGATGGAAACTGCCAGGCCTGGACATGTCCCAAAATCCTGATGCTGGAAGCTGAGTGATGCAGAGTTTTAGGAATGTCTCGGCTCCTAGCACACGGGGCTTCAGACCGTGTCTGGAACAGCCTTGGTGTGGCCACACAGGACAGCTCTGTATGAGACAGGCTGATCCGCTCTGCAGCAGCAAAGCCCTTCAGGTCACTGCCCTCTTTGAGTCCATTTCTGAACGTGCCTCTGTTATCAAAGGAGATGGGGTAGGGGGGCTCCAGACAAGCGAAAGCAGAATTCACCAAGGCCACCCTTCCCAGGGGACGCTCACTGGCAGCATGGCAAGGCAGCGCCAGTCTCCCTGGCAAGACCGTAGATGGCCAAGATTCCACCTCAGCTATAAAGCCCAAGTGGGTTTTGATTCTCAGTCTGGAAAAACTGGGACTTGCACGTATCCCTCCTCTTGTTACAGGTGCTCTAGCTTTACACCAGCTGCTCTCACTACTCCACTGCTCCACCTGAGCTCTAACATCAGGAGAGGACTCTCTCTGCCTTCCCTGTTTCCTCTACAGGTCCTAGTGCAGTGAAGTCCTAAGCAGGGGGACCCTCAGCTTGACATTAGTCAAGAGACCCTAAAGCAGGCCAATACTTCTACTGATGGAGAAGATGACATGGAGAGGCTCAGAGCTGACTTTGAGAGAGCTGTTCTCCTTCACCTCAACAACCAGGGCAGGAACTCCACGTACTTGTGCTCTGCCACCCTAACCCTAACTTGAAGGGAACAGTCCCAGCACGTCTCCTTGCACAGAGAAAGCAATGCCACCTTTTCATCCAGCATCTTTTAATCCATTGGAATGGATTAAAGCTAAAGGAAGGTTGGTTTAGATTAGATCTTAGGGGGAAGTTCTTTGCAGAGAGAGTGATGAGGGGCTGGAACAGGCTGCCCAGAGAGGGGGTGGGTGCCCCGTCCCTGGGGGTGTTCAAGGCCAGGCTGGATGGGGCCCTGGGCAACCTTGTGTAGCTCCAGGCCTGGAGGTTGGTGTCCCTGCCTGTGGCAGGGGGTTGGAGCTCTGTGACCCTTGGGGTCCCTCCCAACCCAGACCAGGCTGGGATTCTGCGATCTCCAGGAAGTTTGTTTCGCAGGAATTTCTGTCAGGCTTCCTGCAACATCTCCCGCAGCCAGGGCTGCCCCCGTGCTCTCCCCACCAAGGAACATTTTGTTCGAAGGCAGCTAACGACCCATTTACATTTGCCTGTGAAATGACACGGGGTTATTTCTCCCCTCCTCTTCCACCACTTGGCTGCCTCTGGTTTGCAGAGCTTGTTGGGGCTAATTACACTGGCTTCTTCATTGAGGGAGTTTCCCCCCTTTGCATGTGTTTTCTGTTCTGAACATAGCACAGTTTCAACAGGTTTTTGATGCTGTTGTTGTTCTTGACGAGAGCTGCTGTTATGAAACACATCCTCACGGCCCTGCCAAGGCCCCAGCCAACTGAGACCAGCTCCATTTGACGCAGGAGCAAATTGAGACCATTCGGTACTTGGGGCACTGGACATCTTATTCAATCTGCAAGGAAGCTGGGAAGAGGGCTGAGTTTCTCCTCCCTCCCCTTCCCTTTCAATACGCTCATTCGTTCCCCCACAAACAGTCTGGTTCTTTTCCAGCCTTCCCTTTTCCCTAATTTTATCCATATGCAACCCAAGATGGACACAGAAAATTACCTGCCCGCTGTGCTCAGCAGGATGCCTGCCACCAGTTAGATCAGTAAAGTGGCCCTGGGGATGTAAGCTGTCCCTTGCACCCTTCTTCCAGGGACAAAGCTACTCTGGTGGCAGCAAAACCAGAGCAGCCCAGGGCCAGTCTCAGAGCCAACACAGGGCAGAGACCCGCAGCTGATCATGGAGCCAAACTCTGTGGGAGAGCACCCGCTCTTCTAGCACACTGAGGGGCTTGAGGCCCAGGGGAGGAGACTGCAGATCCCCTACGAAGTGAGACCTTCTCTGCCATGGAGAGAGTACCTCAGCCCTGAGGGGTCCATATCAAGATCCCAGCTGTTGTGCACGGTCTGGGCAACAGTCTCTCTTTCCCACTCTGCTCCCCAACCTAGCAGCTCATTTATCAGTGGAACACGCCAGTAAGCCAAAGTGGTGGGAGAGCAGGATTGCAGCTGTGCTCCCCGTAGCTCTGCCCAAGCTGGACTTACCAGGCACCTTCCTAACACCAGCGCAGCGGGATCAAGGACAGGTGGGACCATCGGCTGCTGCATCCAGTGCACGTCAAGCAGACCAGCCCAGAGGCTTTTTTCACTCAGGTCAACGTTTCCATCCTGGAAAAGATACAAGGGGTGGAGAACAGTTCCAGCTCAAGTGTGATGGGAGAGAAATGACTGCACAAGCCACTCCATGAGCTATAGAAGGTCAAGCAAGGTAGTTTTCTTCCTACCCAGGCAGAAGACATGGGAGCGAAGCCTCCCCACCACAGCCTGCCTGGGAGAAGCTTTTCAGAGCCTTGGCTGCTCAAAAAGAGATGCTATGCCCTCTCAGACACCCTCACAGTCAGCTTGGACCACAGTGACTTCATCCAGGTTTCCAAGGTGTGGAGCTCTGGACTGCTCCTTGAGGCTTGGAGACCACAGACTGAGCCCTTGGTACACCACCAAGGCCCTGTTTTAATTAACGGGGACAACCTGTTTTACAACACATCCAGTCCCACCAATCCCAAGAAAGGAAACCCAAAATATTTCAATGGGGGGTTAAATAAACCCAAGGCTTTGGCTCAGCCAACAGGTCAAGTGAAAGAGCCCCCATTTGGGCCCATGCAAGCCACCAGGACCAGACCTGAGAGCACATCTCAGCAGCGCTGCCATCGCCCCGCTCCCAGAAGGCCCTCCACGGGCAGTAATTCTATTTTAAACCCATAATAAAACCTGAGCATAGCCTACACTTCCTCCCAAGCCCTCACATAACTTTCATCAACTACAAAACCATTGGACAGTTGTAACCAATGCCTGTGCAAGGCTTGGGGCGGTTTGGTTTCTCTGAGCAGCAGCGGTAGCAGCCCTGGTGAGGGGTCACGGGCCTCCAGCTGCTCTCTGCCCCACGGATGGCTGCAGCACCTCCACCCCTCCGGAGGTGGCAGCGATGTTGAGCGAGGGGAAGCTGCTAGCCCTGAGGTGACTACAGGCACATCCTTGTCTCACTGCTCCTCCATGGCCTGGCATCACCAGGCCCAGCACAGCTCCATGGTGGCGAACACAAGACCACGTGTTAATACAACTGGTTTTGCCAGGGAGGCTGGGAGAATAAGGAAATCTGTGCATCCTGTCCCCACTCTTTTTTAACTTAAAGAACAATGCCTCCCTTCTCCAAAACCTACAGAAAGAGAAGGGCACAGACTCACCCCTGTGCCTCAGGCAGCCTGACCTAGACAACCTAAACCCCAGACTAGATCTTCTCTGCAAAAATACCCCACAGCTGAGACCTGATGTTCTCATTATTGACATTTGAAACAAGGCCTTCCCCTCAAAAAAACCATGACAACCACCTTCTCCATACTCCAATCCTAATCTGGTCTCCATGGCCCACTTCTAAACCACCTCCAAGCTTCACTATGCCACAGAATCTATGTCCTGAGGGAAACTCCACCCCTGGTGTCCATCCTCTACTGAGCCCTACAACACAACTGCAGAAAAGATGCACAGTCCTTTGCTCCTCTCCTCACAGCAGCCCAGACCCAAAACAGTTCTTGGATATCAGCAAAGCTTTCCCCACCAAAGAGAAAACAAGCATGTGATTCCTTTGGAATGGAGCCCACAGACATCCCTATTGAACTGTTACTGACCTTCCACCTGGAAAGAGAAAACCGACTACATCACTGAACATGACATTTTCTGGAGCATTGGCTGATTTTACTTCATCTATCCAAAAATGATGTTAAAAACTCCAGCTGCAAAATTGGAGGAACTGAAGAGAGGCATTTTGGTGTAAGAAAATAAACCAAGGAACACAAGCCAGCTTATCTGAAGACCGACAGTGAAAGGTTATATGCTTTGAGTGTTCAACAGAGGCCATGAAAAGATGAGCTGGAACTGTGGAAGGGAACTGGTGACAGGGATATGATTGCATTCTGAGCACTGATAAAGGATAATTATCGCAGACAGAAACACAGCACTTGGTCTTCTGATTTGGGCTAGGTGATGGGAACGGGGAACCGTTAGCAATGTACCAGCCAACCTCAACTCTGTCTCAAACCCACGAGAGGATTTCAGTTCTTGGGTGCTGGCACTGTGTAAGGTGCTCATCACAAGCTTCACCCCTTGGGTTTGCTGCTGAGGACGAATATTGTCTCTTCCTTCCTCTTGTACTGCCTCAAAGAGCCATGCACAAGGTGCACCAAGTGAGTCAGAGCACCTTCTGATCTTCAGGACACCTTACTGTCCAGGCAGGGCCGTAACGTGCTTGGTCCCTACTCCTTTCCATGGATGGGAGGAGCTCTCCCTGGACAAAATTCTTGAAGGACATCAGGTAGTGCAGTGGCTCTGCTCTCCCTCAGCTGGGAACCCAGCCTGGCTCATTTCAGTGTAAATCTTATTAAGGAGGTGGTAGAGTTAGGTGACAACGAAATCAAGCCGATCGAGGTCCAGCTCGGGGTAATCAGAGGAAGTGCAGAGCTGGAGCACAGGCCAATATCCTTCATGCAGGTTCTGTCTGTGTTTTAGGGAGGGTTTATCTTGGCAGCCACAAAGCATGTGAAAACCCCATGCCCCTGTGGTATAGCTCACACAGGCCCTTGGAGAGAGCTGAAGCGACCAGAATGAAGCAACACAGGGCCGGTCTGACAGCAGCGCCGCATCCTCACCTGGCAGAAGGCCACCTGGCTCCAGAGAGTCCAACGGTGCTGCACCACCGTGGACCAACTGAGTATCAGGCCCCAGCTGGTTGTTTGGTCGGTTTGGTTGTTGCTTTACTGACACGTCCTCTGGGCTCCTCACACCGACTCTGCAACGCGGTGGGTTTCCAGGCGCTGCAGTGCTGTGTGATTACCATCACCACGCTCAGCCGCCTTCCATAGCGGTTCAGCAGGTTGTGATGGGCTCTTCAGGAGCCAAGCTGTCCTTTCAGCATCAGTACAGCACTCTCAGCTCTGATATCCCCAAGACTCAGAGGGGATCAGGCAGTTCAGACAGTTCCAGGAGCAAGCTTGGAAGCAAGAGGGCTGTGTTTGCCAATGACCGTGTGAGTGAGGTTTTTTCCCTTCTCCCAGCACTTCTTCCCCAAAGAGTATTGCTATAGAGTGATCAAACAGGGCTGTCTTCCTGCTCCCAGCCACTGCATGTCAGTGACTTATTAATTATTCACCAAACGAGGACATAGTCAAGCCGCTAGCCAAGGCTAAACCACACATGCATCTCTTGCATGCTAGAGAGATTTCTTGAGATGAACGGTGTCCTTCCCAGTGCCAACACAGCAGATTGGAGCCTGTGAACGGTTGGTGATGGTGTCCTAGAGGCGATATCCTCAGCAGGTCTGTCCCCTTTGGAGAGGTCAAGGTGGTGGCTGTTCTGTGGATGGGAAGCATCCTTCATCAGGCTGTCAGAAAGCTTGTGGTTCAGCTGCTTTCACTGAAAAGGGAACCAACTTATTTCCTGGCGAGCTAATCAAAGGGACAACTGTCATGGTAGCCACCTTTGTGAGCCCATGGTGAAGTGGCTACAGGCACCTTCCATCCATGTGAGCTGGGGACATCACAGTGTACGTGATTTTGGGGGCGAGGCGCCACTGCTACGCCATGGTTCACTGGTCCTGCCACAGGTGGGAACCTCTGCTCACAAACCGCTTCTCTGGCAAGGACAAACACATGCCCCTCTGACTGCAAGAAGAGACACCATGGGTGACAAAAACGCAGTTCCTTGCAGGCTGCAGAGAAAACTGTTGAGGAAACAAAAGGAAACGGCTCGGTCAGCAGCATGTCGGGAGTCCTTGGCACGCGTCTCCAGCCACACACCGCTCGGACCATCTGGTGGCAGCGGGCAAGACAACACATCCAACAGCAGCGTGCTCTGGCCAGCGGTGTGTGACAAAAGCTCATGCGTCCCTGCTAGCCAGGACCCTGCAGGTGACTCTGCTGAGGGCAAGCAGCTCTGAAGACAGCCCTTGCAAGCAGCTGTCATAGCTCCCGCTGCAAAAATCACCTCTCGGACACCTTAGCACAACCAGAGACCTGTTTACAAAGGCTCAGCTTGCATCTTCAGCTTCACCATTGCCTGGTCCTTCCACTCCTCCTCACACCCTCTGAGCAACCTAACACAGTCCCCACCTTGGAGTCCAAGACCAGCTCTGGACTCATGGCAGGTGACTGCAGAGTCACCTTCATGGTGCAGGCCACCAGAGAGACGACTGGTGACACGTACCCTTTTAGCTTTAGCCTGGCTCTTCCAGCTCTGTGACTGCAAGGATGGCACCTACAGCAGTTCTCCAGGGGAGCTGGGCAGCAGGAATTCTCTTCACTGCATTCTCAGCACGCATGTCCTGGGCGTCGGCGTGCATCCTTGGCCTTTCTCACTGCAGCAGTGGAAGCGGCAGGAGCTGAAATCGTACCCATCCTGTTGCTATTGGTCGTTCCATCTTCTCTTCCCCCTCCACACACCCTTTTCCTCCTGCTGCCCCCACTTCATTCCACATTTTTCACATTTCTGGGGATCGTTTTTCGCCTCCCAGTGCTTCCTGGAGCTCGCCCAACAGAAATAAGCACAGCCTGACCATCGCTGGTGGGGCGAGGGGTGGGAGGTTACACGCTGGGTATATTTAGCCTCTCACTGACAGATTTATCTGCCTTAATCAGAACCAAGTGTAGTTAAGTGAGGGTTGTTTGTGTAGACTGAACTTCCCCAAAGTCAGTGCACACACACCTCCCCCTCCCTCCCCAGTTACAGAAATGGCTTTAGTTGAGAGCCCGTTTCCTGGAGCGTGGGCCAGCGCTCTTTCCAAGCAAACAAAACCAGGGCAACACACAACAAGCCTCTTTGGTGTTGGAGAAGGAACCTTGCCCTGATACAGTAATAAAAGTCTCAGAATGACAAGGCATCAAAGGGTCTTTTCCCCACTTATCCTTCTTAATACTGGCATGTAAGGTAGAGCAGAAATGGGGAGCACCTTTCCAGCCTAAAACCACTGGTTTCCTTAGTAGACCTTGAAAAGCCTTTTATAACAGCATGGAGAGGTTAGTGTGCTGAGGGATGTTGTGTTAACTGGCTCTAGATGAACTCATCAGGGCTTCACCAGACATTGTCTCTCTCCAGCGTGACCCAGAAAGTCCCTTTTCATAGAATCACAGAATCCCAGCCTGGTCTGGGTTGGAAGGGAGCCCAAGGGTCACAGATCTCCAACCCCCTGCCACAGGCAGGGACACCAACCTCCAGGCCTGGAGCTACACAAGGTTGCCCAGGGCCCCAGCCAACCTGGCCTTCAACACCCCCAGGGACGGGGCACCCACCCCCTCTCTGGGCAGCCCCTTCCAGCCCCTCACCACTCTCTCTTTTAGCAAGCACAACCTCAGGCTCTCCCACCAGCTGGCCACATGCTGCCTAATCCTACAGTTGGGGAATGGTTGGGGTTGGAAGGGAACTTTAAAGATCATCTAAGCTCAACCTCCACGCCACAGGCAGGGACATCTTCAATGAGATCAGGTTGCTCAAAGCCCTGTCCAACCTGACTGTGAATGTTTCTGAGGATGGATAGGGCTTCTCTGTGGAACCTCTGCCATTGCCTCAGCACCCTCATGCCTAAGTAGGTACCTGGCCTCCTCAGACGCATTGCTTTGCCTTTCCACCTTTTGCAAAATGCCCTTTCACCCAGTCAAAGGGAACTAACATTTCAGTCAGAAACCAAAGCAATGCCTTTCACTGGGCAGGCGAGCCTGGCGGCTTCACCAGGAGAACCTCACGGCTTCTCCGTTTAAATCAAGACTGCCTGCTCCTGTCCTTTCCTCATCCTACGTTCACATGTTGGCACCACAGAAGAATCCCATCCTGCCACAGCTTGGATCAGCGGGGAGGCTGATCTAGCCAGGCCTTGGCTCCACAGTCCTCTCCTGGGAACAATTTGGAGGCCATGTGGTATGAGAGGCTTTGTGGACATCTTCCTTCATGGGGCTCCTCCTCTACATCTGTCCATAGTCTTGCTTTAACATTTCCTTTCGTTTTCCTTCCCATCATGCCATTAATTAAGAACATTTCTCACATGTGCCAGCCTGGAACATGTTGCAGTGACCATTTTTCTTCTGTTTCAGTTTAAAGGATTGCTTTTATGGAGTTCTAAAATCCAACCCAGCCTACAGAGGACAGATTCCAAGAGAAAAGACTTGAATTCAGACTCCAGTGAAATTTGATAAACTTCCACTAGGTCTCAGACAGGTGAACGTCATGAAGGCTGACCGTGACTTCAGCTCTCATTGCTGCTGCACCCATCAACTCATGCATCATCCAAACATGGTCCTTTTGGTCTTCACACTTACAGCTCTGCCTGAGATGCCACCAGACAGAGCCCAAAATGTGAGAAGGAGTTTGCTCAGGCTTCTGTCCGTGGAAACCACCAGAAAGGGTCACTTTGGTGCCGTGTGCTGGTAGCGTTGCCTTGCTTTCCTGCCTTTCTGGCCACAGGGAACAGGGAGGATCTGGGGGGTATGTAAAGAACTGACTTCTTACAAACCAGCCTGTCTGCCGGTCTTGCCACTGCTGCTTCGGTTTCTGCTGTAAGACAGTGCAGGGGAGGTTCCGTTGCTTGGTTCCTCCTATTCACTCGCTCCACCATCTGTGGCAAAACCCAGGTGGGCTCCTTGCTCCTTTCTCCTTTCCTAAGGACACTTGTCTTTTGAATGGCATGGTGGTGGGTGTCTCGGTGTGTGGGTAACCAGCACATATTTGCCCTCAGAGGGCTCCACACAGGTGCTGTGGGCTGGAACAGATTCACAGAGCCCACAAAAGAGCCTGCCCAAATGCTGCCCAGGGGCTGTTCCACCCTGAAGGCAGCTGGTGCTGCAGGAATCAGCCTGTCAGCAGGGTCTTAAACACCTCAGCTGGAGGGACTCCTGCTAAACTCGAGCACCACGATATTCACCCTTTGCTCTACGCTCCAGGGTGGTGGAGGAAGGAGAAGGGGGTTCCCAGGCAGCTGGGGGACACGCTGACTGGGATAAGAGTCAGGGTGAGGTATAATTGCTGTCATTCTGGTTTGGGGTCTGTTCTCTCAGTGTTTTATCAGCCACATCCACCTCCACTGCCAGCAAACCCATTTCTCCAGGGCATTTCACAGGATCACAGACTAATCAGGGTTGGAGGGACCCCTGAAGATCCCCCAGTCCCACCCCCTCAGAGCAGGGTCCCCTCGAGCAGGCTGCACAGGGCAGTGTCCAGGGTCATGGGGTTGGAATGTCCCCAGAGATGGAGACTCCCCAACCTCTCTGGGCAGCCTGGCCCAGTGCTCTGCCACCCTCCCAGCAAAGAAGTTCCTCCTCAGGGTTAGGTGGGACTTCCTCTGCTCCAGTTTGTGCCCACGGCCCCTTGTCCTGTCCCTGGGCACCACTGAACAAAGAAGACTGATCTGTCCACCCCAGGGCCCAGAGGCTGTACCCCACCACCGAAGGTTACAGTTCCCCAGTTAAACAGGGCTCCCCAGCAAGCCTTTGCTCCCCAGGTAGCCCATCATTACCTCACACTGTGTGGCACATTGAGGCCAACGCTGCTCCCCCAGGTGTGATGCGACTCATTAGCTTCCACCAAGAGGCTTGCAACGGGAGCCAAGAACCTGTGAAAGAGCCAGTGGCATCAGCAGCACTCCCAGGGCGAGGGGAGCCCCCGCGTTGGGAAAACCTGTGGTTTAGGACACTCTGGGTACCCCCACCACTCACTGCCCAGCCCATCTATGCCCACAGCCCAGGCCTCTGACGCCCTCTGACATGCCATAGCCATGCACAAGTCTAGGTAGGGCTGTGGTTCCACTAGAACACCGTTAATGTCTTCTTTTCCCATCAGCACAATTAAGGATGGATCCTTAGGTTCCCCTTTTGCATACAACAAAGTTAGGTCAGGCCAGGGGCATGACTTCAAGCACAAGGCAGCTTAGGTGGGCAGAGGGAGAGGTTCCAGCAGCTAAGAGAAGCTGCAAAAAAGGGAAGGAACACAGAGGGGAGAGGTGCCTTTTGGGAGTTAGTGAGGGCCGAGGTGGAGTCCCTGCCCTGTGAACTCTTCAGTCCAGACTAGGCATCTTTCTACGTGAAGCTCCCAAGAAACTGCCCTGGTTCTTTAGTTCAGTAGTGGGGTAGGGGGGGTGATGGGTTTGCTCTATTTGGGTGAGCAGCCCCATGGTCAGGACAGAGCAGAATTTGCTGGATTTCAAAGCTCAGCCTGCAGCTGTTTGGAGCTACAGCAGGACATAAGGCTGTGGGTGCAGAGGTGGGGATGGCCTCGAGCTACACCAGGGACTGGGAGCCCTGCCCAACAGGGCTCTTGCTGGAGCTCCTCGCTTTTCCCCATTAAAGAGAAGCAGTTGGTGCAGCTGATGCCAAGACCTTTCAGCTCCAGGCCAGAGCTGCTCCTTCCACTGGGCAGACAGGCTCTCCGCAGCAGTGGAGCTGGCTGCACAGCCCAGCTTCATGCCATGAACATCAGGCCAGATGTGCTGCCCAGAGCACATGGGGGCAGCTGGGGCAGCTTCCTACCTGCAACAAGGGTCCCTTGCTTCAGCTGACATTTGTTTCTGTCCATCTTCCAGGGGCTGTGCCGGCCCAAAGCGCGTTGTGCCTGACCTGGGACAGGCTCTAGTTTCCAGAGGATGAGCTGGAAGGGTAAATTTCACACTTTATTTTTTGCTTAATGCCAAAAGTCCTTTATTCCCCACAGAGAGCAAGCACACATAGGCTATTTTTATCCAGGTATATTTTTACTTCGGTCTTTCCTACGTGGCCCCTGACATGGCTGTAAAGGGAGCACCCCACCCCACAGGCACAGGAGAGACTGATGGCAGTGGCCAGAAGGGAGCTTTCTCCCTCTGGCAGGGCTGGGGCAAACACAGTGCCGGGTAATTAGAGCACAGCATCGTTACTTCACTTGCTCCTCACAGCCTCGCTCTATGGCCCACAGGCTGCAGCTCTGAGGAACTGCTGCCCACACCAGCCCCATCACTGGACATACCTGCAGCCAAAAGTGCTCCTGTCCCGATGGCACTGTCCCAAGGGACCCGATTCATGCTGCCCCTCTCTTACACCATGGAGCAGTTTGGCCCCAGGAAGGCGATGGTGTGCTGGAACAAGCCATTAACAGGGCCAGAACTGGGGTGCTGTGCGGTCCCTCTGGGATGGGGCTTCCTCTGCCTGTCTCTCCCTTCAAGCAAAGCCTGGGGAAAGGTGTCAGGATGACCAGGGATGCAGACAGCTCCAGCGAGGACAAACACTGCTGGTGCTTGCCCAGGGGACACTGCAGGTCAGTGGGGTTTTTTAGCTGGGATGAGCAACATGCAGAGGTCTGGGCTTCGGTCCTTGGGGGAATTAAAGCATAGTCTGAGTGTTGGTGTTTGTTTCACAAAGGGGAATTGCTGTGTCCCCCCAGCATGCCCAGCCTTGCTAATTGTGGCTTTTGTGGTCGAGCATCAGCTGGGTAGAGAGGCAGCCACGCTCTAAGCCTGGTCTGGAAGTGGCACTGGGGCTGCAGCTGAGGCTTCAGCTCCCCACGAGTGGGAAGCAAGACAGGAAGGATGGAGGAGGCCAGACCCTGCCCAAGGAATTGTTCCCCAGGGCTGCCTCTCACCCTGCCTTTGTCTCCCAGAGCATCTTCCCTAGGCTCCCACCCAATTCCCCAGAGGAAATCGCAGCCCTTCCATCCCACCAACCTCTGCAGCCCAAAGAACCCGGTGCCCACTGCAGCATTTGCTATCAGGACCCTTGTTACCATGGCAATGCCATCAAGGTTCAGATAACATTTTCCTCCATCCCAATTTCTGTCATCGCTTTCTTCTTGGCCCCCACTCAGGCCTTGGTTAGCAGCTCAGGCCCCGGTTAGACGCTCAGGCCTCAGTTAGCAGCTCAGGCCTCGGTTAGCTGCTCAGGCCTTGGTTAGCCACTCAGGCCTTGGTTAGATGCTCAGGCCTCAGTGAGGCCTTGGTTAGCAGTTCAGGCCTCGGTTAGACACTCAGGCCTCGGTTAGATGCTCAGGCCTCAGTGAGGCCTTGGTTAGCAGCTCAGGCCTCGGTTAGCAGCTCAGGCCCCGGTTAGCAGCTCAGGCCTCGGTTAGCAGCTCAGGCCCCGGTTAGCAGCTCAGGCCTCAGTTAGACGCTCAGGCCTCGGTTAGCTCTGCTGGTGTGGTTGGTCTCAGCAGGCAGCTGGGAAAGGGCTAGGATGCTGCTCTGCCATCTGGGCTGCAGCGACATCACACAAGGCCCTTGCTGTGGAGTAACAGCTTTAGGTCTTTCACAAACAGAGGTAAAGCTGAAACCAGCAAGCAGATCCTCAGAAGTCCTGCGCTGCCTCTTCCCGTTTCACTTAGCGGCAGGGAAACACCCAAATGACCTGAAGCATTTAAGTGACAAGGAGATTTTTTTAACTTTGGGGTTTTTTTCCTTAAGGAAAAGGTCACGGCGCAGTGGCACGCGATGGCCAGCTGCAAACCAGGTATTGCTCTGGAGTTGCACGAAGCGGAGCCTGGCAGGTCTCTGATCCAGAGTAACGGGCGCTGCTCAGTACAAGGCAGAGCAGCGCTGCAATTACCGCCAAGAGAGCCCCGCACTAACCAGAGAGCTCACACAATTCTCCCTTATCCAAACCCCCAGCCCCGTGGAGACGGGGATATCAGTGCTAGGGTGGCTGCCCTGCCTCCCAGCGAGCCCCGCGTTGCTGGTGCTCGGGGTTTCTCTCCTTGCCATCCTTGATTTACAAGAGTGGTACTTTGGCAATCAGGCTGAGGATGCTGATTAGCTGATGCTGGGACATCGTTCCAGGAAAGGCAATCCATTTATCAAAGTACTCGCAGCTCCCAGTTCAAGGCAGGTGAAGTACCAATAAATATCGAGCAAAGCGAGTCAATCAGGTTCCAAAGTAGCTTAATAAATAAAAGGCTATTAGGGAAAAAAAAACCCACTCCCAAACCTACCTGCAGGTGCTTGTGCCAACCTTTCTTCTCCAGTAGCAGCTCTGGGTGCCGGCACTTTGCATTCCCACTTCCCCAGGACAGCTCACAGGACAGAACTCCTTGTCTTTACACTGTGAAATCCATCCAGTGGGAATCTCCAACTGAGGTCAAACTGCAGATCGTTGTTTTGCCAGGCAAACAAAAACCCCTGCGCAGGATGTCACACCCAGGCCTGAAAACGCACGCCCCGCTTTGTCCTCCTGAGCTGACATCCCTGAGGCCGGTCAGACATGGCCCATGGAAAAGCCAGTGCTGGCTGGCAAAGAAACGAGCTGCTTTCCTGAAATGCTCTGCAAATGAACTGCTTTTGGAAAGCTTCAGCTGTCCTGGGCTCCTGCCTTCACACAAGAGCGCGACTTCAAGAGATAGGATATAAAAGGGAGTGGGAAACCAAAGGGATCTTTGAAGCTGGGGCCACAGAGCACACACTCAAATGGAGCAGAACTGCCAGTCCCCACCCCACGCTGCAAAGCCTCGTAGCTCCCGTGGACGAGCAATTAAGGAACAAATCTCTCCAGTTTGTTTCCCTGGAGGTGAGGAACACCTCCAGTGCCTACGGATGGGACGCAGGGCAGGGAGAGCGGCCACTCCATCCGCTCTCTTCCTGGCACTCGGGCTGGATAGCGTGCCACAGCCAGGTCCTGCCTCATGTATGTTTCTTGTCTCATGGCCAACCAGTTCCCACCAAGATACTCCCCAGTGGGTGCCCCGCTCTCCTCCATCCAGAATAGGCACAGCAAGCTGGTTTGGGGAGGGTTGTGGGGGTGAAGTCAACCATAACACAGACCGGTGTTTGAAATCTATCCCTTGGACCTATTTTGGCAAGATCCTCATGGGATCAACAGGAACTATGGAGCATCAGGTTACTCCAGCTCTCCTCTGTGGTGGCAACACAAGGAAGATGCGATTCCTACTGGGATTATGAAAGCATTAGGGGGCTGGGGAATAAAAAGGGAAAGAAAGTAATCAAACACAGGAAACAAATCCCCAGAGATCAAAAGCATGGCAGGGTTTTACAGGGATGGATGCTTCTAAGGAAAACCCAACTCCACAAAGCCAAAAAAGCCTCACAAGCAGGTAACTACGCAACCACCACTTTCCTGAACAAAGAGACACCCACACAGGTCCCTTGGAGCTCTAATGAGAGGAGAACAGGGCTGGGACGGAGCCCAAAGGCAACTAAGGTGTCCAGTGGCATCACCTCCCTGCCCAGTACCTCCAGCGCACACGTCCTCTCCCAGGCCAAGTCTCTGCCAGCATCTGCTCCTGCAAAAGCTGCAGCTCCTTGGGGCTCTCTCCTTTGTTCCTCCTCAGCTTGGCTGTGGCTCCAGGTGAGGAGAAGGCTCTGGAGCCCAGCGAGCATGGCAGTGACATCTGGTGACACTTAAGAGGACACTTCGCAGTCCCCACATCTGGGGGCAACAGATGTGGCCACAGGCTGCTGTGGAAAGTGGCAGTGGCCTTGAAGGATGCTGTCCTCATGGAGAAAGTCCCAGGTAAGTCAGTGGGGGCGCCGCTGCTCCTGGGTGGCACTGCCAGATCCTGGATGGGGCACAGGGTGCCCATCACAGTGGCCCGGCTTGTCCCCCACCCTCCCTGCCGCTACACGGGCGCCAGATATAATCCTCCCAGCTGGAGGATTTCTGCTCCTAATACCCAGGTACCTCTTAAAAGTCCCAGGGATGGAAAATTCATCAGCCAGATGTTGCTCCTCTGATTAACCACCCTTTGCTCCTGTCTTACTGGAAGGCCGCAACGGTGCTGGAAGGGATTTCCTCCTGGAAGCTCTCCTCCACAGCCACTGCATCCCCAGCACACCCCGACCTGTGTGGGCACCCCCCAAAACAGAGCCCAGGGATGCACCAGCCACAGCCCTTGCTGAGCACCCAGAGACAGGCATCAGGGGACAGGGCGCACTTCAAGCCATCGGAAACGAGCACAGGCAAGAGCTGCACTGGAGTCAGACGGGGCATCTCAGCCAGGGCAGCTTCTCCACAGCAGGAAGCAGCCGAGGGGACGTATCCCCAGGGATACCCCAAAGTGTAAGCTGTTTGAAGATGGGGTAGGATGCATGCATGCCCCAAGAAGCAACCCCCACTTCAAGGCTCTGCTGGGGCACTCGGGGCCAGTGCCTTGGTGTGCCCAGGGAGTAGGAGCCGAGAGCACTCAGGCTTCTAACCAGGTGACCAAGAGCAATACACCGAGAAGCGATGGGCACAGAGCAGCCAGGGCTGAGGAGGAGGAGGGCGGCTGAGGATGGAAGGGCTGAGGATGGAAGGGTTGAGGAGGGAAGGGCTGAGGAGGGAAGGGCTGAGGGTGGAAGGGCTGAGGGTGGAAGGGCTGAGGGTGGAAGGGCTGAGGAGGGAAGGGCTGAGGAGGGAAGGGCTGAGGAGGGAAGGGCTGAGGAGGGAAGGGCTGAGGAGGGAAGGGCTGAGGAGGGAAGGGCTGAGGAGGGAAGGGCTGAGGAGGGAAGGACTGAGGATGGAAGGGCTGAGGAGGGAAGGGCTGAGGAGGGAAGGGCTGAGGAGGGAAGGGCTGAGGAGGGAAGGGCTGAGGAGAGAAGGGCTGAGGATGGAAGGGCTGAGGAGAGAAGGACTGAGGATGGAAGGGCTGAGGAGAGAAGGACTGAGGATGGAAGGGCTGAGGAGGGAAGGGCTGAGGATTGAAGGGCTGAGGAGGGAAGGACTGAGGATGGAAGGACTGAGGAGGGAAGGACTGAGGATGGAAGGGCTGAGGAGGGAAGGACTGAGGAGGGAAGGGCTGAGGAGGGAAGGGCTGAGGATTGAAGGGCTGAGGAGGGAAGGACTGAGGATGGAAGGACTGAGGAGGGAAGGACTGAGGATGGAAGGGCTGAGGAGGGAAGGACTGAGGAGGGAAGGGCTGAGGAGGGAAGGGCTGAGGAGGGAAGGGCTGAGGAGGGAAGGACTGAGGATGGAAGGGCTGAGGAGGGAAGGGCTGAGGAGGGAAGGGCTGAGGAGGGAAGGGCTGTGGAGGGAATGAGCGTAACACCAGCCCCAGTTCCCAGGCACTTTTGTGGTTCCCATGCTCACGCAAGGGCAGCGGAAGGACGGGGTTGCTGCTACGTGAGGCCACCAACACAAAGAAGGGTTTAGAGCTCTTCTCACTTGGGCTGGTCGGTTTCCCTTCCCCCTCACTCTGTCCCCCTGTCTCCATCTTCTTCTTAGGCCATCTCCTGGGTGAAGGATGTTGCAGAGAGCCAGGGTAATGGCCCTGCCTTGGAGGGCTCTTCTGAAAACCAGCGCATTCAAGAAGGCACGTCTTTGAGGTCCTCTGGTGCCCGGCGTTTGGGGCCATCCCGCTCCCAGGGACAGAGCATGTATTCACACTGTGGAACAAGGGGGCATTCAGCAGGGACGAAGAGACAGGAACTTCAGAAGGGATTTAAAAAAAAAAAAAAAAAAGAAAAGCATCTTTTCACACAATTGGCCTTGGGGAGCCCAATGTCACACGGCGTTGCCAAGGGCAGGGACTTGAGGGATCAGGCAACTGCTGAGCTGACCCTGGCGCTTTCTATTATTCACACCAAACACCAGAGCCTGTGTAAACGGGGGAGAGCCTCGGGAGCAAACCACACGCACGCACCGAAAACCACTTGGGCTGTTTCACCCAGAAAGCACCACGCAGGAGAAGACTTCCAAAGGAGAAAGCACCTTTTCTGGGCACACCGTAGATGTGGGCTGCGGGCTCCTTGCAGCTCGTCCCTGAGGCTCCTGGTACGAGGTGATGCCACACTGGCTGAGCGAGAAGAATCCCTTCCTAGCAGTGGTGGCAACTGGCATTCCCACAAGGATGGGCATCGGGACTTGCTCTTTCCAGTCACTCCTGGAATATCTTCCTTGGACCTAGCTTGTCTCTTCAAATCCTTATACTGTTACCAGGAAGATATTGGCTTCTCATTTCTGTACATGCCCCAGATGACCCCATAGCTCCAGCCTATATCCCAGCCTCTCCAGATAGCACCATCAGGTGTGGATCCAGGTCGTGGCCTCACTTGGTCGTTCCCGTTACTACAGATGATGCAATAAATGGGTCTAAAGCAGTAAAGCAGTTAATTATTAAACACAGCACTGGAAGAGGTGTGAAGCACGTAGAGATGTGAATACACACCAACAGTCAGGATAGAATTTGGGCTTGGAAAAACCTAGGTGATGCTTAAGGCCCAATCCAACCTACACCATCTGATGATTCTTCCCAGCCTCACTTCAGGGCAAGTCTTTGAGCTTCTGCTCAAGGGACAGTGATTTCTGAGGTCGTTGGCCAGGCCCAGATTCTTTAATGGAAGCACAGATAGTGAGAGGAACAGAGGCTTGCACTGGGAACACGTTAAATCCACGTGCTTTTTCCCTTTTACACTGCAGAGGGACAACACAGGGACAGGCTGAGCACAGCGCTGCCCTGGAAGAGCTATTGCACCAGAGCAGCTACCTGCTAGGCACCACGTGCCAACAAGATCCAGAGAAGGGCAACCAGGCTGAGGAAGGGGCTGGAGGGCAAATCCTGTGAGGAGCAGCTGAGGGAGCTGGGGGTGTTGAGCCTGGAGAAGAGGAGGCTGAGGGGAGACCTTCTCCCCACCTCCCCTGCCCTGCCAGGAGGGTGCAGAGAGGTGGGTGCTGGTCTCTGCAGCCAGGGGCCAGGAGCTGGGACAAGAGGCAATGGGCTCAAGCTGTGCCAGGGCAGGGTCAGCTCAGCTGGGAGGGAAAAGTTCTTCCCTGGCAGAGTTGTCAGGGCCTGGCCCAGGCTGCCCAGGGAGGGAGCTGAGTCCCTGCCCCTGGGTGTGTTGAACAGAGGGGAGATGAGGTGCTCAGGGATCTGGGGCAGCACAGGACAGGAACAGTTGGACTCCATGAGCTTAAAGGGCTTTTCCAACCTTGTCATTCCATGACTCCAAGAAGAGCTCCTGAACACCTTCAGTTACTGAAGCATTCCTATCAGCACTCACAGCACGCTACCGCTGGCAGACCCCGGGTACCCAAGAGTGTGGCCAGGGGCAGGCTGCCTCGCCGGGTGGAGCGGTGCCAAGCGAGCGCTGCTGGGTGGTCCCAGGCCAAGGGGCAGGCAGAGGCATTTCCAGAGGCATGATTCCTGTGCCACAGAGGGGCTGGGGAAGCACGTGCGAGGGGAGGTCACGTAAAAACCAGCTCTGAATCAGCACGAGCTTGGGGGCTTGGGGTTTCTTTCTTTCCCCGTTTTAAAGCCGGCCAGATAGATGTTTTGAGAAGACATAATAAAACCATGGCTGCTTCCTCCAGGGAACTATCAGGATGATTGTATCTGGCCAGAGCACGGTAACAGGGTCAGGTTGTCAGCTTCCATTAAGATTTGGGTGTGCGTCACTGAATGGAAAGCGCTTGGCTCTATTGCCTCTCATTAGATGGCTGTAGGATAAATGCAATCACTCGCTTACTACGCCTGGCCGAGGGGAAGGGCTCTGCACCAAGCGCCTCCCCCTGGGAAGGGCGGCTCCATCATGGCAGAGCTGCCCCAGCTCCCAGCCCTGACACGGCCGCTCCAGCCAGCAAAGCATCGCTGCCCCCATTTCCTCGGCCCAAGGGGGTGCATCCACCCTATTTCTACCTGGGAGGATGGTTTGGGGTAATTAAGGGGTATTTGGGTGCTTCACTCCTCCTGCAGCCCCTCCTGCATGGTGGTTACTGGGCTTCTGCACTCACTGCTCCAAGGGCATCACCAAATCCAGAGGTGAAAGCTTCCCCCCTTCTTTAAGCCAGGCTTAGCAGATCGCTCTCCCCAAAAATCAAGCTCACGACCCCTCCTACGACGCATCCCAGTGCTGAAGCCTCAATGCAGCTGGCACCCATGGGTGTAAAGATTGCTGCTGGGGTCTCACGCTGGGCCTGAGCCATCTCATCCCAGCGAGCACGTGCTGCTGCATTGGATGAGGTGAGCTCAGGGTGCCCTAATGGGAGTGGGCTGGTGGCTGGGAATTGGGGCAGGTCTGTGTCTCACACTTCAATGCTCCTGGAGCAGGGACTCGCATCCCCCCATCATCACCTAAAGTAATAGAGTGGCTCTTGAAACTCGTCCAACCACCCCCTTGGAGGGCTCACACACCAGCCCCGTTCTTCCTCCTTCTCTCCCAAGGGCACGGAGAGGACAGCCAGCCTTTCCCCAAGGACACCGGAGCGTGCAGCAAGGCTCTGATCAGAGACAAGAGCGACTCAGCTCCTCTGGGGACCAGGACAGAAGGCTGCAGGATGGACCCGCACCGCCACGTGGCAAACACGCCGTATCTGCATGGTGGCTCCCCAGCCCTCAACTCCAAGGGCAGGCTCAGTGTGGGGGTACAACGCGCCCCCAGACAGTGCCGGGGAGCTGGGAGGCTTGCTCTCCACATCTCCGGGTTGCATTTTTGATTTGGCCAAGTCAGGGGCCCTCGCCACCTCTGCAGCCCCTCTGGATGCCGAGCTTAATCCGCTCAGGCCAGTTCCAAGCACGCCTGCCTTGCATCGCGTCAGCGGCGAGGGCTCGGCATCAGCCTTTCCCATCTTCGTTTGATTTTATGATCTCATTAATTTATCAAAAACAATTAAGCCGCCCCTGGTTGAGGCATCCCAGACAGGCTGCTGGAGTCCTCCCGCTCTTCCAGAGCGGCTTCTCCAGGATGGGGAAGGCTTCTCCAACGCAGGGCCCGGCCTGCCCTGCCCAGGCAGACCTTCTGCCAGGAAAGCCATCAGTGGCCAAGCCCTGAGGCACTGGGGTGTCACAGGGGCCTGCCACCTTGCCCAGCACCCCGGGATGTACCCTCCCTGCAGTCCCTGCTGGCAGGAGATTAAAGATGCAAATGCAAAGTAAACGCAAAACAACAACCTAGGCAGCCAGAGGGGACCTGCTGGGAGACAGAGACGTGTTTTGAGCCCTTCCTTACTGCGTCTCATCAGTGGCTTCCCAGCACGGTGCCATCACCAGGTCTGCAGCCCCCTCGCCCAGCTGCCAGCTGTAGCAGCTCAGCCCAACCACCGAAACTTCACCTGGGGGGAGTTTCACAGTCCTGGGTTAACTCAGGAAGAGCAGGGTGGTCTGCCCAAGCAGCACAGCATCTCGAGCCTGTGAGGTGGCTGCGGACCCCCGCACACTGCATGGGTGACAGGGGCCCAGGCTGACAGGCAGCTCGGGGCACACGGTCCTCAGGCTGCCGCAGACTGAGGAGCGAGTCCTCCCCACCCACAAACCCAACATCTTGGGGGCATGTCAGGATATATGCGAGCGGAGAAGACACCCAGGGTGGAACCCAAGGCTCTCCTGGGGTGCTGTGGTAGTTTCCCAGGCCTCAGGCTCTCCTTTTAGGGGTTAATTACAATCACAGGGAACAACCTCTGTCTCTGTTTACACTGGAGGCTGGCACACCCACCGTCACTGGGAATGGGCTGGTTTGGGCCTTGCTATCGCATCTAAAACCACACACAGAGCTGCAGCCACAGACTCCTGTTCCCCCTCCCAGACAACAAAAGGGCTGGTAACGCAGTTCAAAGTTCTCCCCGGTACAAAAACGGTCTTTGAGGGTAATTTGTTTCAGCTCGAAAGCAGCTGAAGTTAATTACACGGCAATGAAGTATCGTGCTTGCATATTACTTAACTCCCCTTGGCCAGGCTGCCGTGAACTGCTGCGCCCTGAGGTCTGGACCCAAGTGCTTTCTGATCCCCAGATAATATCCTAGCCAAACAAGGGAGAGGCAGGTAATGGGATGCACGACCCACTGGAGCCCGGGAGAAGGGGGGACAGAGCACAGGGCTGCTTGTGGGGACACCCGCCACGCGCAGCCTCCAAACTGGGTGGTGGCTGGAAGGATCAGTGCACCGTAGGCCCATGAAGGGTCTTCCAGTTCCTCCTGCTCTCCCCGGGTCGGGGGGGGGGGGGGGGGAGCCACTGCAGCCTCTAGCCCCACGCTTTGATCTCAACTCCTCTTTGAAATGCAGGCATCTCCTCGCCACCAATGCACGGGGCATTCACACAGGCCACGCTCTGCAGGTAACCCTGCTGCCTGGCCCAGCGCTCGGCCTGGGAAGTCCCCTGCCCACAGCCTGGCACATGCCTCTCAGCACTTGGCCAGATGAGCTTTTTACTCACCCATTTCTTGAGCAAGAGCTTGAGCTCCCCGGCCAAGGGCACCGCAGGTATCTCCCTCCGTCTGCCGCAGCCCTGGCAAAGGCTGCCCAGGAGGGATGGACAGCTGAGCCCTCGTCCTGCCTGAAGCCTGAGCTGGGGCAGGCAAGGACGCAGGCTGGCAGCCAGCTGAAGAAGAGCTGCCCTGCTCACTGGTCACCAGAGAAGATGCTCTGTACTCCTCCTGCCCTGACAACACTTGGGCATAGAATAAGGCACCAGGGAACACCAGGCTTGTGGGCACAGAGGCCAAAGCACCCGCAGAGAGAACCTGTGTGGCCCACGCAAGGGATGGTGCTGCCCAAGGATGACCACAGGCCTCACACGGTAAGGGAGGATGGGCAGTCCCCAGGAGCCAAAGCAGAGGGAGAAGGGCAGAGCTGAAGTGCCTTTCTCCACACCCGGAGCCCGGGCTGCCCAGCCCACCCCACAGCAGTCTGCAGGCCCCAGGCAGGCCAGAGCCCTGAACCTGCTGCCATCCTCCAATTCTGCCCAGAGGAACGGGCTGCATTGCCACCTAATGGGATGTGCTGGGAAAACCCTCTACATCCTACTGGAAACCAGCAAGGCCAGTATACCAGGAGGCTCTTCAAGAGGCAGAGCTGCTTGCCCAGCTCCCCTGCACCAGCAGAGATAATCTGGTCAGGATGTCCTCAGCACTGTACTATGTAGAGGAGTGTGGGTCAGAGGACAGGGAGGATATGAGGGGTTTGTGTGCTCAGAGCAGTGCCAGGAAACCCTGCTGTGACCCAGCGCTATCCGAGCACGGAGGGAAAAGGCTTCTTTGGGATCAAAGTCATTTTCCCTTCACTGTCTCAGCAGCTCATAAAAGCTCCTGCCAGCAGGGCACACTTTGAGGGAGCAGAGACATTGTCCAGTTAAACGTGCCTCCTTGCCAAAATGCTCTGTGTAGATACCTGGAGAGAAATCCAGGCCTGGGGGAACTCCAGATGTTGAGTTGTGGCCCAGAGAGCAATGCAGCATCCATCTGTCTCAACAGGACAATGGACCTTTCACAGTCCTTCCTGGGGAACCATTGCGGGCAGAGAGGAGCCTGTCTCTTGAGTGAATGTACTGGCCAAGGCCACCTGAAAGCCATGCTTGAGCTCGATGCCCTGCCAGAAGGGTCCCTCATCTCCCTCATCCTGCCCAGGGACTCACGGGTGGGTCTGCATCACCAGCTGACAGCTCAGAGCATCATCAGGAAGCAACAGAGCATCATTTGCTCCACTTGAGTTCCTCACCTCCCTTCTGCTTCATCAAGCTCCAGTGTCCCTTTCTCAGCTAAGAACTCAGGGGAGAATCACAGAATGACCAGGTTGGAAAAGCCCTTTAAGCTCCTGGAGTCCAACTGCCCCTGCCCTGTGCTGCCCCAGACCCCTGAGCACCTCATCTCCCCTCTGTTCAACACACCCAGGGGCAGGGACTCAGCCCCCTCCCTGGGCAGCCTGGGCCAGGCCCTGACAACTCTGCCAGGGAAGAACTTTGCCCTCCCAGCTGAGCTGACCCTGCCCTGGCCCAGCTTGAGCCCACTGCCCCTTGTCCCAGCTCCTGGCCCCTGGCTGAAGAGACCAGCGCCCACCTCTCTGCACCCTCCTGGCAGGGCAGGGGAGGCAGTGATAAGGGAGACCTGTGAGACCTGTCAGACCGTGGTGGCTTTGGTTTCCCTGCCCAACTTCCAGGACCACTTCAGGGGGCAGGACAAGCCTGGCCCATCCACCTCACCCAGGAGTGAGCTGAGCGAATCAGAAGCAGAGATTAAAGCTGTGCCACAGCTTTGGCCATGGTCCAGCCACACACAACGTGGGCCACAAGTCCAAGGCCCAGCTAACAGTGCACTAACCCCACACCTTGCTTCCACCCTGCCATGGGTAAGTCAGGCTTCAGACAATGCCCTGGATGCTGTAACTCTGATAACCTGTTGAAACATCCCTCCCTCCCTCCTGGTACCCAGCAATGGCCCCAGCACCAGGTAACTCTTGCAGAACAAAAGACTGAATCCACGTTGAGGCATCAACATGAACCCTCAAAGGAAAACAGACAGGTTGAATAGCTGCTGCTCTAAGCATGGCAACCAGGACTTTATCCTAGGAGTGGGAAACAGCTCATGCAGCAGCCAAGGCTTCTAGGAAGGCAAAGCCAGGACAGACAGACTCCATGTTCCTTCTTGGCCACTGAAAGCAACAGGGCCTTGAGTTTTACCCACATCTAAATATGAAAGCAGCAAAGGACTATGTCACAATCCTCCCTTCTCGCTGCTTCAGCCCCGAGTGTCTGCTCAGCAGTGGCTCCCACCAGCTCCTGAACACCCTCCCCTCTTAGAAGATGACAAAAAAACCAGCCTCACCTCCCAAAACACCCAGAGAGGAGAGGAGAGCAGGCACCCTCAAGTGGGCACGGCCCGGGAGCCGCCAGGTCCTGTCTCTCTCAGCACTGTTCAGTTCAAGCTTTGCACACATCAACTCCCTGCACACAACAAACTCCACTGTGAGTGGAGTTTTGCCCACTTTATGGGCAAGACCTTGGTTCCCAAGAAGGAAGTGGATCCTTCTGTCCTGTGGAAGCTTGTTTGGACCACCTGCCTTGTAAGCAAGGAGAGGATCCAGAAGAGAGCCAACCCATTCAGGACATCTTGGTGAATCACACCTCCATCCCACGGTGTGGGACGCAGAGCCCCATCGCTGTACTGGTCAGGCACCCCAACATGGCATCAGACAGCGGTCCCCCCCCAAAAGCTGGTTCCCCACTCTCTGCCTGAGCCCCACAAGCGCTGTGAAAGGACACAGAGATGAGGAACCCAGAGAACCCAACCCCCTCGCGCTGCCACGGCGGGAGAAGCACGCGCCCACCCACACCCCCACACCCAGGCAGACCCACCCCCTTCCTCAGCTGCGCCCTCCCGGCGCTCCAGCCCCACCTGCAGAGCCACAGGGCCAGGGATGCTCTGCTGCCACGTCTGCAGGCCACAGCCCAGCAGCTGCTCACCCAGGAGCTGCCCATCCAGCAGCTGCCCATGCACGAGCTGCTCATCCAGGAGCTGCTCATCCAGGAGCTGCCCATCCAGGAGCTGCCCATCCAGGAGCTGCCCATCCAGCAGCTGCCCATGCACGAGCTGCTCATCCAGGAGCTGCCCATCCAGGAGCTGCCCATCCAGGAGCTGCCCATCCAGGAGCTGCCCATCCAGGAGCTACCCATCCAGGAGCTGCTCACCCAGGAGCTGCTCATCCAGGAGCTGCCCATCCAGGAGCTGCTCATCCAGGAGCTGCCCATCCAGGAGCTGCCCATCCAGGAGCTGCTCATCCAGGAGCTGCTCACCCAGGAGCTGCTCACCCAGGAGCTGCTCACCCAGGAGCTGCTCATCCAGGAGCTGCTCATCCAGGAGCTGCCCATCCAGGAGCTGCCCATCCAGGAGCTGCCCATCCAGGAGCTGCTCATCCAGGAGCTGCTCATCCAGGAGCTGCTCATCCAGGAGCTGCTCATCCACGAGCTGCCCATCCAGGAGCTGCTCATCCAGGAGCTGCCCATGCACAAGCTGCTCACCCAGGAGCTGCCCATGCACAAGCTGCTCACCCAGGAGCTGCCCATCCAGGAGCTGCTCACCCAGGAGCTGCCCATCCACGAGCTGCCCATCCACGAGCTGCCCATCCAGGAGCTGCCCATCCAGGAGCTGCCCATCCAGGAGCTGCTCATCCAGGAGCTGCCCATCCAGGAGCTGCCCATCCAGGAGCTGCTCATCCAGGAGCTGCCCAGCCAGGAGCTGCCCAGCCAGGAGCTGCTCACCCAGGAGCTGCTCACCCAGGAGCTGCTCATCCAGGAACTGCTCACCCACCTGCTGCCCATCCAGGAGCTGCTCACCCAGGAGCTGCCCATCCAGGAGCTGCCCATCCAGGAGCTGCTCATCCAGGAGCTGCCCATCCAGGAGCTGCTCACCCAGGAGCTGCCCATCCAGGAGCTGCCCATCCAGGAGCTGCTCACCCAGGAGCTGCTCATCCAGGAGCTGCTCACCCAGGAGCTGCCCATCCAGGAGCTGCCCATCCAGGAGCTGCCCATCCAGGAGCTGCCCATCCAGGAGCTGCCCATCCAGGAGCTGCTCATCCAGGAGCTGCCCATCCAGGAGCTGCCCATCCACGAGCTGCCCATCCAGGAGCTGCCCATCCAGGAGCTGCTCATCCAGGAACTGCTCACCCACCTGCTGCCCATCCAAGAGCTGCTCATCCAGGAACTGCTCATCCAGGAGCTGCCCATCCACGAGCTGCTCACCCAGGAGCTGCCCATCCAGGAGCTGCCCATCCAGGAGCTGCTCATCCAGAAGCTGCCCATCCAGGAGCTGCCCATCCACGAGCTGCTCACCCAGGAGCTGCCCATCCACGAGCTGCTCATCCAGGAGCTGCTCACCCACCTGCTGCCCATCCAGGAGCTGCCCATCCAGGAGCTGCTCACCCAGGAGCTGCTCACCCAGGAGCTGCTCATCCAGGAGCTGCCCAGCCAGGAGCTGCTCACCCAGGAGCTGCTCACCCAGGAGCTGCTCATCCAGGAGCTGCTCACCCACCTGCTGCCCATCCAGGAGCTGCCCATCCAGAAGCTGCCCATCCAGGAGCTGCTCATCCAGCAGCTGCCCATCCAGGAGCTGCCCATCCAGGAGCTGCCCATCCAGGAGCTGCTCATCCAGGAACTGCTCACCCAGGAACTGCTCATCCAGGAACTGCTCACCCACCTGCTGCCCATCCAGGAGCTGCTCATCCAGGAACTGCTCACCCTCCTGCTGCCCATCCAGGAGCTGCCCATCCAGGAGCTGCCCATCCAGGAGCTGCTCAGCCAGGAGCTGCCCAGCCAGGAGCTGCCCAGCCAGGAGCTGCCCAGCCAGGAGCTGCTCACCCAGGAGCTGCTCACCCAGGAGCTGCTCATCCAGGAACTGCTCACCCACCTGCTGCCCATCCAGGAGCTGCTCACCCAGGAGCTGCCCATCCAGGAGCTGCCCATCCAGGAGCTGCTCATCCAGGAGCTGCCCATCCAGGAGCTGCTCACCCAGGAGCTGCCCATCCAGGAGCTGCCCATCCAGGAGCTGCTCACCCAGGAGCTGCTCATCCAGGAGCTGCTCACCCAGGAGCTGCCCATCCAGGAGCTGCCCATCCAGGAGCTGCTCACCCAGGAGCTGCTCATCCAGGAGCTGCCCATCCAGGAGCTGCTCACCCAGGAGCTGCCCATCCAGGAGCTGCCCATCCAGGAGCTGCTCACCCAGGAGCTGCTCACCCAGGAGCTGCTCATCCAGAAGCTGCTCATCCAGGAGCTGCCCATCCAGGAGCTGCCCATCCAGGAGCTGCCCATCCACGAGCTGCCCATCCACGAGCTGCCCATCCAGGAGCTGCTCATCCAGGAACTGCTCATCCAGGAGCTGCCCATCCAGGAGCTGCTCACCCAGGAGCTGCCCATCCAGGAGCTGCCCATCCAGGAGCTGCTCATCCAGAAGCTGCCCATCCAGGAGCTGCTCATCCAGGAGCTGCTCATCCAGGAGCTGCCCATCCACGAGCTGCTCACCCAGGAGCTGCCCATCCAGGAGCTGCTCATCCAGGAGCTGCTCACCCACCTGCTGCCCATCCAGGAGCTGCCCATCCAGGAGCTGCTCACCCAGGAGCTGCTCACCCAGGAGCTGCTCATCCAGGAGCTGCCCAGCCAGGAGCTGCTCACCCAGGAGCTGCTCACCCAGGAGCTGCTCATCCAGGAGCTGCTCACCCACCTGCTGCCCATCCAGGAGCTGCCCATCCAGAAGCTGCCCATCCAGGAGCTGCTCATCCAGCAGCTGCCCATCCAGGAGCTGCCCATCCAGGAGCTGCCCATCCAGGAGCTGCCCATCCAGGAACTGCTCACCCAGGAGCTGCTCATCCAGGAACTGCTCACCCACCTGCTGCCCATCCAGGAGCTGCTCATCCAGGAACTGCTCACCCTCCTGCTGCCCATCCAGGAGCTGCCCATCCAGGAGCTGCCCATCCAGGAGCTGCCCATCCAGGAGCTGCTCATCCAGGAGCTGCTCATCCAGGAGCTGCTCATCCAGGAGCTGCCCATCCAGAAGCTGCCCATCCAGAAGCTGCTCATCCAGGAGCTGCCCATCCAGGAGCTGCCCATCCAGCAGCTGCCCATCCAGGAGCTGCTCACCCAGGAGCTGCCCATCCACGAGCTGCTCATCCAGGAGCTGCTCATCCAGGAGCTGCCCAGCCAGGAGCTGCCCAGCCAGGAGCTGTCCATCCAGGAGCTGCCCATCCACGAGCTGCCCATCCACGAGCTGCTCACCCATGGGAGGTGGAGGAAGGCAGTGTGGTGTCTGCCTCTCCTGGAGGGAGCTGCGCTGCCCGCTGCAGAGCTCAGTGGCTTCTCAAGACTCTCAGTACCCACTAAGCCAACTGAGGTGACATTTCCTCAGGCAGGCAAGATCTAGGTATTGCTTGTGCCTGGAGTTTCTGTCTGGGAGGCATGGAGAACACCAGCAGGAATCAAATCAGAGTGATCCCATCAGGTAGAAGCAGCTATGTCAGGCTCCAGCCCCTGCAGAGGAACTGCACACCTCAAGAGGCTCCTTTTGACCTTGCTGTGGACATGTACATTGCAAACAGAGACTCAGAGCTGGGAACTGGAGCAGAACCCCCATATTGCCATCCTGCTGCCCCCCACGCTCACGCAAGGACGCTCTCTGAGCGGTGGCTATGTGAAGAACGTTGCTCTCTTATCAGGGTTCAAAGGGTCAGAGTCAGTCCAGTGCTTCTCACCCAGTGACTGCAAGGGGAAAAAAGTTTCCCTTCCTCTGGAAAGCTCTCCAGCACAGAATCAGACTCACCTGGGCTGGAAGAGACCCTTAGGATCATCAACCACAGCCTAACCCTGCCCAACCCACCTCTAGATCCCACCCTTAAGGATTTAATCTACGCTCCTTTTAAACCCCCCTAGGGATGGTGACCCCACCACCTCCCTGGGCAGCCTGTGCCAGTGCTTGACTCCCCTTTCAGTACAGAAATTCTTCCTGATCTCTGACCTAAATCTCCCCTGGTCCAGTCTAAGACCATTCCCTCTTGTCCTATCACTTGTTACCTGAGAGAAGAGACCAACCCCACCTCTCTGCATCCTCCTTGCAGGTAGCTGTAGAGAGCGATAAGGTCTCCCCTCAGCCTCCTCTTCTGCAGGCTGAACACCCCCAGCTGCTCCTCACAGGACTTGAGCTCCAGCCCCTTCCCCAGCCTGGCTGCCCTTCTCTGGACATGCTCCAGGCCCTCCATGTCCTTCTTGGAGTGAGGGGTCCAAAACTGGACCCAGCACTCGAGGTGTGGCCTCACCAGAGCCGAGTACAACAGAACAATCCCTTCCCTACTCCTGCTGGTCACACCATTCCTGACACAGGCCAGGATGTTGTTGGCCTTCTTGGCCACCTGAGCACACTGCTAGCTCCCACTCAGCCAGCTGTTCAAGCCCCAAACCCATGACACCAAAATTGGAACAGAGCAGTCTCTTGGGCACCCAAAGCTTCACTCACCAGCACAGTGAGACTGAGACATGGCACCTTCTCACCAGTGAAGTAAAGACAAGCTGGGACTGCCACACTGCACCCTTCTGCCAGAGAAACTTGGTCCCTGCCTCCCTTCAGCCCCCAAGAAGGTATCAGAGCACACAATCCTGAGTGCCCATCCCATCCTTCAACCAGTATTTTAAGACACTTCACACAGGAGCTAAGCAGGGTCACAGCAAGCAGCGCTGTCAGGTGGGCTCAGTTTTGACCAACACAGGTGGGGGGGGAGCTCCCAGGGCCATCAGAGAAGCTCACCCAAGATCACATGCAAGTCAAGAGGACAGAACATACAAAAAGAGTCCACTGACCATCAGACTCCCCTTTCCTCCAAGACCTCCTTTAGTGCAGGTGGGTTTTGAGGTTCTCCATAAATTCTCAGCTTACACTAAACCTGAGACTAAGCCTGAGCAGGCAGGGCTCCTGAGAGCAGCCTGTGGGGCTGTGGTGTGCTGCCCCACCTCCCTCCCCTCTGCTCTCCCTGCTCCCATTCACTTTTAGCACAAATGACTCATTTTGCCCAGTCTTTTGTAAACAGCATCCCAAGCCAGCTGGAATCTGCTGTACACCTAAATTACACTTGCTCAGCAAGCTCTTCCAGAGAGAGCTTCATCACAAGCTTTGCACATCCTCCCTGCCATTGCAGCAGCTCTCTCCTCTCACAGAAGCACAGAGCTGACATCCAAACCTCACTGCTGGTCAAACACCAGAGTTACACCTCAGAGGAGGGGGAAAGATGAAACTCAGGGGGTCTTTTAATTGTAGCCTTGGGCTAAATGTGGCTGCTGAAGAGCACGGGGTGAGTAGGGGCAGGAGGGGAGCAAAGCAGAGACTCACACACTAATCAGGTTTGGCAGGACCCTTGGAGTTCCCCCAGTCCCACCCTTCCTCCCCAGAGCAGGGTCCCCTCGAGCAGGCTGCACAGGACAGTGCCCAGGATCACAGGGTCTGAATGTCCCCAGAGATGGAGACTCCCCAACCTCTCTGGGCAGCCTGGCCCAGGGCTCTGCCACCCTCCCAGCAAAGAAGTTCCTCCTCAGGGTTAGGTGGGACTTCCTCTGCTCCAGTTTGTGCCCATCACCTCTTGTCCTGTCCCTGGGCACCACTGAACACAGACTGACCCATCCTCCTGAGCCCACCCCTCAAGGTTTATCAGCATTGATAAGACCCCCCCCCCTCATTCTTCTCCAGGCTGCAAAGCCCTGAGTCCCTCAGCTTCTCTGTGTAAGAGAGGTGTTCCAGTCCCCTCACCATTTACATAGCCCCTTTTTGTCCCCTCTCCAGTAGCTCCCTGTCCTTCCTGACCCTGGGGAGCCCAGAACTCCACACAAAATTCCAGAAGAAACCTCCCCAGGGCAGAGCAGAGGGAGAGGAGAACCTCTCTGGACCCGCTGGCCAAATCCTCTTCATCCCTCAAGACGAAGGGCAAAGCACAAAGGGGTACAGACCCACAGAGAGGCTGAGGGTCACACACCAGATGGTTTCAGCCATCTCTCAGCTGAGGAGGAAGCTGCTCACACACACACACTGGGAAAGCACACGCCCTCACCAGTCAACCACAGCAAGGGCCAGAGTGGGATGGGCAAGAGACCAATCTGCAAGGCAAGAAAACCAGGTTTTTAGAGCAGGAAGGGCACTGGTGTGAAGCCCCAGGTTCCTTCACAGCCTGATGGGAGGCTGCAGCATGCCAAGACTTCACTTTGGTGGCAGGACCCCTTCCCTCCTGCTTGCTTTGCACCCCCCCAGCAAACCCAAGGAGGAGTTAGACTGGACTATGGGCCAGACCAATGGCAGACAGTGGGAAAGCCAGGAGTTCTGCCCAGAACACATGGCTGATGGGAAACCACCACCTAATGCAGGGAGAGTCAGGCATGGGGCACGACAGGCAAGAGGGAAAACTCCCCCAGGCATTAACATGGGCAGTAGGAACGGGGTGGGGTGACAGGGCAGGCTGGACATCCCACCCACACCTACACAGAAGCACAGGGAGGACTTGAGCCCATTTATGTTTTCCAGTCTAATAAGGAACTGGAGCTGGATCCATCCAACTGGCCCAGCAGAGTCTTCAAAAGCCCAAATTCTTTACAGCTGGGTGGAAGAGATGTTTTTTTGAGGTGCTGGGAGTGGGAAGGAAGGATGGGGAAAACACAGGTGATGCTCCTTCCTACAGCAGAGGGACAGCAAGCTACTTCCTTCCCAGATTCCACTTACCCACAGCTTTAAAGGAGAGTTAGGAGACAGAAGGGTGCCCAGCACATGCCTCATCACTCCACCCTGCTTGCCATAGGGAGCTGCTTTGGCAGGGGGGTTGGACCTGATGATCTCTTGAGGTCCCTTCCAACCCCTGTGGTTCTGTGATTCTCCTGACTGGAGTTCAAGTTGTTCCCATCCAAAGCTCAGCTCAGCTCCCAGCGTGCTGCTGGGGTGGGCAGGGGAGGCTCTGAGGGATGCTCCCCACCCCCTTGCAGCAAAGCCACACACCAAGTGCCTTTGCAGGAGGTCTGACATCAGGAGGCACGGCTCCTGAGATGGAGAACGCCGCTAAAAGCAGATCTGAGCTCCTCCAAAGGGAGCCTAGAGCCACAGCAGGAGCTTCTCCCCTCTCTGTGTGCCTTACTGAGGACTGCAGGGTGGCACTCTGCACAGGCAAGGCTACCTGCTCAGATCTCACTGCAGGGGAGAAGACATCAGGGCCTCAGGCACAAGAGCATGAAGATTCACCTTGCTGGAGGAGACCTGGGATCAGGAAGCACCCTGCTGAGCTGCAGCACACCCAGGTGTCCCAATAACCAGCCTCTGGAAGGTGGAAACACACAAAGATCTCAGAATCATGGAATCACTTGGGTTGGAAGAGACCCTTTAGATGGAGTCCAACCACAGCCCGACCCTGACAAGCACACCTCTAGATCTTGTCCTTCAACACTTCATCTACACTCATTCTAAGTCTCTCCAGGGACAGTGATCCCACCACCTCCCTGGGCAGCCTGTGCCAGCACCAGACAACTCTTTCAGTACTGAAGTTCTTCCTGATCCCCAACCTGAATCTCCCCTGGTGCAGTCTCAAGCCGTTCCCCCTCCATCCCATGCCTGTCACCTGAGAGGAGACCAACCCTGACATCTCTGTAACCACCTTGCAGGTAGCTGTAGAGAGTGAAAAGGTCCTGCACTGGTTCAAAAGACACAAAGCATGGCTTCACAGGCCCAACTACAGCAGTCCTGCTGCATTTCTGCTCCCCAACACTCACTCATCACTCTGAAGCCACCAGCTGCATTAGCACAGGGTGGCACAGTGGCACCAGAGTCCATCCTCCTGTGAGCAGAGACACAACCCTAGAGCCACAAAACATGGACACAAAGAGCTATGGTACCTCATTTAGCCCAGTATCGACCCCAGCCACCCACAGCTCTTGTTAAAGGAGCACTGGTTTTGACAGGGGAAGGGGCAAGAGCTGGCCCCTCAACCCAAAGGCACAGCACTGTGCCTGGCAGCACCTCCACTGGGTGACCACAGCAGGCAGCCCCATGCTGGAAACACAGTGTTACCACAGGCTGAACCAGCAACAAGGCACCTCCTTTGTGTGACTGACACACCCCCACAGCCAGCAGTGTGTCCTGGGGCTGAGAGAGACAATGGGATCCTGGGGGCATCAGGAGGAGTGTGGGCAGCAGGTCACAGGAGGGGATCCTCCCCCTCTGCTCTGCCCTGCTCAGGCCCCACCTGCAGTGTTGTGTCCAGTGCTGGGCTCCCTGGGATCAAACAGCCAGGGATCTCCTGGAGAGAGGCCAGAGGAGGCTGTGGAGATGCTGAAGGGCTTGGAGCATCTCCCCTGTGAGGAAAGGCTGAGTGAGCTGGGGCTGCTCAGCCTGGAGAGAAGAAGACTCAGGGGGGACCTGATTAATGTTTATCAGTATCTGAAGGATGGGATGCAGGGGGACATGGGCAGCCCCTTCTCAGTGTCTGTGGGGACAGGACAAGGGGCAATGGCTGCAAGTTGGAGCAGAGGAAGTTCCACACCAACCTGGGGAAGAACTTCTTCCCAGTGAGGGTGAGGGAGCCCTGGGCCAGGCTGCCCAGGGGGTGTGGAGTCTCCTTCTCTGGAGAGATTCCAGCCCCGTCTGGACACCGCCCTGTGTGCCCTGTCCTGGGGACCCTGCTTTGGCAGGGGGTTGGACCTGATGCTGTCTCGAGGTCCCTTCCAACCCCTGTGATTCCTTCAGAACCCCACCTTGGACTTCCAGGGACTCACACCCTGGTCTGCAGCACCCATTCAAAGGAAGAAGCCCCAATTCCAACTGCTGGCAATGACTCAGGGTATCTCTGCAGGCTCCCCAAGCACAGGGAGGCTGCTGTTTGAAGGGACACCAACACTCCCTTCCTCCTCCCACTGAACTGGGGTTTTATACTCACTTTGATGCTGATGGCCAGCAAGAAGCTTCCAGAACACAACACAAGCACATCTTTTTTTAGCATGTGCACTCTTCTAATGAAGCCAATTAACCCCTGTGCAACACAAGAGCAAGAAATGAACTTTGGGAGAGCCAGAAGGACAGAGATTTAATTTCTCTTGATTCAGCAAAACAAGAATCCTGTGTAAGGACAGGCCACAGGCTCGATGAAGAGAAGAGCTCAGCGCTGATCTCAGATCTGCCCCCATAACCCCAGCTCACGTCCCCACCACACACTGACCAGCCAAAAGCAAAGAACCCCAAATTCCTCAGGGGAGAACAAACCCACCCCCTAAGTGGTTCCCCTTCTAGGACTCTGCTCTCTTATGCCACAGCTGGAAGGTGATGGAGTCAGTGTTTTTTGGCAGGCCAGGCACTGGGTGGGGAGGCAGGCACGCTGAGCTTGGCCGCTGCTTCGCTCGAGCTGTGTGTCCACGGTGGTCAGGGCTCCCAAGGGAAGGAGGCAGGTCTCACTTCAGCCAGATCCACTTGTCACCCACCTCAGAGTTGTAACCTTGCTTGAAGTTGCGACCAGGGAGCTAGAGAAAGCAGAAACTGCAGTCAGGGCTGGTCTCAGCTCACTGCTTAGTGACAGGGCTTAGGAGCTTTGTGAAGGATCCCGTGGAGGAACACCACAAAACATCATTTAGAAATTAAAACTTAAAGAGGACAAATCAGCCCCTTAAAAACCCCAGCAGCTGGAGGGGGGACCTGCAGAGCACTATGCAGTGTGTCCTTGTGGCTAAGGGAGACAATGGGATCCTGGGGGCATCAGGAGGAGTGTGGGCAGCAGGGCACAGGAGGGGATCCTCCCCCTCTGCTCTGCCCTGCTCAGGCCCCACCTGCAGTGTTGTGTCCAGTGCTGGGCTCCCTGGGATCAAACAGCCAGGGATCTCCTGGAGAGAGTCCAGAGGAGGCTCTGGAGATGCTGAAGGGCCTGGAGCATCTCCCCTGTGAGGAAAGGCTGAGGGAGCTGGGACTGTTCAGCCTGGAGAGAAGAAGACTCAGGGGGGACCTGATTAATGTTTATCAGTATCTGAAGGGTGGGATGCAGGGGGACATGGGCAGCCCCTGTTCAGTGTCTGTGGGGACAGGACAAGGGGTGATGGGCTCAAGTTGGAGCACAGGGAGTTCCACACCAACATGGGGAAGAACTTCCCAGTGAGGGTGAGGGAGCCCTGGGCCAGGCTGCCCAGGGGGTGTGGAGTCTCCTTCTCTGGAGAGATTCCAGCCCCGTCTGGACACCGCCCTGTGTGCCCTGTGCTAGGGACCCTGCTTTGGCAGGGGGTTGGACCTGACGCTGTCTCGAGGTCCCTTCCAACCCCTGTGATTCTGTGATTCCTTCACAACCCCACCTTGGACTTCCAGGGACTCACACTGTGGTCTGCAGCACCCATTCAAAGGAAGAAACATCAGGAACAGCTTCACTTTGTGTATGTCCAAGCCCTGGGCCAGGCTGCCCAGAGAGTTTGGGGAATCTCCTTCTCTGGAGAGATCCCAAACCTGTGGTCCTGGACACAATCCTGTGCAACCTGCTTGACATGGTCCTGCTTTAGCAGGGGGATTTGGACTACGTGGTCTCCAGAGGTTCCTGCCAACCCCTGCCAGGCTGGGGTTCTATATTATCAAAAAAGAAAAAACCCAACTTAAAACTGTCTTGGTATTTGGGAGGAGTTCAAAGTGTCTAGACCTAGAGGTGAGGTTCTATCAACTCCAAATCTGAGAAAGGACAAGGGAGACAAACACATAGCCCTCCTCCTGGAAGTCCATCTAGCCAGCCAATGCCCCAGAAGCAAAGCCTCCCCAAGGGTTCAGGAGCACAAAGCCAGCCCTGATCCTCTCCACCTGCCTCCACATCACAAAAGCCCTTGGGCAGTGCTACAGACACGAAGACTCAGCAGCTGCATCCTTCTACCTTCAGCTTTAAAGATCTGGGCTCCTCATCATGTGAAGGAGATCTTAAAGGTCTTCTCCAGCCTCATTGTTCTCTGATTCTGATCTGGGGAAAGAGGCTGTTCAACCAGCAGCTGCTCAAAGGGATGACAAAGGCAGCACACAGGACTACCAGAGAAACCCACCAGCACAGGCACAACAGCAAAGTCCCCTTAGGCAGCACACGTGCTCTCAGTGAGGAAACGGGCTGCACCGGGTCACCAAATGCACACTGATGGGACAGAAGACACACCAGAGGTGAGGCAACCACACCACAGATTCATAGACTGGTGTGGGTTGGGAGGGACCCCAAGGGTCACAGAGCTCCAACCCCCTGCCACAGGCAGGGACACCAACCTCCAGGCCTGGAGCTACACAAGGTTGCCCAGGGCCCCAGCCAACCTGGCCTTCAACACCCCCCAGGGATGGGGCACCCACCCCCTCTCTGGGCAGCCCCTGCCAGCCCCTCACCACTCTCTCTGCACAGAACTTCCCCCCAATCTCTCCTCTCCCCCTTCCCTCCTCCAGCTTCACTCCATCCCCCTTGTCCTGCCAGGCTCTGCCCTTGAACAAGCTGATTCCCCTCCTGTGTCTCTGCTCCCTTCAGGGACTGGCAGGCTGCAATGAGGTCCCCCCACAGCCTTCTCTTCTCCAGGCTGACCCAGCCCAGCTCCCTCAGCCTCTCTCCACAGGGGAGCTGCTCCAGCCCTCTGAGCATCTCCGGGGCTCCTCTGACCCCTCTCCAACAGCCCCACATCTTCCTTGTCCTGGGGCCCCAGCTCTGGACACAGGACTCCAGCTGGGGCCTCCCCAGGGCAGAGCAGAGAGGGACAATCCCCTCCCTGTCCCTGCTGCCACCCCTCTGCTGATGGAGCCCAGGATCCCATCGCCCTTCCCAGCTGCCAGAGCCACTGCTGGCTCAGGGGAAGCTTCTCACCCACCAGAACCCCCAGGTCCTTCTCCTCAGGGCTGCTCTCCAGGAGCTCTTCTCCCAGCCTGTATCCATGCCTGGGGCTCCTCCAGCCCAAGTGCAACCCCTGACACTTGGCAGTGCTGAAGCTCATTAGTCTCACCCATGCCCAGCTTCCCAGCCTGTCAGGATCCCTCTGGATGGCTCCTGTCCTTCTGTGGTGTCACCCACACCAAGCCATCATCCACATCTTCTCCTAACAAGTGGTTTTGCAGTAGCAGGAGGATTTTTAGTGCCTGAATAGACATAAGCCAGGCTCTGTACCTGCTGGAGAGCAAAGCCTGGCAGTGCCCAGGGCCTGGAGAAGCTGCTTTGGCAAATACCCTGAGCTGAGCATGGCCATACAGAGGGAAGAGATGTAGAGAGACTGCAACCTCCCATCTCAGGAGCTACCACAGCCCCTCCTTGGAAAGCACTGCCCAGGATCTGAAATGCCAGAGACGGTGAGGTCCTCACTCCAGGAAGACAAGCTTCATCTCCAGGAATGAAAAAAGGACACCAGAAACACAGTGTCCATCTTCAAGGTGCCATGGGGGAAGTGAGAAGCAGACCCCCCAGGGAACAGCCAGTGAGTTCTGTGAGAGCCTGGAGCAAGCAGAGGTGCTTTAATGAAAGCCTGCCTTGAGGAACAAGCTATCTGCTGGCAGCCTTGAGAGGTGGTTAAGCACAGATCACCTGCTCATCTCCACACAAAGGCTGATTTCACAGGGGACCCCTGACTTGTCCCCATGATTTCTCCATTCACAAACCCCTAAGGACATCCTGGGTGGGAGAGATGCCCCTGCCAAGAGAAGCCAGACACAGAATCTATACTCAGGCCACAAAACCAGCTACTTAATCCAAGGTGAAACCCGCTGCTTTGAGGGAAGGAGGAAGGGCCAGAAAGGCCAGAGAATAAGGCACTTCTTTCCCTACAACCAACTAGCAGAGGACTAGTCAGGCACTGGAATGCACTGCCCAGGGAGGTGGTGGAGTCACCAACCCTGGGGGTGTTCAAGGAGAGACTGGATGTTGTATTGAGGGACATGGTTTAGTGGGAGCTGGTAGTAATAGGTGAATGGTTGGACTGGATGAGCTTTTAGGTCTTTTCCAACCTTGATAATTCTGTGATTCTGTGATGACTTCTGCTGCAACATTCCCAGCCTGCCCTGTCATCACATGCCAGCCCTGACCAGCTTCTCTACACCTTCCCCAGTGCAGGTTCTCTTCAGCACCCTGCCCAAGCACCAGCAGAACCTGTGCACTCCTGTCCTGAGATGCTCAGTGGGAGCAAAGAGGAGATGTGGGGTGACAATAAACAATCACTATCTCTGCCCCACAGGTTTACAGGGGGGAGCTGGGGCGGGGGGGACATCAGACCTGCTGTGACCAGCCCCTATCTATTAATTCCAGCACAAAACCAGCTCGCCCTGGTCCTCTCCAGGCAGCAGGTAATTGGCCCTTTGATACTCAAAGAGATGCCCAGATAACTCAGTTCTTAAAGCAACAGGAGCTCTCTGTTGGGGGAAATTTTCCTGGGAAAATACAGGAGTTCCCAGTTTTGTTTTGGGGTTACTCTGCCCTCTTGAAAAGATACACCACCAGTCCCAACAGAGTGCAAATTCAGTGTCCAAAACAACACCTCCCCCCCCTCCCCGTGTGCCTCTGGTTAAAGGCACCCCATCCATCAAAGGGGATGGTGTATTCAGTATCCACCTGTACTCCAGGGTTCACAACAGGCCTTGGCCAAAGCTGGGGGGTCTGGGAGATGTTACAGCTGGGCTTTCAAAACAGCCAAAGAAAGGGAACAGGGAGAGGAAGGCAAAGGAAACAAACCCCACTGCATTACCCAGCAAGAACAACACCACCAGTGTGTGTTCTGCAGGCTGGCTGCCCCAGCTAGGAGTGCCACACACAGCTGCCCCAGAGCAAGACCTGCAAAGCTCACCTTTCAGGGCAAAAGGAGGTGCAGGACCAGGAAGAAGGGGGACCCATCCCAGGGCCAGAGCAGCGGTGAGCTTTCAGCTCTCCCTGAGCATTTAGAGGAGTACAGGAACAAGAGTCATTCCCATTCTTGTGGTTTTTCTGCCCCCCTCCTCCAGCCCCTTGCATGCCCACCTCCTGCCAGAACAAGCAGGGGCCCAAGGGCACAAGGAGCCTGGGTTTAACACAGCCAAACAAAAAGCCCTGAGGCAACGTGGCATGGCTGGCTGGACTGAGCAGCTCAATGCCAGCAAGAGGTGGTCCTACAGTACCCACTCCCTCATCTCTCTGCTGCACAGTCCAAGCCAGCCCTGCAGCTTTAGCTGGATCTTCCACAAGCTCAATGAAATCCCCTCAACCCAGCAAGAAGCTAAGTCCATCCTTCTGGCTGTGTCTGTTTTCAGTGACTCAAGTCACCAGACCACCCCAAGGGTGGGAGCACCAAGGAAGATGTGGAGATAGGAGGAGCTGCTTCTGGTGACTGCAGATGGTTATGCTGGTGCTCCAGCCTGCACCCAGCTGAAGTTCCCAGCCCATTCTGCTCAGAGCTGCTCAGCCAGCACAGGGCAGGGGTGGGAAGAAGAGAAATGTCCAGTTTAGGAGCGAGATGATGGAAGTGAGACACAAAGAGGCCACTGAAAGGGACTGAATATCCACCACCTCTCCAGCACGAGATCCAGGTGCTGTCAAGCAAAGCCAAGGGCTTTAAGGACTCCTTGCTGAAGGATACTGCCAACACAGAGTTCAGAGGGTCTCAAATGGGAAGCCAGGCAAGTGCTTGGAAGCATTTTCTAGGATACCTGTGCATCCCAGCCCAGCTTCCCAGCCAGAACCGGAGTGAAAACCAGCAAAGGCTGCATCACTGTCCAGTGGCCAGCACGCTTACAGGAGCACATCACACACAGGTCACCTTCAAACCACACTTTGAGGAAGACCAAAGGAGAGATGTGACTTAAGGGCCACGTTAAAAATAACAGCAGTGCATCCCCTTAAGCATGATTAATTATTAACACCCCAGTTCCCTCTCTGGAGATTATTCAGGACACATCTGGACGCTGACCTGTGCGACCCATCCCAGGGAACCTGCTTTGGCAGGGGGGGTTGGACTCAATCTCTTGAGGTCCCTTCCAACTCCCACAATTCTGCAGGTCCTTAGAAAGGAAAATACAGAGTGGTCAAATAAATCCCTTCAAACCTTCTTAGGTCCTTCACTGACACCGACCCAGAGACTGCTGGAGCCACCAACAGGCTTGGCCAGCACCAAATGGCAGAGGAAGCAGTTGACCATCAAGCCAAAGCTGAGCCATCTTTCCTTTCCCACAGAAGGTCAGACAAAGAGAGGTTAATCACAGCAGCCTTCCAGGCACAGACCTTGCAACACAGGAATGAGGTCTCTGCCCTGGAGAGCTTACAACTGAGGTAACACCAAACATGTAAATGGGAAGAGAGATCCAGGTGGACAAGCCCAACAGCTCACACACACCTGAGCACCCCTGAGCTGCCTGAGCTCCTGCAATGTCACTGCCAGCCAACAGATGTTTGCCACCCCATGGAAATGGGAGGAGACAGAGAATGAAGCCTCAGCCTGCTGTGTTACACTGTGCAGAGCTTCAGAGCTGGCAGCAGGGATTACCTGGAGAAGCACAGGCTAAGAGCCACCACTCAGAGCCCAGAGCTCATGAGGGGAGCTGTGCCCAGAGGGGGAGCCCCCTCCACACCAACTGCTCAACTTTGAAAGAGCATCAGGGGAAAAAAAACAAAAAGAAAAGATGAAAACAAGCTCATCTCATCAGTTAAATGAAGAAGTCTGCCAGAGAAGCATCTGTCAGAGCTCTAAGCATGATGAAAAGCCCTGTGAGGTGGTGCAGGCTGTGGAGCAGTGACACACAGCCTCAGCCAGCTGTTGGCTACACGCTGCTCCTCCAAACCATTTCCAAGCAGCCACGTGCAGGTAGAGCTCTGGAGAGCCTCAACAACCTGAAAAGGTCTACATCCAAGCAGTTTTAGAGCTTGTCTTGCTTCCCAACGTTCCAGGAGCAAAAAGAATGACCATTTTTCCCTTCTATTCCCCTGCTGCTTCACAGGTAATAGATCCATCAATAGCACATCCCAAGCAGCACCCATCAAACTGCACTTAAAAACAAGAGTTGCTGCTCCACAAGCAGGGGGCCATTCATCAATAGCCAAACCTTCTCATTTAGGGGCTGTTTATAACAAGCAGGATAAGAGCACCTTCCAGCACTGCTGCTGCCAAGAGCTGCTTTTTCCAGTCAAAATCTCAACTTGCCTAAGTTCATCACCAGCACAGAGATGAGGCTGAGAGACCCTAGGAACCCCTAGAGACCCCTGGGCTGGGCACTGGGGAGGCTGCACCTCGAGTGCTGGGTCCAGTTCTGGGCTCCTCAGCATCAGAAGGACATGGAGGGCCTGGAGTGAGTCCAGAGAAGGGCAACCAGGCTGGGGAAGGGGCTGGAGGGCAAATCCTCTGAGGAGCAGCTGAGGGAGCTGGGGGTGTTGAGCCTGGAGAAGAGGAGGCTGAGGGGAGCCCTTCTCCCCACCTCCCCTGCCCTGCCAGGAGGGTGCAGAGAGGTGGGCGCTGGTCTCTTCAGCCAGGGGACAGGAGCTGGGACAAGGGGCAATGGGCTCAAGCTGGGCCAGGGCAGGGTCAGCTCAGCTGGGAGGGCAAAGTTCTTCCCTGGCAGAGCTGTCAGGGCCTGGCCTGCAGAGAACTTCCCCCTGATATCTCATCTCACCCTTCCCTCCTCCAGCTTCACTCCATCCCCTTGTCCTGCCACTGCCTACTCTCAATCCAAGCAAGTCCACATGTCCTTCTCAGATCTGCCACAATCTTTCCCTGATCCAGAGCAGGGCTTTCAACAGAAGCCACCACCAATCTGTCCTCCAAGGGCTGGGTTATTTTTCTAATTAAAGTTTCCTAGGAGATGCAGACAAGGGGAGTGGGAGCTGTTCACCTGCAACGCTCCTCTGCTTTGTTTAATCACTGGATCCAGCTTCCAAGGGATTTTCCTTGGGGGAGGGGGGGGGGGAGGGCAGGTTCTGAGGGGTTGGCCAGGGTTTTTTCCTAATAAAGGTCTACCCTGGGGATCCCATTCCTGCATGGGATTGAGAGGGGGTTGGGAGAGGGAGATTGTGCTCCCACAAAACAAATGTGTTTTCTTTCCTAGGGCTCAGCAGCAGAGGGGCAGGTTTGAAGTGGGTTATTTTAATGCTGGGGGGATCACAGAATCCCAGGGGTGGGAAGGGCCCCCCAGAGCCCATGGGGTCCAACCCCCTGCCAAAGCAGGGTCCCTAGGACAGGGCACACAGGGTCCAGATGGGGCTGGAATCTCTCCAGAGAAGGAGACTCCACACCCCCTGGGCAGCCTGGCCCAGGGCTCCCTCACCCTCACTGGGAAGAAGTTCTTCCCCACATTGGGGTGGAACTCCCTGTGCTCCAACTTGAGGCCATCACCCCTTGTCCTGTCCCCACAGACACTGAGAAGAGGCTGCCCATGTCCCCTGTGTCCCACCCTTCAGATACTGATAAACATTAATCAGGTCCCCCCTGAGTCTTCTTCTCTCCAGGCTGAGCAGCCCCAGCTCCCTCAGCCTTTCCTCCCAGGGGAGATGCTCCAGGCCCTTCAGCATCTCCACAGCCTCCTCTGGCCTCTCTCCAGGAGATCCCTGTCTGTTTGATCCCAGGGAGCCCAGCACTGGACACAACACTGCAGGTGGGGCCTGAGCAGGGCAGAGCAGAGGGGGAGGATCCCCTCCTGTGACCTGCTGCCCACACTCCTCCTGATGCCCCCAGGATCCCATTGTCTCTCTCAGCCCCAGGACACACTACTGGCTCATGGCCACCCTGTCACCCACCAGGACCCCCAGGTCCTTCTCCACAGAGCTCCTGTCCAGCAGCTCCCCCCAGCCTGGCCTGATCCCAGCAGTTCTTCCTCCCCAGGTGCCTGACTCTCCCCTTGCTCTTGTTGAACTTGATGAGGTCTCCCCCAGCCCAGCTCTCCAGCCTGGCCAGGTCTCTCTGGGTGGCAGAGCAGTGTCCTGTGTGTCAGCCACTCCTCCCAGCTCTGGATCATCAGACACTTGCTGAGGGGGGATGCTGTCCCCTCATCAGGGATGCTGATGAAGATATTAACCAGGGCTGGACCCAGCACAGAGCCCCTGGGCAGCCACTATGGGAACCATCACAAACAGGATGAACAGAGACACCAGAACCTCTCTGCTTCTGCAAGGGCAAGAGCAGCATGGAAGGCAATTCTTGGCTTACACAAGGTGTACTGCAGCTGCTGGACTTCCCCTGCCTGTGTGGGCCATGTCCTCTGTGCTTACAAGCAGAGCTGGTCAGAGGGGGGTTGTTTTACCAGCCTGTAGCTTTTCTTGTAGCCCAAAATCCACTGCCAGAGACTCTGATGTTGAGGACCTCACCCCACAGTGTCACCAGCTTGAACCTCAAGGCATCACCTCTTGATCCAGGCTCTGAGCTTGAGCACTCCTCTCATAGCTCTGGGTATTTCAGGTGGGGGGTAAGCCAGGACAGCTCTGTGCTCTCAGAGGAGACAGGAAAGCTCAAGGGCTTCCTGCTGCTGCTGGACACCAGCAGCCACAGGTGCCAAGAAGGGTCAGGGCTGCACTTCACACACACCCAGGTCCACACCAAGCCTGAGGAGGTCTTCTCACCATCCTCCCTTTTGGGGCAGTTACAGCCTTCACAGTGTCAGCTTGTGTCCTTACCAGCCCTGGGGTTTTTTGGGGTTGTGAGGCTGAATCGACTGATGTGGCCTTCTTGTCACTCTGAAGCTTGCTGTGTTCCAGCTGCTCTTCTTGCAACTACCTGGACACAGGGCAGACATCCCACACTCAAGGACTCCCCCTCCCCAAGGCTGTCTCCTTATTAAAAAGAGGGGAAATAAAGAGCTTGGAGGGAAGCACAGGGCTCCCCATCCCTCCTGTTGCTGCTGCTACTTCCCTTCCACAGCCCCAGCACTCCCCTGAATTCCACCAAGTGTTGAGTCTGGCAAACCAGCACAGAACTAACCTGGGAATAAAGGAAATAAAGAAACCCTGGCTAGGTTAGGAAGCCAAAGGGACTTGGTCAAGGACCACTGCAGGACCTGGACCTCACCCCACAACAGTAGTTAGGTGTTTGGCTAGCTCAAGCTTTCCTCACTTGGTGGTCAGCATCCCTATATTCCAAAAGCAGTCCCCCACCAAGGGAAAAGGGGTGTGGGAGAAGAAAAGGAACACCTTCTCCTACCTTTCAGTGTCCTATGTATCTGCTTTCTTGGAGAGCCAAGTGTCAGGGAGAAAAACCTGAGCACTCCATTTTGCCTCCTGCTGATGTGGAGCTGCACTTGACAAGGATGGAGAGAGCAGAATCCATAGTACTGCCCAAGAAGCTTCTCCTTTCCTCACGTGGGGGACATGGCTGTCCCAGTTGTGCACAGTTGGGTGCTGAAAGAGGAGCCAGGGGCTGCAGAACATGGCTGCTGGAATCTTCTGGCAGGCTGCTGAGAGCGCCTCTGAGAGTCACAGAGAGGAGAGCAAGACTCCCCCAGAACAGGCAGTGCCAGGAAGGCTTCATAGAAATGAAAGTGCTGGAGAGCAGCCCTGAGGACCAGGACTTGGGGGGACTCTTGGGTGAGAAGCTGGGCATGAGGCACCAATGTGCATCTGCAGCCCAGAAGGCCAACCCCATCCTGGGCTGTGTCACAAGGAGTGTGGGCAGCAGGTGGAGAGAGGGGATCCTGCCCCTCTGCTCTGCTCTGGGGAGACCTCACCTGCAGTGCTGGGTCCAGCTCTGGAGCCCTCAGCACAACAAGGACAAGGACCAGCACAAGAAGGACATGGACCTGTTGGAGGGTGTCCAGAGGAGGCCACAAAAATGACTATAAAGCTGGAGCCCCTCTCCTGTGAAGCCAGGCTGGGAGAGTGGGGCTGGTTCAGCCTGGAGAAGAGGAGGCTCTGGGGGACCTGATAGCCCCTTCCAGTCCCTGAAGGTGCCTGTAGGGAGCTGGGGAAGAACTGTTCCTGAGGGCAGGGAGTGGTGGGATGAGGGGGGGTGGGTTAAACTAGAAGAGGGGAGATTTAGGTTGGGTATTAGGAAGAAGCTCTTCCCTCTGAGGGTGGAGAGACCCTGGCACAGGGTGCCCAGAGACATTCAGGGTCAGGCTGAATGAGTCTCTGAGCGACCTAATCTAGCCAAAGGTGTCCTTGCTCACTGCAGGGTGGGACAGGATGGTCTCTGAAAGTCCCTGCCAACCCAAGGCATTCCATGATTCTACACATCAAGGGAGGACAAAATGTCAGTGAGGTTTGACATGAGGAGGTAGAGGCCTGTCAGATCTGTGGGCTGCTCCTGGAAGGACAATTTCTCCTGCCTGAGATGTCACTGCCAGTGGTGTCACTTTGCTCACTGAGTTCCTAAGCTCCAGCCAAGCCCCTGGAGAGGCAGGGTGTCTGCACTGCTCAGAACAGTGGCTGAAACACTGAGCATTTCCTTCCACTCTGCAGCAAAGGGAGAGGTGACCAAGACTAAAATTCTCCAACTTCCTTTTCAGAGGTCAAGACAGAGGTGATGGCTTGAGCACAAACCCCAGGCAGCTGCACAGAAGAGAGCATGCACATACAGGGCCTTCTCCCCACCCCTCAGACACTGAGCAGGGCCATGCCAGCAGCTTTTGGGAGTGGGAAGCACAGAAGTAACAGTCTTTAAGTGCACTGATTCCATTCAACAGAACCATTTGTTTTCCTCTTCTCTGCAAACACATCTTGCCCAAGTGCTCCAGCCTCCCAGGGGGCACATGGAGCTTGGAGCATCAGCCACAGGGACTGTGTGTGGTTGGAAGCAAGCAGAGAGATACAGCAGTGGTTAAAGGGGAAAAAAAAAAACCCACCTGAGCAGAGGAGTCAAGTCTTGACTAGTCTGACAGTTCCTAAAATACTATTGCTTCACTTGAGAAGGAAGAGGCTTCTCTCTGGTCTGCAGAACCTGACTCAAAGGTTACTTTTCACCCTTAGAAGTTTACCTTTCCCCTTTAGAAGTTTATGAATGCCTCCACCAGAAGAGCTGAGCCCTGCCAGGTGACTTTCATGGGAAGAGGAGGAGGCAGAAAGCCACCTCCTCACATGTGAAAAGAGAAGAAATCTCGAGGCTGGAGATGGAGAAGGGAGTTCCTAGGATGCAGAGCTGTGTGTGGTGACCTCCTTAGGCACATGTACTACACTCTTGGACTCTGAAGAGCGTCTCCTCCTCCTCCTCCTCCTCCTTTGCTTCTGACTAATGAATATTTTGAACAGAACCCCCCAGTTTCTGCCTGGAATTTGCCAGTCCTCTGAAAGGCACAGCAGTTGGCTGCCTGGTGGTAAGCTCAAGGATTGATGACTCTGTATAGAAGAGCTGAGGAGAAACCCAAAATTCCCCTCAGCAAACCATTGTATTTATGCAGTAAACATCACCCCAGTCACTGGAAGAGCACGTTATTTCCCACAAGGAAAAGTTTAAAGTTCCATAATTACACCAGAATTAAACCTTCCCTTACAAGTCATGTGAGCCTGAAACCTTCACCCACCTTCCTTCCAACACAAGAGTGGCAGCAGAGCTGTAACCACCCCTGCAAGGCCAGGGGCCAGGCAAGGGCTTACAGAATCACAAGGGGGGAAATGACCTTTCAGATCATCAAATCCAACTGTTCCCATCCTAAGCTAAACCAGATCCCTGAGCACCTCATCCACCTGGGAAGGAAGAACTGCTGGAATCAGGACAGGCTGGGGGGAGCTGCTGGACAGGAGCTCTGTGGAGAAGGACCTGGGGGTGCTGGTGGGTGACAGGGTGGCCATGAGCCAGCAGTGTGCCCTGGGGGCTGAGAGAGACAATGGGATCCTGGGGGCATCAGGAGGAGTGTGGGCAGCAGGTCACAGGAGGGGATCCTCCCCCTCTGCTCTGCCCTGCTCAGGCCCCACCTGCAGTGTTGTGTCCAGTGCTGGGCTCCCTGGGATCAAACAGACAGGGATCTCCTGGAGAGAGGCCAGAGGAGGCTACGGAGATGGTGAAGGGCCTGGAGCATCTCCCCTGTGAGGAAAGGCTGAGGGAGCTGGGGCTGCTCAGCCTGGAGAGAAGCAGCCTGAGAGGGGATCTGATCACTGGGGATCAAGAGCTGAAGGGTGGGACACAGGGGACATGGGCAGCCTCTGCTCAGTGTCTGTGGGGACAGAACAAGGGGCGCTGGGCTCAAGTTGGAGCACAGGGAGTTCCCCCCCAATGTGGGGAAGAACTTCTTCCCAGTGAGGGTGAGGGAGCCCTGGGCCAGGCTGCCCAGGGGGTGTGGAGTCTCCTTCTCTGGAGAGATTCCAGCCCCGTCTGGACCCTGTGTGCCCTGTCCTAGGGACCCTGCTTTGGCAGGGGGTTGGACTCCATGGGCTCTGGGGGGCCCTTCCCACCCCTGGGATTCTGTGATTCATCTACCCTTTTTCCAAGCACACCCAGGGCAGGTGACTCAGCCCCTCCCTGGGCAGCCTGTTCCACACCCTGACAACTCTTTCAGTAAAAAATGTTCTTCTAGTATCTAATCTAAACCTGCCCTGGTGCAGCTTCTGCCTCTCGTTAGGCCCAGGCTTAACGACTGCCTCCTGTTAGGCCCAGGCTTAACAACTGCCTCTCGTTAGGCCCAGGAACCCCCTAGCCTGGATTTGTAGGTTTAGGAGTTGTCCCCCCCCTTACCCTGTACCACCTCTGAACACCAGCCATGCCCTTATGAAGAAACACACACCTCTGCTGGCTGAACACAGACAGAAGGGGGGAAAAAACCACCCCACTGAGCTTCAAAGCTTCAACACAAAAGGGATTCTTAGGGCATGAGGCAGCAGGAGGGGCTGGTGTTGTGCTTCCCTTGCCAGCAGCTTGCATGGAGTAGGAAAACTCAGCACCCTTGTCCTTGCATGCTGTAGCTACAGGCCACCCTCCACCCCCAGGGACTACAAGCACCTAAGCATTCCTAAGAGAGGAAAAGAGCAGCCCAGCGTTGCCTGAAGCTAACAGGATGCTTCCTGAAGTGTCCAGCTCCCTTATTCTAATGGATGTTACCACTTCCCCCTGGCTCAGGGCCTAAACACAGGCCTGCAGGCAGGAGAGCACATTCTGGCAATGGGGGGTTTGTTCCTTGCAATGACAGTGCTCAGCTTCTGCTGTCATCTGACTGGCAGGGAGCAGAGCAACCCAAGAGCCCAGCTTTCCTGCCCAGGTATCTGTATTCCCACTCCTAAGCAGCCTTTTGCTACACCTGCAAGGCAAGTCACAGTTCTTCCTGGAAGCCAGCTCCCTGATCACAGCATCACAAGGTTGGAAGAGACCTTTAAGATCACCAAGTCCAACCATTCCCATCCTAAGCTAAACCAGATCCCTGAGCACCTCATTTCCCCTCTGTTCAACACCCCCAGGGGCAGGGACTCAGCCCCTCCCTGGGCAGCCTGGGCCAGGCCCTGACAACTCTGCCAGGGAAGAACTTTGCCCTCCCAGCTGAGCTGACCCTGCCCTGGCCCAGCTTGAGCCCAGTGCCCCTTGTCCCAGCTCCTGTCCCCTGGCTGAAGAGACCAGCGCCCACCTCTCTGCACCCTCCTGGCAGGGCAGGGCAGGTGGGGAGAAGGTCTCCCCTCAGCCTCCTCTTCTCCAGCCTCAACACCCCCAGCTCCCTCAGCTGCTCCTCAGAGGATTTGCCCTCCAGCCCCTTCCCCAGCCTGGTTGCCCTTCTCTGGACTCACTCCAGGACCTCCATGTCCTTCTGATGCTGAGGAGCCCAGAACTGGACCCAGATGAGCCAGGGTATTCTCAGTTCCTTGCCAGCAGGGAGAGAGGAATGTGCTGGTGTACAGTTAAAGAGGACAAAAAAAAAAAAACCAAGAAAAAAAGCCTTTCAGAAGCATTACTCCTGGTTCCCAGCACCAAGGTCACATCTAGCTGTGTGTCAGGCAGCCTCAATAATCCCCAGCTCTGCTGCTAAGTGACATTTCAGCCAATACAAAAAAAATATCCCCCCTCTCATCTTTGGGAAGAAAGACACTGTGGGGTACAGATGGATGTTGCATGCTGGCAGCAAGTCATGCCACAGAGCCTTCTGAAAGCTGTGCTGCACAAGTACAGGGGTGTCTCAGAGAAAAGGGCTCCAAAACTCCTTAGTTTTGGAAGTTTTAGGCTTCAAAAAGTGGTATCAAGAAGTGCAAAAGTCCAACAGCAGTTTCTTTGATGGACCTATGAGTTTTCAAAGCCAGACAACCACGAGTCTCAGCCTGGAGAGGAGCAGCCTGAGAGGGGATCTGATCAATGGGGATCAAGAGGTGAAGGGTGGGACACAGGGGACATGGGCAGCCTCTGCTCAGTGTCTGTGGGGACAGGACAAGGAGCAATAGCTGCAAGTTGCAGCACAGGGAGTTCCCCCCCCAATGTGGGGAAGAACTTCTTCCCAGTGAGGGTGAGGGAGCCCTGGGCCAGGCTGCCCAGGGGGTGTGGAGTCTCCTTCTCTGGAGAGATTCCAGCCCCGTCTGGACACCGCCCTGTGTGCCCTGTCCTAGGGACCCTGCTTTGGCAGGGGGTTGGACCCCATGGGCTCTGGGGGGCCCTTCCAACCCCTGTGAGCCTGTGATCTTCTAACTGTTTTATTGTTTGGGAGGAGGGGGGCATGTGTTTACACCTTCAGGTGCTGAGGTCAGACCACCTCTCACTGTGCTCTCTATCTTTTGCTTCCAGGTGACTGAAGCCATCGAATACCTGAAGCTTGACAAGGGGCCATGGCTTGAGCAGGATGATGTTTCCTTCCATCCTTTGAGGCTTCAGTGAGTATGGAGTTGGACCCCATGGGCTCTGGGGGTCCCTTCCCACCCCTGTGGTTCTGTGAGCACCGAGATGCTTTCCACTGCCTCTCCCCCTTGCACAAGCTGGACAGGCAACATCCCAGGTGAGGGTGAAGCCAGGAGGCTCCCTGTGACACAGCTGAGGAGCAGCAAAGTGGGACAGATAATCACAGGGACTTCTGAACTGACTATTCCAGAGGAAAACATGGTAGTTCAGAGTTTCCAAACAAGCCCATGAGCACTTGTCTTCTGTTTTAATCTCAGTAAGAAACCATACACCAATAGGGCCAGGGACATGACAGCATTTTGACTATGAAAGTCCTGTTTTACACCAGTTTATATAGAGCTTCCTTTGTCTTCAGCACTTACTTGGGGAGGGGGGGTGTGGAAAAAAGCCAGAACCAAAAGCATAATAGCAGAGATTTCAACCCACCATCACCTGTACCTTCAGTTTGTGTAATCAGTATTAATTGTCACCAGCTCCCCAATTCCTCTAATGAGACTGTATAATACCTGGGCCTTAGGAAAAGACCCCAGGGGTGTGAGCAGACCCCATGCCAGCTAAATAACAATAAGCAACAGGGCAAAGCACTAAGTCAATTGGGAGCCCCTTGTCTCCAGACCCAGAAAGGCAAGCAGCTAATTAAAACATTGTGTGGGAGCCTGCATGAGGTGTGAGGGAGAGCTGGGCCACACCAGGCTTTGGATGCATGCCCACGTACTGAAACACACTATTTAAAGCCACAGCAGCTTTGAGAAGCCAGGCAACATTCATACCTCCTCAGCCTACTCCAGAAAACACACACACACCCTCAGTGTTTTATAAGCTCTTCTTTAGAGATGCCACCATGGGTTTCCAATGTTCTTGTTTGGGTGAAAGGGCAACCTTGTGTAGCTCCAGGCCTGGAGGTTGGTGGCCCTGCCTGTGGCAGGGGGTTGGAGCTCTGTGACCCTTGGGGTCCCTCCCAACCCAGCCCAGGCTGGGATTCTGTGATGATTCTATGATTATTTTCCATTTCAGAGGTCAAAGACTAATCAGGGCAGGAGAAACAAAACCAAAAGAAAACCACTTATCCTTTAGCCCACAGCTAAAGATCAAAAGAAGAAAATCAGTTTACAAAACAAACCATTTGCTTCATGAGCAGCTCCCCTGTGGAGAGAGGCTGAGGGAGCTGGGCTGGGTCAGCCTGGAGAAGAGAAGGCTGTGGGGGGACCTCATTGCAGCCTGCCAGTCCCTGAAGGGAGCAGAGACACAGGAGGGGAATCAGCTTGTTCAAGGGCAGAGCCTGGCAGGACAAGGGGGATGGAGTGAAGCTGGAGGAGGGAAGGGGGAGAGGAGAGATTGGGGGGAAGCTCTTTGCAGAGAGAGTGGGGAGGGGCTGGCAGGGGCTGCCCAGAGAGGGGGTGGGTGCCCCATCCCTGGGGGTGTTGAAGGCCAGGTTGGCTGGGGCCCTGGGCAACCTTGTGTAGCTCCAGGCCTGGAGGTTGGTGGCCCTGCCTGTGTCAGGGGGTTGGAGCTCTGTGACCCTTGGGGTCCCTTCCAGCCCAGCCCAGGCTGGGATTCTCTCATTCCTCTCGTGTGGGGATGCTAGGCTTCCAAAAAGGTGGGGATCTGGCCAAAATCCTAGAGCTGCTCTTCAAAATCTTTATCCCTGAGCATGAGATTGCCACACAGGATGCCTGTGAGCTTGCTGACACCTTGGCAGGGTGGCTGCCTGGCCAGTGTCCCTCCCTCCCTCCCTCCCCCTCCCAGGGTCACTTACAGAGCGATACTCGTAGTAGATCTTATCGTACTCGGTGCCTCCCATGGTGATTTCTGGGATGTAGCGAGGGATGGCTACAGGCTCCAGCACCCCGTCCTTGTCCTGCACACTGAGGGGAAAGAGAGGGGGAGGGGAAAAAAAAAAAGAGCAGTCAGTCCCCCTGCACTCCACAGCAATTCGAGCCTGAGCAAATATTGAAGAACAACTTTGGGCCAGGCTGCCCAGGGGGTGTGGAGTCTCCTTCTCTGGAGAGATTCCAGCCCTGTCTGGACACCGCCCTGTGTGCCCTGTCCTAGGGACCCTGCTTTGGCAGGGGGTTGGACCCCATGGGCTCTGGAGGGTCCTTCCAACCCCTGTGTAAACCTCTAAAAAAGGCCCTGTAAGTCACAAAGAGCTGCCCCTGTTGGAGCAAGAGCTGAGGCAGGTGCTAAAGGAAGCAGCTTTGGTAACGCTGCCCAACCAAAGGTCTGTGAGATGTTTCAAGTCTCCACAGCAAGAAGCTTCCAAGCTCCCTGGGATCAAACAGCCAGGGATCTCCTGGAGAGAGTCCAGAGGAGGCTGTGGAGATGCTGAAGGGCCTGGAGCATCTCCCATGTGAGGAAAGGCTGAGGGAGCTGGGGCTGCTCAGCCTGGAGAGAAGAAGACTCAGGGGGGACCTGATTAATGTTTATCAGTATCTGAAGGATGGGATGCAGGGGCCATGGGCAGCCTCTGCTCAGTGTCTGTGGGGACAGGACAAGGGGCGATGGCCTCAAGTTGGAGCACAGGGAGTTCCCCCCCCAATGTGGGGAAGAACTTCTTCCCAGTGAGGGTGAGGGAGCCCTGGGCCAGGCTGCCCAGGGGGTGTGGAGTCTCCTTCTCTGGAGAGATTCCAGCCCCGTCTGGACACCGCCCTGTGTGCCCTGTGCTAGGGACCCTGCTTTGGCAGGGGGTTGGACCCCATGGGCTCTGGGGGGCCCTTCCAACCCCTAGGATTCTATGATTAAGTATTACTTCCACAGGTTTGAGCTGTTTTCTGGTTCTGAATGCATAGCCCTTCTCCTCCCACAGCTGCTGTGCTGGGTTTTTTCACCTCTTGCCTCCAGTTTGTTCCTTCTCCAACTTCTCCCTGCTCCTCCAGTCCCTCTCCCAAGTTTCTCATCCCTTGGACAAGATGCTCTGTCATTCCCAGGAGCCTTCTCCAAGAAAACATACAGGGCAGCAAAGAGCTAGAGATAAGCCAAGCAAAGCCAGTGGTTTTATTGACTCCCACACACTATCTGGCCACATCAACTTCATTTCATCACCCCCTGCTCAATTAGTTCTCACAAACCAACCCTCACAAGGATTGAAGGCAGTAGTTCTCCCAGGGTTCAGGAGCAGGTGATGCCTCTAGCATCCTGCTGGAGTAACCAGAGGACATTTGCTGCAGCAGCTGGAACAAGAGGTACCTGGCTTCCCCAAAAACCTCCACGCTGCACAGCACCAGCCCCTGCAAACATCCCAAACGTAAAATGTCTGAGAAGCTGCTAGAAAGCTGCCTTGCACACAGCAGGGTGAGGCACAGACCAAGAGTGCCACCTCTAGGGGCTTGGGAAGAAGTACACCCCCTTGTGCCAGGCAGGGACCACATCCTGACCTCAGCACCTGAAGCTCCCAAAGTCCTGGTACCCCCCAGAGAATGGTATTTACACACACACACAGGGAGTGTGTGCCCTGGGCAAAGCAGCTCTAATCATCTCTAAGCAATTCAATTTGCCCTGATTCACAAATTGGGGACGTACCTCAGAGCACTGAGCAGGGTCAGTAAGGAACCCAGTCACCCAACACCTCCTGAACACGTGGGGGGAGTTGTCTTCCCACTTGGCAGAGCAGCACAGCCCTACTGTGATGGAGGAGAAGCTGAGGTGGGGGAAGGATAAAGGCCTTTTTACAAGGCCAGGGCAAACAGCAAAGATGCTCCTCATAAACTACTACATGACTTATCCTCACATGCATTAAGTGTGCCCTTTCTGTGCCAGGAGCCAGGATGAGGCCTCCTTTGCCTCCTCACCAAGAGCTCTTCCCATGCCATGCACGCTCCTCTGGGCTGGGAAGGCTGGGCTGGCCCACGACAGCTTGGAACAGCCAAGTGAGGATGGAAAAGCTCACCCAAAGCATTGATCTGATCACACAAGTGGTTTAAGGTGGGAAGCCCAGAGTGCTCTGGGAAAAGCACCTCTGCATCTCTGGGGGTTCTGCCAAAAAGGAATCTGAGCTGCTTCTTCACCAGGTAGTGCTGCTTAGATACATGCAGCTATCTATCTATGTATGACCATGTAGAACCTACCTGGGTTAACTAGCAGCAGGTATTGGCTCAGATTCCTTTTCAGAAGCCCAAGAGAGATAGATAGATATGAATATATTTTTATATATATAACCAAAAATAACCAGATCCCAGCAGAAAGCTGCCCTTTGTTACTCAAGAGCAGCCCATCCTGCAGCCACACACACCATGAGGACTGACACCACAAGCTTCAGTCTGCATCTCCACTGCTCAGAGGCAGCAAGCTGAGGACTTCCATTGGAACAGGACCATGTGCAGGCAACTCAAAGACCTCACTGAGCTCCAGCTTCACAGCAGAGGCTGTACAAGGTCCACTAAGCTACCAGTGAATAGAGATCTCTGTCCCTGCCAGGGAGGAGTAGATGTTCTGGACCTTACAAGCCTGTAGGAGAAAGCAGGTAAAACTTGTCCAGGGTTATGTGGAGTACAGCTTGATACATAAAGCTGAGCCCAGGAGCCAGCTGGCCTGCAGCAAATCCATCCCATCATGAGCCTCAGCCAAACAGCGACTGTAGGGGACGATTCCCAGGCACAATTTGTCTTAGGTGGTGGGCAGGAACAACTGCTGCTCCTGAAACAGCTTCCCTCTCACAACCACTGCCCCCAAAGAAACAAGCAAACCACAAAGCAAAGCTAATGCTACTGAAGGCAGCTCCTCCAGCTTCAGCTCTGCACCTTAAGGGGATTGTCCCTCTCTGCTCTGCCCTGGGGAGGCCCCAGCTGGAGTCCTGTGTCCAGAGCTGGGGCCCCAGGACAAGAGAGATGTGGGGCTGTTGGAGAGGGGTCAGAGGAGCCACGGAGATGCTCAGAGGGCTGGAGCAGCTCCCCTCTGGAGAGAGGCTGAGGGAGCTGGGCTGGGTCAGCCTGGAGAAGAGAAGGCTGTGGGGGGACCTCATTGCAGCCTGCCAGTCCCTGAAGGGAGCAGAGACACAGGAGGGGAATCAGCTTGTTCAAGGGCAGAGCCTGGCAGGACAAGGGGGATGGAGTGAAGCTGAAGGAGGGAAGGGTTAGAGGAGATCTTGGGGGGAAGTTCTGTGCAGAGAGAGTGGTGAGGGGCTGGCAGGGGCTGCCCAGAGAGGGGGTGGGTGCCCCGTCCCTGGGGGTGTTGAAGGCCAGGTTGGCTGGGGCCCTGGGCAACCTTGTGTAGCTCCAGGCCTGGAGGTTGGTGTCCCTGCCTGTGGCAGGGGGTTGGAGCTCTGTGACCCTTGGGGAGACAGAGAGAAGATGCCGGGACCGACGTTGGGATGAGCCCCTGCCAGCACCAGCGACCTCCAGAGAGGAGCCAGACAGGTTTGCTGGGGGAGGCCTGTAGCCCCGTGCAGGACTGGGCCTGAGAGACACTGGCACTGATTGCTGCTGCCAGAGCAGAGGGGAAGCCCCATGGGAAGAGCTTTGCCTTGGAGAAAGTTCCTGGAGGACTGGCTCTCCTGGGTGAGATCCTGGGGTGCAGCAGGGGCAGGGGGTGTGGAATGGATGCCCCAAACCAACTGGCCAGGGACTGCCCGAAGCCCCATCTCCCAGTCCCTGCCCCCCTGTGCTGCGAGCAGGAGAGGGGAAGAAGGGAGCAAACTCCTGGCTGAAGGGCAGTCTGCTTTAGAATGGAGGGGTGGGGGGAAGGGGTTCCCCAGACCCCCATTGCCCCAGGCCCTGCCCCTCCTGGTCTGCGACCGGGAGGGAAGAAGGGAACAAACTTCTACCTCCAGCTGCTGAGGAGGGAGTGGGGGCGAAAGGGTTTGCCTGGCTGCATTTGTTTTCAGCTTGTTGGTGGCACTCCTGACTCTGGTTTGTCACTGTTTCTCTTCAGCACAGGGTCATAAATCAGATCACTCTCTCTCCTGCACTCTGTGAGCCTGGTTTGCCCGTGGCATTAATGACAGGATGATTTCTCTCTCCTTATTTTGACTCTTGAGCCTCTTAATATATATTTTCTCCCCTGTCCAACTAAGGAGGGGAGGAATAGACTGATTTGGTGGGTGTCTGGCCTTTAGCCAAGGGCTCAACCACCACACAGCACCAGAGCAGGACTATACTGGAAGGTCAGAAGAGGGCAGAACTGCAGATGGAATAAGCCTCACCCTGACAAATACCTGCTGCAGCCTTCCAGAACCACCCAGGAGAGGGCAGCCTGTGGCAGCGGATGGAACAGGCAGCCCAACAGGAACATCCTAGAAAACTTCCCAACAGGAAGGATGAAGGCACAGGACATACATGGGTCTGCAGAAGGCTGGGTACCACAGGCTAGCTTGGGCATTAAGGGGGAAAAAAAATCAGGGAGGAAAGCATCAGCTTTAACATCCAGGAGCTGGCACCTGGAATTGCCATTCGATGCTCCAGGAAGCCATCCCAGCAGCAGACTCCCTGCAGTGTCACCTGCTCCCTGGCTAACGCTGGCCCTCACACACTTTCATGAGCAAGGTCATGAAAGCTGTGACAAAAGGCTCTTACCCATCCTCCACTACTGGGTTCATACCAGAAACCATTAGGTCCAAAGCTAAAGACTTTTTCATAAAAGAGTTAGGCATTCCTCCCTCCCAAACCACCCCAACATACAGCCCTGTATTTCCCAGTTAGCTGAACCAGGTGTGGGCATGGGATCCATTGCTACACAGCTCATCAATGCCCCAGTCCCACAGCACCCAACAAAGGCTCAGAGCAAACCCTGAGCAAACTCAGCAGATGCTGAACACAGACACTGCCTTGATGCTGCTGTTCTGAATCCCAGCATCACAAGGTTAGAAAGGACCTTTAAGCTCCTGGAGTCCAACCATCCCTGTCCTGTGCTGCCCCAGATCCCTGAGCACCTCATCTCCCCTCTGTTCAACACCCCCAGGGGCAGGGACTGTATCATGGTGCCAAGCACCAGCATTACCAGGTTTTAGCCATTCTCCCTAGGAGCTGGTGCTAAGCCAAGAGGAAGCATACTCACTAAAGCCTCAAATGATGGAAGGAAACATCATCCTGCTCAAGCCACGGCCCCTTGTCAAACTTCAGGTACTCAATGTCTTCAATCACCTGGAAGCAAAAGATAGAAAGCACAGTGAGAGGTGGTCTGACCTCAGCACCTGAAGGTGTAAACACATGCCCCCCTCCTCCCAAACAATAAAACAGTTAGAAGATCACAGGCTCACAGGGGTGGGAAGGGCCCCCCAGAGCCCATGGGGTCCAACCCCCTGCCAAAGCAGGGTCCCTAGGACAGGGCACACAGGGCGGTGTCCAGACAGGGCTGGAATCTCTCCAGAGGAGACTCCACACCCCCTGGGCAGCCTGGCCCAGGGCTCCCTCACCCTCACTGGGGAAAAGTTCTTCCCCACATTGGGGGGGAACTCCCTGTGCTCCAGCTTGAGTCCATCGCCCCTTGTCCTGTCCCCACAGACACTGAGAAGAGGCTGCCCGTGTCCCCTGTGTCCCACCCTTCAGCTCTTGATCTCCAGTGATCAGATCCCCTCTCAGGCTGCTTCTCTCCAGGCTGAGCAGCCCCAGCTCCCTCAGCCTTTCCTCATAAGATATTACTAAATAAAGATACAAGTCACCCAGCAGAAAGGCTCCTGTATTACCATCAATAGTGTTTAGAGCCAACCTATCATCTCCCAGTTGGACTTGTGAAGATCATGGCCATGACACAAGCCACTGAGCAGACACCTAGGCACCAACTCTAAAGTTCCTGGTGCTTTTAGCCTTTGGAAGCAGAGGATGGGAGGGTGCTTTGCTTCCAAAGTCTTCCCTGAGCTGAAGTACTGTTCTTCAACCCATTCTTGGGGCTGAAAGGAAAGCACAAAGGCTCAACCCCACCTCTAAGGAAATGGAAGTTATGTCTGAGTTTAAGCCTCTCTTGTTGCTAAACCACCTCATCATGCTACATAGGGAGACTGGTTTGGGGTTTTTCCCCCCCTTCCAAAAGGCTTGGTAATGCACTGAGCCCAAGAAGCAATGGTGTCTCAGTGGGGCAGCGTTTGGTTCACACCACAGACACTAAGGCTGGAGAACTCAGACACACTTGGAGTGTCCATACTGCTGGAAGCCCAAAGGCTCCTGATTCCATCAGCCATGAAGCCTTCCCCAGGCTCGCACGCACCTCGAGCAGCTCCCAGCTCAGCACCCAGAACCATTCACACAAGTGACACCAGCCCAGCACATCATTCCTTCAGCATCCCTAAACTCAGCAATCCCATCACCTGAGCTGCAATTTACTGACTGGTTCCAGCAGAAAACAGATCTTTGCTGGTCTGCTGGGTAATTGCTTAACAGGAGCCTCAGGTTATCACACACAACTGAGCAGATCTGAAGGAAACCTGAGTTAGCAGCAGGATGATGCCCTGTGGTGGGTTTGGCCCTGCCTAGAGGCCAAATGCCCACCAAACTGCTTGCTTACTCCCACCTTCAGCCAAAAAGGGGAGAAAATATATATTTGGAGGCTCAGAACCTGAGCTAAGGCCAGAGGGATCACTCTGCAATTAGTGCAACAGGCAAAACAGACTCAGCACAGAATAAAGGACAGTGATTTATTCCAACTATGACTGATACACCCAGTGAACTGGAATGAGGCAATGGGAAGCAGCCAGGTCTTAAAGCACCTTCCCCCCACCCCTCCCTTCCTAGCAAACTCAAACCTCATCACGATTTTACTCCCTTCTTCCCCCCCAACATGGCGTGGGGAGGGGCAGGGAATGGGCAGTGAGGTTCTGGTGGTACCAGTTGCTTTCCTTCCCCAGATCTTCACACTTCTACTCCCCCCACCCCTCGCCTCTTCCCACCCTGAGCTTTAACCATCAATTCGCTCCCTTCTTCCCTCCCATCGCAGCCCCAGGAGGGGCAGGGAATGGGGAGTGGGGGGGGGGTGTCAGTCCATTGCCTGAGCTGTCTTCTGTCCCAGCTGGGGGGGCATTACACACACACACACACACACACACACACACACACTCTTCCCTTACAGCACCGTGGGGTCCCACCCACACAGAGTTGTATCCATGAACTCCTGCAGTGTGAGTCCTCTCCATCTGGGAGTCACCTCCTCCCCACAGGCCTCTCAGCAGGCCTCCCTTCCATCGGGGAGTCACCTCCTCACCACAGGCCTCTCAGCAGGCCTCCCTTCGATCCAGGAATCATCTCCTCACCACAGGCAGCTCAGCAGGCCTCCCTTCCATCGGGGAGTCACCTCCTCACCACAGGCCTCTCAGCAGGCCTCCCTTCCATCCAGGAATCATCTCCTCACCACAGGCAGCTCAGCAGGCCTCCCTTCCATGGGTGCTGACGTTCAGGCCCAGGCTCCCCCAGTCTGGCTCCCTGCAAAGTCTCAATTCCCCCAGCAAACCTGCTGAGGCGTGGATCAACCTCTGCACAGGGTGGAGATGTCTCTGCTCCCTGTCCTCATCCATGGGCTGCGAGGGGACAACCCGCTTCACCATGATCTTCACCAGGAGCTGCAGGGGAAACTTTCTTCCCACATTCCTTTCCCCCCTCCTCCTTCTGGGCCTGGCCTTGGTGTCGGTGCCGCTGGTCACATCTTCCCACTCTCCATTCCAGTGGCAAAGTGCCCCAGCCTGCAGGTTTTTTCTCCTCTGTGTGATTCCCAGAGGCGCTGTGAATCCACCTCTGATTGCTCAGGGGTAACTCTGGCCTTGAATTGGCCAATTTACTGTCTGGAACTCACAGAAAACTCTAACTGCTGCTTTGCAAAAGCCATCTCAGCAGCACAGCTCCAGCAAACTGCAACATGCCCTTGAAGTGCAGGACAAGGTGGAGATGGTACCTTGAAGCAAATTGCTAATGAGTAGGTTGTCACAGCTCCAACCACCACCCTTCAGAGGCCTTTTCCAGAAGGAAAGGATAAAGCTCCAAGGTCAGGACCAAAACCCTGATGACACACTGCCAATCCACTGACAAGCAGTAAGGAGATGCCAATAATGGAGTGATAGAGTAATGAGTGAAAAATGCTTCTATTCTTTGCCACAGATTAAGCCCACAATAACTATTCCCTGCAATCACAGCAAACACTCAATCCCATCTGCTGCCACTTAAAAGGCAATAAAAAGCACTATTACAAAGTAGCTTCAACTACAAAGGTCAGTCCTGTTTCCAGTGGGATGTTTGCACAGTAAGAGAGATGACAACATGGCCCTTTTCCTGGAAGCATTTCTATTTCTTAGAGATGAATTTCACTGATCAAGACTCTAAAGGCATGGTTGACATGACATCACCCAAGCATGTCGTGGTGGTTGAGCCCTGGCCAAAGGCCAGACCCCCACCAAAATCAGTCTGTTCCTCCCCTCCTTAGTTGGACAAGGGAGAAGTAACATAATTGGGTGGCTCAAGAGGCAAACTCGTTAATGCCACGGGCAAACCAGGCTCAACACAGAGTGCTGAAGGGAAAGTGATCTGATTTATTACACTAAAGAGAAAAACAGTGAAAAAGAACCAGTCAGGAGTGCAACCAACAATCCTGAAACAAATGCAGCCAGGCAAACCCTTTCCCCCCCACTCCCTCCTCAGCAGCTGGAGTTAGAAGTTTGTTCCCTTCTTCCCTCCCGGTCGCAGCCCAGGAGGGGCAGGGCCTGGGGCACTGGGGGTCTGGGGAACCCCTTCCCCCCACCCCTCCATTCTAAAGCAGACTGCCCTTCAGCCAGGAGTTTGCTCCCTTCTTCCCCTCTCCTGCTCGCAGCACAGGGGGGCAGGGACTGGGAGACGGGGCTTCGGTCAGTCCCTGGCCAGTTGGTTTGGGGCATCCATTCCACACCCCCTGCCCCTGCTGCACCCCAGGATCTCACCCAGGAGAGCCAGTCCTCCAGGAACTTTCTCCAAGGCAAAGCTCTTCCCATGGGGCTTCCCCTCTGCTCTGGCAGCAGCAATCAGTGCCAGTGTCTCTCAGGCCCAGTCCTGCACGGGGCTACAGGCCTCCCCCAGCAAACCTGTCTGGCTCCTCTCTGGAGGTCGCTGGTGCTGGCAGGGGCTCATCCCAACGTCGGTCCCGGCATCTTCTCTCTGTCTCCCCCTCTCCACCCAGCGTGGAGCCTCTCCCCCGGGCAGGTGGGGGCTCTGCCTCCTCCGTGGCTCCTCTGCACCGGCTGCTCCCCGGGCTGCAGGGGCATCTCTCTCTGGGGCACCTGGGCGCCTCCTCCCCCAGCCTCGCCGGCCTTTGGTGTCTGCCAACTGCCCCCATTTCTCTGCAAATCCCCATCCCAAGGCCCTGCCCGGGCCAACACTGCGGCCTTCCTGGCACTGCCTGTTCTGGGGGAGTCTTGCTCTCCTCTCTGTGACTCTCAGAGGCGCTCTCAGCAGCCTGCCAGAAGATTCCAGCAGCCATGTTCTGCAGCCCCTGGCCCCTCTCAGTAGCCAGCTATGCACAACTGCAACACATGTTCAAAACCTCAAGCAGGTTTAGATGCTCTTTAGCCATTTTTGGTGTCTCAGAGAGGCTAAGCTGGCAAGCCAAGTACCATAGCTGAGAGCACAGGAAACCTGCTTTCACAGGAAGAAAAGAACCTGACAACAAATCCACCTGTTGAGAGAAAAAAATGTTGCAATCTTGGAAAAAAAAAAACACCCCACAGACAGTTAGAAAGTTGCACTGAGAAACTGCTTCTTCCTGCCAAATCTTCTGTAACTAACTCCCCAAGGTGAGCATTCAAAGATGTAAAGATGGTGAGTTAGCTCAAATACCCCCTTTTTCTGGTTTTAAACCATTTTGTTGAAAAGCTGAACCTCCAGTCTACTTCCCATCAGTTGTGCAAGTATTTCTTCCCTCCACAACAAAGCTTTGGGAACTCCCCACTATGGCTGGTGACAGGACTAATAATAAAGCTGGCAACAACAGGGCTCAGAGGAGACTGGGGAGGGGAAAGAAGGATCTCCAAATTAGTTCTGCAGGCTGGTATTATTGTATCAGAAGGTGTTGGTAAGCTGCTGGGAGAGACAATACTGTTGGCTTCCCAACCAGGTGGGGAAGAGCAGCTTCTTACCTGACAAGGAATGCCCAGGCACCCCTGCAAGCAGCACCAGGATGTAAGCCTGGTCACAGCCCAGCTTATGGTAGTGTCCAGGAGAGGTCAAGGTTAGACAGGCTGCAGAACACAGCAGGCCTGAGACAAAAGGACTTGTGAGTGATGAGACCCCCTTTCTGTGACCAGCACAAGCAGCTTACAATTCCTGAGCCTGTTTGTCACGGTTGGGCATAGTTGGGTGCTGAACTGGAGGGAATAATAACAAAAAGCCAAGAAACCCAGCAGCAGCAGCAGCAGCAAGAAGTCAAATCCAGCTTGGTTCACCTCTGCCCCCAGAAGCATGGCACAGGGTATGCTGCACAGGAGACTGAGCATGAAGGGTGAGCTGGAAGGACACCAAAGGCTGGGCAGCAGCTCGCTCCCCCTGCCCCTCACAAGCAAGCAGGCCACCTCCCACCCCAAAGGCCAGCACACTTGCTCCACAGACACAAACCCAAGATGGGGCTGAACCTCGGACAGGCTTCTGGCTGAACCTTGGATGGGATTTTAGGAACCACCTAAAGAATGGGGGATTTTTACCTTTAAGCTGTGACTCAGCCTGGGCAGGCAGAGGTTCAGGGTCACCTCCTGGCCAGACTGGCTCTAACCATGTCCTTAGGCTCTGCACAAACTCTTAACCCTTTGCCTGGGAGAAAGGGGGAGAGCTTAAAATGGGTGTCCCAGTTGTGCAGAGCTGGGTGCTGAGAGAGGGAGAGAGAGAGGGGCCAGGGGCTGCAGAACATGGCTGCTGGAATCTTCTGGCAGGCTGCTGAGAGCGCCTCTGGACTAGGTACAAGCTACCATCACACACCCCACCATGTAAAACTCACACTTCATTCCTCCAAATAAAGCCAGGCTTAAGAGGAGAGTGTTTACTTGTAGGCAGCAGGAGATAAGCTTGAAGATCCAGGACTTTCCAGCCCTTTGCCACCAGATTTGCTCTCAGCAGCAGGTGGTTTGAAAAATAAACCCTGCCTCTAGTTGGTACCCATGAGGTTACATTCACTCTGTCCAGCTAAGGTGTCCCCAGCCCCATTCCCTCCCCAAAGCTCTGCACATCCCCAGCCCCACAGTAAGGGGCAGAGGGAAAACCAGGCAGCCCTGACACTGTGCAAGCACTGCCAGGCCACAGCTCAAACGTCCTGGTGTGTTGTCACTGCTGCTTGGGGCAGATCTAAAGCTCAGCACCAGGTGGGCACTTGCAAAGAACTTGATCCCAGTTAAAACCAGCCTGTCAGCACTGAACAGAGAGGCCAGAGGAGGCTGTGGAGATGCTGAAGGGCCTGGAGCATCTCCCCTGTGAGGAAAGGCTGAGGGAGCTGGGGCTGCTCAGCCTGGAGAGAAGCAGCCTGAGAGGGGATCTGATCACTGGGGATCAAGAGCTGAAGGGTGGGACACAGGGGACATGGGCAGCCTCTGCTCAGTGTCTGTGGGCACAGGACAAGGGGCGATGGGCTCAAGTTGGAGCACAGGGAGTTCCCCCCCAGTCTGGGGAAGAACTTCTTCCCAGTGAGGGTGAGGGAGCCCTGGGCCAGGCTGCCCATGGGGTGTGGAGTCTCCTTCTCTGGAGAGATTCCAGCCCCGTCTGGACACCGCCCTGTGTGCCCTGTGCTAGGGACCCTGCTTTGGACCCCATGGGCTCTGGGGGACCCTTCCAACCCCTACAGCTCTGTGAGGCTGTAATAGGCTTTAGTTTTTTATAAAAGCAAAACAAAAGCCTCCTCAGAGGCATTAAGCAACCAGAAACCTCCCTTGCCATTGCCCTGGGTTCAGCCAGCACAGAGGTGATTGCTTTCCAGCAGCAGGGAATGTCCTGTTTGGGAGCTGGGATGGGAGCAGTGCTGGTAACACAGGGATGTTTCTAGTTGCCACCCAGCACTCAGGGGCTTCTCAGTTGTTCATATTTCCCTGCTAAGGAGAAGGGAGGGGACGCAGCCAGGACAGGTGACCAGAACTGGCCAAAGGGGTGTCCCATGCCAGTGACACCGTGCTCAGCATAAGGGGGGCTGATGGGGGGAGGAGCAGGCAGCTCCAGGACACAGGGGTTTGGGGATGGTCTGGTTTCAGGACGGCTCTGAGCTGTACCTGAGCTGTGCAGCTCAGGGAGACACAGCACTGTGTGTCACCAGCCTCCTGTATTTTGCTGTAAAGCCCTCTTATTCTATCTCTCTCTGCTGTCCCAGCAACTCTCCAGCTTCTGGTTCTTGGGTTTTCTTCTCCCTCCCCAGCTCCCCCCACTCCCTCCTAAAGAGCAAGCAGCTGCCTGGTGCCCAGCTCTTGGCCAGGACAAACCCCCTCCCACCACGAATGCCAACGCTGGGCTGAAGGGTTCTGGTTAAGCACTGACTTGGAGCCTCAGCTAGGAGAGGCTGCCAGGCAGAACTGCCCCCACAGAGCTCCACACAGAGCTCACTAGGTGGAGTAAAGGCTGCCTGCTCCCTGCCAAACATCACCCACAGTGCAGGTGGGGGTGGGCAGGGGCTGGCACACAGGAACAAACACCTTTCACACCCCATGTGGGAAAAGCTGATAGGTTTTGCCCAAACTTCTTTGCCTTGACAAGGTAGTGAGTTCTCCACCTCACAGCCATGGCCCTGCTGCTTCTCCTCAGAGCTGACTGAGGAAGCAATCAACATCCTGCTGCACAAAGGTCTAGACCCATTTCCTACAGCAAGGAGCAACACAACCAGCCTCATAATTCCTTTCCCCCACTTCTAGAAGAGGAAAAGAGAGCATTAAGTGAACTCCAGGAGGATTAGCAGCTTTCAGGCAAGAAAAGCAAAGGATGAAAATAATAAAACCAGCAAGATGCATCTGAGCAGCTTTTTAGTGCAGCTGAGATCCTCACTGCTGCTGTACTTGATCCCTAGAACTGAAACAGGCTCAACTACCAATCTGCCTGGAATGACAAAGAGCTTGTGGCTCTTTCCAGCAGGAGACAGCAGCTACAGGGAGAAGTTACCAGCAGGGAAGCAAGAGGCTTCTGTCATCCCACTGGAAACCCTCCATGAGCCAGAATGCTTGCTGAAATAAGGCAAGGGTACTACACCTGCTGCAGAAGAGACCACAACTGAGTAGTAGGAAGCAGAGATCCTGTCTTGAGTAAGAGATTGAGTTAACCCTGTCTTGAGTAAGAGATTGAGTTAACCCTGTCTTGAGTAAGAGATGGTTTATTTCTAGCAATGAAGAGGACTGAAAAGGCAATTTATCCAGCTTGGCCCAGGGCAAACATGCAGTTAGATCCTAGGTGCTACCTCATACAGATGAGCAAGCCAGGGTCTGAAAGGTGCCATCCTCTCCAGCTATCCAGCTCTTTGCTATAAGCAAATGATGACCAGCTTTTGGAAAACACCTTAGCACAGAGGAACCTGCACACCACCCCCCAACCACAGGCACAAGCCAGCAAAGACACACCTTGTAAAGGGACTCAAAGTCTCACCTGAAGGCTGGGGGGGACTTACCTCTTGGTTAATGCCTTTAGTTCCCAAACAAGAGCCCCACAGAGCCCTGCCCATCCCACCAACCACGTCACACACTAAGTCTGTCATCCAGGACAACACATTCCCCTTACATTCCCACCTTGGAAGTTTAAAACCAAAGAAAACACCTATAAATTGATATAGACAGCAAAATTCTTACCTTCTCCACATCTTCCACCTCAGTGGCTGTGTACTGAAGAACTTCACCAGTCTCTCTGCAAAGAGAAAAACACACCTGAAATCCCTTGAGAAACCTGCTCCTCCCATCCTCCTCCTGCTCTGAAACAAAGCAGGCACAGAGGGGCAAGGCACACACAGAGCACAATCCCAGGCTGGGCTGGGTTGGAAGGGACCCCAGGGGTCACAGAGCTCCAACCCCCTGCCACAGGCAGGGACACCAACCTCCAGGCCTGGAGCTACACAAGGTTGCCCAGGGCCCCAGCCAACCTGGCCTTCAACACCCCCAGGGACGGGGCACCCACCCCCTCTCTGGGCAGCCTGTTCCAGCCCCTCACCACTCTCTCTGCACAGAACTTCCCCCCAAGATCTCCTCTCCCCCTTCCCTCCTCCAGCTTCACTCCATCCCCCTTGTCCTGCCAGGCTCTGCCCTTGAACAAGCTGATTCCCCTCCTGTGTCTCTGCTCCCTTCAGGGACTGGCAGGCTGCAATGAGGTCCCCCCACAGCCTTCTCTTCTCCAGGCTGACCCAGCCCAGCTCCCTCAGCCTCTCTCCACAGGGGAGCTGCTCCAGCCCTCTGAGCATCTCCGTGGCTCCTCTGACCCCTCTCCAACAGCCCCACATCTTCCTTGTCCTGGGGCCCCAGCTCTGGACACAGGACTCCAGCTGGGGCCTCCCCAGGGCAGAGCAGAGAGGGACAATCCCCTCCCTGTCCCTGCTGCCACCCCTCTGCTGACACAGGGGTTTTTTCCAAATGCTTGCAGAGTTCTTGTAACAGCAGAGGAGGGAAGGGGAGGGAAGGGGAGGGGAGAACATCAGCCACCTCAGGGCTGTGGAGCAGGAAAAGAAACAGCCAAAAACCAGCAGCCAGCTGTTCCAAGTCAGGAGCCAGCACCTAAATCACTGGCAGAAGAAACACTGAAAGGCATTCCCAAACGGGTCAGGCCAGAAAGAATCCTAGACTCAGACAATCCCAGGGGTGGGAAGGGCCCCCCAGAGCCCATGGGGTCCAACCCCCTGCCAAAGCAGGGTCCCTAGCACAGGGCACACAGGGCGGTGTCCAGACGGGGCTGGAATCTCTCCAGAGAAGGAGACTCCACACCCCCTGGGCAGCCTGGCCCAGGGCTCCCTCACCCTCACTGGGAAGAAGTTCTTCCCCACATTGGGGGGGAACTCCCTGTGCTCCAACTTGAGCCCATCACCCCTTGTCCTGTCCCCACAGACACTGAAAAGGGGCTGCCCATGTCCCCCTGCATCCCACCCTTCAGATACTGATAAACATTAATCAGGTCCCCCCTGAGTCTTCTCATCTCCAGGCTGAGCAGCCCCAGCTCCCTCAGCCTTTCCTCACAGGGGAGATGCTCCAGGCCCTTCAGCATCTCCACAGCCTCCTCTGGCCTCTCTCCAGGAGATCCCTGTCTGTTTGATCCCAGGGAGCCCAGCACTGGACACAACACTGCAGGTGGGGCCTGAGCAGGGCAGAGCAGAGGGGGAGGATCCCCTCCTGTGCCCTGCTGCCCACACTCCTCCTGATGCCCCCAGGATCCCACTGTCTCTCTCAGCCCCAGGACACACTGCTGGCTCATGGCCACCCTGTCACCCACCAGCACCCCCAGGTCCTTCTCCACTGAGCTCCTGTCCAGCAGCTCCCCCCAGCCTGTCCTGATTCCAGCAGTCAATAATTAATGGAGCAATGCCAAAACACACCATTAACAAGCTTGCTTGTCCTCTCCTTGCCCTGGCAGCAATCCATCCTGAGGAGGCAGAGCATGGCAGATGAATCAGATTCATCTGGCAGAGGCAGATCCACTGAGGACACAGCGAGGGGATAGTGCAGGACAGTGCTGCCCTTCACGAGGCTCAATCTGTGACCAAGCTCCGTGTGCCACACAGAAGGCACACATGCTATTTCACTCAGGATTACCTTTTTTTCCTGCTTAAAACTCAAGCAAATGGTTTCTGACCCAAACAGGGACCCGGTTTCCCCAAGTCCCTTCCCATTCTCCTGATGCTGACAGCATCCCAGTGACGAGCAGAGCAGATGCTGCAACCTCTGTGCTGGCTGCATTGCTGTGGGCTCCTGCCAAGCACGAGCTCAGCGTGGGCACTGAGCTCCCTTGGCATCACTGCAGAAGACCAAGTTAAGCAGGCAGGAGTTTAAAGCTCCTTCCTGATCAGGCCCACACTGGGATGAAGTTCTTCTCTGCCAGCC